>OX387423.1:14047019-15247019 GCA_947563755.1 Lochmaea crataegi
AGAGAATGGAAAGTGGTCGAATTGCAAGCTGGTTCTTGTTTTCAGGTATATTTGAGTGAGTTTGTCAATTATTATGTTATCTTGTGATCTTTATAGTAGAATTGAGAAGTTTTGAGTGATTCCGAGTTCCATTGACCCTTTGGGGGAGTTGTAACTTGAGATTCCGCGTATTTGGATGGTATAACGTCGAATTGTGTGTTTTGCGTTGTTTTAGACTCTATTGAGACTTCTTACGTGTTTTTGTCTGTATATGAGAAGTAGAGAATGGAAAGTGGTCGAATTGCAAGCTGGTTCTTGTTTTCAGGTATATTTGAGTGAGTTTGTCAATTATTAAGTTATCTTGTGATCTTTATAGTAGAATTGAGAAGTTTTGAGTGATTCCGAGTTCCATTGACCCTTTGGGTGAGTTGTAACTCGAGATTCCGCGTATTTGGATGGTATAACGTCGAATTGTGTGTTTTGCGTTTTTTTAGACTCTATTGAGACTTCTAACGTGTTTTTGTCTGTATATGAGAGGTAGAGAATGGAAAATGGTCGAATTGCAAGCTATTTCTTGTTTCCAGGTACATTTGAGTGAGTTTGTCAATTATTAAGTTATCTTGTTATCTTTATAGTAGAATTGAGAAGTTTTGAGTGATTCCGAGTTCCATTGACCCTTTGGGGGAGTTGTAACTTGAGATTCCGCGTATTTGGATGGTATAACGTCGAATTGTGTGTTTTGCATTGTTTTAGACTCTATTGAGACTTCTTACCTGTTTTTGTCTGTATTTGAGAGGTAGAGAATTGAAAATGGTCGAATTGCAAGCTAGTTCTTGTTTTCAGGTATATTTGAGTGAGTTTGTTAAATATTAAGTTATCTTGTGATCTTTATAGTAGAATTGAGAAGTTTTGAGTGATTCCGATTTCCTTTGACCCTTTGGGGAGTTGTAACTTGAGATTCCGCGTATTTGGATGGTATAACGTCGAATTGTGTGTTTTGCGTTGTTTTAGACTCTATTGAGACTTCTTACCTGTTTTTGTCTGTATTTGAGAGGTAGAGAATTGAAAATGGTCGAATTGCAAGCTAGTTCTTGTTTTCAGGTATGTTTGACTGAGTTTGTTAATTATTAAGTTATCTTGTGATCTTTATAGTAGAATTGAGAAGTTTTGAGTGATTCAGAGTTCCATTGACCCTTTGGGGGAGTTGTAACGTGAGATTACGCGTATTTGGATGGAATAACGTCGAATTGTGTGTTTTGCGTTGTTTTAGACTCTATTGAGACTTCTTACGTGTTTTTGTCCGTATTTGAGAGGTAGAGCATGGAAAATGGTCGAATTGCAAGCTAGTTCTTGTTTTCAGGTATGTTCGAGTGGGTTTGTCAAATTATTAAGTTATTTTGTGATCTTAATAGTAGAATTGAGAAGTTTTGAGTGATTTCGAGTTCCATTGACTCTTTGGGGGAGTTGTAACGTGAGATTCCGCGTCTTTGGATGGTATAACGTCGAATTGTGTGTTTTGCGTTGTTTCAGACTCTATTGAGACTTCTTACGTGTTTTTGTCTGTATTTGAGAGGTAGAGCATGGAAAATGGTCGAATTGCAAGCTAGTTCCTGTTTTCAGGTATATTTGAGTGAGTAAGTCGATTATTAAGTTATCTTGTGATCTTTATAGTAGAATTGAGAAATTTGAGTGATTCCGAGTTCCTATTGGCCGTTTGGGGGAGTTGTAATGTGAGATTCCGCGTATTTGGATGGTATAACGTCGAATTGTGTGTTTTGCGTTGTTTTAGACTCTATTGAGACTTCTTACGTGTTTTTGTCTGTATTTGAGAGGTAGAGAATGGAAAATGGTCGAATTGCAAGCTAGTTCTTGTATTCAGGTATATTTGAGTGAGTTTGTCAATTATTAAGATATCTTGTGATCTTTATATTAGAATTGAGAGATTCCGAGTTCCATTGACCCTTCGGGGAAGTTGTAATGTGAGATTCCGCGTATTTGGAAGGAATAACGTCGAATTGTGTGTTTTGCGTTATTTTAGACTCTATTGAGACTTCTTACGTGTTTTTGTCTGTATATGAAAGGTAGAGAATGGAAAATGGTCGAATTGCAAGCTAGTTCTTGTTCTCAGGTATATTTGAGCGAGTTTGTCAATTATTAAGTTATCTTGTGATCTTAATAGTAGAATTGAGAAGTTTTGAGTGATTCCGGGTTCCATTGACCCTTTGGGGGAGTTGTAACGTGAGATTCCGCGTCTTTGGATGGTATAACGTCGAATTGTGTGTTTTGCATTGTTTTAGACCCTATCGAGACTTCTTACGTGTTTTTGTCTGTATATGAGAAGTAGAGAATGGAGAGTGGTCGAATTGCAAGCTGGTTCTTGTTTTCAGGTATATTTGAGTGAGTTTGTCAATTATTAAGATATCTTGTGATCTTTATAGTAGAATTGAGAAGTTTTGAGTGATTCCGAGTTCCATTGACCCTTTGGGGGAGTTCTAACGTGAGATTCCGCGTATTTGGATGGTATAATGTCGAATTGTGTGTTTTGCGTTGATTTAGACTCTATTGAGACTTCTTACGTGTTTTTGTCTGTATATGAGAAGTAGAGAATGGAAAGTGGTCGAATTGCAAGCTGGTTCTTGTTTTCAGGTATATTTGAGTGAGTTTGTCAATTATTAAGATATCTTGTGATCTTTATAGCAGAATTGAGAAGTTTTGAGAGATTCCGAGTTCCATTGACCCTTCGGGGGAGGTGTAACGTGAGATTCCGCGTATTTGGAAGGAATAACGTCGAATTGTGTGTTTTGCGTTATTTTAGACTCTATTGAGACTTCTTACGTGTTTTTGTCTGTATATGAAAGGTAGAGAATGGAAAATGGTCGAATTGCAAGCTAGTTCTTGTTTTCAGGTATATTTGAGTGAGTTTGTCATTTATTAAGTTATCTTGTGATCTTAATAGTAGAATTGAGAAGTTTTGAGTGATTCCGAGTTCCATTGACCCTTTGGGGGAGTTGTAACGTGAGATTCCGCGTATTTGAATGGAATAACGTCGAATTGTATGTTTTGCGTTGTTTTAGACTCTATTGAGACTTCTTACGTGTTTTTGTCTGTATATGAAAGGTAGAGAATGGAAAATGGTCGAATTGCAAGCTAGTTCTTGTTTTCAGGTATATTTGAGTGAGTTTGTCAATTATTAAGTTATCTTGTGATCTTAATAGTAGAATTGAGAAGTTTTGAGTGATTCCAAGTTTCATTGACCCTTTGGGGGAGTTGTAACGTGAGATTCCGCGTATTTGAATGGAATAACGTCGATTGTATGTTTTGCGTTGTTTAAGACTCTATTGAGACTTCTTACGTGTTTTTGTCTGTATATGAAAGGTAGAGAATGGAAAATGGTCGAATTGCAAGCTAGTTCTTGTTTTCAGGTATATTTGAGTGAGTTTGTCATTTATTAAGTTATCTTGTGATCTTAATAGTAGAATTGAGAAGTTTTGAGTGATTCCGAGTTCCATTGACCCTTTGGGGGAGTTGTAACGTGAGATTCCGCGTATTTGAATGGAATAACGTCGAATTGTATGTTTTGCGTTGTTTTAGACTCTATTGAGACTTCTTACGTGTTTTTGTCTGTATATGAGAAGTAGAGCATGGAAAATGTTCGAATTGCAAGCTAGTTCTAGTTTTCAGGTTAATTTGAGTGATTTTGTCAATTATTAAGTTATCTTGTGATCTTCATAGTAGAATTGAGAAGTTTTGAGTGATTCCGAGTTCCATTGACCCTTTGGGGAAGTTTTAACGTGAGATTCCGCGTATTTGGAAGGAATAACGTCGAATTGTGTGTTTTGCGTTGTTTTAGACTCTATCGAGACTTCTTACGTGTTTTTGTCTGTATTTGAGAGGTAGAGCATGGAAAAAGGTCGAATTGCAAGCTAGTTCTAGTTTTCAGGTTAATTTGAGTGATTTTGTCAATTATTAAGTTATCTTGTGATCTTTATAGTAGAATTGAGAAGTTTTGAGTGATTCCGAGTTCCATTGACCCTTTGGGGGAGTTGTAACGTGAGACTCCGCGTATTTGGATGGTATAACGTCGAATTGTGTGTTTTGCGTTGTTTTAGACTCTATTGAGACTTCTTACCTGTTTTTGTCTGTATTTGAGAGGAAGAGCATGGAAAATGGTCGAATTGCAAGCTAGTGCTTGTTTTCAGGTATATTTGACTGAGTTTGTCAATTATTAAGTTATCTTGGGATCTTTATAGTAGAATTGAGAAGTTTTGAGTGATTCCGAGTTCCATTGAACCTTTGGGGGAGTTGTAACGTGAGATTCCGCGTATTTGGATGGTATAATGTCGAATTGTGTGTTTTGCGTTGTTTTAGACTCTATTGAGACTTCTTACCTGTTTTTGTCTGTATATAAGAAGTAGAGAATGGAAAGTGGTCGAATTGCAAGCTGGTTCTTGTTTTCAGGTATATTTGAGTGAGTTTGTCAATTATTAAGATATCTTGTGATCTTTATAGTAGAATTGAGAAGTTTTGAGTGATTCAGAGTTCCATTGACCCTTTGGGGGAGTTGTAACGTGAGATTCCGCGTATTTGGAAGGAATAACGTCGAATTGCGTGTTTTGCGTTGTTTTAGACTCTATTGAGACTTCTTACGTGTTTTTGTCTGTATATGAAAGGTAGAGAATCGAAAATGTTCGAATTGCAAGCTAGTTCTTATTTTCAGGTATATTTGAGTGAGTTTGTCAATTATTAATTTATCTTGTGATCTTTATAGTAGAATTGAGAAATTTGAGTGATTCCGAGTTCCTATTGACCGTTTGGGGGAGTTGTAACGTGAGATTCCGCGTATTTGGATGGTATAACGTCGAATTGTGTGTTTTGCGTTGTGTTAGCCTCTATTGAGACTTCTTACGTGTTTTTTTCTGTATTTGAGAGGTAGAGAATGGAAAATCGTCGAATTGCAAGCTAGTTCTTGTTTTCAGGTATATTTGAGTGAGTTTGTCAATTATTAAGTTATCTTGTGATCTTTATAGTAGAATTGAGAAATTTGAGTGATTCCGAGTTCCTATTGACCCTTTGGGGAAGTTGTAACGTGAGATTCCGCGTCTTTGGATGGTATAACGTCGAATTGTGTGTTTTGCGTTGTTTTAGACTCTATTGAGACTTCTTACGTGTTTTTGTCTGTATTTGAGAAGTAGAGAATGGAGAGTGGTCGAATTGCAAGCTGGTTCTTGTTTTCAGGTATATTTGAGTGAGTTTGTCAATTATTAAGTTATCTTGTGATCTTCATAGTAGAATTGAAAAGTTTTGAGTGATTCCGAGTTCCATTGATCCTTTGGGGGAGTTGTAACGTGAGATTCCGCGTATTTGGATGGAATAACGTCGAATTGTGTGTTTTGCGTTGTTTTAGACTCTATTGAGACTTCTTACGTGTTTTTGTCTGTATATGAAAGGTAGAGAATGGAAAATGGTCGATTTGCAAGCTAGTTCTTGTTTTCAGGTATATTTGAGTGAGTTTGTCAATTATTAAGTTATCTTGTGATCTTAATAGTAGAATTGAGAAGTTTTGAGTGATTCCGAGTTCCATTGACCCTTTGGGGGGAGTTGTAACGTGAGATTCCGCGTCTTTGGATGGTATAACGTCGAATTGTGTGTTTGGCGTTGTTTTAGACCCTATCGAGACTTCTTACGTGTTTTTGTCTGTATATGAGAAGTAGAGAATGGAGAGTGGTCGAATTGCAAGCTGGTTCTTGTTTTCAGGTATATTTGAGTGAGTTTGTCAATTATTAAGTTATCTTGTGATCTTTATAGTAGAATTGAAAAGTTTTGAGTGATTCCGAGTTCCACTGATCCTTTGGGGGAGTTGTAACGTGAGATTCCGCGTATTTGTATGGAATAACGTCGAATTGTGTGTTTTGCGTTGTTTTAGACTGTATTGAGACTTCTCACGTGTTTTTGTCTGTATATGAGAAGTAGAGAATGGAACGTGGTCGAATTGCAAGCTGGTTCTTGTTTTCAGGTATATTTGAGTGAGTTTGTCAATTATTAAGATATCTTGTGATCTTTATAGTATAATTGAGGAGTTTTGAGTGATTCCGAGTTCCATTGACCCTTTGGAAGAGTTGTAACGAGAGATTCCGCGTATTTGGAAGGAATAACCTCGAATTGTGTGTTTTACGTTGTTTGGGACTCTATTGAGACTTCTCACGTGTTTTTGTCTGTTTTTGAGAGGTAGAGCATGGAAAATGGTCGAATTGCAAGCTAGTTCGAGTTTTCATGTTAATTTGAGTGATTTTGTCAATTATTAAGTTATCTTGTGATCTTTATAGTAGAATTGAGAAGTTTTGAGTGATTCCGAGTTCCATTGACCCTTTGGGGGAGTTGTAACGTGAGATTCCGCGTATTTGGATGGTATAACGTCGAATTGTGTGTTTTGCGTTGTTTTAGACTCTATTGAGACTTCTTACCTGTTTTTGTCTGTATTTGAGAGGAAGAGCATGGAAAATGGTCGAATTGCAAGCTAGTGCTTGTTTTCAGGTATATTTGACTGAGTTTGTCAATTATTAAGTTATCTTGGGATCTTTATAGTAGAATTGAGAAGTTTTGAGTGATTCCGAGTTCCATTGAACCTTTGGGGGAGTTGTAACGTGAGATTCCGCGTATTTGGATGGTATAATGTCGAATTGTGTGTTTTGCGTTGTTTTAGACTCTATTGAGACTTCTTACGTGTTTTTGTCCGTATTTGAGAGGTAGAGCATGGAAAATGGTCGAATTGCAAGCTAGTTCTTGTTTTCAGGTATGTTCGAGTGGGTTTGTCAAATTATTAAGTTATTTTGTGATCTTAATAGTAGAATTGAGAAGTTTTGAGTGATTTCGAGTTCCATTGACCCTTTGGGGAAGTTGTAACGTGAGATTCCGCGTCTTTGGATGGTATAACGTCGAATTGTGTGTTTTGCGTTGTTTCAGACTCTATTGAGACTTCTTACGTGTTTTTGTCTGTATTTGAGAGGTAGAGCATGGAAAATGGTCGAATTGCAAGCTAGTTCCTGTTTTCAGGTATATTTGAGTGAGTAAGTCGATTATTAAGTTATCTTGTGATCTTTATAGTAGAATTGAGAAATTTGAGTGATTCCGAGTTCCTATTGGCCGTTTGGGGGAGTTGTAACGTGAGATTCCGCGTATTTGGATGGTATAACGTCGAATTGTGTGTTTTGCGTTGTTTTAGACTCTATTGAGACTTCTTACGTGTTTTTGTCTGTATTTGAGAGGTAGAGAATGGAAAATGGTCGAATTGCAAGCTAGTTCTTGTTTTCAGGTATATTTGAGTGAGTTTGTCAATTATTAAGATATCTTGTGATCTTTATATTAGAATTGAGAGATTCCGAGTTCCATTGACCCTTCGGGGAAGTTGTATTGTGAGATTCCGCGTATTTGGAAGGAATAACGTCGAATTGTGTGTTTTGCGTTATTTTAGACTCTATTGAGACTTCTTACGTGTTTTTGTCTGTATATGAAAGGTAGAGAATGGAAAATGGTCGAATTGCAAGCTAGTTCTTGTTCTCAGGTATATTTGAGCGAGTTTGTCAATTATTAAGTTATCTTGTGATCTTAATAGTAGAATTGAGAAGTTTTGAGTGATTCCGAGTTCCATTGACCCTTTGGGGGAGTTGTAACGTGAGATTCCGCGTCTTTGGATGGTATAACGTCGAATTGTGTGTTTTGCGTTGTTTTAGACCCTATCGAGACTTCTTACGTGTTTTTGTCTGTATATGAGAAGTAGAGAATGGAGAGTGGTCGAATTGCAAGGTGGTTCTTGTTTTCAGGTATATTTGAATGAGTTTGTCAATTATTAAGTTATCTTGTGATCTTTATAGTAGAATTGAAAAGTTTTGGGTGATTCCGAGTTCCATTGATCCTTTGGGGGAGTTGTAACGTGAGATTCCGCGTATTTGGATGGAATAACGTCGAATTGTGTGTTTTGCGTTGATTTAGACTCTATTGAGACTTCTCACGTGTTTTTGTCTGTATTTGAGAGGTAGAGCATGGAAAATGGTCGAATTGCAAGCTAGTTCTAGTTTTCAGGTTAATTTGAGTGATTTTGTCAATTATTAAGTTATCTTGTGATCTTTATAGTACAATTGAGGAGTTTTGAGTGATTCCGAGTTCCATTGACCCTTTGGGAGAGTTGTAACGTGAGATTCCGCGTATTTGGAAGGAATAACGTCGAATTGTGTGTTTTGCGTTGTTTTAGACTGTATTGAGACTTCTTACGTGTTTTTGTCTGTATTTGAGAGGTAGAGCATGGAAAATGTTCGAATTGCAAGCTAGTTCTAGTTTTCAGGTATATTTGAGTGAGTTTGTCAATTATTAAGTTATCTTGTGATCTTAATAGTAGAATTGAGAAGTTTTGATTCCGAGTTCCATTGACCCTTTGGGGGAGTTGTAACGTGAGATTCCGCGTCTTTGGATGGTATAACGTCGAATTGTGTGTTTTGCGTTGTTTTAGACTCTATCAAGGCTTCTTACGTGTTTTTGTCTGTATTTGAGAGGTAGAGAATGGAAAATTGTCGAATTGTGATCTTTATAGTAGAATTGAGAAGTTTTGAGTGATTCCGAGTTCCATTGACCCTTTGGGGGAGTTGTAACGTGAGGTTCCGCGTATTTGGATGGTATAACTTCGAATTGTGTGTTTTGCGTTGTTTTGGACTCTATTCAGACTTCTTACGTGTTTTTGTCTGTATTTGAGAGGTAGAGCGTGGAAAATGGTCGAATTGCAAGCTAGTTCTTGTTTTCAGGTATATTTGAGTGAGTTTGTCAATTATTAAGTTATCTTGTGATCTTTCTAGTAGAATTGAGAAGTTCTGAGTGATTTCGAGTTCCATTGACCCTTTGGGGGAGTTGTAATTTGATATTCCGCGTATTTGGATGGTATAACGTCGAATTGTGTGTTTTGCGTTGTTTTAGACTCTATTGAGACTTTTTACGTGTTTTTTGTCTGTATATGAGAAGTAGAGAATGGAAAGTGGTCGAATTGCAAGCTGGTTCTTGTTTTCAGGTATATTTGAGTGAGTTTGTCAATTATCAAGATATCTTGTGATCTTTATAGTAGAATTGAGAAGTTTTGAGTGATTCAGAGTTCCATTGACCCTTTGGGGGAGTTGTAACGTGAGATTCCGCGTATTTGGAAGGAATAACGTCGAATTGTGTGTTTTGCGTTGTTTTAGACTCTATTGAGACTTCTTACGTGTTTTTGTCTGTATATGAGAGGTAGAGCATGGAAAATGGTCGAATTGCAAGCTTGTTCTAGTTTTCAGGTTAATTTGAGTGATTTTGTCAATTATTAAGTTATCTTGTGATCTTTATAGTACAATTGAGGAGTTTTGAGTGATTTCGAGATCCATTGACCCTTGGGAGAGTTGTAACGAGAGATTCCGCGTATTTGGAAGGAATAACGTCGAATTGTGTGTTTTGCGTTGTTTTAGACTCTATTGAGACTTCTTACGTGTTTTTGTCTGTATATGAGAGGTAGAGCATGAAAAATGGTCGAATTGCAAGCTAGTTCTAGTTTTCAGGTATATTTGAGTGAGTTTGTCAATTATTAAGTTATCTTGTGATCTTTATAGTACAATTGAGGAGTTTTGAGTGATTCCGAGATCCATTGACCCTTTGGGAGAGTTGTAACGAGAGATTCCGCGTATTTGGAAGGAATAACGTCGAATTGTGTGTTTTGCGTTGTTTTAGACTCTATTGAGATTTCTTACGTGTTTTTGTCTGTATTTGAGAGGTAGACAATGGAAAATGGTCGAATTGCAAGCTAGCTCTTGTTTTCAGGTATATTTGAGTGAGTTTGTCAATTATTAAGTTATCTTGTGATCTTTATAGTAGAATTGAGAAGTTTTGAGTGATTCCGAGTTCCATTGACCCTTTGGGAGAGTTGTAACGTGAGATTCCGCGTATTTGGAAGGAATAACGTCGAATTTTGTGTTTTGCGTTGTTTTAGACTCTATTGACACTTCTTACGTGTTTTGTCTGTATATGAGAGGTAGAGAATGGAAAATTGTCGAATTGCAAGCTAGTTCTTGTTGTTTTCAGGTATATTTGAGTGAGTTTGTCAAATATTAAGTTATCTTGTGATCTTATTGAATTTAGTAAAGCGTTGTCTGCAGGTATTGTTTTGTTTAAGTTTGTAACATTCACTTGTATTTTCATGTTGTCAAATAAGACAGTTATATATAGTTGTCATTTTTACAATAAAAGATCATTCCAGTACCAGTTTTTCATTTTCATATAATCACAATAATTCAAAACTATCAAGTACCAGTTTTTCATTTTCATATAATCACAATAATTCAAAAGGTTATGGGCCCAGATTACGTGAAATTGTAAAGGAAGATTAACTGCAGTAAATACCGTTATTTATTTTGTGCAAGAATTATTTGTGAACTCAAAAAAAGAAAATTGGAAAGCAATTTATTTTTGAAGTTTTGAAGCCGATAATTATTAAAAGACAAAATAAATGGAAGGCGATCGCGTTAATATTGAAAAGCTGGATAGCGGCAGCAACTGGCTAACATGGAAGTTTCAAATGCGTCAGATTTTAGAAGCTAACGATCTTTTTGACTACGTCGATGGAACAAACGTCAAACCGACATCTGAATGTACAAATTATGCGAAGGAAATTGTGACTTGGAAGAAGGCGGATGCTATGGCCAGACGAGCAATTTCCACGACTTGTATGAAACAGGCATTACTGCAGATTATGAATTGTGAAACAGCTCAAGAGATGTGGGAGACGCTCAAAAGTACGTATGAGCAAACATCAAAGGCAAATATTTTATTTTTACAACAAAAATATTATGGCTACACAAAACAACCGGAAGATGACATTGCGACATTTTTATCAAAATTAATGGAAATAGTGCAGCAATTACGTGATCAAAAAGAAATTATTTCTGAGTCCATGGTAATTTCGAAGATTTTAATGTCACTACCGTCCGAGTTTAATCATTTCCATAGTGCATGGGAATCTGCAAACGCAGATAGTCAAACTTTGGCAAATTTGCGGGCTCGTTTGATGGCAGAAGAGCTTCGTTTGAAGTCGCAGGGTCAAGTTCAAGAAGTAGAGGCGCTAATGGCTAAGAGAATCTTCTCGAAGAAACAAATCAATAATTACAAGGAAGGTAATTCATCGAATAATAACAAAGCGACAGATAAAAATGACAAACCGAAAGGCAAATGCTTCAAATGTGGAAAAAGGGCCACTGGAAAAGGGAATGCTCGGAAAAGAAGACTAACTTCAACGGGAGAAAAGAAGAAAATTCAAATGATGCTTTTATTTGTTACAAAACAACAAATAGAGACCAAGATACTTGGATTTTGGACTCAGGTGCAACTGATCACATGAGTCATCGCCGAGAATGGTTCGAAAACTATACGGAAATAGCTGAACCAATTACAGTTGGTAATGGTGACAAGATAATGGCTCTGGGCAAAGGCGATATCAACATTTTTGCTTTTAATGGAGATGAATGGATTCGCAAACGAGTCATGGGAGTCTTGTTCGTGCCGGAGCTGAAGAAAAATTTGTTTTCATCGGGAAAGGTGACAGATCGCGGGCATCAATTGAACATGAACAACGAAGGTTGCAAATTGCTGAAAGATGGAAACATTGTTGCAGTGGGAGTTCGCAGAAAAAGTTTGTTCCAAATGTTGTTCAGAACAATACAACCATCAAAGATTGAAACTACAGCGAGTGTAGCAATCAAAAACGCTACACTTCGTTCATGGCACGAACGTCTAGGACATCAGAATTCGACACATGTGAAGAAGTTTCTACTAAGTCGGGGTATAGATTTCATTGATGAGGAATTTGCATGTGAAGCTTGTGTCTATGGAAAGCATCATCGAAGCAGTTTCAAGAGTCGCGAAGAAAAGTCAAAGATGTGTGGCGAAATCATTCATACTGACGTGTGTGGTCCGTTTCAGACGAATTCAATTGGTGGATCCAGATATTTTTTGTTGCTCAAAGATGATTATTCTCATTTTCGTTTCGTATATTTCATGAAACAAAAATCAGAAGTAGCGAGTATTATCGAAAAATGTGTTAAACTGATTCAGAAGAAGCATGGTCACAGTGTTCGCAATATTAGATCTGACAACGGCACAGAGTTTGTCAATGAAAAGCTGAAAGTTTTCTTTGAAGCAGCTGGAATTCATCATCAACGAACTGTGCCATATACACCAGAGCAGAATGGTTGTGCAGAAAGGGAAATACGAACTATCGTTGAATCAGCAAGGACAATGCTTGAGGCAAAGAAGATTGATAGGAAATTCTGGGCGGAAGCAGTAAATACAGCAGTTCATGTGCTAAATCAAACTGGAACAAGCACAGTTGACAACAAATCACCGTATGAATTATGGCATAACAAGGAGGCGAAGCTAGACCATTTACGGATTTTTGGTTCGGAAGTATTTATTCACATTCCAAAAGAAAAACGTCAGAAGCTCGACGCGAAGGCAGAAAAATGTATGTTTGTTGGTAGTAAAATCGAGATCTCACGAGACGTCGTTTTTTTGTTAGAAAATTCAATGGGAACACTCGATATTTATGTTGAAGAAAATGCTAGTGTAGTCAGAAAGAATGGAAATAACGAAAACGAAGACAATTATGGTATTGACAAAGGTGCAGAAAATGAAAATGACGAAGATAAGGACACAAATGAATGTGCGTCACTAGATCAACAGAAAAATCGTGGTATGACCTGCGATCTTGATAGCAGAAATATTGTCAATAGGCGTCTACGTGATCGTAACACATTAACACATCTGGTAACTGGTGAACATTCTGCAATGTTGGCAGTCAGTGATGAGCCAAGAACGTATGAGCAGGCAATTCAGTCGATTGATTACAAGCAGTGGGAGCGAGCAATGGATGAAGAGTACGATTCACTTATGAAAAATCATACTTGGATTTTGGTCGATGCGCCAGTTGATCAAAAAGTGATTGACAATCGCTGGGTCTACAAGGTCAAAGAAAATCCGGATGGGAGTGTTAATCGGTATAAGGCACGATTGGTAGTACGAGGCTTTACACAAGAGTACGGAATCGATTACCAGGAAACATTTAGTCCAGTGGTGAAGTTTACATCAATCAGAGCGATCCTAGCATTGGCTGCGGCAAAGCGTATGACACTAAAACAGTTTGATGTGAAAACGGCTTTTCTAAATGGCGATTTAGAAGAAAATGTTTATATGAGCCAGCCAATTGGATATAATGACAACAGTGGCCGAGTGTGTAAACTATACAAAAGTTTATATGGTTTGAAGCAGGCTTCGCGCTGTTGGAATAAGAAGCTTACTTCTTTCCTTAACAGTTTGGTTTCAAAGAGAGTGGATCCGATCCATGCGTTTTTGTTAGCAACGGAAAAGATGGAATGTTAATTTTGGCAATTTACGTTGACGATGGATTGATTGCAGCAGAAGAACAAGAAGCCATTAAGCCGGTCATTAGACACTTACAGAGAGAATTTGAGATCAAAATTTTTGAGATGAAATTTTTTTTGGGACTCGAAATTGATCAGCTTTTGGATGGATCGATTCATGTTCATCAACAAGGATATGCAAGAAAGGTTCTTGATCGTTTTGATATGACATATTGTAAGACAGTGACAACTCCATTAGCTGGTTCACAAAACCTCGGAGATTTTGAAGCTGATAAAAAAATCGATTTTCCTTATCGAGAGGCAGTCGGGAGCTTGATGTATCTGGCCGTTGCAACCAGACCAGATATTAGTTTCGCAGTTGGAAGTGTCAGTCGATATTTGGAAAAACCAGCTACTGCACATGTGAATGCAGTAAAACACATTATGAAATATATCAAAGGTACGATGAACAAAGGAATACGTTTCGTAAGCGGAAACAATTTAGACTTTTGCGGGTATAGTGATGCCGACTATGCTGGAGACACGCAAACACGAAGATCAACATCAGGTTATGTTTTCATGCTTGGAGGAAGTGTAATTAGCTGGAGATCAGAACGACAAAAATCCGTCGCACTATCCACAACAGAATCCGAGTATGTGGCAGCGTCACAAGCTATAAAAGAACTTGTCTGGTTGAAGAATCTCTTATGTGATCTTCGACAAGTTAGATTGGATGTACCAGTTTTATTTATGGATAATCAAAGCGCAATACGACTTGTGAAGAATCCAGAGTTTCATAAGAGAACTAAGCATATTGACGTACGTTACCATTTTATCCGAGAGAAATTCAAAGATGAATTTTTTGAATTACAATATGTTCAAACAGATGACCAGGCAGCCGATATCATGACAAAGGCATTATCAAAATTGAAACATCAACATTTTTGTCAAATGTTGAATGTATTGTCAAAGTGAATGTTGACATTGACTTGTAACAAAAAGTGGGAGTATTGAATTTAGTAAAGCGTTGTCTGCAGGTATTGTTTTGTTTAAGTTTGTAACATTCACTTGTATTTTCATGTTGTCAAATAAGACAGTTATATATAGTTGTCATTTTTTACATTAAAAGATTATTCCAGTACCAGTTTTTCATTTTCATATAATCACAATAATCCAAAAGATCTTTATAGTAGAATTGAGAAGTTTTGAGTGATTCCGATTTCCATTGACCCTTTGGGGTAGTTGTAACGTGAGATTCCGCGTATTTGGATGCTATAACGTCGAATTGTGTGTTTTGCGTTGTTTTAGACTCTATTGAGACTTTTTACGTGTTTTTGTCTGTATATGAGAAGTAGAGAATGGAAAGTGGTCGAATTGCAAGCTGGTTCTTGTTTTCAGGTATATTTGAGTGAGTTTGTCAATTATTAGGATATCTTGTGATCTTTATAGTAGAATTGAGAAGTTTTGAGTGATTCAGAGTTCCATTGACCCTTTGGGGGAGTTGTAACGTGAGATTTCGCGTATTTGGATGGTATAACGTCGAATTGTGTTTTTTGCGTTGTTTTAGACTCTATTGAGATTTCTTACGTGTTTTTGTCTGTATTTGAGAGGTAGACAATGGAAAATGGTCGAATTGCAAGCTAGCTCTTGTTTTCAGGTATATTTGAGTGAGTTTGTCAATTATTAAGTTATCTTGTGATCTTTATAGTAGAATTGAGAAGTTTTGAGTGATTCCGAGTTCCATTGACCCTTTGGGAGAGTTGTAACGTCAGATTCCGCGTATTTGGATGGTATAACGTCGAATTGTGTGTTTTGCGTTGTTTTAGACTCTATTAAGACTTCTTACGTGTTTTTGTCTGTATTTGAGAAGTAGAGCATGGAAAATGGTCGAATTGCAAGCTAGTTCTTGTTTTCAGGTATATTTGAGTGAGTTTCTCAATTATTAAGTTATCTTGTGATCTTTATAGTAGAATTGAGAAGTTTTGAGTGATTCCGAGTTCCATTGACCCTTTGGGAGAGTTGTAACGTGAGATTCCGCGTATTTGGATGGTATAACGTCGAATTGTGTGTTTTGCGTTGTTTTAGACTCTATTGAGACTTCTTACGTGTTTTTGTCTGTATTTGAGAAGTAGAGCATGGAAAATGGTCGAATTGCAAGCTAGTTCTTGTTTTCAGGTATATTTGAGTGAGTTTCTCAATTATTAAGTTATCTTGTGATCTTTATAGTAGAATTGAGAAGTTTTGAGTGATTCCGAGTTCCATTGACCCTTTGGGAGAGTTGTAACGTGAGATTCCGCGTATTTGGATGGTATAGCGTCGAATTGTGTGTTTTGCGTTGTTTTAGACTCTATTGAGACTTCTTACGTGTTTTTGTCTGTATTTGAGAGGTAGAGCATGGAAAATGGTCGAATTGCAAGCTAGTTCTTGTTTTCAGGTATATTTGAGTGAGTTTGTCAATTATTAAGTTATCTTGTGATCTTTATAGTAGAATTGAGAAGTTTTGAGTGATTCCGAGTTCCATTGACCCTTTGGGGGAGTTGTAACGTGAGATTCCGCGTATTTGGATGGTATAACGTCGAATTGTGTGTTTTGCGTTGTTTTAGACTCTATTGAGACTTCTTACGTGTTTTTGTCTGTATATGAGAAGTAGAGAATGGAAAGTGGTCGAATTGCAAGCTGGTCCTTTTTTCAGGTATATTTGAGTGACTTTGTCAATTATTAAGATATCTTGTGATCTTTATAGTAGAATTGAGAAGTTTTGAGTGATTCAGAGTTCCATTGACCCTTTGGGGGAGTTGTAACGTGAGATTCCGTGTATTTGGAAGGAATAACGTCGAATTGTGTGTTTTGCGTTGTTTTAGACTCTATTGAGACTTCTTACGTGTTTTTGTCTGTATATGAAAGGTAGAGAATGGAAAATGGTCGAATTGCAAGCTAGTTCCTGTTTTCAGGTATATTTGAGTGAGTTTGTCAATTATTAAGTTATCTTGTGATCTTTATAGTAGAATTGAGAAGTTTTGAGTGATTCCGAGTTCCATTGACCCTTTGGGGACTTGTAACGTGAGATTCCGCGTATTTGGATGGTATAACGTCGAATTGTGTGTTTTGCGTTGTTTCAGACTCTATTGAGACTTCTTACGTGTTTTTGTCCGTATTTGAGAGGTAGAGAATGGAAAATGGTGGAATTGCAAGCTAGTTCTTGTTTTCAGGTATATTTGAGTGAGTTTGTCAATTATTAAGTTATCTTGTGATCTTTATAGTAGAATTGAGAAGTTTTGAGTGATTCCGAGTTCCATTGACCCTTTGGTGGAGTTGTAACTTGATATTCCGCGTATTTGGATGGTATAACGTCGAATTGTGTGTTTTGCGTTGTTTTAGACTCTATTGAGACTTCTTACGTGTTTTTGTCTGTATTTGAGAGGTAGACAATGGAAAATGGTCGAATTGCAAGCTAGCTCTTGTTTTCAGGTATATTTGAGTGAGTTTGTCAATTATTAAGTTATCTTGTGATCTTTATAGTAGAATTGAGAAGTTTTGAGTGATTCCGAGTTCCATTGACCCTTTGGGAGAGTTGTAACGTGAGATTCCGCGTATTTGGATGGTATAACGTCGAATTGTGTGTTTTGCGTTGTTTTAGACTCTATTGAGACTTCTTACGTGTTTTTGTCTGTATTTGAGAAGTAGAGCATGGAAAATGGTCGAATTGCAAGCTAGTTCTTGTTTTCAGGTATATTTGAGTGAGTTTCTCAATTATTAAGTTATCTTGTGATCTTTATAGTAGAATTGAGAAGTTTTGAGCGATTCCGAGTTCCATTGACCCTTTGGGAGAGTTGTAACGTGAGATTCCGCGTATTTGGATGGTATAACGTCGAATTGTGTGTTTTGCGTTGTTTTAGACTCTATTGAGACTTCTTACGTGTTTTTGTCTGTATTTGAGAGGTAGAGCATGGAAAATGGTCGAATTGCAAGCTAGTTCTTGTTTTCAGGTATATTTGAGTGAGTTTGTCAATTATTAAGTTATCTTGTGATCTTTATAGTAGAATTGAGAAGTTTTGAGTGATTCCGAGTTCCATTGACCCTTTGGGGGAGTTGTAACGTGAGATTCCGCGTATTTGGATGGTATAACGTCGAATTGTGTGTTTTGCGTTGTTTTAGACTCTATTGAGACTTCTTACGTGTTTTTGTCTGTATATGAGAAGTAGAGAATGGAAAGTGGTCGAATTGCAAGCTGGTCCTTTTTTTTCAGGTATATTTGAGTGACTTTGTCAATTATTGAGATATCTTGTGATCTTTATAGTAGAATTGAGAAGTTTTGAGTGATTCAGAGTTCCATTGACCCTTTGGGGGAGTTGTAACGTGAGATTCCGTGTATTTGGAAGGAATAACGTCGAATTGTGTGTTTTGCGTTGTTTTAGACTCTATTGAGACTTCTTACGTGTTTTTGTCTGTATATGAAAGGTAGAGAATGGAAAATGGTCGAATTGCAAGCTAGTTCCTGTTTTCAGGTATATTTGAGTGAGTTTGTCAATTATTAAGTTATCTTGTGATCTTTATAGTAGAATTGAGAAGTTTTGAGTGATTCCGAGTTCCATTGACCCTTTGGGGGACTTGTAACGTGAGATTCCGCGTATTTGGATGGTATAACGTCGAATTGTGTGTTTTGCGTTGTTTCAGACTCTATTGAGACTTCTTACGTGTTTTTGTCCGTATTTGAGAGGTAGAGAATGGAAAATGGTGGAATTGCAAGCTAGTTCTTGTTTTCAGGTATATTTGAGTGAGTTTGTCAATTATTAAGTTATCTTGTGATCTTTATAGTAGAATTGAGAAGTTTTGAGTGATTCCGAGTTCCATTGACCCTTTGGTGGAGTTGTAACTTGATATTCCGCGTATTTGGATGGTATAACGTCGAATTGTGTGTTTTGCGTTGTTTTAGACTCTATTGAGACTTCTTACGTGTTTTTGTCTGTATATGAGAAGTAGAGAATGGAAAGTGGTCGAATTGCAAGCTGGTTCTTGTTTTCAGGTATATTTGAGTGAGTTTGTCAATTATTAAGATATCTTGTGATCTTTATAGTAGAATTGAGAAGTTTTGAGTGATTCAGAGTTCCATTGACCCTTTGGGGGAGTTGTAACGTGTGATTCCGCGTATTTGGAAGGAATAACGTCGAATTGTGTGTTTTCGTTGTTTTAGACTCTATTGAGACTTCTTACGTGTTTTTGTCTGTATATGAAAGGTAGAGAATGGAAAATGGTCGAATTGCAAGCTAGTTCTTGTTTTCAGGTATATTTGAGTGAGTTTGTCAATTATTAAGTTATCTTGTGATCTTAATAGTAGAATTGAGAAGTTTTGATTGATTCCGAGTTCCATTGACCCTTTGGGGGAGTTGTAACGTGAGATTCCGCGTCTTTGGATGGTATAACGTCGAATTGTGTGTTTTGCGTTGTTTTAGACTCTATCGAGAATTCTTACGTGTTTTTGTCTGTATTTGAGAGCATGGAAAATGGTCGAATTGCAAGCTTGTTCTAGTTTTCAGGTTAATTTGAGTGATTTTGTCAATTATTAAGTTATCTTGTGATCTTTATAGTACAATTACCTTCTAGGTTTAGAGTTTGAAAAAGAACTTATATTGAAAGATAACACTTTATTCAGTATAATAGCTTTAAAAGTAAACAAGGCAGAACTGTTGTTGGATCTATTTGAGGAGGTTCAAAATAAAATTGAGTTAATATTAATAGATAACGATGAATTCCTAAATAAGGAAAAAGAGGAGATGGTAGACTTTGAAAACAATTATTTCACAACAATCGGAAAATTAAAGGAAATTCTAAAAATAAACGATACTTCTGATAAGTCACGTGAAGGTAGTGTCTATACAACCAGCAAAAGGTCAGAAAAAGGTAGCAATATCAGTAAAAGCGAAGCTAGTGTCGCAACAAAAATATCGGAAGCTATTAACAATATTGGATTACCAGTGGAGGAAATAAAGGAGTCAGAAATTATTAATACAAATAATAACAGTGGCGATGTTAGGCTTTTACCGTCTATGTCAAATCATGATTCTCGATTTCCAAAAATTAGATTACCGATATTTGACGGCCATATTGAAAATTGGTTGGAATTTCGTGATGCGTTTACAGAAATGATTCACAACAAATTACATATAGGTACAGTCGATAAATTTCACTATTTAAAAATGTCCTTAGAAGGACACGCAAAACAATTGGTAAGTGGTATACAAAAAACAGAAGCTAACTATCCCGTTGCATGGAAATTACTATGTCAATATTATGAGAATCACAATTTAATCATTTTTAACCATGTAAAAGCAATTTTTGACCAACCATGTATGTCAAATAAGGACAGTGGGGGTTTAAGAGATCTTTATTTGAATACCACAAAAAACTTAAGAGCTTTGGAGAGTTTTGGGGAACCATCAGTCGATACAATTTTAATATATATATTAAACAGTTTGATACCGAAACACAAAAAGAATGGGAAATATACAAAAAAGCGGGAGACAAACCAAACATGAACGATATGGAAACATTTTTAATTTATAGGTTAGGTTTACTGAAAAAACTTGAATATAAAAGCTCTTCTTCTAGGGACACAATAAAGAGTGAAATTAAGGTTCCAAGGAAAGGTGTCTCACATGTAAGCACAGTCAATAAAACAAAATGCTATTTTTGCAAAGGGGACCACTATATATACAATTGTGAAACATTGTCAAAAATTCCAATTCCTGAAAAAAGAAAAAGGGTATTCGAGAAAAAGTTGTGCACAAATTGTTTGAGACCGGGACATTTTTCAAAAGATTGCAAGTATTCTGGGTGCAAAAAGTGCCACCGGAAGCACAATACAATACTACATATTGAGAATTACAATCAATCACAATCCTCAGAAGTAGCAGGTACATCAATCGAGAATAAAGGTAATGAAACTAATATATCAATGCACGTTATTGAATCTCTGGTCCCAGCGCAAATCCTCTTGGCTACGGCTATAGTCCAAGTGAAGGATCACAATGGGAAACCCCACCTAGCCCGCGTTCTGCTAGACAATGGATCCCAGTGTAATTTTATAACAGAACAGTTTTGTGATAAGTTAGGCCTAAATAAATTAAAATTTAATTTAGCAATTTGTGGCGTTGGTAAGGCATTATCTTTCGCAAATAAGAAGGTCAACATAGAATTAAATTCACTGCAATCAAATTAGAAAACTAAATTGTCGTGTTTAATATTAAATAAAATTACAGAACATTTACCTATTCTAACTATAGACAAATCAATAATAAAAATACCCTCAAATATCCAGTTAGCAGATCCAGAATTTTACAAAAGTAAACAAATTGACATGCTTTTAGGTTGTGACATATTTTGGCAAGTATTATCAGTGGGTCAAATTCAATTGGGCAAACATTTGCCAATATTACACAATACAATGCTAGGATGGATAGTAAGTGGGGCTATAAACAATTTACAAAAAATAACAATAGAGCAATTGTATGTCATTCTATACAACCGGATGAGACATCCATTAATGAACAGTTAGCCAAGTTTTGGCAACTACCCAGGTAGCAGAGTGACGTCAAAACGACGTCATTTTCGGTACAATATACGTCATTGACGTCAGTTGTCCTGAAACTGACGTCCATATGACGTCACATATGATACGTAATTAATGACGTCTTGTGAATGACGTCCAAAGTACGTCATGGATGGGTGATAAGTAGGACCAAACATTTTTTGTGATTGGTTTTCAAAATGCATGTGGTATTATTCGATTATCCCTAATAAAAACAATCATCATTTGAATATGTCGTACTTTTAGAACAAAAATTATTATTATAAATATTTTATAGATATGTTTGCAGTTGTAGAGTTTTGTGACACACAGGGAGGTGGTTTAGCGGTAATAAATTCCCAATGGCTAACTCCTCGAAAGCATGAAGTTTACTGGCCACCTATAAAGGACTCTGTCCAATTTAATAAAGCTGTTCGATCTCTTGATCAGTGTATAGACGATGATACATGGATTCCATATAAAGTAGCCAAAATCTTCTATACAACGGGTAAGATTTCTATAAGGTTCATGGTTCATTACTTCTGTTTAAAATCAAATACAGGATTTTTCATAAATTATTTCACTTGCATACCAAACAACTATTATTGAGTCAGTTGAATAACATGTATATTGCAAAACTGTTTCAAATAAATATCCAAAATTATAGATTACATACATGGTTCAATGGTTTAGTACAGAAATGTCTTTACATTTTTAACCATTTGTACTGAGTGTACAATTAGTCACTTCATCCTTGAATTTTTTAGATGACTATGATAAAGCAAGACAAAAACTAAAACAGGCCGAGTTAACAAGTGACTTGAACACAGACACTGACGAGAATCAAAATAGGAAAAGGATACGTCCTAAAAAATTGTTGGATAGCAGCAGTGATGAGGAAGAATTCTCCAAATTTCAGAGACCACCAAAAGTGAAATTGAATGTGCTGGAAAATTCAGGTTTGTAATTTTTTGGTGTGGCTTTGAAAAATATTTTGAGTGAAAAATTGCCTGCCTCTTAATAGTATATTGTAACTTTCTGTAGTAATAATTTATCAAAAATAGATACTATATTTTAAAAATTGATAGCAAATATTATATATATTTATATATACTGGTTTTTAGATAAATTTCAAACAGACTTTGCATCAAGAAAAAAACAATCCCACCCAATTGTACCAGAGAAAGTAGCTCTGACTCCCGGATGTTCTACATTAAATGATCATTCAAAATTAAATGGTAAAGAGAAGGTAACCCCCACATTGAGATGCTCTATACCAGTTTCTTCCTTGGTTGGACCATATAATGGTGTCAATTATAATCAACAAGGTATGATATGGCTTAAACATTTTCTATTTGTGTTTTTTATTGTCTCTACTATAAAAGGAGTCATCATTGGACTTCCTCACACTAATGCTGCACTATGTATATATATTACTTACAAATTGCAATACTGTAACTTCACTGTATTGTTTTTTGTTAGCATATAAAGGAAGTTTTTGATTGACTGAAAATAAAACGGTGACAAAAGAATTCTAGTAGCTTATACGTTAAAATCTAAAATAAACTTTTATAGGCCATTTTTCTTCAATGTAAATATGTTGTTTAGTATTACCTCAGATTCTGGAAAAACTTGTTAGAATTGAAGTTCAAAATGAACAAATTTTAAACATATTAAACAAACGAGATACAAATGCAAGAAATATAATATCTACACATTTGCCTTCACTACCTGTAAATTTGCCGTTGCAATCCATAGAAGATATTCAGCAACTAGATGAATACCTGATGAATAAAGAACAGTTCAATTTATTGGTAAAACATGGTGAAAATAGTGTGTTAATTCAAGCTTAACTCAATTTATTTTTAGCAATCTTATCTTGCGTCTATGGGAGGCAACAGGATTACCACTCGAACAAATCGAATAATGAGAAACCTACTGACAGATAATATTGCATCCTCATATAGTTTTTTTGGTCGCAAGAAACAAGATTTCCATAGCCTTCAATTAACCAACCTTATTATATGTAAGTAAATATTAGTTGTCATAGTTTAAAAAAAGGTAAATTGTGATTTAGAAAAGTATACAAATTCAAAATGAAAGGAACAAAAAACACATACTTTGTTTATTTGAAAAAGTTGAAAAATCTATTTGTTTTATTTCATAATTGCATGATTTGATTAGAAATCATGCAATTTCTACTTTAATGTTTTTTTGATGTGTATTAAGTGCATTTTTTTAAATCTAACTTACTCTTCAATGTTTTTTGATTTTAATATTATTTATGCTCTACTCGTTATAGAAGGAAACTGGCATCTGATGGCAAATGTTGATGTCTTGCTATGTGTTACTTACTGCTTTTTTATATTTCATTTTTCCTGAAAATTGATGTCTGTTTCAGCTTCAGTGAAACTTGGAATTCCTCAATCAACAGATCAAGAAGTTGAAGATGTTATCAAAAGCTGGTTGAAACATGCACCTGAAAGGTACAGGAAGAGAGCAGAAAATAGATAAAATGTTAAGAAGAAAAAGTGTCGTGGGTAAAAGACAATTAAATAGGAGGGTGGCACGAGGGGTTAGACAGTTTGTGAAAGAAATTGCAAATTGTGAGAATCAAAATATTTTGGAGTCTAACCTAAGTGAAAGTACTCTTTCAATTTCTTACAATTTAGATAGTGATCAAGAAAGTATGTATCAACAAGTGGAACCTGATCCATTTGAAAATCTTTTAGCTTCTACAAATTCAGATCATGTCACTCATGTAGATACAGTCAATAACAATAACTGTATTAGTTTAGTTGATAACACAAATAAATGTGATTTAAGGTCATCATTAGCTCATTGGGCCAGTGTAAAACATAAAGTTCCACAGAATTATGTAAATGATTTACTGCACATACTTTCTCCCTATCATAAAAATTTACCTCTAGATTGTCGTACTTTATTGAAAACTTCAGTGATCACAAAAGAAACAAAACTAGACAATGGCACATATATACACATGGGCTTAAGAACAGGTTTAAACAACATATTAACTACATTTAAAATTAATTTTAATGAAAATATAATAAAACTATCTTTCAATATAGATGGTTTACCTTTGTTTAAAAGTAATAAGTTACAATTTTGGCCTATATTGTGTTTGATAAAAAATGTACAATTTTCACGTCCATTTATTGTTGGCATATTTTTTGGGTCTTCTAAACCAGCACCCCTTAAAGATTTTCTTGATAATTTTATTGTTGAACTTGGTGATTTGTTAGAAAATGGTTTTTCATTTGGTAATACCAATTTTCAGATAAGCATTCACAGTTTTGTGTGCGACGCGCCTGCAAGAGCATATCTAAAATGTGTCAAGGGTCATACTGGTTACTCAGCATGCGATAAATGTGAAGAAGTTGGTGAATTCCATGGAAGAGTTGTATTGTTAAGTATCAAATCTGTTCGGCGGACTGATGAGTCCTTTAAGTTAAAATCTGATGACGATTATCATCTAGGTGATTCACCTCTCATGGAGTTAGGTATAGGTATGGTATCTACATTCCCAATTGATTACATGCATTGTATATGCATAGGTGTAACTAAAAAGTTACTTCTTACTTGGATTTCAGGTAGTTTATCTGTTCGTTTGCATAACCGCTTGATTACCCAAATCTCTGAAAAATTATTAAGTATAAGATGCTGCATTCCCCTGGAGTTTAATAGAAAACCAAGGTCTCTATCAGATTTATCTTATTGGAAAGCAACAGAGCTACGTACATTTTTAGTATATGTAGGCCCAGTAGTATTAGAAAATTATTTGGACATATCTGTATATGAAAATTTTTTGTTATTGCATTGTGCTGTAACAATATTGTTGTCAGCAAAACATATTTCAACTTTTGGAGCCGACTTTGCAGGCAGTCTATTAGATACATTTGTAAATCATTCCAAAAAAATGTATGGCAAAGAGTTTATCATTTATAATGTGCATATGCTATGTCATTTGCATGAAGACGTTAAGATTTTTGGGCCTCTCGATCAGTTTTCCTGTTTTCCTTTCGAAAACTTTCTTGGTCAACTAACGGGTTTAGTTAGGTCTCCTGTTAATCCATTGGCCCAAGTTTACCGTAGGTTAAGCGAAGAAAATAATTTTATTTTCAATTCTAAGGATTTAAGTGCATCACTAAGTAATACACACTTATTAGAACACATGACTGGACCAGTTATAGAGAAAATTGCTATTTCAAAACAGTTTAAGAAACTTGTTCATAATACAGTTGTTTATTGTTCAAATAGTTACAAATCTTCAGATAGCTATTTTATTTCTAAAACAGGCAAAATTGTTCAAACTGAAAATATAATTCTTACCTCAGATAACACGACAGTTTTACTTGGTGAAGAGTTTTTGACATACAAGAGTTTTTATAATTATCCAATTGAATCAAGCTTGCTTGGTATTTATGTAGTAAAAGATCTATCAGAGTTTCAAATTTGGGACCTTGTAGAAATAAAAAGCAAATGTTTAATTGTGCCTTTAAATAGATCTACCAGTGATTTGGTGTGCATTCCACTGGTTCATTCCATCAATTAATTTGGCACTTGAAAAGAACTGAATGATCTTTAAGTCAAGCACTCTACTTATTAATTAAAACTTTCATCAGTACTGACAGTGATGATTTGTGAATAAAAAATTTAAATGTTAATGAATTTACTTTATAGTTTGGTACTGTGTTATTTTAAATACATTCTGTAGGATGTCGCATCTTATTTAATATACTATGTATTTATTATGTTTAATATATTCATATATTGCACTACCAAATCGAGACACTTTGACAAATTATTGTTGTTTGTAACACATCCTAGGTGATAACATCTGTGTTACTTGTTGATGAATAAACCGTTTTTCAGGGATCTTTTATTTTTAAATATATATCCCATAAATGTAGGTCGAAATGGTCACTAGTATGACCAAAGTAACGTTTTCAAGACGTCATAGAGACGTCTTGTTTGGTCACAGTTGTCGTCCGAGGTACGTCTCATTTGGTCACAGTTGACGTCCAAGGTACGTCTCAGTCTGACGTCATTTGGCTTGACTTATAAGGTCATATAGACGTCATGTGGACGTCATTTGGTTGTCAAAATGACGTCCTTCGCCTCACAAATATGACGTTCTTATGACGTAATTTTAGCGTCATCCTGCTACCTGGGTAGAAAACTATGAGAACTGTAAGGTGATGTCAAGCTCGGATAAATTTTGTGAAGAGCATTTTACACAAAACACTATACGTAATTCTAACGGTCAATTTGTAGTAAGAATGCCAGTAAATGAGAAAATATACAATTTAGGGGAATCAAGGAATTCCGCAGTCAACCGATTTCTTTCGTTAGAAAGAAAACATGAGCGAAACTCAGAATTAGAAGAACAATACGTGCAATTCATGCGGGAGTATGAACAATTAAACCATATGTATAAAATATCTGAAAACAATGACACTCAAAATTTAACTTACTATTTACCTCATCATGCGGTTATAAGAGAATCGGTCATTACTACTAAATGTCGCGTTGTATTTGACGCCAGTGCAAAAACTACAATGGGAATCTCCTTAAACGACGCGCAATACAGCGGACCTACGGTACAATCAGACTTGTTCGCAATTCTATTAAGATTCAGATCAAGACAATACGTAATAAGCGCAGACATTTCGAAAACGTACCGACGAATCGCAAAGGTGTCTGCAAAGAATAATTTGGCGTGAAAACTCAAGCGATGAGTTGCAATGCTATGAGCTGAAAACCGTGACGTATGGGACCAGCTCAGCACCATTTTTAGCGACTAGATGCCTTTCACAATTAGGAAGAGATACTAAAATAACGCTGCCACACGTGTCACGAGTCATAAAAGACGATTTTTATATCGATGACCTTTTAACGTGCTGCGATTCTATAGAGGAACTTTTAACAATTCAAAAAGATGTTACCAATATTTTAAAATCCGCGGGTTTTACATTAAGAAAATGGTTAACCAATAGAGCAGAACTTTTAGATAAATTCGAAATAAACGATGAGTGTACTATGAATATTTTGCATTTAAATCAAGACGAAAATAGGAATTGGAATTCGCATAAGGATACCATACAATATTCTATTGATTTAGAATGCCCTACAGTTGTTACAAAACGTATAATTCTATCCGTTTCATCTCAAATTTTTGATCCGTTGGGATTATTATCACCCGTCACAATAAAAGCAAAGATTATTTTACAGAAATTGTGGCAAGCGGGAATAAAATGGGACGAAGTCGTACCCATGGATATATTAACTGATTGGAACAATTTTCGCAATAATTTAATTAGTCTAAATGACTTAAAAATTTCTCGATTCGCGTTGTCTTAAAAATCAATTACTATTGAGCTTCATGGGTTTTCAGATTCCTCCGAAGCGGCGTACGGCGCATGTATTTATTTACGTTCACGTGATAGTAACGGAAGATAACGCAACTATTGACGGCAAAAACACGTGTCGCACCCATCAAACAAGTCAGTCTACCGAGACTAGAATTATGTGCCGCCAACCTCCTAGCAAACTTAAGTCAGGAAATAATAAATTCCATTCATTTACAAATCGACAAAAAATATTTTTGGAGCGATTTGACTATAACTTTAGGCTGGATACGCGGCGCGGCCGAGTTGGAAATATTCAAACTGACCGAACCAATAAATTGGCATCATGTACAATCTAAACACAATCCAGCTGAGTTGCGTACGCGCGGTATAAGTGCAGAAGAATTAGTGTCATCAAATCTATGGTGGCATGGCTCTGAGTGGCTCCTGAATGATGAGTCAGAATGGAAGGTTGATAACGTAAGGTTAACGGACTTATCTGAATCAAAACCTACTTGTCATGTGACAGTAAACAACGATTATTATTTATTTACGCGTTTTTCTTGCCTCAATAAATTAAAAAGAGTAATTTCAATTGTTTTCGATTTTTTAATAACTTAAAAACTCCTAAACCTGGGAGAAAAATTGGACCCTTACAAGTTGAGGAATTAAATTATTCAATGACCGTTTTAACAAAACTAGCGCAATTCCAGTCATTTCCTAAGGAGTTTAATAATCTCTGCAACCAGAGAAGTGTTTCAGGTAAAAGTCGTCTAACAATGCTCAATCCATTTTTGGATGAGAATAAATTAATCCGAGTAGGCGGCAGGTTACGAAATTCCAAGCAATTTACCTTTGACAAAAAACATCCAATAGTGTTAGATCCTAAACACAATCTCACTAAATTAATAATGAGTCATGAACATAAAAGTCTACACCACTGTGGTCCCCAACAATGATTAGCATCCTTAAGAAACACCTATTGGCCTTTAGCTGGTCGAGACGCTGCACGAAAAATCACCTATGCTTGCGTACAATGTTTTAAGGTCATACCATCATCATTCCATCCCCTTATGGGAGATTTACCAGAATGCCGAATTTCGCAAACTCCTCCATTTTTTAATGTCGGAATTGACTATGCCGGACCTGTTCTAATAAAGGACCGGAAATTACGAAATGCAAAATTAATAAAGGCATACCTTTGTGTATTTGTCTGAATGTCGGTAAAAGCCACTCACCTTGATTTGGTGACATATTTATCTACCGAAGCCTTTAAGGCAATGTTCAAAAGATTCATAGCAAGAAGAGGAAAGCCTCAACATGTATATTCCGACAACGGTTCAAACTTTGTAGGAGCAAACTCTAAACTGTCTGAGATATTTAATTTCTTAAAGGACTCATCCGATAAAATTAACGATTCATTAAGTATTGAAGGTATACAATGGCACTTTATACCGCCACATGCCCCCAATTTTGGCGGATTATGGGAGGCAGGGGTCAAAAGCACCAAGTTTCATTTGAAAAGAGTTACAGGAAATTTGAATTTAACCTATGAGGATTATTCGACTGTTTTAATTCAAATTGAAAGCATCCTCAATTCCAGACCTATTACGCCCTTATCCTCTAGCCCAGATGATTATACCCCACTCACCCCCGGCCGTTTTTTAATCGGTAAACCAATGACCGCAATTCCGGATCCTGACGTTGGGCAGGTTCCAGTGAACCGCCTTAATAAATATCAGCAGCAGCAACAAGACGTCCAATGTTTCTGGAAAAGATGGCAGAGCGAATATATTTCAGAACTTCAGTAACGCCAAAAGTGGCAGAAAAACCTCCTGAAGATTGACAGTCTAGTAGTAATTAAAGAAGACGACCAGCCACCTCCCAAGTGGAAGCTGGCACGAGTAGTTGCACTTCATCCCGAGACAGACAATATAGTGGGAGTGGCAACAGTCCGAGTGTCTACAGGAAATACTTTTAAAAGACCCATATCGAAACTGTGCGTTTTACCCATTGAACTATGAACAATTATTATCACATATTATTAGCTCTTATGTTTTTATTATTTTGTTGCTAGCTTTTTTACAATTAGTTGTTGAATGTACTTTTCCTCGTACATATCAAGGCGGGCGGCATGTCCAGACTCCACTGAAAATTGATAAAGTCGGCAACGCCCGCGACGAGAGTGGCGGTTGCCAGGGAACGAGAACAAAAAGAAAAATAATAAGTCGTTCAAAAAACCTGTCACATACATATACACCTGTCAAAGTTTAACATTAAAAAATACAAAAATATCAATCTAATTTGATTAAAATAAAATCAAAAATAAGTGTTACAGTCCACACAATAAACACTCTCCAAATAGTCGAGTTATGAAAAGTGGATTTTCAAAAATTTCATGACCCTATTTAAAGGCGAAATAATGATTTTATCAAAAAATTGATTGTTCCAGTTGATTTTTTTCCCAAAAAAACCCCTTATTACGGATGTTTAGCATTTTTAATTTTTTTTGTCGAAAATTTAGCACCGTATATAGGAAGATTTCGCGATATAAATTGCTTCTTTCTAACTCCCTTTATACTCGAAAATATCGACTCAAAACTTTGAAGAATTTGTAAAACTTTCTGCTGAATCGATTGGTCAAGACTAGAACGTTCTATCTCTTCAAATAGTCGAGTTATGAAAAGTGGATTTTCGAAAATTTCATGACTATTTGAAGGCGAAATAATGATTTTATCAAAAAACTGATTGTTCCAGTCAATTTTTCGTCCCAAAAAACCCCTTATTACGCATTTTTAGCATTATTTTAAATTTTTTTTTGTCGAAAATGTAGTACCAAGATATGGGAAGATTTCGCGATATAAATTGCTTCTTGCTAACTTCCTTAATACTTGAAAATATCTACTCAAAATTTGGTCGAATATAAAAAATTTTCCGCTGAATCGATTGGTCAAGACTAGAACGTTCTGTCTCTTCAAATAGTCGAGTTATGAAAAGTGGATTTTCGAAAATTTCATGACTCTATTTGAACGCGAAATAATGATTTTATAAAAAAACTGATTGTTCCAGTCGATTTTTCGTCCCAAAAAACCCCTTATTACGGATTTTTAGCATTTTTAATTTTTTTGTCGAAAATTTAGTACCAAGATATGGGATGATTTCGCGATATAAATTGCTTTTTGCTAACTCCCTTGACACTTGAAAATATCGACTCAAAATTTGGTCGAATATAAAAAATTTTCCGCTGAATCGATTGGTCAAGACTAGAACGTTCCGACTCTTCAAATACTCGAGTTATGAAAAGTGGATTTTCGAAAAATTCTGACTTTATTTGAAGGCAAAATAATGATTTTATCGTAAAACTGATTGTTCCAGTCGATTTTTCGTCCCAAAACACCCCTTATTCCGGATTTTTAGCATTTAAAATTTTTTTTTGTCGAAAATTTAGCAGTTTATGGGAAGATTTCGCGATATAAATTGCTTCTTCCTAACTCCCTTAATACTTGAAAATATCGACTTAAAATTTGGTCGAATATGAAAAATTTTCCGCTGAATCCATTGGTGAGGACTAGAACGTTCTATCTCTTCAAATAGTCGAGTTATGAGTATTTTTTTTGAAAACCGGATTTTCGAAAATTTCATAACTCAATTTGATTTTATCAAAAAACTGATTGTTCCTGTCGATTTTTTTTCCCAAAAAAACCCTTATTACGAATTTCTAGCATTTTTAATTTCATGACCCTACTTGGATGCGAAATAATGATTTTATCAAAAAACTGATTGTTCCAGTCGATTTTTCGTCCCGAAAAAACCCTTATTACGGATTTTTAGTATTATTGATTTTTTTTTGTCGACAATTTAATACCTTTAGTAGTTCTTCCTAACTCCATCAATACTTGAAAAAATCGCCCCAAATTTTGTCGAATATGTAAAATTTTCCGCTGAATCGATTGGTGAAGACTAGAACGTTCTATCTCTCCAAATAGTCGAGTTATGAGTATTTTTTGTTTTGAAAAGTGGATTTTCGAAAATTTCGTGACTATTTGAAGACGAAATAATGATTTTATCAAAAAAAGTGATTGTTCCAGTCGATTTTTTTTCCCAAGAAACCCCTTATTATGGATTTTTAGCATTTTAAATTTCATGACCCTATTTGGAGGCAGAATAATGATTTTATCATAAAACTGATTGTTCCAGTTGATTTTTCGTCCAAAAAAACCCCCTTATTACGCATTTTTAACATTATTTTTAATTTTTGTTTGTCGAAAATTTAGTACCAAGATATGGGAGGATTTCGGGATATAAGTTGCTTCTTGCTAACCCCCCTAATACTTGAAAATATCGACTCAAAATTTGGTACTATATGTAAAATTTTCCGCTGAATCGATTGGTCAAGACTAGAACGTACTAACTCCTCAAATAGTCCAGTTATGAAAAGTGGATTTTCGAAAATTTCATGACTCTATTTGAACGAGAAATAATGATTTTATAAAAAAACTGATTGTTCCAGTCGATTTTTCGTCCCAAAAAACCCCTTATTACGGATTTTTAGCATTTTTAATTTTTTTCGTCAAAAATTTAGTACCAAGATATGGGATGATTTCCCGATATAAATTGCTTCTTGCTAACTCCCTTAATACTTGAAAATATCGACTCAAAATTTGGGCGAATATGTAAAATTTTCCGCTGAATCGATTGGTCAAGACTAGAACGTACTAACTCCTCAAATAGTCGAGTTATGAAAAGTGGATTTTCGAAAAATTCTGATTCTATTTGAAGGCGAAATAATGATTTTATCGTAAAACTGATTGTTCCAGTCGATTTTTCGTCCCAAAAAAATTCGGATTTTTAGCATTTTTAATTTTTTTTTGTCGAAAATTTAGTACCAAGGTAGGTAGGTATGGGAATATTTCGCGATATAAATTGCTCCTTAATACTTGAAAATATCGACTCAAAATTTGGTCGATAATGTAAAATTTTCCTCTGAATCGATTCGTCAAGACAAGAACGTTCCATCTCTCTAAATAGTCGAGTTATGAAAAGTGGAATTTCGAAAATTTCATGACTGTATTTGAAGGCGAAATAATGATTTTATCTAAAAACTGATTGTTCCAGTCGATTTTTTTTCCAAAAAACCCCTTATTACGCATTTTTAGCATTATTTTTAATTTTTTTTTGTCGAAAATTTAGTACCAAGGTAGGTAGGTATGGGAATATTTCGCGATATAAATTGCTTCTTGCTAACTCCCTTAATACTTGAAAATATCGGCTCAAAATTTGGTCGAATATGTAAAATTTTCCGCTGAATCGATTAGTGAAGACTAGAACGTACTAACTCCTCAAATAGTCGAGTTATGAAAAGAGGATTTTCGGAAAATGCTGACTCTATTTGAAGGCGAAATAATGATTCTATCGAAAAACTGAGTGTTCCAGTCGATTTTTCGTCCCAAAAAACTCCTTATTACGGATTTTTAGCATTTTTAATTTTTTTTTTGTCGAAAATTTTGTACCAAGGTATATGGGAAGATTCCGCGAGTCATATGGACACAATAACTACATAACTGCTTACTAGACATTACTCACGGAAACTTACTAGATTATTTTTATTATATTACATTTGTCAAAATCAGCAAAAATATTTCAACACGTGTATAACATCCTGTTAACACGAACCTTATCTTTTATTATATTCAGCATTTTTCTATTTTCTATTGTTTTATAATTGTATAATTTTATTCAGTCTACATTTTATCTTTGTACCAAATACTTGTCTTTATCTAAGTTTAAATAAAAAATTTTTAAAAGTATATTTTTTACTTAAAAAAACTAACTGGCGCTGCGAACAGGATACTGTTTGTAGAAATACATCCCTTCAGTGCGGTAAACATCTACATTTTCTGTCAAGAAATTTAAACGGTATCCGCACATTTTAAAAACTCCGGTGAAGCAAGAAACAGTGCAAGTAAAGAAGTTGACTCCAACCTGACCATTCCTCCAGTGAAAAAGTCGGTTGTCCAGAATCCTTCAGTGAATCCAAGACAAAGAAGAAGCCCACAGATTATCCTCCAGTGTATCCTCCTGTAAGTCTTTTCCTTTATTTCGATTTATTGGCTAATATTTTATAACTGATATAAAAAAAAAAATTTTCTCTCAATCACAATCGATTTACAATTATTGAATTAATTTCAATATAAATCAAAATTTTCTTGATTTAAATTAATAAATAATTATATTATCAAATTCTAATACTCTAAATATTTAAATATCGATTTTATTGATAAACAGTCGTGATCGATCTAGATCTCCATTATCTAATACAGAACGTAATTTGAATACTGCTACCGAAATGTCTACTCAAATTACCCCAATTGAATTATCTATGGCAAACAATCTTGTCCTAACCTATAACGGTGGTTCAAAAGACTTGGCCTATTTTATTAGACAATCAGAAAAATATTTAACCATAGAAAAAACCGAAAATAATGATTTATTTAACTCACTTCTGTTAGAGCAAGTAAAATCTAAATTATTAGGTCCAGCTAGAGACGTAATAATAAATAGATCTTTTGATGATTGGCTTAATTTAAAAACAGCCCTCACAACTCGTTTTGGTGACCCTAGGTCCGAAGAAATATTATCTCATGATCTGAATACTTCAATTCAATCACACCCCCAAATATTTTCAGAATTTCATGACGAGGTCACTGGTAAATTACTAGTTCTCAAAGAACATTTAGCTATAAATACAGATAATGAAGAAGTGAGAGTATCTAAAGAAATACTGTATACCGATCAAGCCCTTATGGTATTCAAGGCAGGTCTTTTAAACCCTTACAGAGACCATTTTCTTCATATTTCAATAATTTCCCTCGAGCAAGCATTGTACGAATGTAAACGTTTAGACAATGAAAGATCTCAAATTGACTTTGCAAATTTCCTTAGATCCCAAAAATTTCAAAGAAATCGACCCTCTCCAAAATACAATAACTCAGGTAATCAACCACCAAGGAATCAATCATTCCATAATTTTTCACAAGTACCTCAAGTACCACAGCATTCCAGTAATAAACAAATTAATAAATATCAAAGACCCCAATATCAAAATAACTACCAAAGACCGAATAATCAATCAATTAATAGTCAAATCCAATCCCCTAACAATCAAAACTTCAATCGTCATCCACAATCTTCCACGAGCAATTACAGGCCAACCCCAATGAGTACTTCTACCGCAAATACTTATAGGCCCCCACAAAATTTTCTTAAACAAACGGGACCCCCTAAAGTAGCTGTTGAAGAATTATTCAATGTCGAAGACGTAGATCATAATCCTAATGATTTACAATACGACGACCCTCAAAACGAAAATTTTGACGAAACTCAAAATTTTTTATTAAGAGCCTCGGAATTAATATATGTTCTCGAAAGGGGGGGCGCAGCCACCAAAAGTTAGAGTCGAGAGACAGGGTCGGCTTCGAGTTGGTGACCTCGCAACAGTAATAAACTTAATGGGATTCCGTCTTCGTCCTTTAACTAAAGCTCTTGTATTATTTCGATAAGCACAATAATTATCGCAATTTGTATAATCACAACGAAGATACAAATCAAACTCTTCTCGATGATATTTGCAATAATATAAGCAGATGAGCGTCACATAAATCACAAACAGATAAAGGTGGAAGAATAAAAATCAGTAATATACAAATACCAGAAACACCAACAGAGCCTAATATCTAAATGATACGTATATGTGTTGACAGATGACATTAGTTTTATGTCAACTGTAAGATACCTGTGAAATACTCCAAACTAAAAAGACCTCAAAACTTCTCGGGTACAACCTGAGTGTGTAACATGTCTATCGACCTGTTTCGATTTTACAGAATAAATCCTTTTAATTAACGCTCGTCGTCACTAGCCACTTCCAATTATAGTTCTGTGATCCCAAACTCTTCAACCCTGACCGTAAGACAATTGACGTCTGCCAACGGACGTTTCTATTTTTTTCAACTCCACGAGAAACACCCCTTTCCGTTATCGACCACCTACGGGGAAAGATCATCTTTCGCTATCTTTCATCTCTTAATCACCTATCTTATGACTTTTGCTGTGGTAAGTTCAAAATCATAATTTATAATTAATAAGCTTCTTCTAAAGTACTGTCTGATATAATTTTCGTATGCATTCTCTATTTTTTCACAGAGATAGACGAAATTAAATTCAACACGTGGTCATAAACAGTTCTTTTATACTAATATGGTAGTTTTAAGCCAAATATTCTTTTATAATTCACTGTTTTACTTTTATACAAACATTTTCAAGCTTTTTCAGTTGCGAAATAACTCTTTTAATTATAAAATAACATTTTTATAAACCGTTAACCTATAAAATATTCTTTCGTAACGCCAGTGCCGGTTTCATATATTTCCTAAGCACGATATTTTTTCATATAACTAAATAAATAACTTTTTGCTATGATTAGTTTCTTTCGGATCATTAGTATATTTTTTTAATTTAGCCGATAATTGCTATTTTTACTGTTTTAACATGGAACATATAATGTTGGAAAGCTTTCAGTGAATTAAATCAATTTTTTGACTTTCAAATAACTGCCTTCCTTTTCTTTAACCTGAAAAGCTGACCAACATAATGTGCCATTACATTCAAGTTCCTACATATCCCTGATCCACCTGTACTTCTAGGTAAGCACTGCCCCTAGGCTAGGATATAACCCAAAAATTTAACCCGAGAATATAACCCAAGGATATAACCTGAGGATATAACCCCAAGAATATAGCCAAGGATAGAACCCCAGGATACAGCCCTAGATCAAAATACCGCCCGGGGTAATTTTTAGTAACTTTTTTATTTTTAACTTTTATTCAAATTTTACAAGGCGTTTCTACCTTTTCCGCCTTAGCTTTTAGTACTTTTTATCGTTAAAAAGGTAATGGCGCCCTCAATTTTTACAACCCTTCTGTTATCCTTGTGTGACATAAACTTGGGGTCGAATCACCCTTGATAGGAGTCTCTAGCCGGAGCCTTTCGAGCTGGTGCCCTCTGAGGTTTCAGCCATTTACCGTTACAAATTGGCGCCCATTGTTTTTGTTGCACAGTGTAACAGTTGGGTTGGAAGGATTTTAGTTTTTTGTATTTTTTGCATATTCTCTTTTTTAAAATTTTTGTATCGTTCAATTTAGAATTTTTGCTTTCAGCAACTAACTTTTTTAATAAAAATTTCACTTTTTCAAATAACTATCTTGTACCGACCCTGGACGTTTTTAATTTTATCTCAACTACCTGCCTTATTTACAATATATATTTTGGTCTACGATAACGAATATTCTCTGAGTTTAGTTTTTTAAGAGATAACGTAATATAGCACAATCTTTTGTTGTCCCGAGAACGGAATTTTGTTATTGATTTTTTTAGGAAAGGTGAATTACATCTGATTTGTTTGCAGTGTTGCCACGTTTTAAGTAAATTCTTAAGGTGTTGTTTTCTGATAAGTTGTTATATTTTATGTATCTGCATAGTAAAATTATGTTTTTCAGTTAAATTGTGGCTGGTTACACAAACTGAAATATCTTATCTTACCTATTGTTAATCAAGTGCAGTGTTGCCAAAGTAGCAATTTATCTTTAAACTCTCTTACTTTTTCTTGTCTAATATTGTTAATATAAAGTGCAGTGTTGCCAAATTAACAATTTATTGTTAAATATAAATATCTTGCAGTTCAGTTTTTTCGATAACAGAGAGATTGTGATATGCTACAAAAATTTTAATGACAATCTATGATACATTTTTGATATTGATCAGTTATATATTTTGATACTTATTCTTTTTATGGAGTTATCATGCAACATTTTTATTACTACTGTAAGACAATTTTTTTTTCTCACCCTGTTATTCTTAGAATAGTTTTCGTTCCAAGTAAAATGAATTAAATCATGGGTATACCCTAATATTTCAGAAATGCATTTCTCAACAAAACAACCAATTGTCTGAAACAGATAAGTAAAGTACAATAATGTCACGTAGTCTTCGAGGCCACGAAAGGAGAAAGAAAATTTTAAGAACGATTTGAGTTTTAGTTTCTAGAAAATAACTAAAGTGTTCACTTGAGCCAAATAAATCTATTAAAATATAGTGTGTATTGTGGTGCATATCAGGAGTTAAATAGGTGAGTCTATCTCACAGAGTAATTCATTTCTGCCTGTTATTTGATATTTGATTTTAAAAGATATTTTATCACATAGAGTATATATATTTGCTAATTATTTTTAATAATTACTTTGTTTAAAGTTCTTTAATATTCAACGTTATTAAGAACATTAATTTGTTGTTGCATTTCCTATTCATCCAATCCTACTGTACTGTGGAGAGTTTGTGCCACTTGCAGTTTAACTCACATACCTATACTGTATTGTGGAGAGTTTCCGCCACTTGCGGTTTGTCCATTCCTGATACAGGGTGACTTCTCACGTCACCCATATCTCCTTCCACCCCCCTGTATTGTGGAGAGCTTGAGCCACTTGCAGTGTAACCTTATTTAGCTGTACTGTGGAGAGTTTGTGCCACTTGCAGTTTAACTCATATACCTATACTGTATTGTGGAGAGTTTGCGTCACTTGCGGTTTGTCCATTCCTGATACAGGGTGACTTCTCACGTCACCCACATCTCCTTCCACCCCCCTGTATTGTGGAGAGCTTGAGCCACTTGCAGTGTAACCTTATTTAGCTGTACTGTGGAGAGTTTGTACCACTTGCAGTTCAACTCATATACCTATACTGTATTGTGGAGAGTTTGCGCCACTTGCGGTTTGTCCATTCCTGATACAGGGTGACTTCTCACGTCACCCATATCTCCTTCCACCCCCCTGTATTGTGGAGAGCTTGAGCCACTTGCAGAGTAACCTTATTTTTGCTGTACTGTGGAGAGTTTGTGCCACTTGCAGTGTATTATTATTTTGCTGTACTGTGGAGAGTTTGTGCCACTTGCAGTGTATTATTATTTTGCTGTAATGTGGAGAGTTTTTGCCACTTGCAGTGTATTATTATTTTGCTGTACTGTGGAGAGTTTGTGCCATTTGCAGTGTAATATTATTTTGCTGTACTGTGGAGAGTTTGCGCCACTTACAGTAGTTATAATATTGTTTGTGGATAGTTTGTGCCACATATTCCTTACATGCACTGGGGAGAGTTTGTGCCCCTTGCACCTTTCCTCATAACCCTAAATATTTACTATTAGGCATTTATTTTTGATCAAGTGAAGTTTCAACTTTACTTTAGTACTGATATGCATAATCACAGTTCAAACACGTAAGATGCACCTTGTATATTATTAATACTTTCATTAATTTTGGGGATTTCAACTATACTAATCGTTAGTTGAATAATTAATTATTATTTATGGCAAAATGAATACTCAGAGTGTTTTTCTATCTAATTCCAGGTACGTCATCTCGGTTGTTCAACCTACTTGGACCATGTCCACATGGACTGTTCAATTAAATCCAGGCATCCCGTCCAGTGTCTTGTAAATAGTTATTTTCAACATTTAGATTTGTTTTATTATCTATATTATAAAAAATATATAATGTAAGTACACAGTAAGTAATTAAAAGTTAAATTCTAATTAAATATATCAATCTTTACAAATCACTCATTCTCCTCAAGTCAAGTTTTTCCCTCCTTACAATTTATCAGAAGTGGGATAGAGATGACCTGGATTTATTAATTCAATGACATAAAATTACAATGCCGAGATGACACTATTTTTTTTAAATGTTATTCTAGCTTTGTGTGTTTTTTTTTATTCAATATTCATTTACCGTATTTCTACCATAAATCACAAAAGTATTAATAATCAACTGAAATGGGTCCCCAACGACGCAATAAAATACCGCTACCAATTGAAACCCAAGAGGCTTCGGGTTCGAGTGAATCTGTTACTCCAAGAAGAACCCGTATTGATTCTTTGACACCGAATGACTATTGAACGATTGACCACTGTAATGACCACTTTTCTCGAAAATACTGCCGAACGAGAACGGCCTAGCAAGACGGTCCGAGGGGATGTGGTACCGTACCTGTATTTGACCTCGAGGATAGGGTGCAATCGATTTCGGTTTGGCTTCAAAAGGTCGATGAACTTCGTGATATTTTTCGATGTTTAGAGGAAGCCACTATCTATTACGCTACTACAAAGTTCCGAAGGTTGGCAATGGTTTGGTATAAGAGTTTGCTAATGTGTCAAGTCCAAGGCACCTCAGCTTTTAAGCTTTTTTTTTTGTTTTTTTTGCTCTTGGCTGCTCTGTTTATGTGAAGAGATTAGTTGCCCTTATTATGCTTAACAATATTTCCACAATATTCTCCTCAGAGAAATCCTTCCTTGGGTACTTTAGCCCTAGAATCTTATGTCTCCAATGAGTGGTATTCTCTAAGACAATTTCATATGCAGAGGCCGGGCATCTCGGGACAAGCTGTGCAGTGGTACACAGTATCTTTCCGTATTTTTTGTCCATAGCGCAAACCCTACATTTTATTTTCAAAGCGTTTGTCCAAGTTCATTGAGAATTTCGATTTCTACAGGTAAATGGTTTACATTGACAGGTATATCTGCTTGTTGCGACTGTTTTGGCAATAGTTTTTCTAATACGGACATTCGAAAGTTGTAAAATGTCATTTTCTAACCAGAGAACTTATTATAAAGTTTATGGGCATTGTGCAAATACAACTGGATCACATGTATTATAATTTTCTAATATCAACGTAACGTTCGGCGTGCCGTTGGATAATAAGCCATCATTTGATCACGAATGCCTTATGTCTATTCCACTATTTATTATACTTGACTTTTGCTTTTAGTTACCACTTCATTTTTTTTTATTCAGTAGATATGTCTAAGACGTCTCTTTTATCGGTCCACTTGCCAATCATCATATTGCAGTTATACATAGCTTTGGTCTCACCTTTTCTTAATTTTGTAGCTACAACGTCTTTGGGGAAATCTTTTCGGCTTTTCTGAGAGTACCTGTACAAAAGGTATTTGATCAAGCAACTTTTTTTTTGCCAACGAATAACTATTATAAAAGTTGTCCATGTATAAGCTATGTCCGTTATTCAGACATTCGCGCATCAAACACATCACTACCTTTTGTGCATGATCTTTTCCGCCAGTTATATCGCTCGAGCCAGTATGTACCATCATATCTAAAATTGTTCCGTCCCCTTCTATTACCATATACAACTTTATCCCATATTTCTGCCGCTTCTTTGGTAGATATTGCTTGAAGTAAAGTCCCCCTTTTCACTAACGGAACCTTCGAGATACTAGGCGCCCTCTCGTCGTAAGTAAGCCTTGTCACGGTAATGCAGGGCTCTGCCGTGATGGACATCTTTTCCCTAGCTACTCGTGGGACTTTTATGGAAGAAGTAAAAAACAAAAAAAAATAATCTGGAATCTACAGAGGAGATGGAAGTCGATCAATCGGCTGCAACTGACCTCCCTGTAACCTCAGATCAGGAACGAGAGCTCCTTAGTTCTCCAACTCCTGAGAGCAATCCTAGGAAACTAGGAGGTGCAGCCAGGAAGCGACTCAGTCGCCTCCTCAAGAGCGGGGTACCTTACCAATCCGCCTTGAACCAAATTCTAGAGCAGCGGAAGCAGGATCAGCCGCAAGGGGTGAAGAATATTCCCTCTGTGGCTGGTTCAAGCAAGCGCTTACGCTCTAATGATGACTCACCCGGACAAGAGACAAAAAAGCCCTGCTCGGCTGAATCAGTTGTAACGTCAGATAAAATTGACTTACAAAAACCCTCTTATGGGCAGGCTGTATCCGGCATCAAGGTGGGAATATTACACCTTGAACATCCGACAACCTCCATAACGACCAACCAACTGGAATCTCTTCAGTACGCTATTATGGCCGCTGTAGAGGATATTCCGGAAGGTGGTCCACAAGTGCAGTTCCAGAGCTGTACATTCCGGCCTGGATGGCTGCAGGTTACCTGTGTAGATCAGGAGAGTGTTTCGTGGTTGACTGGAGTAGTCAATACCCTTCAACCATGGGATGGTGCCTCCCTGAGATGCCTCTTGGGTGACCAACTTCCAAAGCCACACATCTGTGTAGCTTACATACCTGATGAGGGCAGTCGTAGACTAACCTCTGAACAGGTCCTCACTAGGCTGAGGAAAATGAACCATGGTCTGTTAACCTTGGAGTGGACTATTCTACACAAGGAAGTTACAGGCCCTGGCCAAACATGGACCTTCGCCATTGACGATGGATCTATGGCCGAGCTGGAGAGGGTGGGTTTTAAACCTTACCTGGGTTTTGGGCAGGTTGTTTTCCGCCCTAAAACCCGGTCTTCCTCCCAACAGGCAGCAAAACCGGGTCCCTCGAAAGGATCTGAGAAAATCCACGGCCCGGGGCCGAGCGTAAAACCCCCTGCGGCAGTGAGGAGAACCAAAACTCCTCACAAGCTTAGGGGTAGTGCACCGCCGGCACGTAGCCAAGGCACCAGCCAACCAAAAGCTGGGAAAGCTGGATTTCCCAAGATGAAGACGGCTATCGTCTCTTCTAGGAAACCAGCAAAAGAGACTGGACCTGGTGTCCTGAAATCGAAGACCGTCATGGCCTCGACAAAGGCACCAAAAAAACCAGCTGGGCCGGCGACGAAAGGTAATCAAACCTCGTCGTCTGCACCAAACACAGCCTCATCATTGGCAGGAGCAGATGGTGGCGTCTTAATTGACCCACCGACTGATCCTTCCAATATTTGAGGAGATATAAGTTTGCCTGCGGCACTCAACACTCTGCCACATTCAATTGTTTACAGGCAAACTTACAGCATGCCAAGGGGCCGCTTCTTATATCCTTGGCAAAAGGTTCAAGGACGAATTAATCGACCTTGCCTTCCTGCAAGAACCATGGACAGGAAACACAGACCGAGTAACCGGTCTCAGCAATATTCCTGGTGAGGTAATAGTCTGCCCTGGGGTGAAACCTAGAGCATGTCTACTCATCAGGAAAAATATTAATTATTTTTTGCTTACAGGCTTTTGCACTTCAGATGTAGTAGCCATCCAGATGTACTTACCGGAGAAGAATGGTATGACAAACATAGTCGCCTGCTCTGCATACTTCCCAGGAGACATGGATACTGTACCCCCTCTTGCTATACGGCGATTAATCGACTATAGCAAGAAGAACGGACTTCAGTTAGTCATGGGCTGTGACGCCAATTCACACCATACATCGTGGGGCAGCACGAATATAAATCGCAAAGGTGAGTGACTCTTTGATTATATACTAGGGGAAGGGCTATCTGTTATTAATAAGGGCTCCGAACCAACCTTTGTAACTAGAAACAGATCAGAGGTATTAGACTTAACTATCAGCTCAAACTTTCTGAGCAATAAGATACAGCATTGGGCTGTATCTACTGAACCTTCGTGTTCAGATCATAGACATATTCAATTCAACATTGAAATAGGCCAGAGGCCAGTAGTGGAATATCGCGACTCAAAAGCTACTGATTGGAGTGGATATAAAAATTCCCTTCAACTGTACATTGAGGATGGTTTCACCACAATTAACAGTTGTGATGGGATAGATACTGCAGCGGAAAAACTTCGCGAAGCAGTGATCTTCTCCTATCATGAAAACTGTCCACTCAAGAGTAAAAGAGATAATCGCAACTCTACCTGGTGGAACAAATGCCTAGAAAAGCGAAGAAACGAAGTTCGACGACTATTTAACCGAGCTAAAGAGTCAGGCAACTGGGAGCTTTATAGAACTACTCTAACAAGTTACAATAAAGAAATCAGAAAGGCGAAGCGGAAGTCTTGGAAAAAGTTCTGTGAGAGTATTTCTGATATACCTCGTAGTACTAGAATCCACAAGATTCTCTCTAAAGAGTCGATTGCCGAGATTGGGTCCATGAAGCGACCTGATGGCACTTTCACGACCTCTAGAAAAGAAACGTTAGACCTTTTGATTAAAAATCACTTTCCTGGAAGTTTGACTCTGGATAACAATCGACCTCCGCTCTTTGAGGGCGCAAGGCGGCCAAAAAAGATCGATTGGGAGGCCGCCAAGGAAGTTATCACAGCACCAGCAGTCGAATGGGCAATCAAATCTTTTCAGCCTTTCAAATCTCCTGGTGAGGATGGAATATTTCCAGCTCTGGTGCAAAACGGACTGGAATTACTTTTACCCATCCTAATTAAACTGTATAGAGCTAGTCTGGCGTGGAATTACATACCACCCAGTTGGTTGACGGCTAGGGTGGTATAAATACCGAAAGTGGGCCGCACAGACCCACACCCTAAATCGGTCAGACCAATTAGCCTAACATCTTTCCTGCTTAAAGGACTTGAAAAAGCACTGGATTGCTACATCAGGCGGGTAGCTTTATATAATTCCCCCCTGAGCATCCACCAATATGCTTATCAAACTGGCAAATCAACAGATTTAGCATTACACAACCTTTTTGAGAAAATCACACAACCCCTTAACAACAAGGAGATTGCGGTGGCCATATTTCTTGACATTGAAGGAGCATTTGACAATGCACTACCGACCTCCATTGGTTCAGCTTTGACTGAAAAGGGCATCAAACCAACCATTACCGGTTGGATATATGCCATGCTCACTAATAGGACAGCCACTACATCTCTTCAGGACGAGACCATTAGCTTCAAGGTTTCCAGGGGCTGCCCACAAGGCGGAGTACTATCTCCCCTACTATGGTCACTCTTGATGGATAACTTGCTTAGCGCTCTCGAAAGAAGAGGGGTAGAACTGCAAGCGTATGCAGACGACCTTGTCATCTTGGCAAGGACCAAGTCAGGAAGGGTAGCATATAATACCCTCCAAAAGACGTTGGACGATGTCCACAAGTGGTGTCAGAGGGAACAGATGTCTGTTAACCCTGGTAAAACTGTAATAGTTCCCTTCACTAGGAAAAGAAAGTTGGAGGATATTCCACCACTTTGCTACAATGGTGAGGTTATTCCATTTGCAGCGGAAGTAAAATATTTGGGGATTATCCTAGATATGAAACTTACTTGGAACGCTCACTTGGAAAAAGTTATCCATAAGGCCAGACTATCCTTGTGGACATGTCGTAGGATCTGTGGAAAATCTTGGGGCTTGGGACCCAAACAAATCTATTGGATATATGTGATGATCGTTAGACCAATGATCACATATGGAGCTATTGCCTGGTGGCCAAAAGCTTTACAGCGAACGGCCCAAGCAAAGCTCTCTGGTTTACAGAGACAGGCTTGCCTGGCAATTACTGGTGCTATCAGCTCCACACCGTCAGCAGCCATGGAAATCCTTCTGGACCTACCTCCTCTCCATATATTTTTGGAAAGAGAGGCTAGATGGACAACTTACAGAATTGTGCATATTTCTAAATGCACAAATCAGCACAGAACGAAGCAGAATGCTAGTGGACACTGAAAGTCACAGTATTCTGGGAATGACCTCTGACATAATGCCTCCAACAGTAAACTTCGGCCTGCCTTATACTTGACATCGAACACTATAAACTTTATTTTGTGGACTGTATAAAAATGTAAAATATAATTGTAATGGTATAATGACGTTCACACCTGGACTTGCTGTGTGTGACTCGTCTACTGTTTCTGTGCGCTTCCCGGTGGTATCGATTATCATCGAGTAACGGAAATCCCGCACAGGCGCGTTAGTTTTCAATAGTGAACACTTAAACATACCGGCCACCTTGAAAGTTTCTAACTTTTAATTAATAGGCAGTAAACAGACTTTAGCGGTGGCGCGTTTAATAATGGTACCGGAAGGAGTTTTTACAGACACTACCCGGATAACATTGTCTTTGCCCGGAAAGAGTTCAACAATTCGTCCAAGACACCACTTCATAGGTGGAACGTTGTCTTCCTTCAGGACTACTAAGGCACCCTCCTTGAGTGCATTGGCTTGAGGCGATTTCCACTTGCTCCTGGTTTGAAGTTGTGATAAATATTCTTTGGACCAGCGACTCCAAAAATGTTGCTGTATTTGTTGAAGTCGCCGATAATGATTTAGACGGTTAGATGGTACTTCTCCGACATCGACTTCGGGAAGTGTAGCCAATGAGTCACCAATAAGAAAATGGGCGGGGGTAAGTGGAGAAAAATCCAATGGATCGTTGGAAAGAGGAGTCAGAGGTCTAGAATTCAGGCACGCCTCGACCCGAACCAACAGCGTGTACATCTGATCAAACGTTAGATGATCGTTAATTATTATGCGAGTTAAATGATATTTTACCGCCTTGACGGCAGCTTCCCAGAGGCCTCCCATATGGGGAGAGCTGGCAGGAAGAAAATGCCAGCTAATGTTGTCTTGACTTAAAAAATCACGAATGGATGAATTACTAGCTTTTAAAAAATTGTACAAATGCTTTAATTCATTATGGCATCCAACGAAATTAGTACCGTTGTCTGAGAATATGTCGGATGGTTTACCGCGTCGAGAAATGAATCTTTTAAATGAGTTAAGAAAAGCGTCCTTTGATAAGTCATTCGCCAACTCAAGATGCAATGCCTTGGTTGACATACACACAAATACGCACACATAAGACTTAACCATCCTGGCATTTCGAAGATAGCTAGTTTTGATCATGAAAGGCCCTGCGTAATCTACTGCAGTTTTCATGAATGGCCTAGACGTATAAAATCGATCAGCTGGTAAGTTTCCCATGATATGAGTAGCAGACATTGGTTTGGCTCTGAAACATGTTACGCATTTCCGTAATACTCTTTTAACGGCAGAGGTACCGGCCAACGGCCAATAACGTAGTCTTATGATTGATAATAAAAGTTGGGTACTGGCATGAAGATTATTTAAATGTTCTAGCAAAATTAGTGATTCGGTAAATGGGTGTTTGGAAGGTAGAATAATGGGATGTCTGTGATCATAATTGGAGTTTGAGTATTATATTCTACCACCAACTCTCAAAATATTATCTTTGTCCAGAAATGGAAGTAAATTTAACAGTTTGCTGGATTTAGATAGAGGTTGGTTGGACGACAATGAAGTGATTTCACTAGAAAATTCTTGGATTTGGACCAACTTGGTTAAAGTAACAAGGGCCGATTGCAATTCGTTGGTGGTCAACGGACCGGTTATTTTGCTCTGAGGCAAACAATTGTGTTTGAATCGAAAAATATATGCTACTACTCTTTGAAGTTTCGAAAATGAAGAAAACTTTTCAAATATAGAGTAATCGATGTCAGCTTGAGCAACCAATGATATAGAGTGTGCTTTCATGTCAGGAACATTGACGTTACTTAAATCATAGTTTGGAACGGGATGAAAGCTAGGGTTATGGAAAAATGAAGGGCCATGCCACCAAAGGTCATTTGAAATTAATTGTTGAGGATTGAGCCCTCGTGAAATGAGATCGGCAGGATTGTCATTAGAAGAAATGTGGTGCCAATTAGAGATTGTGGTGTTTTCTGTTATTTCGACAATTCTATTGGCAACAAACGTTTGGAGATAACATGGCTGGGTTTTTATCCACGCAAGAACTATCTTAGAGTCAGTATAGAGGTAAACATTGTTTATTTTATTCGATAACGCAGCTTGAACTACCCTGAGTAGCCGAACAAGTAGTAGTGCTCCACATAACTCCAAGCGGGGCACGGTAAGTTTTTTGAGTGGAGCGACTCTGCTTTTGGCATAGAGAAGTCGCATACAATGATCTTGAGAATTGAAGGATCGTAGATAAATGCAACAGCCATAAGCTGCTTCTGAAGCGTCTGAGAAACCGTGAATTTCTACGGACTCGGAAGAGTGACAAACGACATGTCTTGGGATCAGAAAATTGTTGATCATTGCAATATTTTCAACGAATACTGTCCACTCTTCTTGAAGCCACAAAGGTACTGGTTCGTCCCAGCTGGAATTGCACTGCCAAAGTTTTTGCAACATTATTTTTGCTTTGATTGTTGTAGGGCCGATTAGACCCAAAGGATCGAATATTTTGGATATGGTCGACAAGATATGGCGTTTGGTAACCTGAATGTTGATGGCGGATTGAAAATTCACGGAATATTGTAACGTGTCTTTGTTAGGGTTCCAAACAAGTCCTAATGTTTTTGTTTCAGCCTTTTCACAAAAAACCTGATCTAATTGTTGTTCGGGAATGATATCTTTAACGTTGGAAGCCCACTTTCTAAGTTCAAACCCCCCGGAGAGTAGAATGGAAGAGATTTCACTTTTAAGTTTTAAAATTGTTTCTAAAGAGTCTGTTCCGGTAATGAGATCGTCAACATAGAAGTCTTTAAGAATGACCTTACAAGTTTCTGGATATTGTGATTCATTTTCAATTGCTAATTCATGTAAGGCTCGTGTGGCTAAAAATGATGAGCTGGCCAAACCGTATGCTAGTCTGGACATTTCATAAGTTTGAATTGGCTGACCTCTAGATTCACGCCAGAGGATTCGTTGGAATCTACGATGTTCTGGATGAACAATCAGCATCCTATACATTTTTTCAATGTCTGCAGTAATGATATAGGAATGAAGTCGAAAACGAAGGATGATGTTGAAAAGATCATCTTGGATCTGTGGTCCCACACCCAAACAATGATTTAATGATATACCTGAATCTGTTGTTGTGCTGCCATCGTAAACAACACGAAGTTTGGTAGTGGTGGAGCTTTCCTTTTTTACTCCATGGTGTGGTAAGTAGAAAGAGATATTATGGTTGGAATCTGGATTAACTAGTGACATATGGTCAAGAGTTGAATATTCATTAATGAAGTTCACATATAATCGTTGGAATTCAGGATCTCGTTGGAAGCGTCTTTCAACACTGGCTAGACGTTGTAATGCAACGTCCTTAGAACTGCCCAATTGATTTATGGATTCCTTTAACGGAAATTTGACAATAAACCTACCAGAGGGGTCTCGAGACACAGTTTCCTTGAAATGGGTTTCACAAAAATCTTCTTCTAAAGATAAATGTTTTTTATACGCGATTTCTTCCACTTCCCAGAATTTACTTAGTTGTTGATTTAAGGAAAGGGCACAAAATGTTTTTTGTTGTTTTTGAGGAGGTGGGAGATGAATAGCTCCCGCCAACAACCAGCCTAGTTTAGATGCTTGAAGTAGCGGTTTCCCCTTACCTAACGAGATTTGCTCATTGTCAAGGAGTTCGTAGAAAATAGATGCTCCTAGTAATACTTGGATTTCACTAGGTTGGTTTAATGTAGGGTCTCCCAATTGAACATGTGATGGGATATTGAGGTTGTTCAATGAAAATGGTAGATTTGGAATGTGATCTGTGATTTTTGGTAGAATGAGAAATGCAAGTTTTCTTTTGAATGATGAATGCATGGATTTAATAATTGTTGATGATTGTGTGAAGACATTGATGGTTCCTTGTCCGACACCGGAAATAGAAATATTAACCTTTTGTTCGGGTAGTTGTAATTTTTCTGATAATTCTTTGGTAATATAGTTGCTTTGGCTTCCCACATCTAAGAGAGCTCTAGCAGAGTGAAAGTTTCCAGCACTGTCCTGAATGTGGACAATAGCGGTTGATAGTAAAACGAAATTGTTATTGGAGGAATGAGCAAACAAAGAAGTGACTGTGGAATTATTTGTTTGTGGGTTTTGTACATTTGTAGAAATGGATGTGGCAGGTGAAGTTTGACTAACCTCAGTAGAATTGTTAGTTTCTGATGTACTAAAAGGATGAAGAATTGAATTATGTTTCTTTTGACAGATTCGACATTGACTAGATTTACACTGATGTTTTGAATGACCGCGTTTTAAGCAATTCTCGCAAAGTCCTAGTCGTTTAATTGCAGCGTATTTATTATTAAGTGGAAGATCCTTAAATTTGGCACAGTTGTAAATACCATGTGCTTGATCACAATAGAAGCATTTCATGATATTACTGTTTGCGAATTGACTGTTTGATTGATTAGTAGTTGTAAATGTATGTGTACGTGAATGTTGTGAATGTTTTGAATGACCCTTTGAATGTTGGTAATTAGATGAGTTTGGTTGTAATTGTTTTTGAAGTGATTTGTTCTTGTCCAAACTTTCTAAATATTCACATCGGCACACTAAAAAGTCTAAGAACGTCTTTAAGGTGGGTAAGGAACTATCTGATTGCGCAGAATTTATCAACGAGCAGTTTGGTTTAGAGTGAGAGGCTTCTTGCCCTTTATCTCTCGTGTTTTTGTCTAGTTTGATTTTTATCAGTTGTATTAAGAGTCGATCCCAGTGCTCAGTGGGCTCTCCAAGAGCAGTCAATGCTCGTAGATGTTGCTTGAAAGAATCAATAAGCTTTCTTAATTGTGTAGGACACTCACTATTTGCTGAAGGAATATTAAATAAATCGTCAATGTGTTTGTCAATAATTACGCGTTTATTTTCATATCTGTCTGTCAGTAATTGTAATGCCGTTGAATAGTTTTCGTCAGTTAATTCTATGTCTTGAATTATTTCTGCTGCTTGTCCCTGAAGCCTACCCTGTAAATAAAAGAATTTTTCTACGTTGGATAGTTGAGGATTATTATCCACTAAAGCGGAAAAACGTTTGTAGAAGAAAATCCATTTCTTGTAATCACCATCAAATTTTGGTAGATCAATGGGAGGAAGTGAGATTCTTGATGAAGAGTTTGCAGAATGAGCGCTGTTCAATGAGTGTTGTCTGGCACCGTGAAATTCAGAAACTAAAGAACGAGCTTCCGACACGGTCTTATAATAGCTGTTTTCGAAAGATTCGCGATTGTCTGATCCAAGTTCCTCTGGATTCAATGTTTAGTTTAGCTACCAAAATGTCTCTTTCTTGTATCAATTGCATGAGTCTGTTGCCGGCAGCAACATTGCTATTTGTCTCTGTCATTGTAGTGCGAATAATTGTAGATATGAAATGAAAAGTGAACAAATGTATGCTTTATTAATTGCTATCTCAAAATGCCCAGATGAGAGCTCTATGTGCGTGCAACCTTGGATAAATGAATAGTTCACAATTTCAAGAAAAACGAAAGTATGCAATTTTATTAGAATGTTACTATATAACCTCTAGAAATTGAAAAAACTTGTAAAATTGTGTCGAATGATAGTCTCAAAGTACGCTTTCATCAACGTGTAGCTGATACAAAATGTGCACAATGATGCAATGACTGCTAAGAATGTAAATGAAATCCTGTATTTTTGTTTTCAACCTAGCCTTAAGATAGGCGAAAAAGGCGCTTCATATATATAAACTGAATGAAAGATTATATACCCAATTGTTATTGAAAGCTTAAAAAGAGAGAACAATCTTTTCTAAATATGCACAATGGATGCTTCAAAGTAAAAACGTTTAATTCACAAATTCTCAGAAAAACGTTCCAAAAATGTTGAGATGCACACAATAAGATTTTTATAATAAACTGAAATAATGTTTTTTAATGCCCCAAAAAATGTTTTTAAAAAATAAAATGTAAAAATGTATTAAAGCTAATGGAATGCTTTTTGAATGCACAATGGGTGCTTAAAATGTGTTAAAAGCTAGAAGAATGCGTTTGTAATGCACAACGGGTGATTAAAATGCTTTAAATTAAATGTTAATGTATTAAAGCTAATAAAATGCACAATGAGTGATTAAAATGTTTCAAAATGAAATGTGAATGTAACTTACAGAAAAGATGTACAGCCGCTAGCACATGGCCAACGCGAACACAAACTCAAAAGCCTCAATAAATGAAAAAGGAATGGAAATGATAAAAAACTCACCGACTACTTAACGTCTGGTAATCTTACTTTTACACTTTTCTGAAGTTCATAAGTGACTTGTTAACTTGTTATCAGTCAACCGTAGAATGGCCACGTGGACGTTGATGGTATTGATTTTTTGTTCGATGTTTTCTTCGCTTATTACAAGCTCGAATCCGTTGAGAAGAACCAAAATGTTGAGAGAAATATTGTAGTGATTGAATAGGTGAAAAATACTTGACATCGAACACTATAAACTTTATTTTGTGGACTGTATAAAAATGTAAAATATAATTGTAATGGTATAATGACGTTCACACCTGGACTTGCTGTGTGTGACTCGTCTACTGTTTCTGTGCGCTTCCCGGTGGTATCGATTATCATCGAGTAACGGAAATCCCGCACAGGCGCGTTAGTTTTCAATAGTGAACACTTAAACAGAGGGCCTTATAGACCCACTCATCAAAAACCTAACCTACCTTAACCCCCTTTTCACAAGACCATAGATTCATCCACTGATAAGTTTTTTCTTATGGGTAATATATTATCTTCATTTTATCAGTAAAATGATCCAGTATAGGCCTGATTACGACCATCTGGGGACAGCTCATTGGTTTTAACTTCAGAAACATATGGGCATCTCATTATTATTAGCAAGTAGCGATCCCTACCCATTAAATGTGAGAAACAGCTGGAGAACAGTCTATGTCTTTTTCTCCTCAATAGTCCTGCAAGGTAGGTAACTTTAAAGTACCTGTATGTAAGGTAAGTCCAAAAAAAAATTTAACAGTTTCAATATTGTCAAATCTTGCCATAGAGAAATTCTTGAGTAGTCACTTCCTTTACTGGTACACAAAACTTGTACTGCCTAATTGTTGATTTGAGAAATAATATACCTGATTTAATAATGGATTACGTTCCCTAATGGCACGGCAAAATTTCTGGTTCATGCACGATGGTTCTCCTGTTCATTTTAGTCGAGTAGTTCGTCAATATACTCACAGTACGTACGGGAATCGATGTATTCGAGGGCGAGGGCTAGTCAATTGGCCTACAAGATTACTCGATTTCATTTCATGCGATTTTTGTTTTTAGGGCTACTTAAAATTATCAGTTTATGCTGTCCCAATACAAAATCGTATTCAGCTTTGAGAAATAATAAGTGTACCTTATTCTAATTCTAATGTTCTGTTTTTGATCCGTATGTTCCTCCTTAGCGCAACACGGTTATTTTCAAATTGCAGTATTGGTAATGGTTGGTTAAATCTCGTAGATATACCAACCCCGTTTGACTTAGGAGTGTAATTCAATGTATGTCGGGGCAGATAGCCCGGGAAGTAGTTGTTTCATCTTAGTTGCACGGTCACTGTTTTTGAAAAATATTTTTCAAAACTTAGTTGTAAAGCGTTGAATATATATACTTATTTTTCGATATCTAATTTATGCGCCTCTAAATTATTCAGTACTTAAATACTGATGGTTTGCGAACATCTGTTTTTACTTTTGCAGAAACTATTTTATTTTCTTCTGTAGATTGAGTTTTATTTTGTCGAGTTTTTGACCTCGTTATAGCTAAGACGTGAAAATTATCTATGTACAAGTCTTTTAATTCATTTATGGATATCCTTGAAATACTGTCTGCATAATTTGAATTTCCTTTCATATACTGTATTTCAAAATTATATTCTTCTGTCTAGTCTAATTCTTGTGAGTTTTGAAGTGGGTTCTGTCATTGAGATAGATGTGTTTACGGCTTATGATCCGTTTTTACTATAAACTGTGGAGAACCATACAAGTAACTCTTGAAGTCATTAATTCTCCAATGGATAGCTAACAATTCTTCCATAATTATAGGTTTGTTTATTTCACTTTTCTTAAAACTTTGCGATGCATAAGATATAGGTAAATCTATACCTTCGTATTTCTAAGAATTGCATGCAGACCACGCGTAATTTGAAGCATCTGTAGTCAGTATAAATTGTTTACTGAAATCAGGATATTTTAATAAAGGTGGCTCTATTGATGTTGTTTTTAATATTTGGAATAATTTTTCGGAGTCTTCCGACCACTCGAATTTTACATGTTTCCTGGATAATTTTTCGAGAGGTATGCATATTTCAGCGAAGTTCCGAATGAAACGTCTGTAATCATTACAGAATGCTACGAACCTTTTAGATTCTTCCGAGTTTTTGGGCATTGGATATTGTTCAATGACTAAATATTTTACTTTATAGGGGAGTACTCCCTCACTAGACAAATTGTGTTCTAAATAAGTGTCTTCACGCCTGAAGAATTGGCAATTTTGTGGATTTAATTTTCGACACAGTAGTAAAGACAGGAGCCACAGCAGGGAATCATATGTCTACTGAAAGCTTGTATGGATAGTTCATTGGTAAACATGTCAAAGATTTATGAAATCCATTTTCAGTCCAGTCAAAAAAAATAACCAGTCAGGATGGGAACAGAACTAGTAGATATCTCGGGACGAGATGCTCGCAGGATGGCCGACTGTAAGACAATTTTTTTTCTCACCCTGTTATTCTTAAAATAGTTTTCGTTCCAAGTAAAATGAATTAAATCATGGGTGTACCCTAATATTTCAGAAATGCATTTCTCGACAAAACAACCAATTGTCTGAAACAGATAAGTAAAGTACAATAATGTCACGTAGTCTTCGAGGCCACGAAAGGGGAAAGAAAATTTTAAGAACGATTTGAGTTTTAGTTTCTAGAAAATAACTAAAGTGTTCACTTGAGCCAAATAAATCTATTAAAATATAGTGTGTATTGTGGTGCATATCAGGAGTTAAATAGGTGAGTCTATCTCACAGAGTAATTCATTTCTGCCTGTTATTTGATATTTGATTTTAAAAGATATTTTATCACATAGAGTATACATATTTGCTAATTATTTTTAATAATTACTTTGTTTAAAGTTCTTTAATATTCAACGTTATTAAGAACATTAATTTGTTGTTGCATTTCCTATTCATCCAATCCTACTGTACTGTGGAGAGTTTGTGCCACTTGCAGTTTAACTCATATACCTATACTGTATTGTGGAGAGCTTGCGCCACTTGCGGTTTGTCCATTCCTGATACAGGGTGACTTCTCACGTCACCCATATCTCCTTCCACCCCCCTGTATTGTGGAGAGCTTGAGCCACTTGCAGTGTAACCTTTTTTTTGCTGTACTGTGGAGAGTTTGTGCCACTTGCAGTGTATTATTATTTTGCTGTACTGTGGAGAGTTTGTGCCACTTGCAGTGTATTATTATTTTGCTGTACTGTGGAGAGTTTGTGCCACTTGCAGTGTAATATTATTTTGCTGTACTGTGGAGAGTTTGCGCCACTTACAGTAGTTATAATATTGTTTGTGGAGAGTTTGTGCCACATATTCCTTACATGCACTGGGGAGAGTTTGCGCCCCTTGCACCTTTCCTCATAACCCTAAATATTTACTATTGGGCATTTATTTTTGATCAAGTGAAGTTTTAACTTTACTTTAGTACTGATATGCATAATCACAGTTCAAACAGATAAGATGCACCTTGTATATTATTAATACTTTCATTAATTTTGGGGATTTCAACTATACTAATCGTTAGTTAAATAATTAATTATTATTTATGGCAAATTGAATACTCAGAGTGTTTTTCTATCTAATTCCAGGTACGTCATCTCGGTTCTTCAACCTACTTGGACCATGTCCACATGGACTGTTCAATTAAATCCAGGCATCACGTCCAGTGTCTTGTAAATAGTTATTTTCAACATTTAGATTTGTTTTATTATCTATATTATAAAAAAATATATAATGTAAGTACACAGTAAGTAATTAAAAGTTAAATTCTAATTAAATATATCAATCTTTACAAATCACTCATTCTCCTCAAGTCAAGTTTTTCCCTCCTTACACTACGTATGACTTGTTGAAAATATAGTACGGTTTTGTTTATTTTTATTGACATCTATCGGCAATAAGTATTTGTTGTTTTTATACCTACAGTCGTTCACGTACATAGAGTTCCCATATCTATATCTCGTTGCCAGACAATTATGTTCACCCGGATTTTAGATCCTTTGCTTTCGCTAGTGCTATTTGATTAGTACTGTTGATTTAGATACTGTCCCTTATTCTTTTTCGCTCATTTTAAACATTTTCAAAATGCAGGCCAATCACTTGAAGTCACTTACTTCAGAAACCGTTTCATCTATTTGAGTTTCGCTATCGTTCTCCTAAAAAACGGTACAATTGTGTTTTTAGTTCATTATCGTTTTCGTTTTCTTCCTTACTTTAGGCAACCGCGTTATTCTCATGGAGTTTCGCTATCATTCTCCTAAAAAACGGTACAATCGAGTTTTTAGTTTATCATTATTATTTCCGTTTTCGTTTTCTTCCTTACTTTAGGCAACCGCGCCATTCTCATGGAGTTTCGCTATCGTTCTCCTAAAAAACGGTACAATTGAGTATTAGTTGACCACTATTTTTATTATTTCCGTTTTCGTTTTCTTCCTTACTTTAGACAACCGCGCCATTCTCTTGGAGTTTCGCTATCGTTCTCCTACAAAAACGATACACTAGAGTTGTTTTTTCTCTTCTTTTTCCGTTTTCTCTCTTTTAGGCAACCGTGTTACTTACCGTCCCGATGTTTCAACCCATACTCAACTTGGTTCCCAACCATTTTTACCCTCCGCGTAGAAAAGGAAGTAGACCAAGCTACATTGGAGTTTATACCGTTCTCCGAACAAAACGGCTCCTTTTCTTATCCCGCATATCATTCATTCTCTTACAAAACATAAAAATACCGGCTAGACACCGTGAGAGCTTTCCATTGCGAAAATGGATTTTACGTCATTCAAATTTTTGGTCCCCCTTTTTGTTATATGTCTTTTTGTTGCCCCGAGTTTTCCTACCGTTTCTCAAACAAACAAATGGTAATTTTGCTTTTTATAACTAACGTAGAGTCTCGATTGACGTACAATAAGACGTTAGGCCCCAATTGGACTGGGTTGGCCTTTGCTGAGTGGCGGATTGCGCTCGGTTTACAAACACAATAGGTTTGAAAAATGACTGCTTAGTCGCTCTTTCTCTTCACCCTGGCTTCTATAGCAACCTCTTCCTTTTCTTTGCCTTCAATGGCAGTACTTCCGTAGTTTTTAGTGTTTTTTTTTTACTTTAACCAGGTTTACCGACGTACCGTATTCCCTGACAAGGTCATGGGTGTAATTTTAGTCATAATACCTTTTAGTCCAGGAAATATAGAGTTGGGAGCATTATTTCCATCAAAGTGGATGATTGTGAGTGAATAGAGGGCAAAATTGATGTAGAATAAGATGCACTTTTCCCGATCTTCGAAATCGTTTGGCAAAAAAATTTACTGGGGTGAGTATGGTGCGATTTGAGTAAAAATAACGTTTTTCTTGTATATCTTTTCACCCCTCAATTTTACAATAAAAACGTTAAGAACTTTTCTTTTCCTCTTCAAAAGATCTACAAAACTAGACTTTGCACGTCAAAAAATATTAATTGGGTCCGAAGTTATGAGCAAATAAACATTAATTTCAATATTATTAATAAACAAATTAAAAAACCCGATATTATTATCATGACGTCTTTATATTACACCTAATTATGCCCTCGCATGTACAAATAACGTGTACAAAATCTGGAATCTGTAACTTGATTAGTTTGCAAATTATGTTGTTATAAACAAATTTATTTATTCTAGCCCTGTACAACATTGCCCATCACCCGTATTTATGCGGTTTGCTTTGTTGGCAGATGTCACTGTGATAAGTCATGTGTCGTTATTATTTTTCAAAAATATGCAATTCCGCGGCCGTGGGAATGATTATTTAAAACGGCCTTAGTTGCAAAATGCAATATACCGCGTGCTCAACGAATTTTGCAATATATTATTACGTACATTGATAGAGCATAAAAAAAGCTGTAATCTGAAAAAAGATTCGTTTAGATTGCTTGAAAAACAACGGAGTAACAAACCGTCAAAGTTAAAGGCTCATTGTACAACAATTTCGAGGTGCAGCGAAAAAAAAAATATATATTCATGGTCGGAAAACGGACTACTTTCAATGTGCAAAATATTTATTCAAAGGGGAACGGATAACTAAGCCAAAAGCCATTTCCAAAGTTCACGCGACGCTATCATTTTTGCTATCTGGCTCGTGACGACGGAGTGTGGGGAGCCGACTCGGACTCGACTCGACTCACTCGAGAAAATTTCTCGCTGCGCGATAAATTAATGATTTTTTTTTAAATTTCATACTACTCGACGAGAGGAATCTATTTTTATTATCTGCAATTATCAAATTTCACATCCCGAGTCGATAATGTCGCTTTTATGAAATGTCTGAAGTTTGCGGTATTTTTTTCGGCTGACATTAATAATATTCATTTGGAATAATTGTATTGTAATAACATGAAAATGTAACTAATTAGCAACTATCCTTTTATTTCATATATAACAATTGAATATTTTCATTAAATTATTTCAATTGTTCAAAAATTGTTATTCACGTTATGTATTTTGTACTTATTTCTCAAAAGTACAGTTAATCTGCGTTAACGTCTTCTGTTGCGTCAGCTCTCTGTATTTATAATGTGTAATATATTATTAAAAAAAATTAATAAATATAATGTTTCATACGTTTGTCTTACATTACCTATTACTATCCTAAATTTGAAACAAATTATGTTGTAAAAAATTCCAAAAAATTTACTGTACAAATAACTTTTTTCACAACTTATCATAATTTTTAATAATTGCTATACATTAAATAGACAGTTTTATTAATGTCAGCCGAAAAAAATACCGCAAACTTAAGACATTTCATAAAAGCGACATTAACGACTCGGGATGTGAAATTTGATAATTGCAGATAATAAAAATAGATTCCTCTCGTCGAGTAGTATGAAATTAAAAAAAAAATCATTAATTTATCGCGCAGCGAGAAATTTTCTCGAGTGAGTCGAGTCGAGTCCGAGTCGGCTCCCCACACTCCGTCGTCACGAGCCAGATAGCAAAAATGATAGCGTCGCGTGAACTTTGGAAATGGCTTTTGGCTTAGTTATCCGTTCCCCTTTGAATAAATATTTTGCACATTGAAAGTAGTCCGTTTTCCGACCATGAATATATATTTTTTTTTTCGCTGCACCTCGAAATTGTTGTACAATGAGCCTTTAACTTTGACGGTTTGTTACTCCGTTGTTTTTCAAGCAATCTAAACGAATCTTTTTTCAGATTACAGCTTTTTTTATGCTCTATCAATGTACGTAATAATATATTGCAAAATTCGTTGAGCACGCGGTATATTGCATTTTGCAACTAAGGCCGTTTTAAATAATCATTCCCACGGCCGCGGAATTGCATATTTTTGAAAAATAATAACGACACATGACTTATCACAGTGACATCTGCCAACAAAGCAAACCGCATAAATACGGGTGATGGGCAATGTTGTACAGGGCTAGAATAAATAAATTTGTTTATAACAACATAATTTGCAAACTAATCAAGTTACAGATTCCAGATTTTGTACACGTTATTTGTACATGCGAGGGCATAATTAGGTGTAATATAAAGACGTCATGATAATAATATCGGGTTTTTTAATTTGTTTATTAATAATATTGAAATTAATGTTTATTTGCTCATAACTTCGGACCTAATTAATATTTTTTGACGTGCAAAGTCTAGTTTTGTAGATCTTTTGAAGAGGAAAAGAAAAGTTCTTAACGTTTTTATTGTAAAATTGAGGGGTGAAAAGATATACAAGAAAAACGTTATTTTTACTCAAATCGCACCATACTCACCCCAGTAAATTTTTTTGCCAAACGATTTCGAAGATCGGGAAAAGTGCATCTGATTCTACATCAATTTTGCCCTCTATTCACTCACAATCATCCACTTTGATGGAAACAATGCAAAATGGTTATTTTCAGGCTATTTTTCCTGGACTATTTGTTCGATTCAACAAAGAGAGCATATCAACGGACTGAATGCATGTAGCTGGATTGACTTTCGGATCGATGACCAATGGCTACTGTGGACGCTAACTGGCAACCTCACCGAATGTCGATCGGGCGCTGCTGTTTATGCCCTCTTCCTGTGCTCTCGGCGTATAAACCAGAATACCTTTTTGTCTGATCACGTGATAAGAATCTATCGTCTTTCTTTTTATAATGTCGCCACAAACTATCCCTAACCACACATACCATTATTTCGACCTCGATTTAGCTTTCAGAATCACCTCATATATCTTCAATTCTCTTTTACCGAAAACCATTCAAAGTAAGTATCTATGTATTCCTTTCTCTCGCTTAACATACCTTTTGCGTTGCCGTATTGTGATACTTGTGAACTACCTACCGTTATCGTATATTTTATAACCGTTCCTTGTGGAACACTATAAGTGTTGTCGCCCTGCCAAATATTATTTTGCTAAGTCAAGTAGTATTTCACCCCTGGTGACGTCATTATGACAAATCTTTACTCTTTGCTCGGTGAAAATCAGGCTGATTTATGAATTAATTAGAATTCCGACGGAATTGCATTCTAACCCAGATAGCACACAATGTTCCATGGACGTCCATTTAACGGTTGTATAATGTCCAGACGTCCACGGAATTTTTTTGGACGACCATTGTACGTATATTTTGAAAGGTCCACTGGACGTAAGTTTAAATACATCCAGTGGACATCCATTTAAGGTCCGTTAATATCCAAGTACCCATGTACATGATTTGGACGTTTACTGTACAAGCCGCTGATGGACCTCCAGTGGATTGTGAGATAAAGTGTTATAAAAAGAGAAATATTTCAAGGCAAAGGTATGTGATATAGGTAATGTTCTGCATTTCCACTTACTCATAAACTCATATAGGTATTTATATTACAATTTAAAACGTCGCTAAACTTTCATTCGTGTTTAAATTTCCCTCTCAATAGAGAAGCTACTGTTCGTTCTACCACCACTTTCCACATAACCTATAACAAACGTGTTGTTAATCTATGCTATAACGTAACATGTGCGATCGGCTGTGGCCATTTTGTTATCTGTATAATATGTTCTGTTTACTTGTTCGTTGTCGGTATTCGGTATACGTTTAATTTATTTAGAAACAATTGTTTAACTAAATTTCAAACATAATTTCATATTGTTTAACAAGAGAAACAAAGTAAGTAATTTTTAAATGTATGTCCTATATTTGCATTGCTTTAATAGAATTGGTACTCGACAGTCGGTTTTGATTGTTATTACATCGTTTTATTGTTTTGTCCAACCAGATAACTCTGCTATAAGTTTGTAAATCATAAATGGATTTTTAGTACTTCCTTTGCTTGTTATTACACACTTACAATTTCGTATTACTCGTAAGTCATGTACCCTATATATTAGATCAGTTTAAGTTCGGTGTAGAACATAATGTAATGAAATATGTATGAATATTTTTTATTCATAGGTCCCGGCCATAATATTTTTGATAAAATATGGATTAAACTAATCAAGACAAGTTCACTCTACTAAATAAATTTGTATGTCTTTTTTAAACACTAGACTTTTTGTTTTACAGATTGATTATATTTATTAGTTAAATTACTTAACAAAAGAAGAGAGAAGGAGTTATCATAATTACACTTTTCAGCATTTGCACCAGAAGTAATGATTTTATTTATTTTTGTTTTCAACTGAAATGCCTAAATATAATTTAAGACGAGCAATCTATAAAAATGCAAGAAAAAAAACATTACTTTCATTGAATGCAATAAGAGATTCTACATGTGAAATAGAAAGTTCAGATAATTATAATATACAATATTCACATAGAGTCAATACAGAAAACATAGAGGAAGGATTAGATTCTGATTTTGAAACTGATGATAATATTAGAGGGTAGTGTTGAAGTTGTTCCAACATCATGGCTACCAGAAAGTATGTGTTATTGGCCATCGTTACCTAAAAGAGAAACATTATTGGCCATCCAGTCTTGTCAGAGTCCTCAAAAAGATTGGCAGTTATATGCATTTGAGTCATTCAGGAACAATGTTTTTGGTAAGAATAATATATTGACAAAATATTAGCAAATTCCTACTAATTAACATTGCCTTTATGTTGATTGTTTTTATTTTATTAATTATTGATGTATATCTCATATTTCAATCATTTTTAGGAAGTTTTAAAGAAGCAAGAAAAAAATCATTCACAAAGTGTTTCTGGCAAAAGAATAATTTAAAAAAAATGTATTCTTCATCTGAAGAAGAGGCACCCTTACCAGAAGCACCCTCTTTAAAATCAACAAAAAATAAAGCATCATCTATCAGTGGGGGTAATCTTTTTAGTGTTAATTACATTCTTAGTATATAATTATTCATCCACATTATCATTTCTATTGTTGTATAAGTTACCTTTTGATAATTAATCAAATTCATCATGCAGAATAAATTAGTTAACTAGATTAAAAATAAAGCAATTTAAATGAATTAGATTAACTTAATTAATAAGGGTAATATACAACATGCAATACAATTCTTTCCAGGATATCAGTTGACACCTACATCAAGGAATTCGGTACAAGAGATAGTGGTAAATTCAGGGAGTTCCAACATTGTATGATTAGATAATCATATTAAATCCGTAACTCCTACTGGTGAGTTCTTATAAGCATCTATTATCAAGTGAATAATTTCATAACTATGGTTTTTAGGTAATGATGCAATTGACATAAACCTAATATTAGAACACCTAACAAAAATTTTGAAAAAGCAAAACCTGTTGCATGGAATGCTGTCAGATGTGATGTCTGAAATGGATTTGCTGAAAAAGCAATTGAGCACGAGTTCTATTCAAAATGAAGAAACAAGTCATTCAATATTTACCGAAGTTGAGTACTTGCCAATTAATAATCAAGAGGATTTAGACAAATTTGAACAATTTTTGAATGAGGCAAATATGAACAGAACGGTATTAATAATGTTTCAGCTTTTCATATTAAATTACTTATAATCATTTTAAAAATCTGTATTTATTTTCGTTATTTTTCTAGGCCATGGAATTGTCAAAAATTGGTGGAACTACGATTTATGAATTTGTATTCCAAAATGGGGTAAAATTAATTTCAAATAAATTTGCTGGAGCGGAGTACAGCTTTTTGGGGAGAAAGGCAAAGAAGAGTTTTCGAGATTTAAAATTGGCACAGTTGATTATGAGTAAGTTTTTTTCACTTTTCACTTAAGAAGTTGTATACTTATGCACTACTTACAAGTAGGTCTTTAATTATTTAGTGTGTTATAGTGACTTAAATTTCTAAAATATTTATAATGACTACTCAATGTTTGTATCATTTCTAGTATTAAACCTTTAGTGAAATATTAAGTATCATATAGGTACTCAAGATATTCAAGACAATTATTGTTGTGTACAAGATCCTAAAATATGTATATAACATTTTTGTTTTTTAACTGATAAAATTTATGTTGCTCAATTTTGTATTGCATTTGAACTTTTAGTACTACATTGGTTCTTTTATCAATATTCTCTTTTCATTCCTATTTTTGATTACCAACAAATCCCAATCAAGTTAATTAGTTTTGCATTTTAACAATTTTTGTAAGTCTGGTAAAAAATTATCTTTTTTTGCAGAAGCAGCACAAAAGGCTTTTCCCGAAGCAACGCAAAAATGTGTGGAAAAGGAAATGGCAAAATGGTTAAAGAGGTGCACTGAACGGGGAAAAAAAGAAAACATGTAATTATTATTTATCTTTTCTTTATTTGAAAATATAACTCCATTGAAATTACTTTTCTTTTCATTTCGATTTTAACCTTCTAAACCTCTTTACAAATCAAAACCAGTTAGTCCAAAATCTGGTCTTTAAGGATGATGATTAATTGAAAAAGTCAAAAGTTACAAGGTGTAATTAAAATGTTTACTTATGCCATTCTATCATTTGGACCACATTTCAAAAATTGCCAGAAAAGCAGAATTCTGCAAGAAAATAATTTTGGACAGCCTGTGCAGAAAGTACCTCCTGTGGACAAACACAAAACATCCATTGGATGTACATAAAACCTCCAGTGGACGTACATAAAACGTTAATGTTAGTACCGCCAACACGTCCACTGGACGTTTTTTGTGTACGTTTTATGAACGTCCAACTTTGTGAACTCGGGACGTCCAGTGTACGTTCCCTTGACGTCCATTGCACTTCATGTGGACGTCCATTTAAATGTACACGTGTAGACTTCCATTGTAAGTACATTGGACGAATTTGTGCTATCTGGGAAATCAATATTAGGCGGACATCACTCACCGTACCTTATCTTATCGTTTCGCCTGCACTGAGAAATTATCGCACCCTATCGTTACCTTTCGTTCTCAGTGTATGCTTTGCCTTATACGATGACATAACTACATGATAATCACAAGATGACAAAACTGCCTTGCCGTTACCTTTGACAACTGCCTTACCGTTACCTTTGACAACTGCCTTACCGTTTACCTTTGACAATTGCCTTACCTTTACCTTTGACAATTGCCTTACCTTACCTAAGATACATAGATTTTGCAATGATACTTCACCCCTCCTTTTATCTTATCAAGCCCATTTTTCACAAAAAAAAATAATAATTCTTCGAATCATTTTTTTCCCGGAGGAGAGGGGGTGTAGCATGTCTATCGACCTGTTTCGATTTTACAGAATAAATCCTTTTAATTAGCGCTCGTCGTCACTAGCCACTTCCAATTATAGTTCTGTGATCCCAAACTCTTCAACCCTGACCGTAAGACAATTGACGTCTGCCAACGGACGTTTCCATTTTTTTCAACGCCACGAGAAACACCCCTTTCCGTTATCGACCACCTACGAGGAAAGATCATCTTTCGCTATCTTTCATCTCTTAAGCACATATCTTATGAATTTTGCTGTGGTAAGTTCAAAATCATAATTTATAATTAATAAGCTTCTTCTAAAGTACTGTCTGATATAATTTTCGTATGCATTCTTTATTTTTTCACAGAGATAGAGGAAATTAAATTCAACACGTGGTCATAAACTGTTCTTTTATACTAATATGGTAGTTTTAAGCCAAATATTCTTTTATAATTCACTGTTTAACTTTTATACAAACATTTTCAAGCTTTTTCAGTTGCGAAATAACTCTTTTAATTATAAAACAACATTTTTATAAACCGTTAACCTATAAAATATTCTTTCGTAACGCCAGTGCCGGTTTCATATATTTCCTAAGCACGATATTTTTTCATATAACTAAATAAATAACTTTTTGCTATGATTAGTTTCTTTCGGATCATTAGTATATTTTTTCAATTTAGCAGATAATTGCTATTTTTACTGTTTTAACATGGAACATATAATGTTGGAAAGCTTTCAGTAAATTAAATCAATTTTTTGACTTTCAAATAACTGCCTTCCTTCTCTTTAACCTGAAAAGCTGACCAACATAATGTGCCATTACATTCAAGTTCCTACATATCCCTGATCCACCTGTACTTCTAGGTAAGCACAGCCCCTAGGCTAGGATATAACCCAAGAATTTAACCCAAGAATATAACCCAAGGATATAACCCGAGGATATAACCCCAAGAATATAGCCAAGGATAGAACCCCAGGATACAGCCCTAGATCAAAATACCGCCCGGGGTAATTTTTAGTAACTTTTTTATTTTCAACTTTTATTCAAATTTTACAAGGCGTTTCTACATTTTCCGCCTTAGCTTTTAGTACTTTTTATCGTTAAAAAGGTAGTGGCGCCCTCCATTTTTACAACCCTTCTGTTATCCTTGTGTGACATAAACTTGGGGTCGAATCACCCTTGAGGGGAGTCTCTAGCCGGAGCCCTTCGAGCTGGTGCCCTGTGAGGTTACAGTCATTTACCGTTACAAGTGGTAAAGGGACCCAAAATATATAAGAAAAACAAAAAATTGATCTGAAAAACCGTTTCGTTAAGTGACTAATCTTATTCAGTATTTTTTTGTTCGTTATGTTGGCAGCATTTGCCTTATATAGAAGTCGTCCAATTCACGATATGTAACATGTCGAACTTTTTGGTTCACCTTACGTACAACATCGACGTTTTCCTGGGTGGACCTGTACTTAGATCGTCGCTAAGATTAATCTGTCCACGTTTAAATTCTCCATACGAGAAATTATCGACTGATTTGATTTGGTGCATTAGCGATCAAAAAACATTCGGAAAAAAGGAATACGTTATTTCAGGGCAAAATAATGATTTTATCAAAAAACTGATTGTTCCAGTCGATTTTTCGTTAAAAAAAACCATTATTATGGATGTTTAGCATTTTTAATTTTTTTTGGTCGAAAATTTAGCACCGATATGGGAAGATTTCGCGATATAAATTGCTTCTTCCTAACTCCCTTAATACTCGAAAATATTGACTTAAAACTTTGTAGAACTTGTAAAACTTTCTGCTGAATCAATTGGTCAAGACTTGAACGTTCTATCTCTTCAAATAGTCGAGTTACGAAAAGTGGATTTTCGAAAAATTCTGACTCTATTTGAAGGCGAAATAATGATTTTATCGAAAAACTGATTGTTCCAGTCGATTTTTCGTCCCAAAAAACCCCTTATTACTGATTTTTAGCATTTTAAATTTTTTTTTGTCGAAAATTTTGTACTAAGGCAAGATTTCGCGAGTCATATGGACACAATAACTGTATAACTGCTGACTAGACGTTTCTCACGGAAACTTACTAGATTATTTTTATTATATAACATTTGTCAAAATCAGCAAAAACATTTAAACACGCGTATAACATCCTGTTAACACGAACCTTATCTTTTATTATATTCAGCATTTTTCTATTTTTTATTGTTTTATAATTGTATGATTTTTATTCAGTCTACATTTTATCTTTGTACCAAATACTTGTCTTTAACTAAGTTTAAATAAAAATTTTTTAAAAGTATATTTTTACTTAAAAAATCTAACTGGCGCTGCGAACAGGATACTGTTTGTAGAAAAACACCCCTTCAGTGCGGTAAACATCTACATTTTCTGTTAAGAAATTTAAACGGTATCCGAACATTTTGAAAACTCCGGTGAAGCAAGAAACAGTGCAAGTAAAGAAGTTGGCTCCAACCTGACCATTCCTCCAGTGAAAAAGACGGTTGTCCATAATCCTTCAGTGAATCCAAAACAAAGAAGAAGCTCACAGATGATCCTCCAGTGTATCCTCCTGTAAGTCTTTTCCTTTATTTCGATTTATTGGCTAATATTTTATGACTGATATAAAAAAAAATTTTCTCTCAATCACAATCGATTTACAATTATTGAATTAATTTTAATATAAATCAAAATTTTCTTGATTTAAATTAATAAATAATTATATTATCAAATTCTAATACTCTAAATATTTAAATATCGATTTTATTGATAAATATATATATATATATATATATAGGAAATAGTTCGTTGCCGATACTAGTTAGGTCTAACTATTATTGTGGGGGATGCGGCAATGTGAATAAGTGAACTCTTTTTAGTTTGTTCTGAGCTTTCGGTAATTTATTATCACCATTATCAAAGAACTACAAAAGATACATTTATAGATATTTCAACAGGTATAAATAAATTCAGTTTAAAAGTAAAACATTAATTACTTACAACTAAGCGAGGTTAATCACAATATCTATATATAATATGTATAATATGGAGAAAAAACATGGTATAAGATATAATTTTCTTTTTCAAGAAATTATATTAAAAATAAAACTATCAAAATTGACATTACGACATCGATGTTAATTTTTAGTAGTCATAGAAATGTCTTTAAATATGTTTAGTATATTAGCAAGTGAAATAATAGTTGGTAAGTTAATATAAAGGAACAGAATTCTCATCTTCAATATTTGAATTTTTTGTTTTTTTGTCAAAAGATAATAAATAGCTATAAATTGTACTAAGTTTTTGAATATCAGTTCTTTTATTTAAGCAATTATCTTCTTGAGATATGAATGCCATTTCCAGGAAAATCCTTTTAGAGTAGTTGTTTTCTTTATGTAAAATTTCAAAGTTTTTATAATCTATTATATGATTTGTAGAAAAAACATGTTCAGCTAATGCTGATCTTTCTGGATATAATCTTGCATCGCTCTTATGTAGAGCTATACGTTTAGTTATTTTTTGTGATGTTTCACCTACATAATATGCAGATGTACATGTAGAGCAAGTCAATCTATATATTACATTAGAAAGATCAGTAAGAGGATCAATTTCTTTCAACTTACTATAAACACAATTAAGTGAGAGAACATTTTTATTTGCAAGTTTTATATTAGTTACTTCTTTTAATATTTTGGAAATTCTAGGTGTAAGCTCTCTAAAGTAAGGTAAAGATGCTACTTATTATTCAAAACAAAAAATTTTTTAAAAGAACATCCCGAAATAGTAGTAACAAGGTCTGATAAAGGTAATACTACCGTAGTAATGTATAAAGAAGAATATACAAGATTATCATTAGATCTAATTGAAAATAATAATAAATTCTAATCCTACTGCATCATTACAAACATCTTGTAATAAACTTATTAAAAAGTTATTTGATTCACATCAGATCGATAAAAATACGAAAAAACAATTAACCACTTATAATGGTACTATAGCTAAATATTACGGTTTACCTAAAATACATAAACCAAATTTATCAGTAAGACCTATTGTAGCTTCTATGGGAATTCCTACAGAACATTTATCTGCATTTATAACTAATATACTTACTAATGCATATGATTGCAATAATGAATATTTTGTAAAAGATTCTTTCCAAATTTCAGTAACATTCAATAATATGAAACTTCCTCCAAATTATGTTTTAGCAAGTCTAGATGTAGTATCTTTATTTAGTAATGTATACTTAGAAACCTGCTTAAGATCTATTGATAAACATTGGGATTGTATTCGTTTACATTGTAATATAAACAAAAATACTTTTTTAGAAATTATCACTTATTTGTTTAATAATACTTTTTTCACATTTAATAAAAACTTTTATAAACAAACTTTTGGTACCCCAATGGGAGCAAATATATCTCCCATATTAGCTGCATACGTTATGGATGACTTGTTAGACATTGTTGTTCCAGTACTTTCTTTCAATCTTCATTTTATAAAAAAATATGTAGACGATATTATCGTAGCACTACCTATCATAAACATCAATGAGATATTAGAAACATTTAATAGTTATGACCCTCACATTCACTTTACAATTGAAACTGAAGATACAGAACAATCCGTTCCTTTCTTAGATACCAGACTTATAAGGAAAAATGATACTATTACAGTTGATTGGTATCGAAAACCTTGTAGTTCTGGTAGATATATCAACTATTTTTCATACCATAAATTTTCAACAAAAATAAATTTGATAAAACAAATGAAAAATAGGGTACTTATTATCTCAGATAGTACGATGCATGATAAAAACTTACATATATTATCTAACCTATTTATTAATAATGGTTATCCTAAAACATTAGTAAGAAAAATTCTGTTTAACACTCCTCATCCCATACAGACTGCAATTGAACCAAATTTAGTTATTACGAACTCAGAAAATGTAACGAATACAACTACAACTAACATATTTTTTGCATCTTTACCTTACTTTAGAGAGCTTACACCTAGAATTTCCAAAATATTAAAAGAAGTAACTAATATAAAACTTGCAAATAAAAATGTTCTCTCACTTAATTGTGTTTATAGTAAGTTGAAAGAAATTGATCCTCTTACTGATCTTTCTAATGTAATATATAGATTGACTTGCTCTACATGTAAATCTGCATATTATGTAGGTGAAACATCACAAAAAATAACTAAACGTATAGCTCTACATAAGAGCGATGCAAGATTATATCCAGAAAGATCAGCATTAGCTGAACATGTTTTTTCTACAAATCATATAATAGATTATAAAAACTTTGAAATTTTACATAAAGAAAACAACTACTCTAAAAGGATTTTCCTGGAAATGGCATTCATATCTCAAGAAGATAATTGCTTAAATAAAAGAACTGATATTCAAAAACTTAGTACAATTTATAGCTATTTATTATCTTTTGACAAAAAAACAAAAAATTCAAATATTGAAGATGAGAATTCTGTTCCTTTATATTAACTTACCAACTATTATTTCACTTGCTAATATACTAAACATATTTAAAGACATTTCTATGACTACTAAAAATTAACATCGATGTCGTAATGTCAATTTTGATAGTTTTATTTTTAATATAATTTCTTGAAAAAGAAAATTATATCTTATACCATGTTTTTTCTCCATATTATACATATTATATATAGATATTGTGATTAACCTCGCTTAGTTGTAAGTAATTAATGTTTTACTTTTAAACTGAATTTATTTATACCTGTTGAAATATCTATAAATGTATCTTTTGTAGTTCTTTGATAATGGTGATAATAAATTACCGAAAGCTCAGAACAAACTAAAAAGAGTTCACTTATTCACATTGCCGCATCCCCCACAATAATAGTTAGACATATATATATATATATATTGTTATGGTATACAATAATTCAATGTGTGGTGATTTAATTTTATTGAATAATATTATATACCACATACATCAGTATCAACCAGAACCTCAAATCAAACAAATTTTATATTTAAGTTGTATTTATTGATCTGAAATGTTTGAAATTTAATATTATATCATATGCACGTGTATCTCAGGGTATATCTTGGGTAAAGTGAGTTGTCTAAATTTAAGGAGTAAAATTTGAAATATAATAACCTTTAACGTCAAAATTAAATTAATATTAATTAAACAACTATCTCCAGATTGCAATCCGTGGATGGTCTCCTAGCCTATTACAACCTATATTAAAATAAAATTAACACAATTCCGCACACAAAATAAATCTCTCAATATCTTGTCGAAACACCGCCGTTAGCTGTATTATCTAAATAGAAAACGACTTGTTCTCTGAAGCGAAGAAATTCTGCGTTGCGCAAAGGAAAGATTACTGGTAAACGTCTCGTATCTCGGTACTGGTATATAGTATTTATCTATGGTACTGGTTTACAAACAGCTGTTAGGTACAAGTTTTAGTATTAAATGATTTACATTACCATCGTTTATTGCTGCATGATCTCTCTTGATCTTGAGTTTGAACAACCTTTACTGGATTCAAATCGAAGGTAAGTTATGTAAGATATTTCTAACTCACTATTTCTTTCTTTTATCAGTTTTTATTAAAGTCTTCGTACATTTAAACTTCTAACGTCCATTACTTTTTTTCGTCTCCCCCTTAGTTACTGATCACCTAACAAACTTCCTTCCCGTTGCTAAAGAACATCCTTTTGTTTCTTCTTTATTTATTATAGAAATTACTAATTTTTGTTGAAATCCAGTTACTGACAGTTCATATTATTTAATCAAATAAAAATGTCCATAACTACCAATGTTCTTGTACTGACATTTTCCAATATCAACTTTATCAGTTGATTTATACAGGGTACATAAAAATATCTAACAGTGAGTATTTAATTTAATCATTTTAACGTTATTGTTAAAATGATGGACATAACATAAGACTCCCATGTACACATGATATAATAACTTCTAAAAGTAACCATTTTATTTCATTTATGATCATCTCAATTTCAGTACAACTTCCCTGATATTCTGAAGGATTTTATTTTCATGTACTTTAAGAAAATCTTTCAGAATTTCATTCTCAATTGATATTGCAAATATTGAATCGAAAAAGTTGAAATACAAATTATTATTTTTTTTTTTATAATTATTAAGTGATATCTAAAATATTCTAAAATTCATAATCTCATAACAAATGTTTCTCAACACAAACATCTCATCAACTATTTAGTGAATTATTACTAACAACTAATAATGAATTATTACTGATTACTAATTCTATTTTATATTTTTTTTAGATTCATGGAACTTATAAAGTTGCGAAATATGAAATATCCCTCTAATCTGTCCATTGATTGGGTTAGCAAGTTCATAGCTATTGGTTCCTTGTTCCGTAACTATAGTATAAGGACCTTCATATGGTAATTGAAGTTTGGCACATCGATTTTGTTTATAGTTAGCTACTTGGAGTGCTCTGAGAATTACTAATTCTCCTTTTGAAAAGGTAGTGTGCTCATTTTTTTTATACCTTCTTTTTATATATTTTTGAGAGTTTTTTATTAATTTATTATTGGCTAATTCAATTAATTCCTCATAAGTTTTGTCATATTTAATATGCCATGGCCGTTCTGGGTATAATTTCCTTAAAAGGTAAATAGGTGGTGATTCCGTTATAGTATTTGGAGTTTGGTTTAAGTAATATGTTATATCCTCTAGGTTTATTTCCCACTCGTAATGTGCATTATGTACTAAAAGTCTCAGGTATTTTACAATCTCTTTAATTGCTCGTTCTGCAGGATTTGCACAAGGGTGTCTTATACTAGTAAACACTGGTGAAATATCTGATTTCATAAGCCATTTTTTAAAGTTATTATTGTTAAAATATGTGGCATTGTCCATTATACAATTGTTTGGTGTACCGAACTCTAAAAAAAATCTTTCCATTATTTGTTTTATATTCCTTGTATTTGTTCTTGCACAGGGATAAACTGATATGTATTTAGAAAAAATATCTACCACTACTAATATATGTCTATTTCCCTCTGTACTTGGAACTAAGTTACTTATTATATCTATTGCAATGGTTTCTAGTGGTTTCTTTGCTAATATTGATTTTGGTAAATTTTCATTATGTCTGTTCTTTTCTTTGCTTAATTGACATACAGTACAATGTCTTAAAATGTATTTAATAAGGGATGTATCGTTAAGACAACAGTAATTTTCTCTAAATATTAAGTATACCTTTCTTACTCCATTTAATTGAAATGTCCTTTTACCTGGATTCATTTCCTTTTTACCATCTTCATTCTTCACACCTTCTTCATCATACCATGCATTGTTTCTTTTGCATTTCCCGTCATATTTTTCATAATATGTGTCTTCTGTTTCTTCGTTTTCTATTCCCTCATCCTTAGTTAAGTTAAATTCAATGATGTTTCCTCCTAAAGTTATTGTTTTATTTGGGTAATTAATTATAGCTGCATGTTTTTCTAACTCATCTGATCCAATTAACATGTCACACTCCATATTAGGTATTATTAGAGCTTGAATATTGTAAATATTATTATTTAAAGTTAAATTTACACAAATAGCTTTATTAGTTTCCGTTATTGTTTTAGAGTTAACTAATGTTAACTAATGTTATTTTAGGCACTCTTATTATATTATTTTTAAAATTAGGTAATTTAGTAACTAGTGATTCTTTAATTATTGAAGTTTCACTACCATTATCAATTATGACTTCAATATTTATTTGATCAATTATTCCTTGAATACTTATTAATCCTATGTTTTCTTTTTCTTTTAGGTCCTGACACGGTTTGAGAAACTCAATAGGATGAACATAGCTAAACCGCAAATCAGCTGTGTCATCCGGTTTTAAAAATCCGCATGCACTATGGCATCTGTCACCACTTCGTGACGATTTGTAACTCTAATAGGAGAATTTTCTCTACTTATTTTATTCTCATTACTAGATCTTGTACAATTAGTTCGTCTAATGTCAGAGTTTGTGTGTCTTGTATTGCTTTGATTATTTTCGTACCTTCTGTTATATTGTTCCCTATTGTTAAATTGTGTACTATTGTTCTGATTGTATCTGTTATTATAAGTTCTATTATTAAAATTATTATTATTTGATTGTATTCTGTTATAATTGTCATTGTTATTATTCTAGTACTGTTGTTGGTTATTTTGAAAATTCCCTTTGTTGGAGTAGTAGTTTTCATTTGACCTTCTATTATTGAAATTTTTATTATTACTTTTATTTTGATCTCCGTTGTAATTATTGTTTGTTTTATTATCGTTAGCTTTATAAGGTTTCATATTCCTTTCCATTCTTAATAAATAGTTAATGAGTTGTTCCATATTATTAAGATTTTGTATTGCAATTATTTCTGATAATTCCGGTTTAAAATGTCTGGAGATGAATAGAACTATTTCGTTTTCATTTATTTTGGGCTCTAGATACTGTGCCTGTGAAAAAAGTTGTAAAGCATAGTTACTCATTGACTTGCCCCTTTTTTCATCGTATTTTCCAAAATAAAGAGACGTATATCCTTGATTGTGTTCCCCCCAAAAATAACGTAAGAATAAACGTTCAAACTGTTCAAAATCGTTCAGTTCATATTCTTTGCACGTAAACCACAATTGTGCAGGACCCAACAAACATGTTCTGATAACATCTTTCAGACTTTCAAAATCCTGGTAATGTCCATACTTGTTTTTGAGTGTATTCATGAAAACTCTGGGATGTAATCTTTTTGTGTTTCCATCGAATTTTAGATTTTGTTCATATTGTAGGACTGGTACTGCTGGTATCGTCCTATTTTCTCTTAAGTTCTGTTCCATTTTGCTTTTCCACTCTTTCATTTCCATTTGTAGGTTTTTTTCTGTTTTTATATTTTCTTCTTCTGCTCTTTGTAGGTTTAGTTGTAGTCCTTGTTCGATATTTCCGTTTAGATCTTCTAATTTGTTGTCAATATCTGTAATTTCCTTTCCGTTCTTAATGCACTTCCGTTCCACTGCTTCTATTTTATTTAAAATCCCTGTATTTACTTGTTTTCTCTCATTTATTCCAATCTTAAGATTGTCTTCCAAATTTTTTAACTTCTTTTCATGTTCATTTATTCTGGTCGTAGCTAGCTCTGCCTTCTTCTCTAATTTCTCCAGATGATCTCTAAAAATATTCTCCATGTGATCCAGTTTTTTGTTATTTTCATTTTTCATTTGATCAAGTTTGGTGTTATTTTCTTTTTTCATTTGATCAAGTTTGGTGTTATTTTCTTCGAGTTTGGTGTTATTTTCTTTTTTCATTTGATCAAGTTTGGTGTTATTTTCTTTTTTCATTTGATCAAGTTTGGTGTTATTTTCTTCCAGTTTGGTATTCATCGTTTCCATCATGTTTTGTAGGAAACCAAGAATGTTTTGATTTCCCTGTGATATATTGTCTCCAGTTGTTTGTTCTCGAATCTGCATTCTTGTGTCATCATCATCCATATCAAAAATGTATGTCTCAGGATTTTCTCCTTTTAGTATTAGAAATTGTTCTAACCTTTTTATTAATTTTGTTTTATCACCCGTACTATCTATTCCCCTTTTTTCTAATTGTTCTTTTAATTCTACTAGTTTTAGTTCTTTTATGGTTTTGTTTATTTGGTTCTGCATTTTGTTATAATTTATTTTCTGATAATAAAGATTTTTAAAGTTTAAGCGTTTATTTATTTATTATTTTATTAATGTGGTTTCAATTTTTATTGATTTGAATTGAACTCCTGATTGCTGATATTAATATTGTAAATATTGTATTATTGATAACTCAATTCGAGCTGCTACACGTTGGGCACGCCAATTGTTATGGTATACAATAATTCAATGTGTGGTGATTTAATTTTATTGAATAATATTATATACCACATACATCAGTATCAACCAGAACCTCAAATCAAACAAATTTTATATTTAAGTTGTATTTATTGATCTGAAATGTTTGAAATTTAATATTATATCACATGCACGTGTATCTCAGGGTATATCTTGGGTAAAGTGAGTTGTCTAAATTTAAGGAGTAAAATTTGAAATATAATAACCTTTAACGTCAAAATTAAATTAATATTAATTAAACAACTATCTCCAGATTGCAATCCGTGGATGGTCTCCTAGCCTATTACAACCTATATTAAAATAAAATTAAGACAATTCCGCACACAAAATAAATCTCTCAATATCTTGTCGAAACACCGCCGGTAGCTGTATTATCTAAATAGAAAACGACTTGTTCTCTGAAGCGAAGAAATTCTGCGTTGCGCAAAGGAAAGATTACTGGTAAACGTCTCGAATCTCGGTACTGGTTTACAAACAGCTGTTAGGTACAAGTTTTAGTATTAAATGATTTACATTACCATCGTTTATTGCTGCATGATCTCTCTTGATCTTGAGTTTGAACAACCTTTACTGGATTCAAATCGAAGGTAAGTTATGTAAGATATTTCTAACTCACTATTTCTTTCTTTTATCAGTTTTTATTAAAGTCTTCGTACATTTAAACTTCTAACGTCCATTACTTTTTTTCGTCTCCCCCTTAGTTACTGATCACCTAACAAACTTCCTTCCCGTTGCTAAAGAACATCCTTTTGTTTCTTCTTTATTTATTATAGAAATTACTAATTTTTGTTGAAATCCAGTTACTGACAGTTCATATTATTTAATCAAATAAAAATGTCCATAACTACCAATGTTCTTGTACTGACATTTTCCAATATCAACTTTATCAGTTGATTTATACAGGGTACATAAAAATATCTAACAGTGAGTATTTAATTTAATCATTTTAACGTTATTGTTAAAATGATGGACATAACATAAGACTCCCATGTACACATGATATAATAACTTCTAAAAGTAACCATTTTATTTCATTTATGATCATCCCAATTTCAGTACAATATATATATATATATATACATCCTTCTATCGTTAAAGCGTCCAGATAAAAATGTGCTTTATGGCGTCCGACGTTGTTTTCTGCAGATATAGTGTTAATTGAGATGAATACTTTTTGATATAGATAAAGGATGGTTAAAATAAATGGAAAAAAGGACTTTGGCACGGAAAACACAACATTGCTGTATAGTTTATAAACATTATGGCGCCCTTTCAGTCGATGGACAATTGGGCGTCTCTTATATTCAGCATTACGTATATATGATAGCCTTTAGGGCGTCAATTTTGTTATTGCGTTGTTGCCGCAGTAAGTACATATCTGCTATTTACAGAAAATAGGAGGACAAATAAGATATAATGTGGTTATTGTAAGTAGGAGGGATCCATATTATGTTATTGCAATGAAATTTCAGAAGTATTCATTTAACAAGTTACAAACACTCAAAATATTGAAGACAGTGAACTTAAATAAATCTTCAAATGGACAATTTCTTCACAAAATTGCATTAATTTCAGAATTACATGATAGTTATTATTTTATATGGTGTTTGTTAGGTACTAGTTAAAGAATAGCTATTTATGTAGGAAGTTACAAAAAATATGATTTTTTGTGACATTTGTGATCATTCAGGACACGAGTATTGTCGGTGAAAAGTTTTAACCCTAGTTGTGAACTAATATTTTTCCTGCGAAGATAAATAATTTATTTCCTTAAAATTGTAGGTTACGGGAAAATACTATAAGTGAAGTGATGTGATGGAGTGATTTTGTCGTTTCGAGATTCGAATGGATTTACACGTTTCATATTAGTCCAAAAAACCCATTTAAAAAAAATGTCGGTCGGCAGTTGTCAACACGATAACTCAAAAACACTACCGAATTTTTCAATGAAATTTTATAAGTAGGTTCAGAACATAAAAACTGAGGCTAAGTTCGTAAATGATTAAAATCTGATTTACAGTTTTTCGGAAAATTCCATTTTCATGCAGTTTTCTCAATTTTCCACTCGAAATAATTTTTTTAACGAATAATTGACAAATTTGTTGAAATCTTCGTATCAAAAAACCTCCTATACAAAATTTCTCCGAAATCGGATCAAAATTTTTTTGGGAATTTCCTTCAGCTTTAATCCTGTATATTATCTACAATATGAAATGGAAGAATTCAAATGTAGTAAGTAATTGAGATGCATGTTAAACATTTTGCAGTCCTGGCCCAAAAATTGTAAATTTTGGTTTATATTGAATGTATGGAAAAAATTACGCAGTATCAAGTATTTTAATACGCGGAATCCATTTCTTGATGTAGTGTTATGAAATTTTTGTTATTAAAAAAATGTTTTCTTAGTTTTTTTTCAAGTAAAGTATTAGAAAACAAATTTTGGGTGAAAACTAATAGCCTCGTGCATAAGGTGAAGTCATCTGGGTACATCAACTGGTCCAAATAATATTCGAATCCATCAGTCGGAGCTAGATATCTCGTTTATCCTTAGTGCCACGAAACAACATTATTAACAAAAGAAGTAAGTAGATATCGTCAAGGACCAGATTTTAAAGATATTCATACATACAGTCTGCTCCAAAATTCAGTGACGAAACAAACACATATTTTTTATGTAACACCCTGTATTTCTTAATATCTTTCGATTCTCTTCGAAGAGCTGATTTAGAAAAACTATAGCACTTGGGGTCAAATGTTTATAGTTTCTAAATTCCAGGGTGTTGAAGATCACTTTTTTAGCTTCAAAGATTTTTCAGCTAAAACAATTGATTATTTAAAAAAGAATGGATGTCCCTATATTTACTTGGGTTTAGTTGGGTTCTTCAATCAATTTTGGAACATCCTATATATTCATGAATACTTATAAAATCTGCCTCTTGGCGATATCGGCTACTTTTATGCTTCATACATCAATATTGTGTATAGGAAAAGGAATAACTTTTGGCCCTTGTACTAATATTTCTGTTGTTAAAAAAAATTGAATTTTTTGTTATTAATCTAATGAAATTATGTCATATCAACCTGTTGTTGGTTTTCCAATAAGTCTTTCAGTTGGTTCTTGCTGATTTGCCATTACAAATGAAGTATTATATACAGGGTGGTCCGTAAGTAATGGTCCAAAGTGAAATGGGAGATTTTTGGCCTGAAAATATTACAATCTCTTGCAACTTGCTTCAATCAAATATTGATAATGGAAAAGATACAGGGTGGCAAAGTTTGACTGTAAAAGATGTTTTTTCTCAGTAAATTGAAAGATTTTGGATATACAAAAGTAAAAATTAAGAGATGGGGGTTTTAAGGCATGAGAAATGGCATGATAAAAAAGTCAAGTGCACAGTTACACCAACAACGTAGCTCATGTGGCGCCCTCTAAAAAATACATCAAAACGGATATGATATTATGATTTCTCAGGAACTATAACCCCTATCTTCAAATTTTTACGTTTGTATATCCAAAATCTTTCAATGTACCGAAAAAAAACATTTTTGACATTTCAACTTTGCCACCCTGTATCTTTTTTATTATCAATATTTTATTGAAGCAAGTTGCGTCAGATTGTAATATTTTCAGGCCAAGAATCTTCCATTCCACTTTGGACCATTACTTACGGACCACCCTGTATATATATTTTTATTGTTTAAAAGTATATTTTGCAATTTTTTTTAATTTCATTCAACTATTGGAGAGCTATAAGACCAAGGCAGGCAATAAATACGGAACATAACACCCTCTATGCTATAAAGTGTTACAGTAGACCTTAATGCCCGGTTAAGTCATGTCTACTGGTCAATGAACAAGTTGAACATTAACTTAATTACAGTTACCTGTAAATAATTGTCATATAAGTAAAGCGTGATCTATAGACGTCAAAAAGTAATAGTTCAATACTATTAAACGCTTTACAAAATTAGAAAAATTAATTTCCAAAGAGCAGACCGTCCACTAAGAAGCAACAACTACTTCTCGGGCTATATGTAATTCAATGTCTGTCGGGGCATATAGCCCGAGAAGTAGTTGTTGCTTCTTAGAGGACGGTCTGCTCTTTGGAAATTAATTTTTCTAATTTTGTAAAGCGTTTAATAGTATTGAACTATTATTTTTTGACGTCTATAGATCACGCTTTACTTATATGACAATTATTTACAGGTAACTGTAATTAAGTGAATACCTACAAAACCGAGATGGTTTTTTGTCGATATAGAATTTTGGTTTGTGATTAGATGTAGAGATGTCGCCGATATCGCACTCTTAACATTTCCTTCACTAAGGCTAATGTATTGGTGTGGTATCAATCGCAAACCAGAATGGTTGGTTCTATCTTAACAGATATACCAACCCCGTTTACTTTAGAAGTGTAATTCAATGTCTGTCGGGGCATATAGCCCGAGAAGTAGTTGTTGCTTCTTAGTGGACGGTCTGCTCTTTGGAAATTAATTTTTCTAATTTTGTAAAGCGTTTAATAGTATTGAACTATTATTTTTTGACGTCCAAGTTGAACATTTATTGTAAATTTTCTTTTGTTTATTTTGGTAATTTAAAATCGAAAATTGACCTCTTTGGGGAATTTTTAATAGTACTTTTTATTTAGCTTATAATAAATTTATGCGTTACTTGGACGCACCCTATATACAGGAACGTATCTAAGAAATTAAGAACTGGGAAGTAACTTGGGACTTCGATTTTAAATGAAAAAGAGATTCATTCATATTGTTTCATGTATAATTTGCGTATATTGTTTCGCGTTTACGGCGTCCTCTGACCATCTGCATACAACGTGCTAACTCTTTTTTTTAAGAAAACTAAATATTTTTATGATCGAAGAATACGTACAAGTACATGCAATGGAAACACACAAAGAAGTAAGAGATGAAGGCTGTAGTTCATTAAATTCGAATGATTTTGATTTTTGTATCCCTGCAGGATTTTTTTTCAATCTGAATAACTTTGTAGTACCTATTGTAGGACTTTTAAGTTTCTCTGTGTATATGTAGATTTTTTATAGTAGAAAACTATTTTTTGTTTTGTGTAAAAATTTACTTTTTATTTGTCCCATATTCGACATTGTTTTATAATTACTACTTACTAGGTATTAAAACAATAAAATCTAGATTTATAACCTAATTAAAGTGGTTTTCTTTAACATGTTTTAGCTTCCAAATAAATTTAGGGGTAGTCAACATAATATAATATTGACATTATACTTGTCTTTTAGATGACCGAGAATAGTTTGTATATAATGTCCTACTCAATAATTAATTATACAGTGAACGGATAAATTATGGAATATTATCATTATTCCGAGAACCGTCGAGTTTTAAGGGAAATCCCGAAACAGGTCGATTTTTGTTGTAAAATGCCCATGTTATAACGTACATGGAGTAGGGATAATGTAACCGGTGTGGGTGTAATGACGTAATCGTTAATTTTTTTTAATAGAAATCGGTATAATGTGACACCTCATTTGAACGAGAATTTAATTATCTATTTAACGACATTACATTTTTAACTAAAATATTTTTTGAGGGTACGAAAACAATTTGTTTTTATTTGAATTCAATCAAATTACAATTAATGCTTGAATCCATGACATTCTGAAATACTTAAAAAAGCAAAAATAAGTGAAAATAATATTGGACACAAAAAGTTCTCTCATAAACACTGAAACTTTTTGTCATATGTAATTCAAGCAAGTGATAGTGGCATAGTTACTGTAATATTTATTGTCGTAAATGTTTTGATTTTGTGAATTGTTATCAGTTGTCAATTGTAATTTTTACTTTTGAATAGTAAATTATGGCTCACCTAAATGAATCACAACACAGAAATATTAATCCTTAGAGGATGCGGAGATAAAAAAAAGAACACAGAACGAGGTATGCAATTTATTCAACGCAAAATATCCCGTCAGACCCATCAGCCAATCAACAGTAAGTAAAATAGTCCGAAAATTTGGAGAAACTGGGCACGTTAAACATATTCCAAACGCTGGGCGTCCTAAAATTGAAGACAATGTGAAACTTGATATTTTATTAAATGTACATGACAATCCTCACAGTAGTTCAACACAAATGTGTGAATATGCTGGAGTTTCCCAAAGATCGGTATTACATATTTAAAAAAAAGAAAAATACCATCCCTACAAAATTCAACTACATCAGGAGTTAAACGACGACGATCCCGATCGCCGGTTTCAATTTTCTGAAATTATGCAGGATTTATGTATCCCCAATCCACTTTTCATCAATCAAATCCTTTTTTCCGATGAAGCAACATTTTTCATACATGGTACCGTGAATCGTCAAAATTGCAGATATTGGAGTCAAGAAAACCCTTATTGGATGACTGAGGCACACACGCAATATCCTCAGAAAGTGAATGTATGGGCAGGGATCATCAATGACAGAATCATTGGCCCTTTTTTCTTTGAAGAAAATCTAACAGGAAGACGTTATTTAACTTTTTTAAGAAATCAACTTATACCTGTCCTTGCTAACATGTATCCAAATGCCAATAATTCAAATTTACCTAGTGAAAATATCTGGTTTCAACAAGATGGATCCCCTCCGCGTTACGCACGTGAAGTACGTCAATTTTTAAATAATTACTTTCCCGGGAGGTGGATCGGAAGACGAGGTTTTATAGAGTGGCCAGCAAGGTCGCCAGATCTAACACCTCTAGATTTTTTCCTGTGGGGTTACATAAAATCAAAAGTTTATGTCAATAGACCCCAAAACTTACAGGACTTGAAAGATAGAATAAGGCATGAAAAGAGTCTAATTACTCCAGAAGTCATCCGCAATGTACTTGATGAATGTGTCCGTAGATTCGCATATTGTCAAGAAACCGATGGATGGCATTTCGAACATTTAATTTAAAATAATTGTTATGCATAATTTGGTTACTTTAAAGTACATTATTAATTAAATCATTAGTTGAAATTTGGTTGAATTTGAATTAAAAAAATTGTTTTCGTACTCTTAAAAAAATATTTTAGTTGAAAATGTAATGTCGTTGAATAAGGAATTAAATTCTCGTTCAAATGAGGTGTCACAATATACCGATTTCTATTTAAAAAAATTAACGATTACGTCACTACACCTACACCGGTGACGTCATCCCTACTCCATGTACGTTATAACATGGGTATTTTACAACAAAAACCGACCTGTTTCGGGATTTCCCTTAAAACTCGACGGTTCTCGAAATAATAATAATATTCCATCATTTAGCCGTTCACTGTAGAATACTATTAATAAAGAAATGCGCCAGCTCACTGACCTTCCTACCTCATATCTAAACCTTTACTCACGTTAATGTATCGGACTCTCTTAATTCGGCGCTATTAGAGGAGAGTGGTTGACGTGACGCTCTAAAGGCGAGAGCGTGTATTTGAGAGAATACTCAGAGTTGAGTAATGTACCAGAAATGTATTTTTCTAACTGTTGCATTCAACAATATAAGCAATTTAACGTTCTACTGAAACTGCAGTGTTGTCAAATCTTGGGACGCTCTAAGCGCGAATGACTATCAAGATAAAATGTATACTCTGTATACAACTTAATACTCCTAGCGACTCTGCCGGAGAGTTGCGCGAACTAAATATATTCGAGAACCGTATATTTTCGTTCATTTCATGATCAAAAAAGCGTCCCCCAAAAATTTTGTTGGTAGGTTCGTGACGTAATTTCAAGTCCCTGGACAAATTATTACAAGGGGTGTGCATAGAGCGTCCGTATACGGACGCTGTATGCACTTGGACGCTCTATTGAATGCGATTTCAGAATGTATGGACGCTTTAACGATAGAAGGATATATATATATATATATATATATATATATATATATATATATATATATATATATATATATATATATATATATATATATATATAATTGATCCTCTCACTGATCTTTCTAATGTAATATATAGATTGACTTGCTCTACATGTAAATCTGCATATGTAGGTGAAACATCACAAAAAATAACTAAACGTATAGCTCTACATAAGAGCGATGCAAGATTATATCCTGAAAGATCAGCATTAGCTGAACATGTTTTTTCTACAAATCATATAATAGATTATAAAAACTTTGAAATTTTACATAAAGAAAACAACTACTCTAAAAGGATTTTCCTGGAAATGGCATTCATATCTCAAGAAGATAATTGCTTAAATAAAAGAACTGATATTCAAAAACATACAATTTATAGTTATTTATTATCTTTTGACAAAAAAACAAAAAATTCAAATATTGAAGATGAGAATTCTTTTCCTTTATATCAACTTACCAACTATTATTTCACTTGCTAATATACTAAACATATTTAAAGACATTTCTATTTCTATTTAGTTGTAAGTAATTAATGTTTTACTTTTAAACTGAATTTATTTATACCTGTTGAAATATCTATAAATGTATCTTTTGTAGTTCTTTGATAATGGTGATAATAAATTACCGAAAGCTCAGAACAAACTAAAAAGAGTTCACTTATTCACATTGCCGCATCCCCCACAATAATAGTTAGACCTAACTAGTATCGGCAACGAACTATTTCCTATATATAGATATATATATAGATATATATATATGCATATATATATATATATATATATAACCAGAAATATTGGGGAAACGGCAAGTTTATAAAAGTGAACTCTTCTTACTAATTAAACAAGCTTTCGGAAACTTTTATTTCCATTATCAAGTTACAGTAAATTGAGGATTGATATAAAATGGTAAATATATATTAAATGCTAAAATTGGTATTTGAATTTTTTAAAAAATATTGAAATATTGTCATTATGACAGATAAACAATTTCATTTTTTTCTTCTAATAAGTTATAAAAATTATGTCAAAAAATGGAGAGTGTAGGTTATGATAATGTCAAATTATTATAAAAGTTTTTAAAAAAATTAATATTTGATTAAGAATTGAAATTTGAAATGTTATTATTGTGATCCATTGATAGTAAGTAGTGATAAATATCACTGAGATTCTTATGGTCACTCTTCTTGTTAATAGTACAAGGTTCTTGTGATATGTGAATAAGAATAAGAATCTCAGTGATATTTATCACTACTTACTATCAATGGATCACAATAATAACATTTCAAATTTCAATTCTTAATCAAATATTAATTTTTTTAAAAACTTTTATAATAATTTGACATTATCATAACCTACACTCTCCATTTTTTGACATAATTTTTATAACTTATTAGAAGAAAAAAATGAAATTGTTTATCTGTCATAATGACAATATTTCAATATTTTTTAAAAAATTCAAATACCAATTTTAGCATTTAATATATATTTACCATTTTATATCAATCCTCAATTTACTGTAACTTGATAATGGAAATAAAAGTTTCCGAAAGCTTGTTTAATTAGTAAGAAGAGTTCACTTTTATAAACTTGCCGTTTCCCCAATATTTCTGGTTTTATACCTAATTAGTCGGCAAAGACTATCCTATATATATATATATATATATATATATATATATATATATATATATATATATATATTGAAATGGTATTGAACAATTAAAACCACTTTAATAGTAAAAATATGAAATTTGGGAAATAAAATAGTTGAAAAGTGTCAGTCAATGATTATGAGACTTGAATCAGCTCTATTTCTTGTTGTAAAAAGGATTATAATAAAACAGAAAGACTTACCTTGAGTTAAACAAAATATAATGTTTTTCGCATAATCATATCAAGTAACAATCAAATTAAATTTATAATTCTTCATTTAGAGTATATATATATAAATAATAACATAAATATATATATATATATATATATATATATATATATATATATATATATATATATACTATATATATATTGTATTGTTCATCTCTAGTCATATAATAACTCTGATTATATATTGTGGCTTTTTTAGAGAAAAATATCTATTTTCAAGGTACACACTTTATTTTGTTAAGCTTTCATTGCACTTCGTCAACTTCATCAGAACAAAATTCGTGATTAAAAATAATATCAATAATCTTCATTTGTATAAAAAATACAGAATAATTTTATGGAAAACACGTTCAATTTTTGATTATTTTACCAAACTAATGTCAAATGTCAGAATAACGTTAAATATTAAAAGTGACAAATGAAAAGTTTTAAATTTGTGTAGGTAAATAGCAATTTTAAAGGTGGTATCTTGTATTGAATTGTCCGGTACTTCATTGATTGATCGGAGCTACTGTGTCAATGTTTTGACATCATTTTGACATTTATTTTTTTTAAATTCAAATAAAAATTATGTTAGATGTATTTACCATTTAAAACAACTTGTAATACAATCTCGAATGCTATCCTTGAAAATGGAAATAAAGATATTCCGAGAGCTTGGAAAATAGTGTAAAGAGTACTATATATGTATATATATATATATATATATATATATAATCAAAAATCCTTTTACCATATAGTATGGTGTAGGAAGGTAATCTCTTTTTATCCATGTACGAATTTCCACCATTCTTTCTTGTTTTTGGCTTTTATTTTTGCTTCATTCCACGCTATATTTCTCTCTTTTAAGATTTTTTTTATTGTTTTATCCCAGGTGTTTTTCGGTCTTCCTCTTTTCCGTTTGTTCTGTGGTATTGCCTGCCATACTTGTTTGACTACTCTGGTATCCTTCATTCTCTGTAGGTGTCCCCACCAACTCAGTTGCCTCTTTTTTATGAATTCCAGTAGAGGTTCTACTTTTAATTCCTCTCTTATTGTTTGATTTCTAATATGATCTCTTCTTGTTATTCCTTTCACTCTTCTTAGGTATTTCATCTCTGCTGCTTGGATCTTACTTTTCTGCCTGTCGTTTAAAACCCACGACTCGCATCCGTACGTGAGTATTGGTCTGTATATGGAGTGATACACTTTCGTTTTAGTTGTCTTAGAAACTTCATTTTTGTTGATAAAATTCTTATTCATTGCATAATAGCATTTAATGGCTTTGTCTATTCTCCTGTTAATTTCGAATTCTTGTTCGCCAGTATTTTCGATTACGACCCCTAAATATTGAAAATCATTCACTTGTTCTATTTCCGAATTATCGATAAATATGCTTAGTTCCTGTCATTCTTCTGTACTCGCCATAACTTTTGATTTTTGCACGTTGATTTTCATTCCATGTTTCAACATCGATTCATTCCATATATTGACATTATTTTGCAGGCTATCTCTTGTGTTTGCCATTATGACAATATCATCAGCAAATGCGCACTCTGCTATTTGGATTCGTTGCATATTGTGATAGCCAACATATAGTTTTTGGACACTTTGGCTACATTCTTTTATGATGTCATCCATAAATATAATGAATAATATTGGGCTCAATCCACCTCCTTGCCTCAGTCCGTCGTGTGTTATGAATGTATTCGATTTCATATTTTTACTTATTACATAATTTTCCGTTCTTCTATAAAGTGCTTTAATGTTACTTATCAGCTTTTGGTTCACATTTCTTTTATAAAGGCTTTCCCATATCTGCTGCCTAGGTACACTGTCAAATGCTTTCTCTAGGTCCAAAAATGCAAGATATATATATAAACTATAAATTTTTTATGGGGCACAGCCAAAATGATTTGTTGATGGTAAAGAAGACTCTTTTTTACTAATCCAAGCTTTCGATAATGTTTATTATCATTTTCAAGGCTAAAATTATAAATTATTTGTTACAATTTAGATAAAGAATATATTTTTTATAACAAACTTACTAGCAAGTGAGTTAATTCCTTTGAGAATGTAAATTCGTTTGTAAAACATGGAAACTAATCTTAACAAACTATTATTGAAAATTTACACATATTTAAAAAAAATTAAAACTACTAAAATTGTTAAAAATGACAAATTCAGTCATCTTGGTTCCATTATAAACTACACAAAACAAGTAACTGACCAAGTTTTTCATAGTGTAGAAATAATAAAAAAGTCATCAGCTCGAAAATATAAAATACCTGTTTTAAGAAAAATACATTGTTACCAACAAAACTAGTACCAACTGAAACCAAGGCACCAATTTTTGAATAATTTAGGATTTAATTTATATTATTTTAATTCAATATCTTTGAAAATAGAAAAAAAAATTAAAATTATTTATATATCTGTTAGTGTTGGATATGAAATCTACATAACATTTCTTACTTTTGTTTTTATTTGATTTTATAAATCCCTTTTTACAGTTGCCAATTGCAAAAGTCCTACTAGTGGAAAGAAATTGAAAAATTAGGAATTTCACTCAACCAACTTACAGTCACTAACCTATCACATCAGAAACTAGGAGTTGTCAAAGTGAAATGAAAGTTTGGTTTAAGAAACATCAGTTTGTCGAATTGAAGTCAACTCTCAAAAATTGCAAACAAGTGATTCAAACACAATAGGTAGTTGCTAATTACCTATCCTCTTTTTTATAATTATTAAAAATATTTTTGAATGTTATAAAAGAAAATTCTGCAATCCTTATCAAAACACTGTCTGCCACACAGTATCTCAAGAAAACCAACAAAAATTCGTGTTATTAATGTGACATGGTTACAAATTAAGAGAGCTGTTAATTTTGTATATCTGTTAAAATGAAATTAATAACAATTAAATAGAATTATAATGTTATATTGTTAGGAAGATGAAAATTATAATATTTCAATCTTCGAGCTAAAAACTGTCATTACCATCATCATCAGAAATGCAAATTAGATAAAGAGAAAAAAAAACACAATAATATATATTTAGTCTGTTATTATTAGAATTGATATCTTCTCAACAATCTCAACTTTTGTATTAATATGATTTAATCAATCCCTTTTTGCAGTTGCCAATTGCAAAAGTCCTACTAGTGGAGAGAACTAATAAAATTAGGAAATTCACTCAACCAACTCATAGTCACTAACCTATCACATCAAAAACTATGAGTTGTCAAAATGAATTGGAAGTTTAGTTGTTTTAGCATCAGTTTGTTAAAATTGGAATCAACTCTCGAAAATGTAAACAAGTGATTACAACACAATAGGTAGTTGCTAATTACCTATTCTCTTTTTTTAAATTATTTATTATTGAAATTATAGATGTTATGAAAGAAAAATTCCGCGAATTTCCTCAAGACAAATGTCTGCCACCCAGTATCATAAGAAAACTCACAAAAATCGTGTTATGTATGTGACATGGTTACACTTATAGAGAGCTGTTAATTTTGTGTCATATTTGAATGAAATTTTAAAATTATAATGTTAGGAAGATAAAAATTGTAACAATTCAAACATCAAACTCAATCTAGTGTTGGCCATGAAGAATAGAATAGCACGAATTTGTCATCCTTCATTACTAAATAAAAATTTAAACATCCTGTATAAAATTTTTTTAAACAATAGTTATCCAAAACACATTTTAAACAAACTGTTATTCAATACGATTGTTGAGCCTATCATTAATCAGGTACAAAATAGGAGGATTGAACAACTCCCTGAAGATGGAATAATAAGGTATAAATATGGTTCGATTCCATTCATAAAAAACCTCTCAGATAAAATTCATAAAGTCTTTAGTAAGGAAAACATAAAAATAGCTAATAGAAATGTTGTTAAAGTGGGTGACATTTTCTCGAGATTGAAGCAAAAAGAAGACAGGGATATGCAAACTAATGTAATTTATAATATACCTTGCTTTAACTGCGAGTCTAGTTATACAGGGCAAACCTCACGTACTCTGAAGCATCGCATAACTCAGCATCGCAGTGATTGTAATAGACAAAAGAGATCATGTGCTTTAACTGAACATGTCATTGATACAGGTCATAAGATGAACTATGCAGGTGCTAAAATACTTGACGTTGAAATGAATAAGACTAAACGCGAGTTCATCGAAATGATTCATATTAAACTAAACCAACCATCTATTAATAAAAAAATGGAAATTTCTTCTGTTAGTCCTATTTACACTTATTTACTCACTTTTCATAAAAAGCAATTTGATGACAATAACCGGACTTCATCCAATTCTGATGATGTTTGTTTTGACAGTTTTTAGTTCTGATGTTTGAATTGTTACAATTTTTATCTTCCTAACATTATAATTTTAAAATTTCATTCAAATATGACACAAAATTAACAGCTCTCTATAAGTGTAACCATGTCACATACATAACACGATTTTTGTGAGTTTTCTTATGATACTGGGTGGCAGACATTTGTCTTGAGGAAATTCTTTCATAACATCTATAATTTCAATAATAAATAATTTAAAAAAAGAGGATAGGTAATTAGCAACTACCTATTGTGTTGTAATCACTTGTTTACATTTTCGAGAGTTGATTCCAATTTTAACAAACTGATGCTAAAACAACTAAACTTCCAATTCATTTTGACAACTCATAGTTTTTGATGTGATAGGTTAGTGACTATGAGTTGGTTGAGTGAATTTCCTAATTTTATTAGTTCTCTCCACTAGTAGGACTTTTGCAATTGGCAACTGCAAAAAGGGATTAATTAAATCATATTAATAGAAAAGTTGAGATTGTTGAGAGATATCAATTCTAATAATAACAGACTAAATATATATTATTGTGTTTTTTTTCTCTTTATCTAATTTGCATTTCTGATGATGATGGTAATGACAGTTTTTAGCTCGAAGATTGAAATATTATAATTTTCATCTTCCTAACAATCTATTTAATTGTTATTAATTTCATTTTAACAGATATACAAAATTAACAGCTCTCTTAATTTGTAACCATGTCACATTAATAACACGAATTTTTGTTGGTTCTCTTGAGATACTGTGTGGCAGACAGTGTTTTGATAAGGATTGCAGAATTTTCTTTTATAACATTCAAAAATATTTTTAATAATTATAAAAAAGAGGATAGGTAATTAGCAACTACCTATTGTGTTTGAATCACTTGTTTGCAATTTTTGAGAGTTGACTTCAATTCGACAAACTGATGTTTCTTAAACCAAACTTCCATTTCACTTTGACAACTCATAGTTTCTGATGTGATATATTGAATTTAGTAAAGCGTTGTCTGCAGGTATTGTTTTGTTTAAGTTTGTAACATTCACTTATATTTTCATGTTGTCAAATAAGACAGTTATATAGTTGTCATTTTTACATTAAAAGATCATTCCAGTACCAGTTTTTTCATTTTCATATAATCACAATAATTCAAAAGGTTATGGGCCCAGATTACGTGAAATTGTAAAGGAAGATTAACTGCAGTAAATATCGTTATTTATTTTGTGCAAGAATAATTTGTGAACTCAAAAAAAAGAAAATTGGAAAGCAATTTTTTTTTTGAAGTTTTGAAGCCGATAATTATTAAAAGACAAAATAAATGGAAGGCGATCGCGTTAATATTGAAAAGCTGGGAAGCGGAAGCAACTGGCTAACATGGAAGTTTCAAATGCGTCAGATTTTAGAAGCTAACGATCTTTTTGACTACGTCGATGGAACAAACGTCAAACCGACATCTGAATGTACAAATTATGCGAAGGAAATTGTGACTTGGAAGAAGGCGGATGCTATGGCCAGACGAGCAATTTCCACGACTTGTATGAAACAGGCATTACTGCAGATTATGAATTGTGAAACAGCTCAAGAGATGTGGGAGACGCTCAAAAGTACGTATGAGCAAACATCAAAGGCAAATATTTTATTTTTACAACAAAAATATTATGGCTACACAAAACAACCGGAAGATGACATTGCGACATTTTTATCAAAATTAATGGAAATAGTGCAGCAATTATGTGATCAAAAAGAAATTATTTCTGAGTCCATGGTAATTTCGAAGATTTTAATGTCACTACCGTCCGAGTTTAATCATTTCCATAGTGCATGGGAATCTGCAAACGCAGATAGTCAAACTTTGGCAAATTTGCGGGCTCGTTTGATGGCAGAAGAACTTCGTTTGAAGTCGCAGGGTCAAGTTCAAGAAGTAGAGGCGCTAATGGCTAAGAGAATCTTCTCGAAGAAACAAATCAATAATTACAAGAAAGGAAATTCATCGAATAATAACAAAGCGACAGATAAAAATGACAAACCGAAAGGCAAATGCTTCAAATGTGGAAAAAAGGGCCACTGGAAAAGGGAATGCTCGGAAAAGAAGACTAACTTCAACGGGAGAAAAGAAGAAAATTCAAATGATGCTTTTATTTGTTACAAAACAACAAATAGAGACCAAGATACTTGAATTTTGGACTCAGGTGCAACTGATCACATGAGTCATCGCCGAGAATGGTTCGAAAACTATACGGAAATAGCTGAACCAATTACAGTTGGTAATGGTGACAAGATAATGGCTCTGGGCAAAGGCGATATCAACATTTTTGCTTTTAATGGAGATGAATGGATTCGCAAACGAGTCATGGGAGTCTTGTTCGTGCCGGAACTTAAGAAAAATTTGTTTTCGTCGGGAAAGGTGTTAGATCGCGGGCATCAATTGAACATGAACAACGAAGGATGCAAATTGCTGAAAGATGGAAACATTGTTGCAGTGGGAGTTCGCAGAAAAAGTTTGTTCCAAATGTTGTTCAGAACAATACAACCATCAAAGATTGAAACTACAGCGAGTGTAGCAATCAAAAACGCTACACTTCGTTCATGGCGCGAACGTCTAGGACATCAGAATTCGACACACGTGAAGAAGTTTCTACTAAGTCGGGGTATAGATTTCATTGATGAGGAATTTGCATGTGAAGCTTGTGTCTATGGAAAGCATCATCGAAGCAGTTTCAAGAGTCGCGAAGAAAAGTCAAAGATGTGTGGCGAAATCATTCATACTGACGTGTGTGGTCCGTTTCAGACGAATTCAATTGGTGGATCCAGATATTTTTTGTTGCTCAAAGATGATTATTCTCATTTTCGTTTCGTATATTTCATGAAACAAAAATCAGAAGTAGCGAGTATTATCGAAAAATGTGTTAAACTGATTCAGAAGAAGCATGGTCACAGTGTTCGCAATATCAGATCTGACAACGGCACAGAGTTTGTCAATGAAAAGCTGAAAGTTTTCTTTGAAGCAGCTGGAATTCATCATCAACGAACTGTGCCATATACACCAGAGCAGAATGGTTGTGCAGAAAGGGAAATACGAACTATCGTTGAATCAGCAAGGACAATGCTTGAGGCAAAGAAGATTGATAGGAAATTCTGGGCGGAAGCAGTAAATACAGCAGTTCATGTGCTAAATCAAACTGGAACAAGCACAGTTGACAACAAATCACCGTATGAATTATGGCATAACAAGGAGGCGAAGCTAGACCATTTACGGATTTTTGGTTCGGAAGTATTTATTCACATTCCAAAAGAAAAACGTCAGAAGCTCGACGCGAAGGCAGAAAAATGTATGTTTGTTGGTTATGACAATAATTCAAAGGGATATCGAGTTTGGAATTCGAAAACTAGTAAAATCGAGATCTCACGAGACGTCGTTTTTTTGTTAGAAAATTCAATGGGAACACTCGATATTTGTGTTGAAGAAAATGCTAGTGTAGTCAGTAAGAATGAAAGTAACGAAAACGAAGACAATTATGGTATTGACAAAGGTGCAGAAAATGAAAATGACGAAGATAAGGACACAAATGAATGTGCGTCACTAGATCAACAGAAAAATCGTGGTATGACCTGCGATCTTGATAGCAGAAACATTGTCAATAGGCGTCTACGTGATCGTAACACATTAACACATCTGGTAACTGGTGAACATTCTGCAATGTTGGCAGTCAGTGATGAGCCAAGAACGTATGAGCAGGCAATTCAGTCGATTGATTACAAGCAGTGGGAGCGAGCAATGGATGAAGAGTACGATTCACTTATGAAAAATCATACTTGGATTTTGGTCGATGCGCCAGTTGATCAAAAAGAGATTGACAATCGCTGGGTCTACAAGGTCAAAGAAAATCCGGATGGGAGTGTTAATCGGTATAAGGCACGATTGGTAGTACGAGGCTTTACACAAGAGTACGGAATCGATTACCAGGAAACATTTAGTCCAGTGGTGAAGTTTACATCAATCAGAGCGATCCTAGCATTGGCTGCGGAAAAGCGTATGACACTAAAACAGTTTGATGTGAAAACGGCTTTTCTAAATGGCGATTTAGAAGAAAATGTTTATATGAGCCAGCCAATTGGATATAATGACAACAGTGGCCGAGTGTGTAATCTATACAAAAGTTTATATGGTTTGAAGCAGGCTTCGCGCTGTTGGAATAAGAAGCTTACTTCTTTCCTTAACAGTTTTGGTTTCAAAGAGAGTGGATCCGATCCATGCGTTTTTGTTAGCAACGGAAAAGATGGAATGTTAATTTTGGCAATTTACGTTGACGATGGATTGATTGCAGCAGAAGAACAAGAAGCCATTAAGCCGGTCATTAGACACTTACAGAGAGAATTTGAGATCAAAATTTTTGAGATGAAATTTTTTTTGGGACTCGAAATTGATCAGCTTTTGGATGGATCGATTCATGTTCATCAACAAGGATATGCAAGAAAGGTTCTTGATCGTTTTGATATGACATATTGTAAGACAGTGACAACTCCATTAGCTGGTTCACAAAACCTCGGAGATTTTGAAGCTGATAAAAAAATCGATTTTCCTTATCGAGAGGCAGTCGGGAGCTTGATGTATCTGGCCGTTGCAACCAGACCAGATATTAGTTTCGCAGTTGGAAGTGTCAGTCGATATTTGGAAAAACCAGCTACTGCACATGTGAATGCAGTAAAACACATTATGAAATATATCAAAGGTACAATGAACAAAGGAATACGTTTCGTAAGCGGAAACAATTTAGACTTTTGCGGGTATAGTGATGCCGACTATGCTGGAGACACGCAAACACGAAGATCAACATCAGGTTATGTTTTCATGCTTGGAGGAAGTGTAATTAGCTGGGGATCAGAACGACAAAAATCCGTCGCACTATCCACAACAGAATCCGAGTATGTGGCAGCGTCACAAGCTATAAAAGAACTTGTCTGGTTGAAGAATCTCTTATGTGATCTTCGACAAGTTAAATTGGATGTACCAGTTTTATTTATGGATAATCAAAGCGCAATACGACTTGTGAAGAATCCAGAGTTTCATAAGAGAACTAAGCATATTGACGTACGTTAGCATTTTATCCGAGATAAATTCAAAGATGAATTTTTTGAATTACAATATGTTCAAACAGATGACCAGGCAGCCGATATCATGACAAAGGCATTATCAAAATTGAAACATCAACATTTTTGTCAAATGTTGAATGTATTGTCAAAGTGAATGTTGACATTGACTTGTAACAAAAAGTGGGAGTATTGAATTTAGTAAAGCGTTGTCTGCAGGTATTGTTTTGTTTAAGTTTGTAACATTCACTTATATTTTCATGTTGTCAAATAAGACAGTTATATAGTTGTCATTTTTACATTAAAAGATCATTCCAGTACCAGTTTTTTCATTTTCATATAATCATATAATCACAATAATTCAAAAGATAGGTTAGTGACTGTAAGTTGGTTGAGTGAAATTCCTAATTTTTCAATTTCTTTCCACTAGTAGGACTTTTGCAATTGGCAACTGTAAAAAGGGATTTATAAAATCAAATGAAAACAAAAGTAAGAAATGTTATGTAGATTTCAAATCCAACACTAACAGATATATAAATAATTTTAATTTTTTTTTTATTTTCAAAGATATTGAATTAAAATAATATAAATTAAATCCTAAATTATTCAAAAATTGGTGCCTTGATTTCAGTTGGTACTAGTTTTGTTGGTAACAATGTATTTTTCTTAAAACAGGTATTTTATATTTTCGAGCTGATGACTTTTTTATTATTTCTACACTATGAAAAACTTGGTCAGTTACTTGTTTTGTGTAGTTTATAATGGAACCAAGATGACTGAATTTGTCATTTTTAACAATTTTAGTAGTTTTAATTTTTTTAAAATATGTGTAAATTTTCAATAATAGTTTGTTAAGATTAGTTTCCATGTTTTACAAACGAATTTACATTCTCAAAGGAATTAACTCACTTGCTAGTAAGTTTGTTATAAAAAATATATTCTTTATCTAAATTGTAACAAATAATTTATAATTTTAGCCTTGAAAATGATAATAAAAATTATCGAAAGCTTGGATTAGTAAAAAAGAGTCTTCTTTACCATCAACAAATCATTTTGGCTGTGCCCCATAAAAAATTTATAGTTTATTTTTCAACTAGTCAGCCGTAACTACCCTACTGCTTCTTTTATATATATATATATATATATATATATATACTACTACCCTACTGCTTCCTTTATATATATATATATATATATATATATATATATATATATATATATATATATATATATAGTCGACCAATGTATGTTGTGACATCCAGTAAAAATTTCGACTTTTTGACATCCTCAATATACACATTTTAACGTATTTGTAGAAATAAAAGAGATGATATCTCTTTAACCTCCTTTGTATATGTCTATATTCAATTTCATATAAAGCATCTTGTGGCATCTTTAGAAAATATATGTGTATTGTTGCATCCATTTAAAATAATAATAGTATAATAGTTTGTTATAGACATAGATGGAAAGTGGGAATTTTTGATGCATTATTTTAGAGTTTTGCATATTCGACACACATTTTGCTCACCATGTTTATTGTATATATAAAAAAATGTAAAATAATGGCGCGTTGTATGAAGCACCTAAACTCGGTTTGATGATAACTGATGTTTAGACTGTGAAAGATTGATGTATTTATTATTAATTAATAACATCAGTAGTCATTGATTCGAGTTTAAGTGTTTTATACAACGTGCCCCAAAAGATTGTTGGTACATGAAATTGTAGAAGTTGTAACATGCCGCTCAGCCTGTTATGTTTCTCGTTTCAAAACTATTGTGGCTCATTACTCACTTCCTCCCAAATTTCTAATACATTTCTAAAAATGCCGTTTCCTTGAAGCATTAGCCACTCCAAAATAAAACATGAATTTCTATCAAATTCCCCTTTCATTTTTGTCTTTAGATATTCGAAATTTCAAATTGTGGATTGGAACGCTTTCTTTCCTCTAACTGCCACTAAGAAGGCAACAATTAATATATTTTTCAATCTATAGTTTTGTGAACAAATTTATATCGTCTGGTTGCTCTGCAGCCGGCAAATTTACGTCTAGGCAAGATCAACTTTAAGGCATTCGTTCTCGTTTCAGTCTCGTTCCTGTGCACGAGGTCCTGTTGGAGTCATCGCCGCCATCGCGCTAAGAGCTGCAAACAACCCCAGCCCTTTAAGATAAGTTCCTTCGTCTTATCTTTAGCGTGTGTAAGATTTGGATTTGGCGTGTTAATTATTACAGCTTGGTATTCTCCTCGTTTGGTTTTTTTAGAATATTCAATTTATGTTGAATTTTTAAATTTCAATAAATAATTATCATTTTACTTAATTACAGATACCTGTAAATAATTGTCATATTAGTAAAGCGTGATGTATAGACGTCAAAAAATAATAGTTCAATACTATTAAACGCTTTACAAAATTAGAAAAATTAATTTCCAAAGAGCAGACCGTCCACTAAGAAGCAACAACTACTTCTCGGGCTATATGCCCCGACAGACATTGAATTACACTTCTAAAGTAAACGGGGTTGGTATATCTGTTAAGATAGAACCAACCATTCTGGTTTGCGATTAGAAGGAATAACATCACTTGTAGACCGGTTTCGGCCTTTTTGCGCCTCATCTGCACAAGGTAGATGCTATTCGTCCAGAAGCTCTGAGAGCATAATCCTGGACTAGAGACTACGTTGATACCACACCAATACATTAGCCTCAGTAAAGGAAATGCTAAGATGAGTGCGATATCAGCGACATCTCTACATCGAATCACAAACCAAAATTCTACATCGACAAAAAACCATCTCGGTTTTGTTGGTATTTACTTAATTACAGTTACCTGTAAATAATTGTCATATTAGTAAAGCGTGATCTATAGACGTCAACAAATAATAGTTCAATACTATTAAACGCTTTACAAAATTAGAAAAATAAATTTCCAAAGAGCAGACCATCCACTACGAAGCAACAACTACTTCTGGGGCTATATGCCCCGACAGACATTGAATTACACTTCTAAAGTAAACGGGGTTGGTATATTTGTTAAGATAGAACCAACCATTCTGATATCGCACTCTTAGCATTTCCTTTACTGAGGTCAATGTATTGGTGTGGTATCAACCTAGTCTCCAGTCCAAGATTATGCTGTCAGAGCTTCTGGACGAATAGCATCTTCCTTGTACTGATGAGGCGCAAATACGCCGAAACCGGTCTACAAGTGATGTTATTCCTTCTAATCGCAAACCAGAATGGTTGTTTCTATCTTAACAGATATACCAACCCCGTTTACTTTAGAAGTGTAATTAAATGTCTGTCGGGGCATATTTTCCGAGAAGTAGTTGTGGCTTCTTAGTGGACGGTCTGCTCTGTGGAAATTAATTTTTCTAATTTTGTAAAGCGTTGAATAGTATTGAACTATTATTTTTTTGACGTCAATTATTATTTTCATTCTTTGTATTGATAATTCAATAATTATTAAATTGGATAAACGTGTTCGGGGATAAGTAGTTTGATTTTATTTCGTTTTTCATTGCTTTCGTTTCGATTAAAAGCTGGTGACGTCCAATTTAATATTAATTGCACCCCATCCCAGTGATAGCGTATAAAATAGTTTAATTGGTGCCGAATTCCACCAATTCTGGGGCTCTTTTAAGTTACGTTCACCAATTAGTTAAATACAGTAAAGTTTGTATTCGGTTTCAGATATTTGTTAACTTCTATGAATGTCTAAAATTTTGTGAAGGCAACCAATCGTTAACGATAGCAATGATTTAACCTATCGAGTCATAGCGCACCCCAGGTATTATTATTTTAACATTAATATGAGTAGATTCCACAAAGTAAGGGTCCAAACAGTAAATTCAATTATTTTAACATGATTGACGAATGACCCTCCAAGTATCAAAAATAATTTGATGTTTCATATAATTTTATTAGGTAAAACAAAATAAAAACAAAATTAATAGCAATGTCTTAACTAAAGATAATAAGGTAATAACAGAAGAACCATTGCAAGTAATTTTGACAATTATTGACAATTATTGACAATTATTGACAATTATTGACAATTATTGACAATTATTGACAATTATTGACAATTATTGACAATTATTGACAATTATTGACAATTATTGACAATTATTGACAATTATTGACAATTATTGACAATTATTGACAATTATTGACAATTATTGACAATTATTGACAATTATTGACAATTATTGACAATTATTGACAATTATTGACAATTATTGTCAAAAACTGTTATTTATTGACAATTTTATCAAAAACTGTCAATAATTGTCAACAATTGTCAAAAATTGTCAACAATTGTCAAAAATTGTCTAAAATTGTCAATCCAAAAATGGCCAATTGTCAAGAATTTAAAAAAAAATTTGAAAAATGGCCAAAAATTTTCAAAAATGGTCAATAATTGTCAAAAACTATCAAAAATGATCAAAAATAGTCAAACTATTGAAAAATTGTTGATAATTGTCAAAAATGGTCAAAAATTTGGGAAAATGGTCTTAAATTTTGAAGAATTGTCAAAAATGGTCAAAAACTATAAAAAATGGTTGAAAATTGTCAATTATTTATAAAAACTGTTAAAAATGGGTAATTATTGTCAAAATTGGTCAATAATTGTTAAACTTTTGAAAATAGTCCATAATTGTCGAAAACTATCAAAAATGGACAATAATTTTGAAAAATGGTCAAAAATTTTGAAAAATTGTCAAAAATGGACAATAATTGTTGAAAAGATATCAAAAATGGTCGAAAACTGTCAAAAATGGACAATTATTGTTAAAAATTGTCAAAATTTTGGAAAAATAGTCCATAATTGTCAACAATTGTCAATAATTATCAAAAATGGTCAATAATTTCGAAAAATGGTCAAAAATTTTGAAAAATTGTTAAAGTTTTTAAAAAATTGTCAAAATTTTTGAAATATGGTCAATAATGGCCAAAAATGGTCCAAAATTGTCAACAATTGTCAATAATTATCAAAAATGGTCAATAATTTTGGAAAATGGTCTAAAATTTCGAAAAAATTGTCAAAAATGGTTAAAAATTGTCGATTTTTGTTAAAAACTGTTAAAAATGGACAATTATTATTAGTCTTTACTGAATTCCAGCCCACAAAAATTTTTATTTGTGACCAGGTTTTGTTTTCAAATACTTTTGGATGAGCTTTTTTTAAGTTCTCGCACTCTGGTTTCTTTGGCGGCTTTTTGTTTTTAATGTGCAAATTTCTTTTGCTCACTTGTCCATGGTGTAAGAATTCTCCGTTTTTCTTCCTGCAAACAAATGTTTAATAATTACCGCAGAATTCAGAATTTGCTAAGAGGTGTCAAAAGAAATATATTTGAATCTCTCAAATAAAGATATAGTGAAAGATGTGGGACTCCAAAGCAATGCGAATAAAATAATGGATAACTGATGACATGCTTCAACTAATAGCACAACAAGGAAAAATCAAAGATGCACAGGACAAAAACGGTCTAAAACAATATGAGTAGCTTACGTCTGTCTACCTAACATTTTAATTACGTGCTCTCACATAAGCAACGACAAGGTTAAATGTCTTACACTTTGCCAATTTGCTCAAAAAAACCAAGTGAAAAGGTTTACCAATAAATAGTAGGGGTAGATGACTAAAAAACGGAAAATAATAAAGAAATTGCATTTAATGAACGAAATTATAAAAGGACAAAGCCGAGTGGAAAAAATCCACAAAACTAACCTAATTTCGATTTTCAAAGGGGTAAATTGTAAACGGAGAATAAATCGAAACTTGATTGCAAAAACCTATGATGAATGTTTCTGAATTCCCACCAATTATTTTCAGCAGTACCGAATATGTACTAAAAAAACCCTAAGCTAATAAATGATTCAGTGTAAACTGAATAATAAAATTATTCCTGTAGAAAAAAATAAAACATACATATCAGTCATAAATTACATCGAAGCGATCGCTATTGCTTAACTGAAAACTGCAGTTAAAATTAGTTAGCAAAATTGTATATCAAAAAGTATGATATTACGATTTGATATTGCTGTTTAAGGCTTAAGCGGATTTTAAATACCAGCATAAATTCTTAAAGTAAGTACATCTACTAGTAACTTTTTAATTTAGAGTTAAACTTTCAAATTACAAAACGAAATTATAAAATATATAACTACAAAAACAATTAATAAAATACTTACTTGATAATATACACAGTATTCTTGAGAGGCGTTATTGTTTAAACGTCATAATCTACTAGAGCAAATAGGCGGATGTCACAAAAGCCACTGTCTAAAATAGGAGTATGGACGCAACAATATCGCATTGTAAATTGACCAGCGGTTACCGGATATACAAAATATACTCTGCTCGCGCCATCTATTTAATATACGTAAGAACTATATTTATCTTTCCGTTTGAAAAACACTATTTTTGACATCCTCCTAAAATTTTGTCGACACCCTCTTGCCCCTCCTACACACTGATTACACACATAAAACGTTGTGACATCCGATTTTGGATGTCACAACGTAAATAAGATGCTGAAAATTTTACGTCATGAAGTCACAGCGTCGAAAGGATATAACTATATATATATATATATAGTCGACCAATGTATGTTGTGACATCCAGTAAAAATTTTGACTTTTTGACATCCTCAATATACACATTTTAACGTATTTGTAGAAATAAAAGAGATGATATCTCTTTAACCTCCTTTGTATATGTCTATATTCAATTTCATATAAAGCATCTTGTGGCATCTTTAGAAAATATATGTGTATTGTTGCATCCATTGCTCTCAGAGCTTCTGGACGAATAGCATCTTATGCAGATGAGGCGCAAAAAGGCCGAAACCGGTCTACAAGTGATGTTATTCCTTCTAATCGCAAACCAGAATGGTTGTTTCTATCTTAACAGATATACCAACCCCGTTTACTTTAGAAGTGTAATTCAATGTCTGTCGGGGCATATTTTCCGAGAAGTAGTTGTGGCTTCTTAGTGGACGGTCTGCTCTGTGGAAATTAATTTTTCTAATTTTGTAAAGCGTTGAATAGTATTGAACTATTATTTTTTTGGCGTCAATTATTATATTCATTCTTTGTATTGATTATTCAATAATTATTAAATTGGATAAACGTGTTCGGGGATAAGTAGTTTGATTTTATTTCGTTTTTCATTGCTTTCGTTTCGATTAAAAGCTGGTGACGTCCAATTTAATATTAATTGCACCCCATCCCAGTGATAGCGTATAAAATAGTTTCAGATATTTGTTAACTTCTATTAATGTCTAAAATTTTGTGAAGGCAACCAATCGTTAACGATAGCAATGATTTAACCTATCGAGTCATAGCGCACCCCAGGTATTATTATTTTAATATTAATATGAGTAGATTCCACAAAGTAAGGGTCCAAACAGTAAATTCAATTATTTTAACATGATTGACGAATGACCCTCCAAGTATCAAAAATATTTTGATGTTTGATATTTGATATTTTATTAGGTAAAACAAAATAAAAACAAAATTAATAGCAATGTCTTAACTAAAGATAATAAGGTAATAACAGAAGAACCATTGCAAGTAAACTTGACAATAATTGACAATTATTGACAATTATTGACAATTATTGACAATTATTGACAATTATTGAAAATTATTGAAAATTATTGACAATTATTGACAATTATTGACAATTATTGACAATTATTGACAATTATTGACAATTATTGACAATTATTGACAATTATTGACAATTATTGACAATTATTGACAATTATTGACAATTATTGACAATTATTGACAATTATTGACAATTATTGACAATTATTGACAATTATTGACAATTATTGACAATTATTGACAATTATTGACAATTATTGACAATTATTGACAATTATTGACAATTATTGACAATTATTGACAATTATTGTCAAAAACTGTTAAAAATTGACAATTTTATCAAAAACTGTCAAAAATGGTCAACAATTGTCAAAAATTGTCTGAAATTGTCAATCCAAAAATGGCCAATTGTCAAGAATTTAAAAAAAAATTTTGAAAAATGGCCAAAAATTTTCAAAAATTGTCAAAAATGGTCAATAATTGTCAAAAACTATCAAAAATGATCAAAAATAGTCGAACTTTTGAAAAGTTGTTGATAATTGTAAAAAATTGTGAAAGTTTTTGAAATATGGTCAAAAATGGTCAATAATTGTCAAAAATGGTCAAAAATTTGGGAAAATGGTCTTAAATTTTGAAGAATTGTCAAAAATGGTCAAAAACTATAAAAAATGGTTAAAAATTGTCAATTATTTATAAAAACTGTTAAAAATGGGTAATTATTGTCAAAAATGGGTAATTATTGTCAAAATTGGTCAATAATTGTTAAACTTTTGAAAATAGTCCATAATTGTCGAAAACTATCAAAAATGGACAATAATTTTGAAAAATGGTCAAAAATTTTGAAAAATTGTCAAAAATGGACAATAATTGTTGAAAAGCTATCAAAAATGGTCAAAAACTGTCAAAAATGGACAATTATTGTTAAAAATTGTCAAAATTTTTGAAAAATGGTCAATAGTTGTCAAAAATGGTCAAAAATTTGGAAAAATAGTCCATAATTGTCAATAATTATCAAAAATGGTCAATAATTTCGAAAAATGGTCAAAAATTTTGAAAAATTGTTAAAGTTTTTAAAAAATTGTCAAAAATGGCCAATAATTGTCAAAAACTATCAAAAATGGTCAAAAACTGTCAAAAATGGACAATATAAAAATTGTCAAAATTTAGAAAAATAGTTGATAATTGTTAAATTTTTTAAAAAATTGTCAAAATTTTTGAAATATGGTCAATAATGGTCCAAAATTGTCAACAATTGTCAATAATTATCAAAAATGGTCAATAATTTTGGAAAATGGTCTAAAATTTCGAAAAAATTGTCAAAAATGGTTAAAAATTGTCGATTATTGTTAAAAACTGTTAAAAATGGACAATTATTATTAGTCTTTACTGAATTCCAGCCCACAAAAATTTTTATTTGTGACCAGGTTTTGTTTTCAAATACTTTTGGATGAGCTTTTTTTAAGTTCTCGCACTCTGGTTTCTTTGGCGGCTTTTTGTTTTTAATGTGCAAATTTCTTTTGCTCACTTGTCCATGGTGTAAGAATTCTCCGTTTTTCTTCCTGCAAACAAATGTTTAATAATTACCGCAGAATTCAGAATTTGCTAAGAGGTGTCAAAAGAAATTTTTGAATCTCTCAAATAAAGATATAGTGAAAGATGTGGGACTCCAAAGCAATGCGAATAAAATAATGGATAACTGATGACATGCTTCAACTAATAGCACAACAAGGAAAAATCAAAGATGCACAGGACAAAAACGGTCTAAAACAATATGAGTAGCTAACGTCTGTCTACCTAACATTTTAATTACGTGCTCTCACATAAGCAACGACAAGGTTAAATGTCTTACACTTTGCCAATTTGCTAAAAAAAACCAAGGGAAAAGGTTTACCAATAAATAGTAGGGGTAGATGACTAAAAAACGGAAAATAATAAAGAAATTGCATTTAATGAACGAAATTATAAAAGGACAAAGCCGAGTGGAAAAAATCCACAAAACTAACCTAATTTCGATTTTCAAAGGGGTAAATTGTAAACGGAGAATAAATCGAAACTTGATTGCAAAAACCTATGATGAATGTTTCTGAATTCCCACCAATTATTTTCAGCAGTACCGAATATGTACTAAAAAAACCCTAAGCTAATAAATGATTCAGTGTAAACTGAATAATAAAATTATTCCTGTAGAAAAAAATAAAACATACATATCAGTCATAAATTACATCGAAGCGATCGCTATTGCTTAACTGAAAACTGCAGTTAAAATTAGTTAGCAAAATTGTATATCAAAAAGTATGATATTACGATTTGAACTAACTAAATATTGCTGTTTAAGGCTTAAGCGGATTTTAAATACCAGCATAAATTCTTAAAGTAAGTACATCTACTAGTAACTTTTCAATTTAGAGTTAAACTTTCAAATTACAAAACGAAATTATAAAATATATAACTACAAAAACAATTAATAAAATACTTACTTGATAATATACACAGTATTCTTGAGAGGCGTTATTGTTTAAACGTCATAATCTACTAGAGCAAATAGGCGGATGTCACAAAAGCCACTGTCTAAAATAGGAGTATGGACGCAACAATATCGCATTGTAAATTGACCAGCGGTTACCGGATATACAAAATATACTCTGCTCGCGCCATCTATTTAATATACGTAAGAACTATATTTATCTTTCCGTTTGAAAAACACTATTTTTGACATCCTCCTAAAATTTTGTCGACACCCTCTTGCCCCTCCTACACACTGATTACACACATAAAACGTTGTGACATCCGATTTTGGATGTCACAACGTAAATGGATGTCAATAAGATGCTGAAAATTTTACGTCATGAAGTCACAGCGTCGAAAGGATATAACTATATATATATATATATATATATATATATATATATATATATATATATATATATATATATATATATATATATATATATATATGTAAATTACTAGAAATATTTGCCAACTCAGTAACGGAGACGATTTATTTGGGGATGTGGCAATAAAATACCAGAGAGTACTCTTTTTAAAATATATTCCAAGCTTTCGAATATAACATATTCATTCTCAAGGAATTATTTAAACGAGGATGTCGGTATAATTGTAAAAATAGATAAAAATTAAATTAAAACAATATTGTTTTTTGAGTTTAATATGTAATGAACGTTTATGTCAATTATAAAATTTAATTTTTATCTATTTTTACAATTATACCGACATCCTCGTTTAAATAATTCCTTGAGAATGAATATGTTATATTCGAAAGCTTGGAATATATTTTAAAAAGAGTACTCTCTGGTATTTTATTGCCACATCCCCAAATAAATCGTCTCCTATATATATATATATATATAAAGTTATAGTAGATATTTGCCGAATAATAATGTACAAGGACAGGAATATTGGGGAAGCGGCAAAATTGTAAAATGAGTACTCTTTACACTATTTTCCAAGCTTTCGGAATATCTTTATTTCCATTCTCAAGGACAGCATTCGAGATTGTATTACAAGTTGTTTCAAATGGTAAATACATCTAATAATAATAATTTTGATTTGAATTTTTTAAAATTATTATCATTAGATGTATTTACCATTTGAAACAACTTGTAATACAATCTCGAATGCTGTCCTTGAGAATGGAAATAAAGATATTCCGAAAGCTTGGAAAATAGTGTAAAGAGTACTCATTTTACAATTTTGCCGCTTCCCCAATATTCCTGTCCTTGTATATATATATATATATATATATATATATATATATATATTTATATATATATATATATATATTTATATATATATATATATATATATTGTTATTTTATATTATTTTTATTAATTTGTGTATATATATATAGAGCTTGAATGTAATATTTAAGCCAGAGGCATAATAGCGACATTTAAGGTAATTTGAGTTTACATCTATATGAATGGAGAGGTTTCCGGCCTCTGGATCATCATTTGCCTTGGAAGCACAAAGAAGGAACTGTGCAGTAGTTTATTAGTAATTTTTTTAATATGGTTTGACGAGTTATCTAAATTCAACTAGGATTACACAGTTTCGGGGATATAAAATTCCCATGCTAAACAATTCCTGATGTATGTATGTATGTAAATTGGGGTGACATTCACTGGGACCTAAAAGATCTATTGTGCCCCCTTACTTCTACTTAGTTCCTGAGGAAAGTCTCAGAGACTAGTAGCTCCTTTAGTCCTATTTCCCGGAGGAATTTTAGGATATCTGCAGGCTTTAACTTAGGTAAATGTTCCTCTTCTATCCAGTAACCTCCAAGGTGTTGTGCCCTAGGATTCTGAATTGCTGTGCAGTTCGCAAGTATGTGGATGGAGGTTTCTTCTTCCATACCACAGAATCTACATTCTTCTTCCTCCACTATTTTGGGCTTTTTCAGGTGCCCATTCAGGCGACAATGTCCCGTAAGGATGCCTGTTAAAACTCTTAGTGCAGTTTGACTTTGACTTATGCATTCATTTGATCTCAACAGGTTGTAGTCACCCAGAAGAATCTTTGATTGCCTAACTCCTACTAGATCTTTCCAATGGTCAGATCTTTCTTTTCTTCGGCTTTGCCTATTTCTTCCAATATTACATTGGAGCTGATACCGCAAAAGGGTTCCGGCCCCCAAAAGGGTGTTCCAGTCCCCCTCTTTGCTAGTTCATCTGCTATTTCATTTCCTTCTATCCCTGTGTGTCCTGGAATCCACAGTAAGGTGACTATATTGTTCTCGTCTAGTTCATTTAGTTTGCCTAGGCATTCCCACACCATTTTGGAACTGATAACATAAGAGCTCAGTGCTTTAATGGCTGCTTGACTATCCAACATCATGATAATCCTTTGCCTTCTATATCCTTTATCAATATTGAACTGGGGACACTTTCTTATGGCGTGAATTTCCGCTTGAAAAATACTCGGGGTTTTTCCCAAGCCTTCAGAGTGTTTGGTTCCTGGCCCGTGCACTCCTATCCCAGTTCCTTCTATTGCTTTTGAGCCATCTGTGTACCATTGAATGGCATTCTTTCCAAGTCTGGTAATGGTATTTGGATCCCATTCCTTCTTGTTGCTTAATTCCGTAACGAATTTCTTTGAAAAGTTATGCTTTTTCGTCATACCATCTTGTGGCATGTCCCAGGTTTTCGGATTTCTAAGAAGTAAGGAGGTGGGTTTTTTTAATGATTCCCTCTCTACTTAGTCTGTACCTTGTTCTTTCTGCAACACTTTCCACCTCCATATGTAGTGGTGTGAGGTTGAGAATAACTTCCATGGCTGCCGTTGGGCATGTTCTCATTGCTCCTAGTCTTTGAATTTTTGAGAGGTTTTCTCTCGTTGTCCATAGGCTAGTTCTACTACTCCACGCAATGGCTCCATAAGTGATAATTGGTCTTACTATGGCAGTGTACATCCAGCTCAGGATTTTTGGGTTGCCCCCCCAATTTCTCCCTGTCAGATTCCTGCACAACATTAGAGCCATTTTTGCTTTGTATATAATCTCCTTTTCGTGTTTATTCCACAGGAGTTTACTATCTAGAGTCAAACCTAGATACTTGACTTCTTGTCTCCATTCAACCTCGCTCCCATCAAGTTTAATGGTTTTGAGGTTGAGCTTTCTTTTCTTAGTGAAGGCTATTAAGATGGTTTTGGTGGGGTTGATGTTAAGTCCCACTTGCCTACACCAGCTATTTGTATAGTTCAGACCCTTTTGTACGATGTCACAAAGGGTATTTTCGAATTTTCCCCTGGCTGTTATGACAATATCATCAGCATATCCTTGGCAGGATATTCCGAGGTCAGTCAAACCACACAGGAGTTCGTCAACCGTCAGGCTCCACATTAATGGGGATGCTACTCCTCCCTGTGGACATCCTCTGGTTGTACAGATGGAGACAATGTCTTTGCTCGTCCTCGTCTCTGCTACTCTAGTGGTGAGCAGTTCCGACATCCATTTGGATACCATACCGTTGAGATTCAGATCCATTGAGATAAATTACATGTAAGAAAGTTCCTGGTTATGACAAGTTCCCGGAAGGCACAGCTTCCAGACGTGAAGTTTCCAATATTAAGATCCTGGAATATATAATTACAGGAAAGTAATTTTGTCTTTATTTTACTTGGTTAGTCTGTCACTACAGTGACAAAAAAAAATCTGTTCTCTGGGGAAGCTTCACACACTCAGTCAAGAATACGGCCCCCGAAGTCTTGCTAAACATGGACAGGGAGGAGATCAGGTTTGTAACTGGAATCCTTACTGGGCACTTAACTATCATTTGGGCAGAATAGGGCTGGTGGAAAACACCGTCTCTGCCTAGAAGAAGATGAATCGGCGGAATACATTCTGTGCTACTGTGTGGCTGTCAAACGAGTCAGACTACAGACCCTAGGAACTGCGCTAGTGCACCCTGAGGATGTAGATACATACCCTTTCAAAGATCATCAACTTCCTAGGGAGGTTTGAACTTGAAGGGGTACCTAATCTAATTATGATTTAGGCACAATAGACAGTAGGTACTGTCACAGTAATATGAGTAGATTCCACAAAGATAAGGGCCCAAACAGTAAATTAAATCAAAAATACAAACCAATTCAATATGAATATAATTTATTGTATAACAACATTAGGGAAAATTACATATTTTGTTCTACATTGAGTAATAACTGAGAGTGAACTGATAAATACAAATATTAAGTTAATATAATGGGATAGTGTTAAAGCTGATTTTTAAATAAAATAAATTCTCAATCTAACTCAGTTCAATAATGTTAAGTGAAAAAAATATACAATGAAGAAAACGTGAATACTGTAACGTAAGAAAAGAAACATATAAATAATATTAAAATTCATCTCGACATTTCTAGGTACACTGGCAAACAAATTAAATAGTACATACTAACACAAAGTTCAACTATAAGATAAACAAATAGGTACTTAGAAGATATAATATTTTCTATGTACAAACAACACTCATTCCAAAAATAACAAATTCGCATTCTAACAAAAACATCTAAAAGTATTGCATAATTTGTTCGTTGTAATATAGAAGATCACAACAGATTTAACTGCGTTTTATCAAAATGTGATGATTCTGTAGCACCATAGTTTTTATCGTTTATTTTCTATGAAGCACCAGAATTAAGATAATGGAACGTGTTAAAGTTCAGAAAAATTTTAAAACCACGTCTTTCCGATTAAATTAAAAAAGCCAAACGAAGATATACTAAACTTTATACCTAATTTTTAATTTACTTCTCACTATTAATACAAAGAAAGTGAAAAAGCAACTGAGTTTGGCACTAAAATATTACTCGAAAAAATAATTCAATTCTTGTTGTTTATATTAATGTTAATTGAAGTATAATTATTCTTTTGATAATGTAGTAGCATGAGACATTGCAGTGGTTGGATTTTGAGGTGAATAATCCTTGGAGATATCTATTATAATTCTAATTCAATTATGTATTCATTCATTTAGAGATACATCTTCCAATTTTTCCATTTGTATATATCTTTGGCTGTTTGCGTGCAACCTGTTTTATATTGTCTGTCTATCTGTCTAATTTCCTTTGTTTTCTGTTAGATAATTCAAATTTTACTTTAATTTTTTGTTCTACTGCCAACATCATATATTTGTTGCCAATAATAAACGAAAATAAATATGAGAAGAAAACGTGTATGGCTTTTTTCATTTAAAATATAAAATAGCTGTACAAGGGGGTATACGCCTAAACTTATATGTACAAAAATAGTTAGTTTATTTAATAGAGATGACAAACTTAAATTTCAATATTAACTTTTTCATCTCTCAATATGCCAACATTTTAATTATCTTCAAAATGTGTTACAGTTAATGACTGGTTTCAGTTTGAAAAAAGGCATGTTTCCCCTTAAAATGTCTTTAGAAAACCCAGCTTCCCTGATTTTTTTCCAAATTCTAACTCCGCTCCAATATTTAACAGTTTCATATATATGCTAAAACTTACTTAAAATTAAAAACCCAGTTCCTTCCACCAGATTGCACAAAAAACCCGATTTTTATTTATAGTCTCGCCTAAAATGCAAAGAGTGTGACGACTATGCATAGTAGAATTGAATGTCAATGACGGACAAAGAATAAATATTCTGATGTCAGGCTTTGACTCCTTGTTCTAATTTCCATTTCCTGTAGGATAACCATTCAGTTATCAATAATGTAGATATGAAAAATGTTTTCTGATTATGAAAAATTATGTATTATCACAGAAGAGATTCAACAGTATCCAATGTAAACAAGAAGAGAATTTTTGTTCAAGAGACTACTTCTACATTGGACGGATAAATTAAAATTTACAGGAATCGTGCTGTCAACGCTATAAAACAGTTTGTTGGTGAACGTTTCTCTATTTGACTTGAACCATTGATTGGTGAATATTGTCTATTTGGCGCCTGCACGAATCCAAGTCATTGAATTTTAGGTACGCACTTGTAACAGCATGTTTGCAAAATTGGAGTTTGTGAATTTAAAATGTCTTTTATCGTAAAACTTGAGCAATGCAGGGCTGTAAGGATGTTTCTCTTTGAGGTGAAGGTAGTGAACTTCTGGTTCATTTGTCGTGTGACCACACTCTTCGCAAACGTACACTTTTGTTCTGCGTTCCTTATACGCATATTGATGCTGAACTCCGTGCACTTTAAGGCAGTGAGACTCGAGGGAACACCGCTGTGTAAATGATTTTTCGCAGAGACTGCATTTGTAAGGTCGGACACCTGCAAATAAATAATTGATTTTTAATTAAAACGGAAATATCGAAGTAATACGCTTATTTTGTGTTTTTATTCAAAACATTTTTTGAAATTATTCGCCAAATTCAATTTAATTTAATAGGTACAATATATGTAATAAAATATTTAACTCGAACAAAAATAAAGATTATTCTTTTTAAAAATTGAATAGATGAGGCTTTTACTTGATGAAGATCAATACTAAATGATGAAATAAAACAATTTATTTGTTTAATTCTCCATTTTGATAAAGCTACTGCGTAGCGAAACGCGTCATTAATTTTAAATTGAACATCGGTTCAAAATAAAATGGAGATTTAAATAAATTAAATTGTTTTATTTCATCAATTATTCTTTTTGTTATTTTTATTTTGGGAAATCAAACCACAATCTTTTTTATATTTTTTGATTCAACGTTTCTGTAGCGTTCAGGCAACCGTTATCAAGAATAATTACGTTTTTATAAAATTCTGGTCCCTATCTGGGAAGAAGTTTTCACTTCAAAAATAAATATAAAAATGAGGTTATATCTATCTATATCTATATCTAAGTTTAGTGTCAACAGCCAGTTGACCGTTTTTAACGCATAAAAATGACGCATTGTATAAACATCATTTTTCTGTTCTGCATTAGGCATTATATATACCTCTTATCTTTGGACATTATGAGTTACGCATTAGACACAAAAATTATGAATTACACACTATCCGTTGGATAAACCAGCCTTGAGACTGCAAAAAATTTGCAAATAAAATGTGAAATAAAATATTTTTTGTATGACATTCTACCAAAATTATAGACTTCTAGAAATGGGATCCAGTGAAGTGCACTCTCCAGGAAAGGTTCCATCAAGGATAGCGCTTTTTTGCTTATTTCGGAAATGTTGTTTATAAAACGCGGTTGGTGTTACTTTTCTTGTGATATGATTAACAACAATTCCAATGATAAATCCAATGATAAAGATTGTGGTTTGATTGCTCAAAATCAATAACAAAAAGAATCATGAATATATACCACAAGGAACATACAGGAGATAAATTCTACTGATTCTACGAATATTACACGAAGACGGGAAAATGATAAAAGAAAATGGGAAAGCAAACAAATAATAGTAAAATGAGAGTAGATAGATAGTAATATTAATAAAATAAAAAATATTGAATAAGGAAAAGCAAAACAAAAGGAATAAAAAATAAGGAACTGACAGTCATCACAGTAAAGTTCAAACAAAATTACGTTGTTTTGCTGATTGCTCACTTTTTTCTCAAAATGTAAGTACCACACGTTATTTAACTGTATGAAACAAAATATTTTTGAACTTAAAATCATATGAATTTGGAGTATAGTCGATCTTACCTGTGTGTGTTCTAGTATGTCGTTTCAAATCAAACGTATCATTGAATCCTTTTCCACAAAACGTACATAAGTACCTCTTAACGTCGGAATGACATTTCATGTGCCTGTTTAATAAACGTTGTAGAGCGAAAGCTTTATTGCATATCCTACAGGCAAAGCTTGTTTGGCCATCTTCAGTGGTGATTGATCCTACTTTGGTTTTATCATCAGTTCTTGTACTGGTTCTTACTGTATCTTGACTGGCCAGAGGGTTTTTGATACCGTGACCTCCATTTACGAATTCTAATTGCACTTCGGATGGTAGCCCCAACTGCAAAATATATCGAGAGTAAAACACATGCTTTTTTCGGTCTTGTTAGCAATGTTTTTTATTCCTAGAGACAATGTTAGAAGAATACTATTTGGTAAAAATGAATAGTAAACTCAGATGACAAGAATATTATAAAGGAACAATAATTAAGAGTTTTAAAATTAATAAATTACTATTTATGATACAAGTATTACGAAAATTTATTTTGATCCAAATGAAAACAATCAAGGCTGCTTGTTTGAGTCATTTCTTTTCAACTGTGTGAAAGGACCATGGAAACCATGGACCACAACGGTATTGATAATTTTTGCTACTGATAGTAGCTTTGCTATTTAATGTTTTGTTGAATTTATCATAGACTATAAACATTTAAGAAAACAATATATTAGTTTTGACTAAAGAGATAACTTTATCAAGATAAGATAGCGAGAAAAACAAATTTTACACCCTAAAACACAATCGGATTTAAACAATCGACATTTTTTTATTGGAAGACGTAGACCTTGATTATATTTTCCAATTAATGAATGTTACACAACTTCAATTAATGGTCAAAAGCACAGGAGGGTGTAGCTTGAGTGAAATTGTTATTGATACTATTGTTATATTCATTCTTAGTCTATATACCAAATAGGTATCATACGATACTCGCCACATGAGGCACGTATAGTTCATATAATACCCTTCTTGGTGAGCGTCATCGTTTGTGACGTATATCCGGGTTTTGGGTATGTCGATATTTTATTTGTTATTTTGACATATAGCTAACCTTTAATTTGATAAATAAAATCATCAGGATCGTATTCAGCCAAATTCGAAATGGCTATGAAATTAATAATACTTGGAATATCAAAACACTGCAAAATTAAACAAATTGTATATTCAATTTACATATTAAAATAATTTAATATTAGTTAAATAGTCCTGCAAAAGAATAAATAAAATGCTAACAATAAGATTAATATTCACTTTTCATAAATAATAATTGACCGTAAACAACAAAGTACAGACCTGACGAGAACTGTCAGTGGAACATTAGAAAAAGACGTAAGACACATTGCCGCTACGAAAGGAACGTCTGCATCGTATTTTGAACGATGTAATTTTGCCCGATTGATAGGTCGCGTTTGCGCGTAATCTAAACATCAACCAATCAAATTTTTGTAAGTCAAAGATTAGGGTGAACGTTTGTAATACGTTTAAACGGTTCATTATTGTGATATTTTGATTAGGATTAATCACAGACCTGTCTTTTTTCCATTTCTTCCAACGTAATGTGTTAGAAGGACATTAACAATCAATGACGCACACCAACAAGGCTATTATATGAACTTTATTTACCTAACGTCCTTGCCCAAATTTTGCATTTCAAGAATATCAAAACGTTTTGACTCGTGAACATTGAGACGTATACGGTTTCAAAGCGAGTGTTTTTAGCGAGCGCTTTGTATCGTTCGTTTTGTAGATGTATTGGTGGGAGTGTTTCTATCTTTTGATGATATATTAATTTAAAAAATGGTAGTCGAAGTGATACAGTTAATGTCGTTGGATGTAATGGATGATGCGGAACAAATAGATAGGCGAAGAAATAGATTGCGCGGAAATCCTTTTACTGATTTTAGTGACAAACGATGCTATTTAGTGTAATATTTGTTTCTGACCAGTTCCTTTCAGTTAGGAAAATTGCCAAATTGAAGAAACGAGTTTTTTTTTGGTACCTACTCGATAAGGCAATTCTTCTGGCAGTCGGTCTTTTGACTTTTTGTTTCGATCAGAAATCAAGAATAAAATTATGTTTTCCTCAATTATCTATAGACCTCTTTGTGTGGCAAATGTGGATGATCTTTTATATTTCCAGCTGTCAGTTTTTTAATTTAAGTCCACGAATCGTTAATTAACGAACCAATGTTGCAGTGATGTTGGATGTTATGGTCGCACGTTCTCATGCGTATAAATTACAAAAAACTAATGGTCGCCAAGAATTCCACTTCAAAAAAGTACTCGCACAAGCTCAAAAAGCTCACTTGTCGAGAATACGGCCCTGGTCCTTTGATTACTTACAAAAACACGGGTTTATCTTTTACGTTATTTCCTAAATTAAGAACTAAAAACTATTTAAAAATTATTTATCTCAAGTTTCAGATTTGTGAGTTTCTGACTATTTCCTCACGAATTAATTATCTAAAATATATCTACTATAAATCATGCAATGGAAATCGCCCATCTCTAACAAGTCATTAATCGAACAGTTAACTATAAAAATGAAAACAATTTTTGTACTTGACTTCAAGAAGATAGTTTTCTTAAAATATAACATAAATGCGGACGTCTCTGGACTTTGTGTCATTTAGTTAAACGTTAGGTAACCATCTGTCGGTTGTGCTTGGAATAGGAGGAAACAGCCTCTCACATTATCTTCGAATGTGAAGCACTGACTCATTGGGGATATAGACTCCTAGGACTCGAGTATCCAAGGGAGGATTTCTCCAAGAAGGACCCTCTTCACATGAACGGTATAACCAAGAGCACAAAAAGCCTAAAGGCTGAGGTCTCTAAGCCTCTGACTGGTGTTGCCGAACCCGAACTAATCAATCAATCAATCAATCAATCAATCAAACGTTAGAGATGAGTGGTTTTAAAGGTTCAGTTTTGTAAATAGTCGGAACGAACAATGTCTTTTTTATTACTCCTGCACATACTGTTTGTTATCCAAAAAAAGCATAATAGTTATTTTTGTATCTAGTGCGCGAAATGCTATTTTGGTGATCGAGAATTATTCGAGACCACCAAAGTAGTTCGCGCACGAGATGCAAACAATATTTTTTCTACAAACGTCAAAATCTATCTGTTAAAAATATTATAAATAAATAAAATGCCTAATTTATTATAGAAAATAGTGTTGAGCTGGCTTAAAATGTATTTTCTAATCAAATTTTCACTGTTACTATGGAAACAAAGTGGCTGTTGTTGACAACAATAATAATTATTTTAAAGTGACATTTGTGCTCGCGTCTTCAATTTTTAAGTGCCAGATATTATTTAAAATAATGGAAATTGCTAGTGACGATGAACTAAGTGGTACCCCACCTAATTTGGCAGATGCGGCCAATTTGGTAATTTCAAATCTTTTACCGGAAAAATCGAAGCGCCAATATGAAAATGCATATCGGCAGTTTAAGGAGTGGTGTGAAACAAATATAGCAAGAAAAGCATCCGAAAATGTGCTGTTAGCATATTTTGCAGAAAGATCCAAGAAGGTGAAGCCTTCCACATTATGCTTCATTTTTTCAAATATTGAAATACAAAAGTCTTATTAATTTACATGCAGTGTACGAAGTACTTCGCAGCCTAGTGCGCGAAGTATTTCGCGCACGGTGTCATGGTAACGTAAGAATCCGAAAAAAAGTGTCACTTCGCATATTGTTGTCAATGCGCAAACCTTGTCATTTTTTGACGATTGTAGAAAAAAGTTATTATTTATAAGGATCTGGTACGTCATCTATATCAGTATGTTTGACAGATTGAGAGGTATCATTCCTTGTTGTATTTAGAAGAAGCGTTTTAAACCATTATATTGAAGGGAATGTCAGAATTACAACTATAGTAACTTGTGGATAGAATAAAAAAATTGAAACATGGTTTTCTGGGAAACTCAAAAAGGGGAAAACCTAATTTTAAAAAGTAATAGAAGAGATTTCGGAGTAGAAAGTTATTTTATATAATACGAAGCCATTTGGAAATGTACTCAATATAAAGTAATATATATTAATATTCATAATGACAATAGTAAACTAATACTAATATAGTGAATATTTTGGATCGCATTGTTAATTGATATTTTAATGTTGTTCAATAAACACGAATAAAGGAAAGTAATTTCTCCACGACTTTATAATAATGCACAAATTATTTTTACATATTTAGCTGAATAATGATATAAATTCTTCACACTAGTGAAGAATGAAAAAGAATTTACTCTCTATGATTATTAGAAATCACGCTAAAATGAATCAATCAAATCGTCTCTTTTAAAACGTCAAATACCTAACTACGCAAATCGCTTCTGACAGCGCGTCGTTTGAAACGTCAAAATAAAGTGATAATTGTGATAAGTTCACCATGAATTTTGCAAAAGAATGAATCAAGATTAAGTACCTATATTTATGTTATCTCTATTATTATTCCTAATAATGTTATAATTTCATTTAAAAATGTAAAGATTTCTATTAAAAATATGAGTTACCTATATTTATGTTCTTTACATTTTCATAAAAAAATGTGGTCGATAGCTCAATGGTGGAGATAGGTACTTGACTCTTACGCGAGCTATCGAGGTTCGATTCCCAATGGAAGAATTTTTTTTCGCGGAGAAAGTATAGTCTTTTACTTGTGTAGAATGGCTATTATCCACTTGCATGATTCCAAAACTCACTCGCTGCGCTCGCTCGTTTTGGAAACTTCATCCGCGTGAATAATAGCGATCATTCTACACTCGTTGCAGAATATACTATCATATTTATATATTTAAGGAGAGGACATAATTTTAAAAATAAATCAAGAATCCCAACTTCTGAAAAATTAAATGTGTTTTAAAAAGTAAGTATTATTAAAAAAAATTATTTGAATTAAAGGTTCTAACTTTCAAATTAATATCCAATTTGGCACTAAAACATATTCCAAGCTCTAATACAAACAGAATTTTTATGCTTGTTACCTAGTGACTTATAAACACAATAACCTTTAGTCTTTCAAAGTGCAGGTATGATAAAAAATAATATCAAATGCTATTATGATTTTTTGTAATCTTGTCATGATTAAATATTTAAAAAAAAACCGAACCTAAGGAAAGCAACGTTTTTGATTCTTTGGCTGTATTGAAAAATTTGAATTTTAACTGAATACTGTACATATGGTTTAACAACACTGATAGTTGGCTAATAAATTGCGTATAATTTGAGATTAAAATTGAAGATATAATTCTGATCTTTTCTATTAACTAGAAATATCTGCATTTGTCGAATTTTTGATATCTTCTTAATATTTATTATAATAATTCGCAAAAATTTTTTGCGACCAAATTGTCATTTAAATTTAATATATTTTCCAACTATCACGTTGTGTGAAAAAAATGCTTTGCCTAAAATCAAACCCATGCTTACCCTATGTAACACATTAACCCTTCCTCCTAGAGAGGGGGCATCACTGCTAGTACTATCTCTTCTCCGACTCACATTAGATGGGGGACTCATTGGGCTCCCTTCTCCATGGGGCCCATCCAGAGAACAGCTCGCTGCTCCAGGGGAAGGCAAACTCATCGTAGTAGGCGAATCCAATTCAAGACCACTACCGTTGAAGGAAAGTGTTGGAGAGAGCATTTGTTGCTGATGGAGTTGAAGCGAATTTTCGTGAAGAGGAGACTGATAGGGAGGCAAAGTATCTTGGTATATTTTAGAAAAGTGACCATGAGGAAATGAGCCTCGACTTTCGTAATTCCTGTAATGCAAGAAATAATTGCTTATATATTTTGTTTGTGGTTTTGAAGGTACAGTTAGGTACACACGTGGTAAACAGAAATTAACAAATTCCACTACTCACTCAGCCACCGTTTTTTTTTGTATTGTTTTACTTTTTATACAATAAAGATTATGGTAGATTTTTGATATTATTTTGTACACTATTTAATATTTTAAATTTTAACGACATTTTTTATTTAATAAAGAATGTCATTTACTTTATAGAAAATTATAATAAATTCAAGATTTCAAGGTAAGCAATATCCATCTCTTAAATGATATATATTCATTATGTAATAAACGTGTGGAAAACTAATATTTAATGACAATCATTAAGAAAACCTACACACTCATTCGGTGTCTTTAAAGCAGTTACTTAATAAATACCTCCTCCAATGTTTAAAAACTCGCGGAAACTTATTTCTTCATAAAAATCTGGTTATGCGGAGAATCAATAACCAATTTAATTTGACAAAAAAATTATTCACCATATCTTGCAATAGGACAATAGTATGAGATCCGGCTGCAAATTTCTGCAGGAATCTGTTTTTTGATAAAAATTACTTCCGAATTGCCTTTTAACAAATATTGATAATAAAAATAATCGCGGCCACTTGTTCAAAGGCATTACATTTTACTAATCATTCATTTACATTAGTTTTCATCAGAAAAACAGATATCTGCAGAAATTTGCAGCCGTATCTTAAATATATTTCCATAAAATACATTGTGTCAATTTTAAAATTTACAATGGGCTTTAGTATGCTGGTAAAACTAAATATCTACAATTTTTGAATGATGAGAACATATTTAAAAATAGAATTGGTTAAAAAAATCTTACCGATTTAACATTTGTTCACTGAAGGAATCTATATTTTGATCAACGGGTTGTAATTGAGAATCAGGCGTCATTGATGGTGAATGCATGTTTCCGGTACCAACTTCCTCACTAACATTTTCTTCACTAGGTAGTCTCTGAAGGAACGACGAGAGATCAGTAGCATCCGGAAAATTTTCCAGCAAGGCGTTCTCCGCCGCGCTAGAAAACGTCAAAGTCGCCGTAAACTGCAGAGGGTCTACAACAGTTCCTGGAAAAGGATTCGAATTTTTGTTTTATCTTCATAAGCAAGAATTTCAATTTGTTGATAAGCAAAATTAAAATTGTTTTAAAAAACTAGTGATTTGGAAATTGTTCACTTTAGTCAGTTTCACTATGCGAAACATTTTTGATTATAGTGCTCTACTGATAGTGTTTTGTGCAATCCAAAAAGAAGAAGCTATTTATAAATTTATAAATTTATTTTTAATCTCAATGACAAATTCACATTTTGCTAAGAAACAGTAATTGCTGCAATATAACATAAGTGCAACTGAGACTCACAACGAGACTCACAATTATTATTTAAGACCACAACCTCAATTCTTCACTTATTTAATATTTGCTTTCGACATCCCCATTCCTGTGTTCAACCTCTATTTCAATCTGAATTTCCATAAATGCGATGATTGATTGATTCGTTCGGCACTACCAGTCAGAGGCTTCGAGACCTTGGCACCTTAGCCTATAGGCTTTTTGTGCTTTACTGTATAAAATGCGCTACTTCATCCTACAGCCAAAATCCAAAAAAATACAAAAAAATTGTTGTCGTGTTCATCTGTCGCTTTCACCTATGTAGCGACGACGGTTACAGTTCATTTTCACAACATAACCGCCTAAGAGGAAGGAGTTTCAAAATACCTAATTACCAGCCCTATTGTCATTCTCCTCCTCCCTAGACTTTCAGATACATGAACACCGCAATACCAGTAGCGACTCATTTAGTCCCCTAATAAATAGGTGTTAGTTGACCGGTAAAATGCAGTCTACCGGCACATTTCAGTATAGCCACATAAACGGTTTAAACAATAAGCTAACCATCTTACTTCAACTATGTGCGGTCGTGAACCTTGAAATGTGGATAAAGTTCATGTGAGAAAAAAATAAATAGAATGTAATAAACTTCTTTAGTAAGATAAGTAGAATGAAGTGACGTCACCTTTATTCTTCTTCCGTCTAAAACATCGCTTAGTTTGATAAGAGTAAACGCTCAGCTTTATCAACGTTCGTTTGTAATATTTACCAACATACTTTTATTTTGAAAATTAATGAGAAAAAAACATACCTGTTACTAAATCAACCATCATAGAATCGTCATAATTCGAATATCCACTGGGAAGAAGCTGATTCATTGGATCCATTTTGCCTTCATATAAGTCTAAATCGCTTTCATCTTTCATTACAATTCCATAGGAAGCATTCTGAAGAGTTGAATATTGTTTTGGTGGGCTTTGATTTCCGTTCATAGTTAAATTTAGGTCTTGTCCAGTGTCGCAATCCATATTTTGTTGATTCGAAAGCATATAGTTCGACGGAAAGTTTCCATTTGCGTTGAAATTGTTGTTGTTGTTTCCACCTATAAAAGATTAATTAAAAAATCAATACGTTATAATTGTAATATGATTTTTAAACAAATTTTAATTCAGTAAGTACATATTAAAATCAATATGTGACTATGATAAATTGTTCCAAAAATACTAGAGGGAAAAGTCAACATGTTCAATAGGAAAAAGTTAAGAACGACTCTGATGAATGATAACTTCATCATAACTAACATTTCTTGTTATGTCACATTCCAGAGATGAAATGGACCGGGAATTTAAACGTTTTTCAATTCCTAAATCCTTGAAAATGATCTCCCATATGTTTTAATATTCATTAACATTTAATTTAATACCCAGTAAATTTATAACATAAACTTTTATGAATCTATCGATGGATAGAGAAAGTTAAACAAAGCTTAACTTTATGGCTAAAATTTTTCGAAATTTTGAGTTTTTGTTGTTTTGCTCATTGGATAAGTCGGCCCTGGTTAAATATCTAGTGTACCTACTACTAATACCAAAACTAATAAAACTCTATTATTTACTATACTATTTGTTGACAAAAATTACGTGGTAGTACGTAAAAATACAATTTAAAATTTTTTAAATCCTACAATATAGTTAACCTCACTTAATGAGTATTACCGAGAAATGCGGTAATATTTAATTGTTTTTTTATGACCGTGTAAATATATTTTTTTATTTTCCAATAGTTATTAAATGAAAAATAGTAAAATTATTCATACTAAATTTATCAGCAGTAAACCTAATGTGTATTTTTAATTAGTTTTTCATTGTTTAAATACTTCGTCGTACATAAGTACCTATACTATTCTTTAAAACTCCATACAAGGTGTTAACAATCTCCAAAACATATTTGCTCTATCACATAACGTTCTTGTTCGATCATTGCCAAATCAATTAACGTCTATTCAACTAGTGAAGAAATGGTTTTTACCAGAAACAACAGTTTTTTTTTAACGGTGCTACCTGGAGGTCACTAAATTTCGTGGAACAATATTGTTAGGCAGAGAATAAAAAATGAAAATGTACCTTTTAATGACTCGTAAAAAGGCGGTAAACTACCAGTTGGAGGACTACTTGGGCCGTAATTTTGCCTTCCGTCTCGTCCAGGATTCATTCCGCCTCCGCCTCCGCCTGTACCACTTCCCAACGCACCACTTCCACCACCCCCTGATGAACTTCCAGTGAAGTTAACGGTACCTCCGGTAGTAGTTGAGTTATTGGTTTGGTTACCCGATGATTGATTGCCAGAGGTACCTCTTCCATGACCTGCAGCAGCTGACAGCGTTACTGGGAGCTTTCCAATAAGTGACCTGAAAATATGTCAGACTATAATGTATTTTGCAGAATGCTTTGTTGATATACAACAGTATTCTTGCGACAAAGAAGATTTGCTTATTGATCTGCACATCTTTCTAGCATAATTTTTGACAGGGGTGCTACAATACTGTGTGCTAAGTCTTCTGTATATTTCACACTATTAACATTAAGAGTTTATGATAGTCACATTTACCGATTATAAATTATAATTATAAATCATTGACATATCTTACCTTACAGATATTAATGGTTTGCTTATTTTCGAGCAATGACTTCTTCTTTGTTCCCTGATTTTTCGCTCTTCTTCTTCATTTTCTGTTTCACCTCTTCGTTTAGGTATATGATAATCGATTGGTTGTTCCTGTTCAGGTTCCTGTATAACTAAATTTGTAGGTACCCTCGTATCCGTATCTTCTTCTCTTTTCGTCGTAGATTTCGGTGTCCTTTGAATGACGGAAAATTGCCGAATGGGTGCTAAATTTGGTGGGCGAGGTGTATCTTCGGAGGGTTTTTGTGTGGATGGGAGAGCAACTTTTTCGTGTTTAAAAAGCGCAGGGTATTCTTTCCGCTCGGCTCTGGTAAGTACATGGCCTCTACTGCCATAGGGTTTGTCTCCTCCAAGAATGGAGGAGATGAATCGTCGAGGGGGAGTACTTGCAGGTTTTGATAATTCGGGCGGAGGAGTTTTTGCCTTTACTCGATCTTCTTGCTTTTTCTCTTGATCTGAAAGAAGAACAAAGTTAATAAATATTATATATTCTATTACCAAATCGAATACAATTGCTACAAAGTAAAATAGTCCAACACTGAAATACTATCATAATTATGTCTTTGCGTGAAGAAGATTGAAAAAGGAAATTCAAAACTGTCCAATTAACGATACATAGTACTTAAATTATTCCAGAAGATTTGGGGACACAATCTTAAAAAAACACACATTTCGTGATTGAAGAATAAAATAGTTTCAAAATTGAAACAATTTCACCTCGCGCTATATTCACCGACATGTGTATTGAATTATACATAAACGGAAATCTTGATGAAAAGTTTGACAAAGTCGACACAAACAAAAAGGAAGAAGCATTGGTAATGTACAGTTTGACCATAGTTTTATGTGAAAGTGAAGCAATTGATCATAATTATGTCTATGCGTGAAGAAGATTGAAAAAGGAAATTCAAAACTGTCCAATTAACGATACATAGTACTTAAATTATTCCAGAAGATTTGGGGACACAATCTTAAAAAAACACACATTTCGTGATTGAAGAATAAAATAGTTTCAAAATTGAAACAATTTCACCTCGCGCTATATTCACCGACATGTGTATTGAATTATACATAAACGGAAATCTTGATGAAAAGTTTGACAAAGTCGACACAAACAAAAAGGAAGAAGCATTGGTAATGTACAGTTTGACCATAGTTTTATGTGAAAGTAAAACAAAATTTGTCGGAAATAAGATGAAATCCAGGTTTTGTAGAATTTATGTTTGTTTTCATTTCGATAAAACCGCCGAAGATTCCAATTTTTCTAGATTTGGCCTTGGATTTGCTCACTATCGTTCGTTTGAAGCGCAATGTTATGCGAATTATTTGGTTTATGACGATTCCAGGTTTCATCTTCATTTCTGATTCTTGGGTTGTTTCAAATCTTTTATATACGATTTTCGACTTATCGATCTACTTCTGTTCTCAATGAGGCATGGCCAGTCTTAACAAGCTTAGGTAGATCCTATTTGATAATCATAGTATTATCTCTCAGTGTAAGAAGTATATGGGAAAGGTCCGAGTTTATATCATATGCTTCTTCTACATATGTATATATACCTACCAAAACTATTATATGTAAGAATTGTGAATTGAAATATTAGTCCAGATTTATAAAAAAAATATCGGTGGTGTTCTGTCTGAATGAGGCAGATATACTGATATCAATATCATCATCATCGTCATCACCGTCATCATCATCATGAGTTCAGTGACAATTTTCACATCTTATAAATTATGATGTATAAACCAAAACTATGCATTAGAACACAGTTGTTTATAATTTAAATGTAAAACATATTTTTAGGTTAAAGGTCTTTAACCATTTAAGTGTGAGATTTTACATATTATAAATTTGCACATATTAAGATAAAATTTAAATTTAAAAATATACTGATTCCGACAAATTACAATATATTATAGTTTTTTAATAACGGATTTCATGAATATCCGTGATAATCAGCACTACATTTGATATTCAAGGTTTAATAAAAAAACTGGAAGTTTTCTAGCAGGCCAACGAACTCATTTCGACGTATTTTGAATAACCTTGACAGTCCTACAATTTACATTTAGTGGTTGGCTGACTTCTCTAATAGGCAGGTATTTTCATTAAAATTTCAATAACAATATTATTGTAAATTTTATTCTTAAAAACATTCAAAGCGGACTATCAACCGTAATCTAAAGTAGCAAATCTAAAATATACATGGTGGCGCTGGTATTAAAATATTTTTAGTGGAATATTTGCATACATATAGTCAATACCATACAAATAAAGGCTATATCTAAACCAAGTGTGCATACACGAAAAAGTTTGGCATGAAAACGAGATTGGCCTATTTTTAAAATTTTTCAAATTAAAATAATATTTTCTACAGTTCTACACATCCTCTCTGATAAAAATTTGAAAAGACCAGCTTGTGGGAAACACGTCACAGAAAACAAAACACAACTGGAAGTATAGACTGTCCCAGAATCGTTGATTGAATTTTTTTGTAGAAACTTCTACTTTATACACAAACAGGATTTTTTTGATGAAGTTCGAGCACTAATGAGAAACAATATAAGGGTTGAAGAACTTATTTAGACGGCCGATCCACCGCTCATTCACTAAGTGTTTAATAATGAAATATTCAAAACAATTGTAAAAGCAAATTGTAAGTTTTGTTTAAGAATTTTTTAACTTTTACTTGCATTTGCTTGATTTAATGAAAAGTTCTCAGTTTGGCTCCAAGTAATGATGCGGTAGTTTAGGGAAATTGAGAAAACATCCGATTGCCTATGATTGTTTCGTATCTAGCTAAAAAAATATTTGATGAGCCGCGGTCAAACAATATGGCAGACCATTGGGGCAGAGGAGTCAAATACCTTGGTATTCGCATAAAAACATTAAGATTCTGGCTCAGCAGATTACGTCATAGAGTACAGGTCTGCCTTTTTTCTACGTATGGTTGTATCCAAATTGGCTAATTTGGCAGATTACAAGGGAGAGGCAAGGGCTTAGTTAGCCTCATAATTTGAGGTTTGTTATCAGTAAAAAGTTTTCCATAGAGGGAATGTGCTAGTTATGAACAAAACGATATCAAAACAATGTAAAAATATACGACAGGATACTTTATGACGTAATGTTCGAATTTGATTGCCGAGGTGTTTGACCACCCCCCTCCCGATGGTCAGTAACTGTTTGATTCTTATCTTGTTGTCCAAAATCTACAGTGGTTACCCAAAGGCGTGCGACAAGGAACTGATTTATATTTGTCCCTTTGTTGTATCGAAATTAACTGGAGTTTGAAAGGAAAGTAATCCTACAAAGTTACACGTTAACGTGAGGGTCATGCATGATTTCGTTGATCCACTACAACTTTAAAATATTAATATCACTTTATTGCGAATTGTGAGCATTGAAAAACTAAAGTCTTGGACTTTTTACTTTCGATAATGTTCCCACAGTCAATCAAGCATTTGCGCACATAATATAAGTATCTTGAGTCTTCATTTTTCAATTGAAAACCCATCTTTTTTGTATAATTTATCGCTTAAATTTATTTCCGATATTATAAGCCTTTGAAACTTTTGGAAAATCTATGTCGTAATTCATAACCGAATAAAAATCGGAGTTCAAGGTGACAAGTTTCGACAGTTGGGTAGCTTGTATTGATTTTAATTGTGCTGGATTCAACCACCGTTGAACATTCATGAACTGTTAGCAATGCATACCTTCTAAAATTAAATAAGTCAGATCCGTATTTAAAGTTGTTTAAATTTTATATTTAGCCTTCAGCATAAGTAGCTAACTTATATATTTTAAAAGTTGTACTAACTGCCAAGAATATTATTTAAAACAGCGATTTATTTGAAGTCAAGCCATCATATAAGAGACATTACCACCGTACATAGACAATGAATAGAAGGTTCAATCTAAGCTCCTCCCAGCGCAATGTCTGTCTCACTCGGTCTCCGATGCTACTCTTTTTCGGGATCCTGAAGCTCCCAATCGAGCGATAGAAAGATACCGTGTGTCTTTTGTAGTTTGAAGGTACGAGCGGAGTTAATAGTAGTCAGGCTGGACACTCTTTGCAGATTTAATTATTATCACGGGATATTTATTAAAAAGAAAAATCCTCGAATGTGTTGTGTGCGTGCAAAAATTGTATCGAAGCGACAATAAAAAATCATTTACGCATCCTTGTAGGAATTTTCACTTGTAATCTTGTGCTTGAATTATAACCGGAAATTTTTGAGTACATGAATTTTCTTTAAAAATTCATGTATTAGACAAATTTCCCGTAATTAATTCAAGGGGGATTCGGTAAGAATATTTTATAACATAATTATTTAAAAGGAAAACATTAGGCAAATATCTATTTAGACGTCGTTTTTAGGCATTTGAATGTCATTAACACTGTGTGGGTTTTCTACTTTGAAAAGAAATGTTGGAGATGATAGCTGTCATGTAGTAATTCGCGCGACCCCTGTATATACGACACACGTGTGTTTTTCGGAGAGTCTTTATCAGCGTTACATGAAAGTGCCGACGAAGAGTGAACCTACTATTCATTGTCTATGTACGGTGACAACACGTAGTATAATTTTGATATGTTTTGGACACGTAAATGTTTTTCAGTAATTTGTTATAAACTCTAAACCTCTAAACCTAACTTTATTAACTTATGTTGAGGTAGAAAAGTTGTTCATTATTAACCAAGGTACAAAAATACAGAGCCTACTTGATTAGAAATAAATCTCAATCCATTTAACAGAATGTGAGGTTAACAAATGCAAATACAAAATGAAAAAATATTTTTCCTTACTTATTTAATGGTCATATCCATCTACCTATTCAAAAATGAAAACCAATTGACTTATCCATGCAGTTTTGATAGCGATTTTTACAAAACAATATTTATTGTCAAAGCGAAACAAAAATTATTGGATAAATGTGTTGCCTTCGTTGTGCACAGCTGTCATGTCAAGTGAAACAGGAGTGACTGGTTACCCGTCCAAAATCCGGCCGACATTATAAATTGAAAATAAAATGCCAGTAGTGAAAAAAATGCTATATGAGCCACTGTAGAAAAGCGTATTAATGTCTCGGATCCATTAAAGACCGAGAAGCGAAGCGACCATAGGTAATACCTCACTTTTCTACCTTGGCGCATAATTAATATTTTTTTAGTTTCGTTTTCATATTACCTAAAAAGTGCTGGAGCAAAATCAAGGGTATGTAGATAATTAAAATACGAACCAAATGAGGGTTGGAACGATTTGATCGGATAATTTGAAACCGAGTAAATTCGAAAAAACAGGAAAATGAGTAATTTTTTTGAAAATTCATATTTTTGTAATTTTTGAATTTCTAGAGCTGAAACTTTGTACAAACGAATTTCTTCACATGCACTTCATATGTGCGAAGGTCAGACGCCAGGTCACAGTTGCAATTGCAATTTTAATTTTTTGATGCGATCATTTGCAACGTGTCTGGATGCGTTATCGATATTCTGATTTCAAATTTTGAAACGGTTTTGAAAAGTATAGAGGTAGTGCAACAAAACGAATATTTTCGATTGCGAAGTCAGCTAAAAGCGCCAGAAAACATACTATACTTGCATGCTCTATTTCTTGGTCTAAATAAGTCTCATCTGGAGTTGGATTCTTAGAGGTTTAACGGTTAAAAGCATTCCTTATCAATTCAAAGTTGGCGTAATTAAATAATCAGTGCCTCAAGAACATTTATGTAAATATGAAGCTAATAAGATATGTAACTCTAAAATGCAATGCTAATATTATATTTGAAATTTATACAAATTTAGAAAGTCCTATTCTATTCTGAAGCCTGAAACCTGAAATCTTAGTTACACATCAACTTTTCCTGGACCCAGTGATGTATGACATCAAAAGTACGTTTTATGTTGTCAGTTTAAATAAACCCGGACCTGAGAGGAACCAACATACCATTTCTACGCATGAATAATAGATTAGAACAAATAAAATTGTAAATTCAAATGCTTACAAAAGCTGGCACGTATTGCTGATTTAAAAATTCAAGGATGTCCATTGAACTTTTTAACAAAGTATTTATTATGTTCACCGGTAGAAACGCGTGATAGTAATACTTTAAAGCGAGATATTTGCTTGTATCATAGAACAATAGAAAATTCAAATATTGATATGCGCGAGAGAGAGAAAGAAATTATTCGATCTGATGAAACACAAGATAATATACAGTTGAGTATTAGTTACGGTAATTAATAAACGTATATTTTAGACAGGATGTGTACACTAGAAATGTTATAATTTAAATCAATCGCAGAACTATATAATATATAATAGTTCTTGTATTAGGTATTGAAGAAATCAAAAAATACTTATTTAATGTACCTACAAAATACCAACTAAAACAGAGCAACCAAAGAAATGGTCATCGCTTAAACATCTAGCCAGATTAATAGACGCTTAATCCTAATAGGTTCAGTTGGAGGATGTGAATTTGCCATTTTTGTTCGCTTGTTCCATATTTTAACGGTGTTTTAAATGTGGAGGTTTGTTATTTTTTGTAGCCATCACAGACAGATCGAGCTGGATTAAGTTATAGGTATCAAATCATACTTAAATAATTGGTCGAAACTTTCGCTTCAACTGTCGTAATCTCACCCAAATATTTTTATATCTAGCCCAACTTAACATGAAGTACCTATCTGATACTGATTTGATATAAATCATGGCCACGTTGAAATATGGCGCAAAGGTAGTAAATTAACTGAACCCATTAGGCGCGATTCCCCCTATACCTATAATGCTACCGCCACGAAAGATATTCTTAAATTGCAAGCAAAGTGGTGGAAGTGACGTGAATGTGTGATTACGTTCATTGCTTGCAATGTAAGAATATTTTACGAGTCAGTGTCGGTATGGTAGTGAGATTCGCACCTTAGGACTAGCAAGAATATATAGTTTAGAGATATAGGTAAGGCTTATGCCTAGCAGTGGACGCGTAACATGAGTATGGCACAAATTGGTACTGATAAAATATAGGTAAAATCCAAATCTTGTAATCTTATTATTTATTGAAATGAATAAAAAACTCGATCGTGTTATGCTCCTAAAAAGGAAGAAAAGTCATGTTTATTGTTGTTATAATTGAGTTATTCGATAGTTGACATTATCAATTAAAAAATAACGTTATTCGTCAAATTAGTATTGAAAAAACTGGTAATTTATTTTAGAAGTCAAGGCAATTGAATTGCTTGTAGGCTACAATCGACACGTGTTTGCAAATGAACATTGAAAGGGCGTATAGAGTCTAAGAGATCTTTATACTCTCAGATAGTCAGGCAGCACTGAAATCTTTAGCATGCGCCCAGATCAGTTCTAGACTGGTCTGGGAATGTCTTCAAAAACTCTTAACCCTGACAAACCATGTGACACTGGTCACTGGTCATGAACCAGCAATTGGAATATCAAGGGCTGCAGCACGTGGTTGTAAATCTCGGTGGATTCAAATAAAACAACAGACGTACTGGAGCCACGTGCCAGGACAGAAACACAAATTATTACTAATCCATACATATGTTATGTGGTGTTTTAAAGTTTTTTAAAATGTCAGTAATTAATAAACAAATATCGTGACGATGAAATAAAACAATTTAATTTGTTTAAATCTTCATTATAATTTGAATTAACGTTCAATTTAAACTTGTGACGCGTTTCGCTAACACAGTAGCTTTATCAAACGTTAGTTCAAATTATAATGAAGTTCTAAACAAATTACATTGTTTTATTTCATCGTTTAGTATGGATCTTCATCAAGTAAAAGCCTCATCTATTCAATAACGTGACATTTAACTTTGATTTATTCTACTTCAAAGAATTATTTTATTTTTTTAACTTTATCAACATACTATTTCATATTGGTTGAGATACTTAATTATATTGTATTTTATTGAAAGAGATCGGTTATTTCATAGGATGGAATGTGAAACTCTTCGGCATCTACCTAGTGATATTGACCTAGAAACTATGAGATAACTTCTTATATCATTGGAGAGAGCTTATGTGAAAGAATGAACACTTTCTACACGCATTTTATTGCGTAATTTCGATATACTCTTAGTTGAAATTTGTCCTTGAACTGTTGGCCGTTGAACTTCTACGGCAGCTTATAAAAATGAATTTTTGATATAGTTTTTTTTCATATTTTATTTTTGCATAATAGTTCTCTATTTTATTTAAATATATACACTATACAGTATGATAATAATAACAATAATATTAATATGGACCCAGCTTTATGCTCCAAGTTATAGACAGTATCCTACATAATATAAACTTTCAATATTTCACTTGGGATCTTCATAATAAGGGATTACTATAGTTTATTTTTTTTTAAAATATGGTATAATCGATCACACTTGCAGAGTGAATAAATGTTTCTACCTACATGTCGAGCTTTTTTCATTTTTCTAGAATATCTCGCAATATTCATGACTATAACACAACTACTGTCTATGAAATGAGTTCAAGAAATATTTTTCTAGAACATCGTTATTAATCTCATCCTTATAGTCAACAGTACGGTTGGATATGAAAGGTTGAAGCAATCCACTATCCAAACACCATGCATAGGGAACTCAATGAACTAGGCGAGAACAAAATCGTGCCCTTACAGTGGATTCTAAGACACATTGGAATAGAAGGAAATGTACTAGCAAAGAGAGGATGAAACACACTTTTGGGGGAGGAACCCTTTACGGTATCATTTCCAATGTATTATTGGAAGAAATAGGCAACGCCGAAAAGCGGACAAGATCTGACCATTGGAAAGATTTAGTAGGGCTTAGACAATCAAAGATACTGCTGAGAGGCTATAACTAGTTGAGAACAAATGATTTCCCAAGCCAGAATAAAACTGCACTAAGAGTTTTAACAGGTGTCCTGACGAGACTGGAACCTTTAAATGCTCAAAATAGTATAGCAAGAAGAATGTATATTCCGTTGAATGAAAGAAGAAACCTCCATCCTCATACTTGCGGATTGCATAGCAATTCAGAATCCTATCAGACTGCTGGATCTGTCCCTCGTCACTTACCTCAACTAAAGCCTGCAGATATCCTAAGATTCCTCCGAGAAATAGGTCTAAAGAATCTATTAGACTTTCCTTAGGAACTAAGTAGAATAAAGAGGGCACATTAGATATTTTAGGTCTCAGTGAATATACATACATACATTAAAAAAAAAATCTTCGCTGCCAAAATTTGTTATGATTTATCCTTTTTACTTTCTCTGATGGTGTTTTTATTTATGTTGAATATCCATCCAAAAATGCTTGCCGAGCACTAATAATATTCTTGACGACCCACATTCTCTTAACAATGTAACCTTGGTTGATCCAAGTTTCGTCAAATTCTTTATCTTTCTGAGATAATCTCTTCTCCAATACACTATTTGATCACACAATTAATACCGAATTTCTACCGCGTTTCTAAGTTTATCCAACAACAAATATTTTGCACGTACTCTCATGAACCAACCACAATAAACGAGAATGTGACAGTTTCAGTATAGAACAAAGTAGCTAGCAGATATGTTAATACGAATGATACATAGTAAGGATATGTTCCACAGTAAATTTCCGGTTATCAGAAGATTGACCATAATACCAGAAAAGAGCGACGCTGAGTAAAAGATTTTCCACAATTGATTGTTTTACATAATAGAGGGGATAAGATATACTTATAAAATATACTGTTAACTTGTGTGGCATGTATAATTAGTGAACATGAAAAATAACTGGTGTAGTATTTACACATCGTTATTATCAACCTGGCATTTATTTTTGTGTGTATTTACCCATTAAAACATACTGTCTGTTTACTGAAGGCCAAATAAAGAAGGCAGGGCAGGAAGATGTCTCGATAGAGATTATTATTCCGAATGCCAAGTGTAGCTTGTTGGTGGTTAGAGATGCGAGTTAAGGTGGAAAATGTTCCAACCAGTTACATAACCGTGAGTTCACGAATTGGATCAGTCTGCATTTTGATGTTAAATACACAATAACAGTTTTAATAATGCTATAAAAGAAAAATGTTTTGAGGATTTTCGGTCGTAAGTATACTTCATTCCAAGATATTTAGTTTTGACTCATGCCAACATAATTGATTCAAGACCAAAACCCACAGCAGGTAGTCGTTAATCCGAGAACAATCGAACAGTATCGTACTCGTGTCCTCGAAAAGCGAAAAGAGAATTACGAATAGTATGATTATTTTACAAATGAAATATTTGGCTGGTGAAATAATATTTGAGACTAATTTTTTAATTTATTTAATTATTTTATTATTTATTTGTGCTTCGGAAGATATTTCCTTCCGAATTTTTATTTCTCAAGTTAAAAATATTATTCACGATAAATGGTTGACCACCTTATCTATAAATATTTTAATCTGATAGCGTGAATATAAAAACAGCTTTCATTGCTTGTTTTCCTTTGTCTGACCTATACTGCGTCTACTTACTTTATTTCCAATGCCCTTTTATATTTACATAATGGGATTAAAATGATATAATAAAAAGTGGGAAGACATTATCAATAAGCCAATACAAAAACGAAAAAAACGAAGTGACGCTAATAAAACCAAATGTGACCAAATGCAAAAAATGTAATCTAAAGAACGATATTATTGTCCTATACCAAGAACAAATGATACCAACCCTAGATTGTATAAAAAAGCGGTTAATTAAAGACGAAACATGGAATTTTTTTTCTATTTACTGCCAGCTTTTTTGTTTTATTTACAGTCGGAGTTCATGTACTACTTACTCACTTTATTCCTTTTCGACTCTATTTCCATTTCATATCAGTTGTTATTTAAAAAATGTATCTTTGATTCCTTCCACTGTTTTGCAGATACCCTATATAGTACAAAATGAGGCCATTATTAAACTACATCTTTTTTATTTGAAACATTTTTTGATAAGATCTGCCAATTAGATGAAATAAATCAAAGCGTATACCGTGGGCCACCCTGTATGTTTCAACAGTTTAATTTCAATTGATGTATAAAAGTTAAATTTTTTTTTAAATTTAGTGATTTTTTTTTACAAAATAAATTTAATTTATGTTTTAGTATCTTTTTACCGATTACGGACTTGTTACTGTTTACTGTACAATGAGCGATTTATAAACTTTTATTAAAATCCCTAAGGCCAGATGCCGAGTTATGGAAATATTGCGAAATGTTTTTTACCATAATCTAAGATTTATTTGAAATATTGTAACATCAATCACAACTCGCCAATATCTATTATCTACTAAACCTTTGTTTTCTTATTTAATTTTTTTAATATAATAAAATAACGGCTATTTTTCTCTTTTCTATTTATATTCTTTGCTATTATCCTTGGTTTTTACAGGATTAGTACATTCATCTCGTGCTTTCAAATTTCTGATTAATGATATTTCACTAATAAGAATTTGGATAATGGGCGCGTTCATCAAGCTAGCGCTAGGCAAGCTCTGAGTAAGCGGAGGGGGGATTTGACCTAAGTGACAGCGATAGCTCTAAAGGTCGCCATTTTTTCCAGCGAATTTATTTTCCGCTAAGTTGGTCAGCGTTTCGTTATGTCAACAACAGCAAACAACAATTCTAACCTAAGTTAAAATGTCTGTGTTATTTAGTTTTTATTGGTGAATTAGTTCTACATATTCTTATTGTCTTCCAATTACAGGTCGAATCAATTCCACAATATTATCCACAATATTATTTTCATCTGCAAGTTCTTCCAAGATTAAGTAATTTATAATGTTTTCCATTGAAGGCGCATTATATTTAGAAAATAAATTTAAAGGTTATGTGATGTGTTTGTCTGCTTGTAACAGAGCATCAAAGCATAGACGTTCCGCCACCTTCAAGCGCTTTCACACACTGCTAGCGCTAAGTTTGCGCTAGCGTGGCTGAGCGCGCCCAATGTTAAGTATCTTTGCATAACACTTAATGCTACATCGAAAGAAACGTATTTAATAGAAAAGGCTCAAGCTAAGATTGAGGTACATACTAAACTATTTCAAATACATAATAAGTATTCGTGTATAATCAAATGTTTTCTCTGGTATGATTGCTTGCTCATTGAGGTTGTTGGGACCAAATTGGTCTCAGCAAAAGCTTTAGCACTCTTCTTCCAGTTACTCTTAGTATCTCTTCTCTTACCTGAGATTTTTTATTATTTGGATCGTGCTTTTTTATTATGATCCAACCTTAATTTAACAATATTCTTAATTTCATATAGTATTTCCACAGTTTCAATTTCTCTCATCAGCTTGACTCAGTTCTCTTCTTTTTACAAGTTTTAAAATCTTATAAAAAAGTGTTAACAGTGCATCTTTTGTTCAATCTTTGGTACTTCTGACAAATTCTTTTCTGTTCTTGTGTCCCTGAGCATGATTTTTCTTAAAATTTTTTCTAAAATTGTTAATTTAATAAGCCGCATTTATCTATTTTTGGCTTATCATAGCTTTCTTAATCTCACTTTTATTTAATTTGTATTATTTATTGTTTCTGTCTTTTCATTTCATTTTTTTTCCTACACTTGTACACAGTCCAGTATGCGTATCAGCTGTTGACGTAAAAGATTGTAATTATTATAAAGCTAACTTTTAAAAGACAAAAGAATTAATAAAATTGTTCACTAGAGAAGCTTAACCGAGTGAATACATAACCTCATCTCTAGCGTTTTTTTTTTTAACAAGAGAGAGCACCTGCAAGGTCTAAACCGGTATCTCGTACTCATGCATGTGACTTTGAGAACTGATCAAAAAACTCACTTTCACGTTTTACAATTTACGATATGAGACCTTATACGTTCCAGTCAGGCTGGTAAGTATATACAACATCCTTTTTGAGAAAATGTTGTATGTTACGCTTAAGTTTTAACAAAAATTATCGATATTTTATTGATAATTTTATTTTCGCGTATTAAAAAGTGACACAAATGAAGTAAATATCCAATATTTTCATACCAATTTCTATTGAATTAATAAATCGAATAGATCGAGCTAATAAGTCCAAAATAATTTTCAATTATAAAAAGCCAGTGGTGTTCGATATCAATCCATTTTTAGTTTTCAATCGAATTTAAATTCAATACTGTTTTGTTCATACTAAAAAATATGATATCGAGCGGCAGCGAGAATTTGAGTACTAATCACTAACAATTAGAATCTATATATTATGATATAAAAGGACGGAGAGTGTATGGAATATAATAAATCGTTAATCCTGATGATCTTGGTCAGTATATTGGAGTAAACTTATTAAATTGTATTGTCACCGGACCTTGATAAATGTGCAAAGATTCAGCATCTGACGGTTTGGTTTGAGGTGAATGAAAATTTCGTTTGAAGATTTCTTTACATTCTTACATACAAGTGAAGCTAATAAAAACGTGATAAAAATAAATGATTTTGCATGAAATGGGGGAAAAAGCTGCGTGATCAAGTATTTTGAAAAATAATCTCTAGGACCCGAATATTTTATTCCTTATTTCATACATAGTTATACAATTTGCTTATTATTTAGATTAGATTCATAGTATATTACATACCTAGGCCAGTAAAGTAAGAAATGTCTCAGATCACATGTAATTGTCCGAAGCGAAGCTGAGGTCGACAAACATGTGATCTGATACTTTCTTACTTACTAGCCGAGGTGTGTATACTATTTTTCTGTTCGACGGAGCCGGAAAACGGCAACTTCGTTGTGCGCGGCGGCCCGAAAGTTGATGCTTTCCGGCCGGAGGACAGAAAATATATTTTCTGGCTTACTTTACTGTTGTGTTATTAGGTCTGTGGTAGAACCAATGTTTGTTAATCAAATTATATGGAATTTCAAGTTATGCGATTCACAACCATGAGCACTCGGATAATTATAACAAATTAGTTGAAATACCTTTCAAATATGGTCAAAAATAGATGAAAAACTACAACAATTATTAATATTAGGTTTAAAATGTTCAGCAAATCCAGTTAGCAATTTGAGACGTGTGAAAAATTCTTGGAACCTGGGTTTCTTATCCAAAGAATGTCAAATTTGCATTCAATTGTGACTGCAAAACAAATACTTGAAACATTAATGTGTTGGTATGTATAATGTATTTACACAAAAGTTTTATTAAACATAATGTAGTAGTTGTCTAAGTGTATTTTGTTTTACGCAATGAGAGTTATTATTTACTTATATGAATAATAGTTTGATATAAACTCGAAAAATTTTTATTTATTGATAACTTACTGTATGAGAAGTAGGCCATGGACCCTGTTTGCAGTGACAGTTATGTTATTTAAGTTATCATAGTTTCACAGTAATTCGTATTAAACCTTCTTTTAGACTAAAGCTATGTTCAAATTTTCTTAAAGAGTGCTATTTAAAGCAAAGCAAAGCAAGCAAGCAAGCTTTTGATTGTGGGTGTTTTTATCACATGCATGTTGATGGTTTGTTAGGTTTGTTTTCCAGCATAATTCGTATGGTGATGATTTTAACTTGAGTGGTAGCTGTTGCTTGTTCCTAAGTATTTAGGAACAAAAAGGTGTATAAAAAAGAGATGAAATGGTAACAATCTCGCGAATGTCTTCAATACCCTTTTAAACTACATACTGACAGTAAAATCTGTTTGATCCAGTCCAACAAAAAATATGAATTGTTTGGAATCGAGGAGACATAAGTGTATGACCTTTAAAGGAGGTGGTCTTAAATCCACAAGCTCGCTTCGAGTTCTACCTGTGACTATATTTGGTTACATTTTTTTTGTAATGGGAATGCGCCATTTAAGACTTAAGCTTATTAATATGAATCGAAGGGAAAAAAGTAATGCATGAGTTAGCGAGAAAAGACATTGGTTTTATACTTACAGGAATCAATTATAGGGTTTGCATAGTTATTGTCGGTGAATACCTACTAAATTATTAATAACTGCACTCAAATATAAATAGTCCTTCTGAGAAGAGCCTGGTAACTGGAAAGTAATGTAAACAATACATACAGTCTTCTCTCATTGCGATTTTTGGTTAATATCATTTTAAGCTTGCTTAGTTCATGAATTTTTTTCTTTCTGTCCAACTCCAATTTATATATTATCCTCTTTCATTAACAAGCGCATCTTTCCGATTTCATCTATTGTTCTATGCTCATTTATTCAATATTTCTGTATTTCTATTTTAGAATCAATTTACATGACATGTTATTTTATACAAATTTCCCCGAAAACATATTTTACGTGGAATTTCTCTGCGTTGCAAACGCATTTCATCGAAAATGATGTACAAAATTCACAACGAACAAATTTTATATGATTTGTTCTATAAACCCGTTGAACGGTCTGCAGTCTGTATCTAACCTTAAATAACCAACGCGAAGATTGTTAGTAATTTTGGAAGTTTGGAAGTTTTTTAACAAAAAAGTAATAAAAGAACCATGTCGTGGTCAAAACAGCAGATAGAGGTTTTAATTAAGATTTAAAAAAAAGTTGGCAAGTGCAAACAATTGGCAAGTGTCCCCAAAATTCAAATATTTCCGCCCCATATTTAACATGGCATATGATTACCACCTTAAGTTAAGACATGTGATCCCAACATCACAAAACTAACTACAGTCGGTTCGTTCTCAAGAAAAACCGCGCGTAAATGAAATCACGTGTACATTGAATGACCTAGGCAAGTGGATGAGGTTGAACTGGGTCGTATTCTGTTCCCCTAGAAAGAGCTATACATTTCAATGCGAGTGGTCCAATACGCAGCCGACTTAGAATAGATCACACGTGGTCTTTGTTTACATGCGGTTTTTCTTGGGACCGTCCAGACTATCGCTCTAACGGTATATAAAGTGCGCATGCTCTATTTAAAAATCTCATGATATTTGTGATCAAAATTCACAATCATTGCAATTCAAAAGTTAATAATTTTGATGAAATTTCTGCAAATTTTCCACAGAAAATTTCTTGTAAACCTCTAAACAAAATTTCCTATCGTGAAAATTGGCTCTTAGTTTAGCCAGCAAATAGACGCTTATAGAACAGCAGGTCTGATGGGAGGTCAGTTGAGGGGCTGGCTAACAGATTCTTTAGTTCTTTTAGCCAGCCACCGGATGGGGCCACCATCGCACACTAACAAGATAAAAATCCGAGTTGAGGGCTTGTTCGTTCGCCGATCCCACGTGCTCCGCCCCTATTTTTCAGCCACATCCCACGTGGTCGCCTCTATTTTTCAGCCACGCCCTTTCTCTTTTCACTCCACCGAATACAAAACGTCTTTCTCGTCCATCTGGCGTCATCCCACGATCACGTAGTTTTTAGCTTTCCCTCAGAATATATAGTAACATTTTTGAATTTAACAAATTTTTCGATTGAAATTCCATTCAAAATTTTGGAATTATTATAAATCTATTTGTAAGTACAAACAGTATCTTTTCACCATGAGGTAGACTGTTATCGAGAATAATATAATATACTTATACATAACAGGGCATTGTTCTTCAAGCGTTGCGAGTTGGGTTGGCCTTAGAAGCGCTACGCTGCGTTTTTTTATTTTACTTATCTTCGGTACCTTTATGATTGCTGAAATGAGGGTACCGCGTTCAAGGTTTTTTTTCAGAAAATTACTCACAATCGCTAAATATTTAAAAAAGGAATGATGAGGGCAAGTAAGTGGTCAGGAATAACGGACGTGCCTTATTTAAACAACGGTTATTTTCGATGCAGTTGATGATCTATCTGCAAAAGTTAATAAGTTGGAATATTGAACCACAGAATACACCAACTAACAAGAATCGAAGCCCGACGCATTTTATTTGATGTTTTGGTAACCAAAATGTATGACCTTGAGAGACCGACGTTGACGGATAACTTAGTAAATACAAATGTAATACAAATGTAATAATAACAATTTTTATTTATAGATATCGAAGAATAAATATATTATTTAAACGCTTCACAACAAAGTTATGAAAAATATTTTTAAAAACAATGACTATTGAACTAAGAAGCAGCAACTACTCTTAATTGTTTGCCTTTCTTACAGTTTTTTTTTTCAATGTGTACATTTGCTTACGGGGTGTGCTAACAGTCAGTTTCTGTGGGTTTTTGGTTGAAATTGAAGGAGATGGCAAAGGCACAGCTACACCAGGCTTGACATCTTCAGTACCAACTTCCATTTGAACAAATTCATTATCTAAAAAATATAAATAGTAAACTTCCAATGAGTATCATTGTAAACAAAAATCATGTGGATTTTATAAGAAACTATACGTTTTTATGCATTACATCTACTTATGTATCTGAACAATAATGGCAAAGCTTGACAGCTAGGGAAATGTTCTGCTCGACATGGGGAAGGTCCTGGTTCAGGTGACGGTATGTTATCTGCAATTATAATGTTATTCATTGTTGTAACTGATATATAACAAAGTAAGAGTTGATACTGCCACGAAGTAAACTTATTATAAATGCGAAAAACAATTAAATACATCAACTGATTCTAATAAATAATCAAACTTAATATTTACCAGAGCGAACAATTATCTTTCTTGGGGGATCATTTATCGAAACATGACTGTGTCGTTTTAGTCCTAGAAATTTCGAAGGTACAGCTAGCTCGAACGATCTCTTAGAGCTTCCACCCTTGGTGATCAATTTATCTTCAAAATAAAGTTCACACAACTTGTAATTTTTTGAAGTTGAACTGTCGTCTTTCCAGACAAATCTTCACGATTACAAGCCTCTAACCATAATTGGGATCTAAAACATTTATATGTTAAGACAATAAGTAAGTTAATATCAAAGAATAAACAAATAATATTTGCTGGTGTATTCTTTGCTAATAAGTATAATATGACATGTATATTGTTAGATAGAATAAGTCAACACAACAATGATTAACCTATCACAAATACTGCTCATGTCATGAAATTTCTATTCAGTGTAATATCAATATAAATGTCTACATTTTAAAGAATAACTGAAATGCTTACCTAACAGGTTCCATCGGAAATCCAATCATAGATATACCTTCTCCTGTTCCTGAGTAACATCCCCGAACAACAGCACAAGTTATTCTTCCCATAGCTTCAATTATCAGTAAACACTTTACTTTCCACAAGTAATATTTTTCGAAACAAGAGACAAAGTAAAAATTATACACAAAAAAACTTTCTGTAAACAAGTTGGTTGTCAGACGGCAAGGTGAAGTATGACAAGTATCTTATTATAAAAATGGTGATTTTCAGACATGCGCATACAAAAAATGATCCGAAGCTTCGCTTCTTGTTAAGTGGTGTATTATTTGCTTCAACTCTTCTTTACTTGAAAAAACAATTATAAACATGTACCTACTTAAGAACTGGACATACGAGGCTCGCATTTTCGAAAATAATCCTTAACATACCAGTAATTTAAATAAATATACAGTGTGGAACAGCCAAATGGAATAAATTCGATAACGAATAAATGAGGGTGTGTTGGGAAAAACGCTTGGACACGTCGATTTGTATTTTTAAATGCGCATTTAAAAAAAAATTATATAGGGTGTGTCATGTGACAGTGGCCAATACCAACTTTCTAATTTTAAATGCAACCCCCTGTATATTATTTATTTTTTGGATTCTTCAGAAAATTCTAAAGTTCGTTTCAAAGGAGTTGATAACACAGAGCGCCTATAATAAACGGAAAACGGAGGTCGGGTGTCCCAAAAATTTTTATCTCTTATTTATGGTTTACAATGTATCTAGACTAAGAAGGCCACCCGGTAATCGGTCAAATAACCGGGGACTACCGAGTTGTACCACGACTACCTGAGTTAATCCATTTCTGCCTTTATTGGGGATTATACAGATCATCGAGGTGGATCATTACGAAATTACACATAAGCCGTATTTATTGAGGGAATACCCAGTACCACTAATAATAAATTTAATTAAGGTGCAATGCAAAAGTATACACAAGTGCAGATGAAAAAACTATTTTGGAATCCCAGCTGGAACACAATCATGAAAGTGAGAAGACAATTGCAAGACAAGCTGTTAGCAATAGCGTTAAAGCTAACCTAACCTATCTTTATGTTATTTTTGTTTGCCGCAGTAGAGTTTATTATAAGTTATAAATTAGTTATAAGTTATATTATAAGTAGGTATAAAATAAATGTAAATTTGTATATTTCAAAATAAAACTGTAACACTATACCTGTACGTCTATTTATTTTATATTAAGTATACCAAATTTATATAAAATTGTTAAGGTCATTAGTAATTAGACTTTATTCCGAAATCGCCAACCCCCAAGAAATTCGGTGGTACAACTCGGCGGTAGGATTATACCTACCTGATATCTTGTGGTACAACTCGGCGACCTCGAAATAACCATAGGTAATAAAATGCAAATGAAGCATACGCATTGAACCAAACGGTCCATAGTCGTAGAACAGGGTTAGGGTTTATTTATGATTTTTGCTTAACGTTTATTATATTATTATAATTAATATTATAATGAAAATACAAAGTAATTGTTCACTAAGAATAAAAAATTATAACAAATTATTGCAGGTGAACATTACTTTAACTATAATATATACAGCATTATTAATTAAATTCTTCATCAGAAAAATCTGAGGAATCGTCTTGTCCTAAGTTAATGATTAACGGTTCGATCTCTGTACTTTCGTCGATAAAGTCGTCAAGATCCCACATTTTCCCCTCCTCAGCTATAACATGTTTTATGGCGCTTTGCCAGTTTTCGACACTCACATCTGCCAATGAATCCATCAAAAGTTGCCGTACTTCTTGAATTTTAAAAAAATTTTTGTTCTTGGCAACATAACCTTTGACTTGTGTCCATATAAGCTCTATTGGGTTCAGCTCACAATGGTAAGGGGGTAAGCGATATACAATAATACCTCTACCTTTTGCCATCTCATCGATTACAAATTTTTTATACTTTGCCTTACGCTGTCTAACAATTTGCAAAAGTTCTTTTTTCACCATTGTATCATCGAAATTTAAGGCTTTACACTGCAACCACTCAATTATCGCCGCTTTTTTCCATGAACTTGTGGGAAGCTTCTCTACTAACCGAGAATGATATACATTATAATAATTATAATTATAATAATTATTATAATATATTATACATTACAATAACTGAATTCTGGGGAATGTATTCGATCATTTGTTGGAAATATTCCTCAAAAACGTCAGCCGTCATTTCTTCGTGGTAGTCTTTGCTTGAATTAGATTGAAATTCCAATAATCCTTGATCCAAAAATCCGTTTTCACTGCCTATATGGGTTATAATAAGCCTGCGTCCCTTTCCAGAGTGAAGTCTTAATCCTGTTGACCAACCCTCCATGACAGCTTGACGGGAATTCAGTATATTTTTATCTTGCCAGACTTTCGATACGGTGTGTCCTTCATTTAGCCAGGTTTCATCCAAATAGAAAATATTCTTACATTCGTTGCGATATGTTCGGATTGACCTTAAGTAGTATTCTCGTCTCCAGCAAACAATATCCGGCCTATCAATAAGAAAAGATTTTCTGTTCTGTTTTTCCCACCGAAAGTTCATTCCATAAAGAATTCTCCATACTCAGTTCTTGATAGTTGTGGCAGGTTTCCGTCATTCTGGGCGGCTTGCACAATCTTGTCCAATGTTGGTATTTCTTTTGCGAAATACATACCATGCACTATTCTACGAACACTGTATTTAACATCGTCGTCAATTTCTAATGGTTTCTTCCCCGGGTGAGGAATAGGTTCACGGAGGTTCCGGCATTTTCTCTCACGTAAAAATCTATAAATCCTTGATTCTCCCACCCCTATCATATTGGCACAGTTCATAATTATGTCGCGAACAGAACTTGTGGGGTTTTGGTGCACAAGAGCATCATGAACGTTCAGGATTAATGTTTTTTCCCGCAAAGAATATGCACTTTTGCTAACTCGTTGAATAGGAATTGGAGAAAAACTTGAACTTGAAGCCATCTTAATTAGACGAATAGACGTTACTTGCTAGTTGCTGAATACTAACTACTTCAAATTTTATTCTATACAGGTACTTAGATTTAAATATTAACAGGAAATTGGGTTGTACCTGTATAGGTTACGGGGCAGGTAGTTCCGTCGCGCCTATGGTTTACAACTATTTTATGGTCCGAACCCCCGATCCGTGCTATCAACTCCGGTATATTGTGATTGCGCGCAGCGGTCAAATACCTCCTGAGGTACTGAAATTTGCCCTTAAGACAAATGTGGTGATTGCGCGCAACGGAAGGATTGAGGCGATTAAGGCAGGAGGACACAAATTTTTAGAAAACTTATCTAAAATTAGGGTATATAAATAAATTCTTAGAATGATACGATTCCAATATCTGTTTTCTTGATGACATTTTGTAAATTCTTATTGGTTGAAGACAGTATAAATACAGGAATCAAATATTAAATATATAGTATTTCGAAATTGGAGTTTATGTTGAGTGAACGTGCTAGCAAATTAATTGTAATTTAGGAGTACATGAACAGTAACTATCAGAGATATATTAAAAGCAGTGTAGCATCTTCTCCAAGAATAACTATGAACGTTACCATATGGTCTTGTGGAGCCTTTGTCAGGTTGCGATTCATTGGAAAACAATACGATACGAGATACTCCAATCCTCTATTGTCCAAGTCAAGTGTTATCGTGCAAAATTCAACTCCACGTCTTGCAGTTGATTTCAAAGGGAAACTCCTGTGGCCAGTTGGTTCCTCAAAGCACTAGACTCTTCGAACCGCTGGCTGAGGAAAATACAGAGTATTCTGACTTCAGTATTTTTAAATGAATTAAAAAATGTTCAAGTAGGAACTTATGTGCATAATGTGCAATTGAATAGCTTGAATATACAAAAAAATATTAAAAATCATAATTATGAAAGAAAATTAAAATATGCTACTAATTTGATAGGTAAATTTGAAAATAAAGAAATATTCAGAATAGATTTTGTAAAAACTATATGTTATAAGGCATGTTCAAATTAAATATACCTATGTTCAATATATAAGACAATAAATAAAAATTAAAGTAATAAGTAAACAATATTTAGTTTCTTTATCATAACTTTGCGCGCAATCACAGGATACCTTTTTAGAGACGTGCGTGCAATTGCATGATGGGATTAGGACAGCCGCTTGAGAACCCTGACCGAAAATTTGTAAATTTGAAGCAATCTTATTAATAACATAAATGCTAGAGGGCGCTGTTTAATATTTTCAAATATTGTGTTTTCTCGTTACAATTTTAAATGGAAGCATAAAAATTTGAGTAGGTCTTCAAAAAGTAGACAAAATTAGTAATAAAACAGTGAAAACCGCAAGTCGATATCTTTTTCCTATCCTGAGATATCGTAAGAAACAGGTAAATGGCGGGAATTGTTCTTCCAACGACTATAAGGTTGGCGAAGTAAGTTGTGCTACATTTTTTTAATTATATAAGAATGTTATATTTGTTTTCAAGCGATGTGTTAGTAAAGCAAAAGCATAAAATATCAATAAAAACCGATATTTGCCCAGCAACAACAAATACAGTTGAAAATATGAATTACGATTTACTGATGACAACAAAATTAGTAAAGATGGCCAAGCAAGCTATGATTTTGACGCATATGTCAAAAATTATTCATCGTGTTTAATTTAATAGACTTTCTTTATCTTTTCGTACTAAAATGATTCTTACAAATGAAGAAGCATTTGATATGTTGGCAGTTTATTTTGAATGCATAAGAAATGAAACCGTTGCCGCTAGAGTGTATGCACTGCCGTACCCAAAAAGACGGCATCACAACAGAAAAGTGTTTCTCCGACTCGCACACCGTGTGCGTACTACGGGAAATGTGAATCTTCCTGTGTACCGAACATAAACGCAGAGGTAGAACAGAGGAAAATGTTATTGATGTTTTAGCTCATTCAAGCACCAGAGCTATAGCTAGAGACTTTGGTATATGACGAACCACCGTTCAAAATATTTTAAGAGAACACAGGTGACTCCTTATTTCATGCCTGTTTTATTCGGTATTATAATAAAAATGTTTTAATTTTTTTCGTTTGTTCAGTAGGTACTTACATATTTCTCATTTTTATCATACCGAAAATGTCATTAAATCATGTGAAAACATGACTAATGTATTTGCCGCCATTTTATGTCTATGCCGACGGCCGTTCTTAGTTGGCCACCCGGTATAATGTCCTATACCTATCTTCAACTGTTTCGGAAATATTAAGTGTTTTCAAATTTATTACAAAGATTAACATTAAAAAATGAAAATTATTTTATTTCACAAATTCGCTACATTACACTAAAAACCTAATAAGTAATAATGATTATTTCTCAATAATGTAAAAAAACATTAATGTGAATGTAGGAAATGTTCAAAATGCTCGCCGCGAACGCTTGGCAACATGCTAATCTGGTATAGAAATGTCTTCTAACGTTATTCAACATCTCAGGCGTGACTGATCTAATCGCAAGCGTGATTCGTCTTTTTAAGTCATTAAATGTTGAGGGGTTTAGTTTTGCATACAATTCTTTTGACCAATCCCCAAAAAAAGAAGTCTAATGGCGTTAGATCAGGAGATCGTGCTGGCCATTCTATCGATCCCCACCTCCCTATCAACCGATTTGGAAAAATTTGGTTCAGTTACTGCCGGACATTAATTTGGTAATGGGGCGGTGCTCCATCTTGCTGAAACCATATCATATTCGCAGGAACTTGTGGGTTTGCTGGATCAGGATATAAGTTTGTCAAAGTTGGCACGACATTATTTTGGAGCAGTTCTAAATGTTTATCTCCATTCAAGTTGCCATCAATGAAAAAGGGACCTACGATATGATTTCCAACAATTCCTGCCCAAACATTAACTTTTTCAGGATATTGCGAATGTTCTACTCTCCTCCAGTGAGGATTCTCATTAGACCAATAGCGGCAATTTTGACGATTAACATGACCGTGAAGTGTAAATGTGCTCTCATCAGAAAACAAAACATCTTCTAATTGGATCATGGATCTAACATTGCCATCATTTGTTCACAAAAATACGTTCTCCTATCGAATCGTCTTCCATGAGCTCCTGAGTTGATAAACAAAACTGTTTTTGTATTTTTTTTATTTCATATCAGTAAAAAGGAACGCAGGAATGGTTTTTGCCTACTTTCTCAATATCAAGAGCTGTGTTTTAATGTTAATTTTTGTAATAAATCTGAAAACACTTAATATTTCTGAAACAGTTGAAGGTATAGGACATTGTACATGAATTATGTCTAGAATTTTCTGAAGAAACAAAAAAATAAATAATATACAGGTGGTTGCATTTAAAATAAGAAAGTTGGTATTGACCACTGTCACATGACACCTATAAAAAATTTTTATTGAAAAACATGCGCATTTAAAAATATAAATCGACGTGTTTTTCCCAACACGCCCTCATTTATTCGCAATCGAATTTATTACCTACTTGAATTTATATCGAATAGAAAACTGGGCAAATCGATTATGTTGGGATTTAACTAAATGCGACTGTAGGAGTAGTTGTTTCTCTTTCTTAATTTCCGCAAAGTATCGCTGTTCCGATCGTTGCGGAAATTAAGATGCAGGAAGAAACCACAGAAAACCTGCATCCATCATCCCGGAATAGGAGAGAAAAATGGTGCTTGTTTGATTGTGTTCCATAATATAAGTAGATACCTACTTCAGGTACTGGAAAGTACCTGAAGTGTGTGCTTTGCACTGAAAAGTACGTTTTTTGTGGTGTGTAGTTGGGCCTCGCAGTCTGGAACTCCACAGGTTGCAACAATTAGTCGGTTGCTTTTTCGTGCACTTTCTGTTTAGTTTTTATTGATTCGGTGCACTACTTCGTTGGAATTTCGCTGTTTCGGCGCATGGAGGTGTGGTAAGGATGTATTTTTAGTCGTCCGAGGTTAGGAGATTGGCGAGAAATTAGAGAATGCCTTAGAGATCGCCGTCCTACTGGCGAAAGGGATTGCATTCATTAATATAACGCGAGTTATCTCAAGAATTTTTTCCAACGGGAAGTCAAATGGCATAGGAGGTTTTGGGAGAGTGATGTGAGCTGTTTCCTCGGGTTTTGAGGTTGAAGATTGCCTTTTCGGGCATTTTGGGTCATATGTTGCGTGGTCGCCACCACAAGGCTTTTATGCCTTGTCACATTTGTCGGATCTGTGTTCGTGACTACCACAGTTTGAAAAGTTGATTTGAAGATCTTTGAGAAGATCAAAGATTTCTCCAGAGATGTTTTTGTCGACGTTGGAGATGACAAAGGAGAAGTTTGGGGTGGTGTTTTTAGCTTGAAGGTGCTTCCTGGAGGCAGGAGTTTCAGAGAGGAGAAGTATGCATACCACTTAGTTATCTCCTATGGCATTTTGGGTTATTAATTGTGTTTCTCTTTTAAACAACGTTTAAAATTTATTTTAAGTAAGTTTTCGATATTTTACAAATATTTAATAGAATTATAACAAGAAATTTCCAGATATAATCAATCGTTTAAATTTTACACCTTTTTACCAAAAAATCTGACTTTTACCAAACTTTTTATGGATAATTATAGTAAAAAATTTAGGTTTCATCCTGTCAGAAGTTCGGAATAAGGCGATTATTATCAAAGTTGAATTATATCGCCTAAATGTGATACTGTAGATGTAATAGAAAACTGTATAAACTGATTTTTTCATATTCGACCGTTATTAACATGTAGAAACCACTTTGATTGTGACACACAATTTTTGTCGGACACGCATACGAGAGAGCATTCGTTTTTATTTCACAACAGAAAACTGGGTCATTGGTCGAATGACATAATTACATTAAGGGCCAAATTTTATTTGTCACGCTCATTGTAATTACAAATTTTTTTGCTGTACTCAAATAGAATGTGTTTTGTGGGTCAATAAGTTTTTTGAGATTTATTGTTAAGAGATACTTGTTTTTTAATTGAAATGTTTGTATAAAATTTGACATCAATAACACGTAAAGCCTGTTCATAGATATAAGAAAGTGACTGACTGAATCCTATTAGGAAGTACCCCTTGATAAAGTATAGGATAAATATTTTAAATGGGTACGGACCATAGCCTACCTGCTCTAAAACTACGAAAATCGGGTAATAAAAAAAAAGACATCTTTCAAAAATATTTTTTATATTATATTGTTTTTTGAGTTTTTTATATACAAATGTTCCATTTACTACTATTTATACAAATTATTTACCTCTAATCTCATTTAGATATACTCCTTGAAAATGAACACGTAGTGGTTCGAAAGCTCGGAATTAAATTCTTAAAAGAGTACACTTTGGTATTATTGCCACATCCCCACAAAAACTCCTATTTTATATATATATATATATGAAAAATAAATTTGCAAGAAGCTTTAATACAAACCAGTACAATTTTTTGGAACAAAATTCTACAAAAGATAAAAATAAGTCGGAAATCCACATGGATAAACCACATTTTTAATGCAGTGGAGACTTACAGAACGAAGAATATGGATACAGAATGTCTCGTAGCAGAGAACTCAATGACTTTTGGTAGAGTCCAAAAAATGTATTGCTGGAACTGAAAATCGATTAGCACATCTGTTTGCTGTACGTATATATATATATGTTACGGGCCATGTCCGCAATCGGGCCGGGACGTCATGGCCCGGGCTATGTTGACACAGCCCGGGCCCTGACGTCCTGGCCCGACCTTCTTGGACTATGTCGTCTTGGCCCGGGCCATGACAGCGTAGACCGGGCCGTGACAGCAGCGCCCGGGTATTGTCAAGACGGCCCAATACTATCCGAAAAATTCGGAGTGCGATTTCGGAATTGGGTCCCATGTACCTACTATTTGTTTAATTTTACCAACCTAACAAAACCTAACCCCAACCCCAGTTAGATTCGACGGCGGACCGAATTACGAAAAATTCGGAGTGCGATTTCGGAATTGGGTCCCATGTACCTACTATTTGTTTAATTTGACCAACCTAACAAAACCTAACCCCAACCCCAGTTCGGTCCGCCGTCGAATCTAACTGGGGTTGGGGTTAGGTTTTGTTAGGTTGGTCAAAGTTCTCATCTTGTAATGTACTTATACGTTTATTGAATTTTGCAAAAAAAACTATTTGACAACATAGCCCGGATAGTATTGGGCCGTCTTGACAATACCCGGGCGCTGCTGTCACGGCCCGGTCTACGCTGTCATGGCCCGGGCCAAGACGACATAGTCCAAGAAGGTCGGGCCAGGACGTCAGGGCCCGGGCTGTGTCAACATAGCCCGGGCCATGACGTCCCGGCCCGATTGCGGACATGGCCCGTGACATATATATATATATACTGAGTACAAAAGTTTTAAAATAAATTATGTAGAAAAAATCTTTCACGTCTAACCGCTTCAGTTGTTTTCTTGTTTTGCATTACTGAATAAATTAAATACTGGAAAATAACGTCTACAGTAAAACGCAAATAAAATATTAAGTAGCGGGTTAAGTACTCGTAGGACTGACTTTGCTAAGTTACTTTTCCACATGTACCTTGAGACCGACTTCCTATGCTTTCATTGCCATTATATTTCGTTATCATTGTAAAATGTAGGAGTCGACATTTAGTTTTTTATCCATTGGCAGTACGAAATTGCAATTTTAATGGGTTTCGTTTTATTCTTGTTCAGCAAACTATTTACTTCAGACAACAAATACTACATGTTTAAGGTGATTAAAAGTATGCTGTACTACAACGACGATTAAAGATTAAATTCTTTGAATTTGAGAAAAATTCGACTATTGACTGATAATCTGCGAAGAAGGGAAATTTGGTCTAAATACAGAAAAATAGGTACTTATTTCTTAATAAGGGGCCATCCCTAAATTACGTCACACGTTAAAGAGGGGTGTATCACCGGAATGTGGCATTGTGGGACAAGGGGCAGGGGGGGTCAAAAGGTTTGTGATGTCACATGTTAAAATTTAAAATACTAAAAGTTTTGTATGTTCAATAATTAACATAATTATTCGTCTATTGTTTCTTAACTAACTATAGTCGTTTTTTTCTCTGTTATCTAAAATATTTGACTTTATGTTGATTTTATTTATTTAATAAAAATAACTTTTTTCTTTTGATTATTTTTAAATACATGCATAAAATTGAAAAATGTGTGACGTCGCATCAGGGGATAGGTGGTTCTAAAAATGTGATAACCTGTGACAAGGTCGGGGGGAGGGGTTAAAAAGTACTAACATTCGTGTGACGTAATTTATGGATGGCCCCTAACTGGAAAATGTGCAAGATATACTTAGACACATTCTTGAGATCCCTAATAATGCTTAAGCATTATCCCTAATAATAATTGGGCAATAGCAGTTTAAAGCAACATTTCGCCCAAGGCTCGGATTGATGAACCACTACGTTCTCGTCCACGGTACCTGTCTGTAACTCTTGTTTCGTACGTAGCCAGGCCAGGCTAGGCCAGCTGCTCTGAATGCACTCGATTCCATAGATATCAATTCTAAGCTAGTATGTGATTGTTGACTAGTCTTAAACGCACTCGGAGACCGTAGCTTGGTTACCAGCGTACAAGAGTCATAAGGGTAACGAAAAAGCGGATTAAATGACCAGACAAGGCCCATTAATGCCATTCAATGGAGCGGAACCCTTCTGCAGCGTCGTAAAATCGACAATATACATGGTTACAAAGGAAGTAGGTGGCTCATAAATCTCTAGAACAGTGGTAAATCTCACTAGGACGAAGAGAAGCGAAACAGTTCATAAGAGGACATTCGCCAAAATTTACGACAGCAAAGATACAGTTAGTTTCATCTAAAAAAGTAATATGAGTAGATTCCACAATGTAAGGGTCCGAACAGTAAATTCAAAGATAATGGGGTCGAATGGGGTTCACAGAAAAAGCCATGTGCCGATTCCGTCACCTAGAGGAGGAAAACGCAGAGCACATCCTATGCCAATGCGACTACTTAGGTCTAGGTGGAATAGGCCAATTAGCCACCTCATCAAATTTGATATAATCTGCCTTTTAATCTGTAGCCTACCTAAATTTTGTTGTAATTTTCCCAAAAACAATTCTATCATGGCATTGTGAAGAAGTAATAAAAACATTTTCATAGCTATGTTAATATACAAGGTGTTTCCTTTGAAGAACCATGATAATTTACTTTGGGCATTTTCAAATATAAGAAATTGTAGTTAGTGATTTGAGAACACCTACATATGTTTTTATTAAGCCTTGTATTTATTTACTTTTTTAATGAAATTAAGTTAAATAGTGTAATTAATCATAAACACTTAGTTTCATTTAAAAAGTAATATGAGTAGATTCCACATAGTAAGGGCCCAAACAGTAAATTCTTGTATTTATTGATTGAGTAACTAACACATGACTTGTTACGCCACCAAATATTATATGTTTATACATTATGCCATTGAGAAATTGTAGTTAAACATAATTTGATTTTTACAAATATCAGTTAATTGGTGATTAGACCACACATGTCGAAGCGTTAAACCAACATACCGTGAGTATTATACTTCTTTCGATTGCAATACGTATGATTTGATTACGTCAGTATCGACGGTACCAATTTCCAAATTTATGTATATTTATTCTATTGCTACTTTGGTGCCCATATTTTCGAACCATACCCAATATTATATTCTAAAACAAACAAATAAATCAAATCCGTTTAATATTCACACCCACGTAGGTATCCTTATTTTCGATATTTCGTTAATATACATCTTCGTCATCTATACTTATAGTAATATATAAAAATGATCAGTATATAAAATGTACAGTTATTGAGCCGTGACTTTGAAAAATAAAATTAAATAACGTATATCATGCAAAGATATTTTTAGTATGTAGTTCGCATGACAGAATTAATTAACTTTTAATAGCTTGACCATTATAAATACACTCACCGACAAAAAACTTATTTTTCTGATATTGATTACTTAATATAGATAAGAGTTGTAGGCATTTAGATTACTTCATTGTTCGGTAATTCAAAATTGCAAAGAAAAATTGCTAATGTCTATAAGATTCTATATTCTTACAAGGAATTGAATCAGCCATAACCAGTAAGTGGGATAGGTACTATTTTTAATTTGTTCTACATGTGACAACTCTCACATGATTGAAGGTCTTTTTATTCTAAATTCAACCATCATTACTTTTTTAAATGAAACTAACTGTTTCCAGGGGCTGCCCACAAGGCGGAGTACTATCTCCCCTACTATGGTCACTCTTGATGGATAGCTTGATTAGCGCTCTCGAGAGAAGAGGGGAAGAACTGCAAGCGTATGCAGACGACCTTGTCATCTTGGCAAGGACCAAGTCAGGAAGGGTAGCATATCATACCCTCCAAAAGACGTTGGACGATGTCCACAGTTGGTGTCAGAGGGAACAGGTGTCTGTTAACCCTGGTAAAACTGTAATAGTTCCCTTCACTAGGAAAAGAAAGTTGGGGGATATTCCACCACTTTCCAACAATGGTGAGGTTATTCCATTTGCAGCGGAAGTAAAATATTTGGGGATTATCCTAGATACGAAACTTACTTGGAACGCTCACTTGGAAAAAGTTATCCATAAGGCCAGACTATCCTTGTGGACATGTCGTAGGATCTGTGGAAAATCTTGGGGCTTGGGACCCAATCAAATCTATTGGATATATGTGATGATCGTTAGACCAATGATCACATATGGAGCTATTGCCTGGTGGCCAAAAGCTTTACAGCGAACGGCCCAAGCAAAGCTCTCTGGTTTACAGAGACAGGCTTGCCTGGCAATCACTGGTGCTATCAGCTCCACACCGTCAGCAGCCATGGAAATCCTTCTGGACCTACCTCCTCTCCATATATTTTTGGAAAGAGAGGCTAGATGGACAACTTACAGAATTGTGCATATTTCTAAATGCACAAATCAGGCTTATACAGAACGAAGCAGAATGCTAGTGGACACTGAAAGTCACAGTATTCTGGGAATGACCTCTGACATAATGCCTCCAACAGTAAACTACGACCTGCCTTATACCGTCCTAATTCCAAATAGAGATGAATGGGTCCTCCGTACGGATGAACTATTAAGAGCAGACAGCTGTTGGTACACAGACGGTTCAAAAACACCCTCAGGCTCTGGTGCAGGTGTATACGGGCGCAGACCTAGGACAGAAATCTCAACCTCTCTAGAATCCTATGCAACCGTATTCCAGGCGGAAATTTACGCCATTGTTTCATGTGTGGAGAGATTGGAGCAAGCCAATCTCATACATAGAACAATAAAAATTTTCTCGGACAGCCAAGCGGCTTTGAAAGCACTTAGCTCTCACCGTGTAACGTCGAAATTGGTTTTAGACTGCCAAAGAAGACTCTCCTTAATCGGAGAACTCAATAAAGTATTGCTGGTCTGGATCCCTGGCCATTCTGGCATGGAAGGAAACGAGAAGGCAGACTCTCTTGCAAGTGAGGGTGCCGTACGTGTTTCTATCGGACCAGAACCAATAATTGGCATCGCAATAAGTTTTGCCAAACAAACACTGAATACCTGGACGGCAAGAAGAGCTTTAGAGTTCTGGCATAATTTACCAGGATTAGTTCATTCAAAGGCTTTCATACATCCTTCGAAGAATGTCTCCAAAAAAATGTTAGACTATAGCAGGCATGACCTACGTTGTCTAACAGGTCTTTTAACAGGCCACTGTCATCTGAATCATCATATGCTAAAACTTGGACTGTCGGAAGATCCGACCTGCCGTCTTTGTCTGGAAGATGATGAATCAGCAGAGCATATAATTTGTGCCTGCCCCGCAGCGGCTCGAATCAGGTATCTGATGTTTGGCAGGGATTCTCTCTCGCCCTCGGACCTGAAATATCATTCACCAAATAAACTAATTGGCTTTGTTAAGAAGCTGAATTTGTTTGGTGAAATCTGAATAGGCGTGAGCCACAATAGACTCTTGCGAGTCGCAGTGGAGGGCCTTATAGACCCACTCACCAAAAACCTAACCTAACCTAACTGTTTCTAATTAATTCCACTATTTAATTGAAAAATTATGAAAATTCTAATATATTGATAATTATTTCGATATGGGATAGTGGAATTAATTAGAAACAGTTAGTTTCAATTGAAAAAGTAATATGAGTAGATTCCACAAAGTAGGGGTCCAAACAGTAAATTCATGTAACCATCAATTTTGTTATTTTGTATTTCCGATCGAAACGAATTTAGCAAAATAAATAAAAGATATAAACAAATTTGATCAAACAAAAATAGAATAAGCTACAATATTACCAGTACACATTCAATTTACAAGAATGTGCTCAAAAATCCATCCTTCAGCTTCAACACAAGCCTCAAACTATCTCATCTCATCAGTTCACGCGTACATTCAGCTCTTATCATTTCTGAAGAATTAGCTTTAGATACTTCTTTTATTTAATTTTTTTTTTCTGTTTAAATCTTCTACATCGCGTGGTGGATTTGAGTATGTAAGTCCTCGAAGAAAACAATCAAGGGGTGATAGGTCTAGAATCCACGCAGGTCATGCTGTATTACCTATCCAGTAATAAAGAAATCTATTATTTAAAAACTATGTTACCCTGCCATAATTATGTGGAGCTACATCAACTTGTTGCCATAATATGATTTATATTCTTTCGTTGAACGGAATATCCTCCAATAAATCTGGTAACTATTTTCACATAAGCAACAAGTAATGTTCACCAGCTAATGTTCCGTCATAAAAGGAAGGCCATCAACCTTCCAATAATTATCCCACACCAATCATTGATTTATCAACTTGTTTGAAATAGAATTTCTCTTGCTTAATCTGGATTTTCTGTAGACCATCAGTAATGACACCATTATTATGAAAACATGATTTATCACTTCAGAAGATTATATTCAAAATATTTGGATATCTTCTATCATAGTTTTAATGTGTCATTGGGCCTCAACTCCTGAGTTGAGTCTATTTTAAGTGTATGATATTGTTGACATGCAAGAATTCTTTAAATTGTACTTTTACTAAGATGAACTGATACATGAGGATTGGATACTACATACGCTAGATCATATACCTCATTATTGTAAGTACTTTTCCATGATGCGTGTGTTTGGAATTAGGAAATGAACCTTGCTGCAACTTTCTTTCAGCTACATTAAGGATTTCAAGACCTAAAAAACGACTACAAGCAAATACATATTAAGGATCTCGCAGTTTAAAAGAAAACAACTACAAGCATGTTCGTGTTTATAAAATAAAGTTTACATACTATGCAAGTGTGTTACATGGTTGAATTCAGAATAAAAAGACTTTCAATATGGGCTGTTAGTGCCATAAGGGATTCGCCATAATGTAATGTTCGTTCAATTGCTGCAAATTTTATGGAGTTATCTTTAGCCATTTCACAGAATAAATCAGATTAATGCCACTATCTTCAGTTTTATTTTACGATTATATTTTTAACAATTTTATTAAATTTTTTGCGATTTTTTGTGTACTTTAAGGGTAATTTCTATTTTTTATTAATACATTATAAACAATTTAATACGAGGGTTCAAGTTTAGCTAAATAGAGTTAATTAGTGATCCAATTTTTTGAATGAATAAGGTATGAATATCATAGAAATTCGTCAGCTTCCTGAAAAATAGTTTTAGACTGTTGCTCGCGTAATTTCAAGAACCGATTCGAGAGTGTGAATAAGTATTATAAAAACGGTATTTGCGGTATTTCAAGAATTAATAATAAGTAATCGAGTTAACCGTGGAAATCCTATAAATAGTCTGAGTAAATCAATTGAATTTAAATATTAAAATTGTATGATCGAAGATAGTGTAATTTCTAAAAATAAAATATATCTATCAAATGTATAAACAAAACAAATGTATCGAACAATATGTTGGCATATAAAGAAATTGCTGAAAATTACTCTCAAAATTACCATTGAAATTTTGAGCAGACGTGTTATTTTGGCGATGTATCAGTTGCAGGTTGACCTTTATAACAGTAAACTAAGAAACCTTTATTAACCTAATAAAATTTATTTTCAATAATTAAAATTCAAGTTCAAATATGGTGAACCAGAGAGAGCTTGTAATGTTAGGTGTTGCAGTATTAATTTGTTGTTTGTTACTTTATAAATGACGTAAAATTGCAATTAGTGAGCGTATTGTCAAACAAACCGATTCTCGCCCACTTTATAAAATTGTATTTAGAGAGTATAGAACATGTTTTATATTTTTACTCCGACGATTTTCACTTGTAATCTCCCTAGTGCTTGAATTATTGCCGGAAAATTTTTGATTACACGAATTTTCTTTAAAAATTCATGCACGAGGCAAATTTTCCGCAATAAATTCAAGCACTAGGGGGATTTGGTAAGAAAATTTCATACCAGAATTATTTAAAAGGAAAACATTAGGCAAATATCTATTTAGACGTCATCCATAAATAAATAGAAGCATATTGTGTGTAACGCGAGTTTTGACGATTTTCGTTATTTGAACTGTCATTAACACTGTGTGGGTTTTTACTTTGAAAAGAAATGTTGCGATTTGGAGAGGAACCTACAGAGTTAATTAAAAAAGAGGTGAAAAATTCAACTCCAGAAAAATAACAAAAAGTCTAAGGCAACAGTATGGACTCCGTTTTTGGAGTTTTGCAAATAAAAATTATATCACATTTTCTGAAAAAAATTGCGGGAGATGACAGCTGTGGATGAAAATTTTTCAGAAAATAAGCTGGTTACCATAGCAACAATGTTGAAATGGAGGATCTGATTGGCTTAAAATGGCGGGTATACAATTTTCGTGAGAATTTTTGGGACGCACACGAATTGCGCCTCACTGTTGTTTTGGTGGACCACTTGAAAGTATATCTGTTTGATTTAGTTTTACTACTGTGACAGTTTGAGTAAGGTGTTATATAAAATATAAGCAAAAATGTCAGAAATGGTTAAAGGAAAAGTGTGAAGTTCATGGTTACTCATTGAAACCGAAGGAAGTGATATTCGATTTTGAAGTGGCAATTCATGAATCTGGCCGATAATAAAAATTATTGGTTGTCGTTTTCACCTCGCTTAGTCATGGTGGCGAAAGATTCAAAGTTTAGGATTGTCAATCGAATATAAAAGTAGCGTTTCCGCTATTGGAAATTGAGGTATGTTTTTGGATTAACATTTCTCGCTCCCGCTGAAGTAGGTGATTGTTTTGCAGAAGATTTAATGGCGGACAAACCAAAGGATGAAAAAATTTATAATTTTGCAGACTACCTTGTGAAAAACTACATTGGTGAGAATTATTTATTACCACCAGCAATATGGGCGAAAAATACTTCAACTGTAACTAGAACAACCAATACTTGTGAATCCTTCCATTCAAATCAGAAAACTGCAAATATGCATTGTTTTTAAAAAAAATGATATGCAAACGGATAAAAACGTACATGAAAATAAATTCAATAATTCAAAAAGAAAATAGGTATGTTAGTAAAGAAGTTTTAAATAAACAAACGTTTATTGAATGTAAAATTGTTCAATTAAAAGACAACAAATTTGTCGTTACGACGTTGTAAAGTGCGTTTCTTTTAAATTTGGAAGTTTACATCTATCATAGCTTTTTTTAGACATTCGGAATTGATAGATAGCTAGATGGTTTTATTGACGTCCATACATGAAGTACATTGCATATGCATTGTTTTAAAAAAAAAATGATATGCAAACGGATAAAAACGTACATGAAAATAAATTCAATAATTCAAAAAGAAATTAGGTATGTTAGTAAAGAAGTTTTAAATAAACAAACTTTTATTGAATGTAAAATTGTTCAATTAAAAGACAACAAATTTGTCGTTACGACGTTGTAAAGTGCGTTTCTTTTAAATTTGGAAGTTTACATCTATCCTAGCTTTTTTTGTTATTTTTTAGACATTCGGAATTGATAGATAGCTAGATGGTTTTATTGACGTCCATACATGAAGTACATAGTCATAATTTTAGAATTTCACATTGGATAATATGATATAAAATCGACAATACCTGTATAAATACTTCAAAGTACAAATAATCATATGCGTGATTTTGTTACAAACATGAAAAATATATATAACAAAAATGTAATACAAAAAAATGCGTTGATTTTGTTACAAACATTTTAAAAATAATGTACACGAAAAATTTAATACAAAAACTTAAAAAACATGTTACTCAATTAACAATTAACAAATCAATGAACTTGATAAATGAAACTAATGAACAAAACTGATGAATAAAACTATTGAGCAAAACTAATGAACTAATCGACACTGTAAAAACAGTTAGCCTGAAGAAAATCTTTTACAAGCGAATGCAATCTTCTCCCTGTATATAGTTTTTGAAATTACTATTGGTGTATTTCTGTAGTTTGTTGTAGAATCTCACATCACATTTATTATTTTGTGAAACGTGTAAGTTAGTGTAATAAACTCATTGCGTTCCTTGTGTCGTAATTATGAACATCAGAGTGAGAAACCAACGCATCCTTGTGTTCATGGATGTATAAGATTGTCTGTAAAATATACACACACAAGGGAGCGGAAGAATCTCGTATTTTTTAAAGAGAGGACGACACGTGGCATCATAATCCGCGTTATCGATTGTGCGAATTGCTGCCTTCTGCAATGAAAAAATTTTGTTCGCTGATGAACTGTGACCCCACAAAAGTACACCGTAATTTAGTACATTGGGGATAGTTGAAAAATACACTGATCTTATAACTTGCTTATTTAGAGAATAACTAAGTTGTCTCAGTGCAAACAGCTGAGAAGATAATTTATTTGCCAAAGTATTAATTTGAGGAGTCCAATGTAATCGTGTAAGTGTGATGCCCAAGAGCTTCACTGGTTGTGATGCACATATTCGTTTATTTGAAGTAAACGTAATCTCCTGTGTTTTTAATAAGTATAAGTATAAGTAGAATATATTTGCATCTGCGTATGTATGTAACATGAAAATAAAACGATTATTTTACAATTTATGAAATACATTATTCAGTACTATCTCCATTAATTTCTAGCTTTGTCATGTTATTTTTTTTGACATTAATAATTATGTATATTTGTACCTTTGTATTTACATGAAAATAAAATTATTATTTTACACTTCATAATATATCTTATTTATTACTATCTATTATTTTGTTTAAATATAGAACTTGCAACAAATCCTAAATTGATATAAAAATTGGCGCAATTCAGACAGATCAAGTGCAGGTAAGAAAAATACCTGGCGGTGGCCAGATACGAGATTATTTTTTTTTGTAATTTGGCGCAGTTCAGTTGCACCCAATTTTCGGAGTAATTTTTGTCATAATTCTTTGCTGTAAAAATGCTCTTTTTCAGTAAATGGTGAGAAAAAATTAATTTGACTTTCCTTGTACTTGGCTACTCTCAAAGTCCTAAATTTTTTTTGTCAAATCCACCGCGCCATTGTTTTTTTGTTGAATAAAAACTGGAAAACATCGTTACACTCAATTTAACTCATATGTGTCTCTTAGTCTTCTGCTATTATTAATATCACCTACACGCGAGCGTCCTTAAAACTGTATAATAGAATATAAATAAAGACATAGCGTATTACATGAGTTGAATTTAATATTCTACAATTACTGTTAGTTTTCCTTAGTTACGCAACGTTCGTTAGCAAAAATTTTTATGTATTCAAAGGTTACTATTAAATAAAATTTAATTCCTGGCAATGTAAACGTACTTTAAAAGCCAAGGTTACATTCGTTTGATATACATGATTAATGAAACGAACATAATTCTTGAACAATTTTTCTGTTAAAAAGCATTGACGTGCTTGAAATATCAATATAAAACAAACATTGAATGGAAAAAACAGCTTAGCTGCTCTTTTGGATTTTCTAGAAAATTTCCAACCTAAAAATATATATGAGACAAAATCTCCAAGAATATCTTGACAACGTTAGTAATACTTATTAACAAAAAGGGTTTTGACAAAATTATATTTGAAATTTTTAGTACTAAAAACTAAATTAGATACAGCAAACTCTAAAACAATGAAGAAATTGTTTATTTTAGACCTAAGAATAATTGGCAATGTTGCCAAAGCCTTTAATCGTACCTACATTATAGTCCGACTCCTATGAAATAATAATATTGTTGGAAATATTTGTAAAATATGCACATTAGTGTTAATGTTTTCAAATTATATAATTTTTGTATTGCCATTTTAAAAATAGAAAGTTATTACAAAAATCATAACACCAACTGTTTCTGTGAATTTTTGGTTTTATACTTTCTATTCAAAATTATTTATCTACAATTCCTGGGACTGAAATAATAATATGTATAATCCCTTTTAATGACCCCATTTCCATTACAGATATTTGAATATTATATATTATATAATCAAATTTAAAAAAGGTGAATTGTTAAATTGCAAATGCAAGCAGTTAACAGTAACAACGATAAAACTGTAACCGAAATAGAAATTAAAAAGAATGTGATTGTAATGGGCCATGTATCTATCACTTTAGAAAACTAAGCTTTTTCAAACAATATTGACTGAAGCGTCAAATTCAGGAGTAGATGTATGAAAAGTATATTTATTTTGGAGAAAATTACTTGCAAAATGATCTTCTGAGAACTGCTGATGCATTTGAAAAGATTTATGACAAATACAAAATTGAGTGAACAGCTGAAAAATATCATAGTGACAAACCATACCACGTCGATGTTCACATCTTCCGCTTGTGAACCGAATCCAACAGAAATTGTGTGGAGTGAAATGAAACGGTACGTGTTCTCTAAGAACTCAAGTTTTAAACGAAAAATTGATTTCTGAAAGCTACGAAAAAGTACAAAGCAATGGGAATTGGGAAAGTTGCGTCAACCATGTAATAAAAATTGAGAAATTTTTGGAAAGTAGACAACATAAAAAAATTACATTGAACCTATTATAATATCGTTAAACGATGACTCGGAAGATGTACGAGATTATGAAAATGTAACTATTTAAGGTCAGTCTTGAAATTCATTGAAAATTCTAGTTTTGACATTCTGGTTAAGAACACTTCTATTAAATATTTTTAAATGTTCACGAAAGTTACCTATGTAATTAAAATTATAAATGTAGTTAACAGCATTTAATTATAAAAGCATTGTCTAAATGTTTACTTCATTCACGAATATTATAAAACTTACTTTTAATCTAACCAGATACTGTTCTTCGTGAAGATGGGTCTGATTATTTTAAAAAAATAGCAAAAATTACAATAGCAGTAGGATTGGCAACGCAACTAAAGAAGGATTATAACCAATATAAACTCCATCCGTTATTATAGAAAAGGAGGATAAAAGAATGGACTAAGTATTATTATATGGGAATTTTTAAAAGATATGTTGTAATGATAAATAAGTTGAACACAGTAATGTAATAATGATTGTTCTTTAAAAGTGAAGGTTAATACATTCGCGGACAGAATCCAATTTGGTGGTTGTCCTCAGAAACGCAGTACGGTAACTTTCGAGCCAGTGGTCGGATTTTTTTGCTTCATGCTTTACTAGGACATTGCCCAAGGTTTGGAAGTGATACCTACTATGGGACAGTAAGTATGCGACTATAAGCAGCCTTTGTAGAATTTTACTGCTTGAACATTAGCGTTGTTTATTTATAGTTAAATTTGCACTGCTAATGCAGTAGTGTCCCATAACATCGAATTTTTGTGCTGCTATAGCTTTTACTGTCCGCGAATGTGTGATTAACGTCGTATACAATCGGTGATAGTAAACTGGACCGATTATCAGGTGATGCTCACTTCATTAGTATGTATGTAATCTCGGCCGGCCAAAATTTTGTACCCGAATTCAGGTATGTAAACTCGGCCGCCCCAATTCCAGGAAAGTTAAACTTCTCATGACACTTTTTTTGAGAACGATTAATTGCCAAAATTTCACTTGCCCCAAGTATTGATTTGTTAACGTGAAATGTTCCTTGCCCTCACAATTAATTATTAACTTGTTCTTGAAAAGTTTTTTTACGTTTTCAGTCTTGTTGAAAAAAAAAATTTTCATTAATTTTTGGATTTAAAAAAATATTTGGTAACATTGGTATCATCAGTTTTACGATCGGCCGAGATTACATATCGTATTTTAGGGCATCTTTAAATTGAGAAGATTATAAATCCTTAAGCGGCCGGGTTTACATCTGCCAGATACAATAAATGATCAATAGAAGTTATAATACGGATTTCCTGTAAAAACGGGCGTAGCCCATCTCGGCCGATTTAATAAGGTACCTGACAGATCAATTTTTAATCACTTTAGGAAATACCCATCTCGGCCAAAACCACTTTCAGGTAGGAACCGACGACAAATTTCAACCCCTAATCTATGCAATCAATTTCTTTGAATTCTTATCAATGGTGGCAGAGTAATGAACACTTGTCAGTTGTAATACATTTATCCTGAATTTTCGAAAATAGTTATTAGTTTTATTTTGATTCTTGACCAGTGCGTGTATGAACAATTTAAATTTAACTTCGAAAAATGGCAACATTTGTTCATCCAGAATTTAAAGAAATGACGAGTCAACGAGGAAAACCACTCTTAGTGATAAATAACTTTAAATTTAAACAACAAAACCGGAAATTAGCTTCAGGGGAGACAAAATGGAACCTAACCTAACAACAAATTTTTGTTGTTAAAAAAATTGAAGAGTATAAAAATAAAACTAAAACCTAACCTAACAACAATTTTTGGCGCTAAAAAATTTAAGAGTATAAAAATAAAACTAAAACCCAACAACAAATTTTTGTTGCTAAAAAAATTGAAAAGTATAAAAATAAAAAGAGTTGTCTTATGTTAAAATATTATCATTCATGAATATAACTTAATGTAAATATGTATAAATTGTTGTACCTAATATAGTTAGCTATTATATTTATATGTAGACATTAATCAAATCTAATCAATCTGATTGAAGTGTATCATTGTAATAAAGGTTGGCCGAGATGGGCCATTCCATAACAGGTCAATTTTAGACTCGGGCCGACTTGGGCGATTTTTATTCAGTATACCTGTCTGGCTAATAATTATGATAATCATTTTTGTTCAAACCTTTCGCACTTGTAAGTAGTAAAAAATTATTTTTACATTATTAACGGAAATATATCGATACCTCCAACGAACAAGGATGTAACTCAGTTTAACTAATATATAATGGGAGTGAACGTCTTTTGAAACTGCTGCAATGGGGCATTGGAGAATTAACAGAAAATTACAATAAAATAATTGATAAAAAATGTTTTTTAAATCATTAGTTGTCTCTCCTCCGCATGTACTAAACAAAGGTTCAAGGAGTATAGTTACCTGCACGTGTAAATATTTGTAACAAACGCTATATGAATTAGTACAATCCATTTGTCTAAATACAAGCGTTGTTTTTTAGATTTTGCATATAAAGCTGGAAAAAACAGTTTTAGGTATTTTTTTCAAAGTATTCTCCACGGGGAGAAATGCATTTTTGCATCCTTTGGAACCAATTCTGGAAGCAGTTATTTCACTCGCTTTTTGCAACATTCAAAATAGTGTGCTGGCTGCATCTTCTGGTGACTGGAACCTTTGACCACACAATCCATTCTTAATTTTTTGAAAAGTCGGAACTGTATGGAGGAAGGTCCAACAATTCGATGTTTTCTTGGTTTATAAACTCAATTGTTTTTCTAGCTGTGTGAGAACTTGCATTGTCTTGGTGAAGGATCATTCGTCGTTGGGGATTGGTCATGGCCCGCTTTTGGTTTATCTTCTTCCGTCAACAGATGTGGTATCCAATGAGAAACTATTTTTTTACAGATAATACTTCATGTAAAATATTTGAATATTTCACGATATGTGACATGTCGATCTTGTTGGGACGATTGTCTTCGTAAATTGTAAAAAAAATATTTCGCGAAAATTTTCTCGGCAAAATTTCATTTTTCGACTGACTCATCAACTTTAAAATTAAGATTAGGTACAGCTTTGAAGGGCAGATGTATTTTCGACACCAAGTGGTCAGAGGTACCTACATGTAATTTGGTTCCCATATTTAGAAGGGTCAGAAAAAATGGGTAATTTGGTTCCCAATATTTTGGGTTTACCTAACTTTTTTGTGTAATTTGTTTCCCGACATTTTCAGTTTACCTGGTCTCTATTAGCAATTTGGTTCCCGGAAAGCAATGAAACCCCGTTTAGTTTTTATAATTGTTTATTACAGAGTATTCACAACATATAGGTAAACTTTTTTCAAAACTATATTCACTGAAGCTAGAACATTTAAAAGGTTACTGTTCTAGCTAAGCATTAATATCTCCTATTATATATAACAACGCCACTATTTAAACGTAAATTTCTTGTACGATAGTTGTTGAATACTAGTTTAATGTATTTCCATAACCAATAGAAACTTATTGAGATATGACAACCGCCAATCACTTTTTATTTATTTTTTTATTCCTAAGCTTCTTTCTTCTACATTCAATTGCCTGTATATTATGTTATATCGTTTCTACTGTCTGCTTCAATTCATATCTTCGAGAATCTAAGCTTTTTTGAATGGATCCCTAGAATAATTTACATTTTCATGAAATGGTCAATTTAAATTCTTTTAGTTTTCCAACTATTGTGGGAACCCTAAGTCACAGATTACAGACTTAAGTTATGGTCAGGTACCCCTGAGCAGAGGCGTTCACTAATACAATACAAAAGGGGCAGTTTGGTTATGATGCCACAAGGGTTTTAAAAAAAGATCTTTGTAGAATTCAAGTAGGTACTTACTCAATGTTTTTGAAAAAGTTTTGCTAAATTCATGGAAATGATATAAAAATACGAAGTACCTATTCACGGCAAAAATATATAGGTACTACTAGAGATATAAGAACCTCTCGGGCCACATGTCCCAACTCGCATTGAAGTTATAACGAAAAATTCAAAATTTTATTTTGAAGATTTTATTTGATTTTCATGCAAGAGGTATGTCTTAATCAAATACAGGGAGGGTTACAATTACAAGATATTATGAACATAAGTTTGACTTTTCTCAATAAAACATCTTATAACAAACTTATTTTCTGCGAAACGGGATTTCACGATAGTCGTTTTAATCAAAGAGCGTGAGTTAACACAAAAAGAAATCGCTCTAATTACGGGAGGGGTCCTCACTTACTATACTGATGAGTCAAAAACAAAAGAAGGAGTTGGCATAGCGGTTATAGGTCCTAATCATAGGATATTAAACGCCTTCGGAAACCCTCCAACAATATTCCAAGCGGAACTATTAGCAATAGATTTTTGCGCTCAAAAGTGCTTCAAAAAATGCCTCAACTCGACTAGAATATTTATTGCTTCTGAAAGCCAGGCTAGCTTGAAGTCTACAACTGTCTAAGCAGTCTATAACTGCAAACAATCCCTTAATCAATTGGCTAGACACAACAAAGTAACTATGTTATGGTTCCCAGAATGAGCTTGTTCTCCTTTTATCGGACTCGAACCATTTTGTGGATCCCAAAAAGCCGCATCATGGAAGAAGCCCGAAAATGGGAAAAGGAACTTAGTGCAGCCTACTGGAGAAATACTCCAGGGCAAAAAGGTTATTACGACCTCCTGCTCACTACTTTAAATTGCTTTTGGATCTAGAAATTTGATCTCAGAGAACATAATCACAGGAATTCTCATGGAGACTGCTCAAAAAGATGCGATCTCTGTAAGATACCAATAAAGTGGACACTAGAACATGCAGATTCTGCGATGATGCAGATGAGACGTCGTCATTATCTACAAATCGCACAGGGTAATTGTCCGCAACCAACACCTTAAATACCAGGAAAAGATCTACTTAGAGCCTGATCAGGTTACAGATCTAGCTCCAAAATGGATAATAATAGATGTAGCGTAGGCACAAAAGATCGCAGTCTGGTTAACCCCCTTGTAATAATCAAAGAGCTAAATAATCAAATTAAAAAATACGATATTTCATTTTGAAACTGAGTTGACCTAGTCATTTTAGTCTATACCTAAGTGTGACAGTTCGTTGAATTTGTAAAAAAATCATTTTAAATGAGAAATTTTTCGACCCTAAGTAATTATCAAACTACAGTATACCCATTACATCATTCCTCCATTATATGCCCAATATATTTCTTAAAAATGTTTTACAGTTGTTCTTAAAATTTATTTAAGTAATTATATTAACCTGCTTCGTTCACTTTTTTCTGAATGGCTATGGAACTGAATAGATTGTTTCCCCTCTTGATCACCCCATAAAAATTTCTCTCCGGGTGCTTAAAAGATCGTAAACCGTGACCGAACAAAAGAATAACAGGTTTGTGGAAATGTTGTTATATGTATTTGTAAATGAATCTCGCAAGAAACAAGTGTTTTAGTCTACACGAAGACCTACACAACGACATTGTCTTCCAAATTAAGAAGGTCATTTTCAATTAGCGGGGAATTTGTAATGCTAAACAAATAACAGTTAAAGTGATTTTATGGATAATGTTGTTCTTTTGTCTTTGTTTGTACAGTATGCGTCAAAACAAAAAAGGAGAAAATATTTTTTCAAACTGTAGACTATTTTCGAGAGGACTAATATTGCTAATTCCTTTGTAGACTCTTTTTCGAATGATATTAGAAACCGCTTTAAGGCCGCTTGGAATGGGGCAATACAACCTGCAATGCAATATGCAAGATTTCTTGATCGAAAGCATGCGCAGTCTACTCAAGACCCAACTGATCAATTTCTGCATTTCGATGAAATTGCAATTTTATCTGTTTAGTGCCACTTCTATTGCCTGCAAGTCGCAATTCTAGGGAGAAATCTAGTTTCTTTTGTGTTACCAAACAACTAACTGTTTCCAATCAAATGATACCTATCAGTTAATTGCTGATTGTGGTAACTGACGTTTTGTAATTTGATAATCGTCTGTGATGCACTTAGTTTTTTCTCTGAGCTTTTCTTACTTTCGCAATCTTCATTTTAAATATTAGTAAAATAAATTTACATATTATGTTTGCATCAATTATTATTTTATTATCTACTTTTTTCTTTCTACTCTTTGTTTGGTTGGCAGCAATGTTGCAAGGACAAGATAATTGCATTTGACATCATGCAAGATTCATCATTTGCAACATACTGACCTTGCAAGAACTTGTCGCAGTTTCTTGCAAATTGGGAATTTGAAAAAAAAATTATTGATTTTTTTCATGTATTTTAAAACTTTATTATTAATAATATCGATATTCAATGCGAGAAACTTTTTTTTTCAATTGATTATAAACAATTAAAAATTGATAAAATTTAAAAAGAAAACACGTGACTATGAACGCGCCATGATTGCTCACCATAGTTGTGATGTCATAATTTTATAGCTAAGTATTTAATAACAGTACAGCGTTTACGGCTATTACACGTGAATTGACAATAAGATTGAAAATTTACTGCTAAAAAACGATTTATTAGTTAATTCCGATTTGCTATGTGTGATAAAGGATTTATAAAGGCAGTCTGATAATATTCCTGATGTTGATATATTTATGATAACAATTTTTTTTTAAAATGACGTTTAATCTCGCGTTTAATACTATGATTTTAAAGGTTGTGATTTGAAGTCCAGTTGAAAAAATTTATTGACTGCACTCTACTTATTTGATTTGTATACTTAGATAATTAATAACAATCGTGTTATGAAATACTTACATCGAAATGATATTCACAACAAATAAATTCGATTTTGTTTTTGGATTATCACGGTGCGCTGCTTGAAACCATTTATTTCGACGTTTTTCATCTTCGGGAACATTTAAAAACATTTTGCCAGGAGTTCTTTTTGTAGTTTTCGTACATAATGGTACAAAACAAGAACGATAACTTTTGAAGTTCGAAATTTTCAATATAAATTTGAGTATTTAACAATGACAACAGACTTATCACTTCTGTCAAAGAATACACCACCACTTGGTGTATTCTGTGCTTCTGTATAAACTGCGATGAGTGAAAACTAACATTATGACGTCACACGCGCTCGGGTTTGTTTGGGAGCTGTCTTCGGTACTGGATTCAAAAATATTTTTCTTTTGATATAACTTTTGAATTATTGCGAAAAAAAAATAGTTTTGTTATAAAAGTTATATATTATGATCTTTCCAATTATCATAAAAAAATTTTGTTTTCAAAAACCCAATTGTATTGCTCCATGTCAAGCGACCTTCACCAACACTACATTTAATAATAATAATAATATTTATTTATTCATTTGGTCATAAAAGTCATATTGAATTCGTCATTATAAATACATATACCTACCTAATACATAAAAAAATAACAAGCTAAAGTTTATAGTTAAAAGCTCAGCACAACACAATAAAATATTACTTAAAAGATAAGTACAATGCTTCATATTAAAATACAACGGAATAATATATAGCACTGTTGAATAAAATAATTTTTTTTTTAAACAAATAGATGCTATTAATATTCTTAATTTCAACGGGCAGCTTATTATACACTTTTACAGCTCTGAATTCAGCACCACTCTCAAAAAACGCTGTTGTGTGAGAACTTACAATACTCTTATTTCAATAGCTGACCTTGTGATTTTTGTAAGGTTGTAGTACATATCTTTGTTCCGCCTAAGCAGATTGTCATTTTGTTTGTGGGGGCACTTTCCTTTGACCTATCCAGACTTTTGTTTGTATTGATATTTCGATAGCAAAAGCAAAATTATATGCATTAGGTTTTAGAGGAAAATTCTGGTGAAGATTGATAATAACAAATCTGAACTACGTGATGTTGATCATGGAGTCCCACAAGGCTCTATTTTGTGTCCGTTAATATTTCTTTTATATGTAAATGACCTTCCTTCATAGACAAAAGCAAATTACACCGTATTATACGCTGATAACACCACACCAATTATTGCAAGTGTATTATGCTCTGGTGCACTCCACCATATCTTATAATATAGTCTTATGGGGTGGTTCATCTAACGCCTCTAAGGTTTTCATAAAACAAAAAAAATATTAGATTGATTCACAATTACTTCTTGCAAATAAACTTTCAAAAAATATTATATTTTAACGCTACTTTCAATGTATTTTATTTGTCAGTGGTAACATTCCGGAGTTTCCCAAGAACTGTAATTTCCATAATTACTCTACCAGAATGGGTGATAAGTTCTGTGTTCTGTGTTCAACAACCCTCAATGAACTCAGTCCCTACTATGCTGGAATAAGATTTTATAGTCATTTTCCGTCTTCCATCAAAAACAAAGTCAATTTTAACCGTTTCAAAACTCATTTAAAATAATACTAGTGTGTGCATGTTACAAATTATTTTTTCCCTTAATTATTTGTCAACTTTATATATTACATAATATATTTCATGTGTTTTTTGTATGACTTGTCCTATATCATGTAAAATATGATGAATAGATTTATTATTATTATTTCTCGGACTTTGTGTTTTTTGTATTTATTTAGATACAGGTTTCAAGCATTGAAAAATCCAAATATCAGTGCAGTGTCTTCAATAAAAAAAAATTATATTTTAGTGATGAAAAAATGTAACAAACCAAAGCAATTCCAACATCGAGTCCAGGATTATGCTCTCAGGGCATCTGGACGAATCGCATCTACCTTGTACTGATGATGTGTAAATACGCCGAAACCGGTCTACAAGTGATGCTGTTCCTTCTAATTACAAACCAGAATGGTTGGTTATATCTTGCAGATATACCAACCCCGTTTAATGTAATGTAATGTGTAATTCAATGTCTGTCGGTGCATATAGCCCGAAAAGTAGTTGTTGCTTCTTAGTGAACAGTTCTTTGAAAAATATTTTTCAAAATTTTGTAAAGCGGTATAAGGTATAATAGCATTAAACTATTAACTTTGACGTCTATTGATCACGCTTTACTAAAATATGACAATTTTTTACAGGTAACTGTAATTAAGTAAATAGCAAAAATCTAATTTAAATACAAAACTTTTAGATGACTGGAAAACATAATATGGGCGCGCACACTTCCAATATTTGTGGTTTGTGAAATTGAAATGGATGAAGTTGTGAATGTAAGGATATTACTGTTATTACTGATGTTAATGAAGTCGGTAGTTATGATGATGATTTTTATGATTCAATGTTAATTTGTTTATATATTTTTAATGGTTGTTGGATTGAACATATTTTTTTGAAGATCCATAATCTTGTTGGCAATTAAGTAATTGAAAGCCAACCAAAACTTTTAGAAATTAGCTATTTATCATTATCTTTATAAGTTTTCCATAATTTGTTTGTTTTCTATTTTATACCTTTGCATAAATTGAAAAATTTTGGTATGAGTTTCATATTTGTTTTAAAATATTTCACGGACTTATTTTTTAATAAATAGAGCAGTATGTCTTAAAACTCGAGTATTGCATGGAAAAATGATCTTATTCAACCAAATTGAGCGTTAAAAACAGTGGGAATAAGTTAGTAATTAAGAATATCTGGTGCCGGTATCGTATGCCGTCTACCTGCTCTTTGCGATCTGCCTTATCTACGGTGTATTATGCGGTCTACTTGCCAATCTCTTTGAACATTTACTCAAACATATTTGAAGTTACCATTTTTATTAAATTTTGCAATTACATTACAAAATACTCAAACTGTAAATCGTAGGTACTTAACTTGAATGCAAGACCACAAAAAATCAACGTATGGGCTGGCATTATAAGAACTACTATAATTATTGGTCCTTATTTTTTTATGAAGATTTAACTGGAGATTTTCTGCCGTTAAAGAATTGGAAAAAACAAACAATTTAACTATAAGTAGATTTATACAAGATAGTTTAATCTTCTTACCTAATGCTATACCAACCTATAAAATAGTTCTAAAGCTTTCAGATGCTGCAGCAGTTAAAAGCTGCTGCTAATTTAAGGGTATTTTATCCCAACTTAATCCATTGCACTTGTGTCGCCCACGGTGTAAATCGAATTGCGGAAGAAATAAGAAATCAGTTTCCGTTGGTGAATGACTTAATTAATTGTATGAAAAAAGTTTTCTTAAAGGCTCCGTTGAGGGTGCAAATGTATAAAGAAAGACTTCCCGGTGTCTATTTGCCACCTAAACCAGTGACTACAAGGTGGGGAACGAGGCTCGAAGCAGTGTTCTTTTACTTTGAACACATTAATGAAATAGAATTAGTAATGTCAGAATTTGGTGATGATCTTTCCGAAGCAATTCGAGAAGCAAAAAATGTTTTAAAAAATCCGAAATTTAAACAGCAACTCGCATATATCAATAGCAATTATAAATTAATCGTTAGCACAATTACCTTATTAGAAAGACAAGAGTTACATTTATGTGAGTCAGTTAAATTAATAGATAATTTACAGTCTAAAATTAAATCGGCACCTGGAAGTAATGGTCAATTAATTACTAAAAAAACGAAATTTGTTTTTGACAAGAATGAAGGTTTCTCCTTTTTATGTGATGTTGCTAAAGTTGTCAATGGGACATTTTCCAAAGAATTACAAATTGGGCCAGATTCATTATCCTCTCTTAAATATGCGCCAATTACATCTGTCGATGAAGAGCGTTCATTTTCTATATACAAATTAATTTTAAGTGAAAGAAGACAGAGTTTCAAAACAGAAAATATAGAGAAGCACTTAGTTGTAGCTATTAATGATAAAATTTTAAGTGGTTACAATGTTTAATTATCAATTAACAATTGTTTAGTTATGTTGTGCAAATATATTTGTGTTAAGTTAATTCACTTTGTATTATAAGACAATTTTTTTTCTCACCCTGTTATTCTTAAAATAGTTTTCGTTTCAAGTAAAATAAATTAAATCATGGGTACACCCTAATATTTCAGAAATGCATTTCTCGACAATTGTCTGAAATAGATAAGTAAAATATCATAATGTCACGTAGCCTTCAAGGCCACGAAAGGGGAAAGAAAGGTTTTAAGAACGATTTGGGTTTTAGTTGCTAGAAGATAACTAAAGTGTTCACTTGAGCCAGATAAATTTAAATATATAAAATATAGTGTGTATTGTGGTGCATGTCAGGAGTTAAATAGGTGAGTCTATCTCACAGAGTAATTCATTTTTGCCTGTTATTTGATATTTGAATTTAAAAGATATTTTATCACATAGGGTATATATATTTGCTAATTATTTTTAATAATAACTTTGTTTAAAGTTCTTTAATATTCAACGTTATCAAGAACATTAATTTATTGTTGCATTTCCTATTCATCCAATCCTACTGTACTGTGGAGAGTTTGTGCCACTTGCAGTTTAACTCACATACCTATACTGTATTGTGGAGAGTTTGCGCCACTTGCGGTTTGTCCATTCCTGATACAGGGTGACTTCTCACGTCACCTATATCTCCTTCCACCCCCCTGTATTGTGGAGAGCTTGAGCCACTTGCAGTGTAACCTTATTTAGCTGTACTGTGGAGAGTTTGTGCCACTTGCAGTTTAATTCACATACCTATACTGTATTGTGGAGAGTTTGCGCCACTTGCGGTTTGTCCATTGCTGATACAGGGTGACTTCTCACGTCACCTATATCTCCTTCTACCCCCCTGTATTGTGGAGAGCTTGAGCCACTTGCAGTGTAACCTTATTTAGCTGTACTGTGGAGAGTTTGTGCCACTTGCAGTTTAATTCACATACCTATACTGTACTGTGGAGAGTTTGCGCCACTTGCGGTTTGTCCATTCCTGATACAGGGTGACTTCTCACGTCACCTATATCTCCTTCCACCCCCCTGTATTGTGGAGAGCTTGAGCCACTTGCAGTGTAACCTTATTTAGCTGTACTGTGGAGAGTTTGTGCCACTTGCAGTGTATTATTATTTTGCTGTACTGTGGATAGTTTGTGCCAGTTGCAGTGTATTATTATTTTGCTGTACTGTGGAGAGTTTGTGCCACTTGCAGTGTAATATTATTTTGCTGTACTGTGGAGAGTTTGTGCCACTTACAGTAGTTATAATATTGTTTGTGGAGAGTTTGTGCCACATATTCCTTACATGCATTGGGGAGAGTTTGCGCCCCTTGCACCTTTCCTAATAACCCTAAATATTTACTATTAGGCATTTATTTTTGATCAGGTGAAGTTTTAACTTTACTTTAGTACTGATATGCATAATCACAGTTCAAACACATAAGATGCACCTTGTATATTATTAATACTTTCATTAATTTTGGGGATTTCAACTATACTAATCGTTAGTTAAATAATTAATTATTATTTATGGCAAATTGAATACTCAGAGTGTTTTTCTATCTAATTCCAGGTACGTCATCTCGGTTGTTCAACCTACTTGGACCATGTCCACATGGACTGTTCAATTAAATCCAGGCATCACGTCCAGTGTCTTGTAAATAGTTATTTTCAACATTTAGATTTGTTTTATGATCTATATTATAAAAAAAAATATAATGTAAGTACATAGTAAGTAATTAAAAGTTAAATTCTAATTAAATATATCAATCTTTACAAATCACTCATTCTCCTCAAGTCAAGTTTTTCCCTCCTTACAGTATATTAAAATAAATTCTTAATAACTTATTATTAATAATCAGGGAATTAAAAGCATTTGCCTATATTGCCTATATGTTAAGATTTCTGCCTTTTTCAATAAAAATCTTTGCCTATATAAGCGCCTTTTTCTTTAGTTTTTGTTGCCTATAAATCCGAGCTTTAGTTATAGCAGATGACGCACGCTATGCGCCAGTTTTTAGGCAAAACATTTGTTCCAGATCGATAGATAGGAAGAAGGGAAACGGTGGAATGGCCCGCTAGATCACCCGATCTTACCCCCATTAGATTATTTTTGATGGGGTTATTAAAATTTAACGTCTACACGAACAGACCTGACAAAATCCGTAACATAAAACCTCGAATCAGAACGTAACACCCACTATGTTACAAAACGTTACAAGGCAAATGTATTACCAGGTCATTTCATTGTTTAGTGGTCTATACAGAACAATTTGAGCATGGCAGTTAATAAAGTACAAAGAGTAGTTGATGAATGAAAAATATATTGAAAATTCCAAAGGTAGAGGAAAATATAAATGTTCAAATATATAATATTTTTTTAACATAGAATCTTGTTAATAAAAGCCATGCTCAATATGGCAAAATGAAAGTATATTTATCTCTCCCAAGTTTAACAAAAATCCGAAACATTCCATTTGTACTGGGAAATATTAAACCATCCACGTATCAACTTTGAATTTTGGGATTAGGCTAAATTAGCAAGTAGCTAATTGTAGATTTCGATATCCTTAGTAAATTTAGTCCCCTATTTTCAGGAACATATTTAATACAATACCGGAAGTATTGTCGCAGAACAACAGTAAAATAAAAGTATAAAAAAATAAAACTATGAAACTATGAATTATCATAAAACTGAAATTCTAACAATGTAACATTTTCTAGTGGTCTGGTGTAGAATTTCAATAAGTATGCCAGTCTAAAATTTAAAAGGGTACAAAATTAAGCAGGTAAATTTTGCAAGGAATTCCAAGAACATTTGGCCTGACTCTAGAAGTATTATTGAAATGTACAATAATATAATATTCTTTTGGTTTTATACATTTAATACCAATATAATCATTTAGAATTCTTAAAAATTTGTGCTAAATATCTGTGGATGCAATACTTATTAGATTTATTGTTAAATGCAGTGGAAACAAATAATCTTTTTTTGAATAATAAGGTTCAGATCTGCTTATGTTACTACGTGACTAGTAAAAATCAAGGTGATACAATGATATTAGAGTCCCTACCAGGTGATAAAAAAATTAATAGAGTATTGTGTCTTTTTTTCTACACTTTGTCCCATTGTTATTCTATCGATTCAGCAGCATGGTGCAAATATGACGAATTTGGTGTAAATACATGCTCAGATTTGCACGTTAGTGGTTCTTGCACAAGTGGCAATATGAAAATAGATAATTCATCTCAACATTTTTATCAGCCCCAATGTTTTACTGCAAAAACCGAATTCTGCAAATAGGTATTACCTGAAAATAAGGATTTCTAGAAATATAATATTGTTGAGTAAAAGTATTCTCTTCCCTACAAAGTCCATTTTAAGAAGTCTCTCGAATTAGCGACAACTAACTTCATCAAAAGCAATACGAGGCACTAGTACCGGTAAAATACTTTAAAGATTAAGCGAAAAAAAGAGATAGTTATATTTCTATAAATGCTATATCAGTTTGAAATTGTTTTTCTCGTCAGTGGAGAGTGGAAGAAAGTACGCGACAATAAGCGACAGATGCTTCCAAGCTGCACAGAAATTCGACACACAGGCTAATATGTGATTAAATCAAAGCAGTGTTGTGTTCAATGCTTTAGCAGTTCTTCTCTGCAGATCTACCAACTACAAGATTCACAAGACAAACAGGAGCTCCTTGGTAAATCCCAAGAAAATTTTGGTGGAGGCAAACTGGGCGGCAAAATACCACCGGTACTTACACCATTCCCCTTCTTGAAAAATATCCAATACATTGCAATATTTAAATTTGGTCTTCAATACAAAAATGTATAGAACCTTTGAAAGCACAGTAAGAATATATGAACATTTAGTAATAAAACAATAGGTATGATCAATAAGAGGGGAATTGGAATGAAGAAAATAAATTAATAACTCTCAGAGAGAAAGACTTATGAGTAAACTTCTGCCAATTCCAACAGAATTGTAAGTGAAAAAATCTATCTATTGTTATAAGCCAAAAGTATAATGGATTTAAAATGAAATTATAGTTTATAGCAATATGTTGTTTTGTAAACCAGCAAGGGTAATTTCTGTCACGAGGAGATTAAACATTTGAGAATTAAACCAGTGTTTCAGGAGTAAACTGATAATGACATAATGTATTTTACGTTTAAGCAAAAGATTATTTATAAATAAATAGTATGTCAAAAACTTGATAATTTATGATTTTCAATCATTTTAATTAACAATAAGTGGTAATAAGTAAAACCTTTGAATAATTTAGGATTGCAGCTCATTTTCTGGACTTATTTAATGACAAAAAAGTATATTAAATTAATTATTAAATATTAAAATCCGAAGAATATAAATCTAAAGTTAATAATTTTATAGAATCTTCTGATGTAAAAATTCTAAGGGCTGACCCAACAAAAAAGTTTTCTAATAATGTTAGAGAGATTGTCAATAGTTCAAATTATGTTTTCAATGATTATGAGAAAAAATACATGATTAATAAAAATCCTCAGTCTCCACAATTATATGGAACTGTTAAATTACATAAAGTATCGAAACCAATTAGACCTGTAGTTTTTTACGTTAATACTCCTAATAATAAGTTAGCTAAAAAACTAAACAATATACTTAATAGCTATGGAGGTATATCTAAATACTCAATTGAAAATTCAATAGAACTTATCAAAAAATTAAAAACATACAAATTACAAGATAACTCTAAACTTATTTCATTTGATGTTACCAATATGTTCACTAAAATTCCTCCTAAAGAATGCATAACACTTGTTAAAAAATTACTAGAGGATAAGAATATCAATCCAGGAATAATATCAGATATACTTAATTTGTTTGATGTAAGTATTAATCAGAATTTTAACAAACATTTTTATGGACAGTTTAGAAAGAAAAATCTTTGAATGTAACATTTCAAAAAATATATTATTTTGGTATAGGTATGTAGATGACATATTAGCTTGTTTTGTAGGTAGTGAACGACAATTAGATATATTGTTCAATCATATTAATAATTTACATCCAAAAATTAAATTTACATTAGAAGTTGAAGAAAATAACTCAATCAATTTTCTTGATATTAAAATTCAAAGAGTCAATAATATACTTTTGATTTTTCAATTTACAGAAAACCAACACATACTGATGTGACTATACCATATAGTTCCAATCATCCCATGTCACATAAATTAGCAGCATATAATTCAATGATACATAAAGCATTTTCAGTTCCTATGAACAAATATAATTTTGATAGAGAAATTAATATAATTAAACAAATAGCCACATCCAACGGTTATCCATTACATATAATAAATAAGTTAATTAATAAAAAAGAGGAAAAAGTGGCATTACAATTAATATTTCCTGAAAAAACTAGGGAAATACAAAATTACAAAACCATCACATATGCTGGTAATATTTCTAATAATATTTCAAAGATAATATCTTGTTCAACAAATACAGCAATTTCTTTTAAAACAGAAAACAATGTGTGTAAAAAATTGTTAAATGTAAAAACAAAAATACCCCCATTAAAAAAGTCTGGAATATATAAACTTAAATGTCCAGAATGTAAAATGCTGTCTATATTGGTCAAACAATTCGAAATTTTGAAATTAGATACACTGAACACTCAGGAGCATACAGATTAAAACAGCCAGATAAATCACATTAAGCAAAACACCTTCTTGACACAAAACATTCATTAACACCTAACACAGAACTAGAAGTACTGCATATTTGTGATAAGAAACAAGAACTAGATTTCCTTGAAGAACTAGAAATAAGAAGACACTTAAGAGACCCACAATATGAAGTTGTCAATGAACAGATAAATCTAGGGAGCTCTCCACTAATAAATGTCTTCTTAAGTAACTATTGTAAAGATCAGCAGATATAGTTTTCCTTGGTTTCCTATTTCATTGCACAGTTATACTGATCTTAAATGGGAAAAAGATATCCAGGATATCCCCATAGGGCTAATAATACCTAAGCTTTAATATTTGTAAAATCATATCTTTTTTTTTTTCTATTCATATATATTAAGTCAATCACAAGATAGGTCACTTACTATTTGGTCTAGCCAAAATATTAAACATCAAGTAGGTATCACATAAAATGTAACTTCTGTCATTCTGATGATGATATGTCAATATCGAAATAATTATCAATATCCTTTAATAATTTTCATAAATTTTTTTTAATTAATTAGAAACAGTTAGTTTCATTTATAACATTCAAAAATATTTTTAGTGAAATCTATTCTGAAGTACGCTATGACAAAACTTTGAAGAATCAGTTAAGCATTTAATGTATGCTTAAGATAAATATGAAATTTTTTGAATTGTATATTTACTAAATGTTTATAAAACATTTCATTTTTAGTAATAATTGTGTTTTTTTAAATTTCTCTCGGTAATTATCAAATAAAATAAATTAGCAACCAATTCCACATCAAAAATATAACATACATTACTCGACCAGTTTCACAAATTACATTTGCATTACCAGGAGTGAATTATAGAAATTGTTATAAATATAAAAAAGTAGCTAAGATATATAATTTTTTTATATGTAACCTCATGATCTAACTAAATGCTTTCTAAAATCCAATCTAACAATGGAGAATGAAGAGTATCTATCTGTTCATTTAGAACAGTATAATATAGAATACATTTTTCAATTTTTAAAATGATACTAAGAAATTAGTTTGTGATAATTTTGTTATTTAATATGGGGGATGATTTGATTCAATTGAATGTTTTGCATAATTTGACATATCTGGAGGTTTCTTTCTAAAGAAACAGAGACGTTCTTCATTTCTTATTCCAAGATTTCTATGTGTTTACCGATATAAACTGCATTACAATGAGAATATTTAATCTTATACACCTGATTTTTGTAAAAAAGCTAATTTTTCATAAGCAATTGTGAAAACGGTCGGGTAATTTATTATGTTATACCTATTTCTGTTGTGGAATTTGTTATTGATTGATTTTATTTGACAATTAGGGAAATATTACCAATATTTTATAACGCTTGTTTTTAAGATATTTACAAATATTTGAAAAAATATTAGACTTACCATCTCTTTTTTGGACAATTAATGACAGGGGCTGGCAATCTCCAATTCCTAGATCAGTTTTCGCGTCTCCAGCGTTTTGAGACTCGAGTCTCAATTGCTGCTGGTGCAACCTATTTTTGATCAAAAATATTTTCGGCATTTTGCCTTAAGTCACAAAAAGTATCCAAAAAATGGTAACACAACCACAAAACAGTCACTAAAATCACATCACAACACTAAAAAATAAAATCCATTTGATCATTCCTAAGGATGAGTATCATTGTTGATTGTTTATGCAGGTAGATGTTTTGTAAAAAAATTTAAAATTGTGCGTGTCAAACACTTGGAGGTCCTTGGGAAGACTGATGACCGCTTGTATTTCCATCGAAGTGAACCGTTGTGTTTACCTCCTTACCCCTCGATCCCCTATACCATCATGGTGAACCTGTAAAGGTTACCTATTCTCAGTAGCTTGGCATTGGCGCAAGGATTCGGAGTAGGGGTACCGGCTTGTGAGTACCGACCAGGTACTTCGCGGTACTTGTACGGTGGTACTTTTGTGGTGGTACCCTTGACAATCAAACTGAGGGCAATAAAATATATCCATGTTTGTTACAATTTTTCTAATTTGCTCAATTCCTTTTCGGTAATATATTTTATTGATGTAGGTACTTTTATAGATATTTCTCTCGTTACTGTGAGAAAATAGAAGATTGGAGGTTTCCATTTTAGATTTCGTTGGAAGTTATAAACAGTTTATAGAATAATATAAACAGTATCTAGACAAATTTCTTCCAAATTAATCATGGAAAAATATAAATGGTTGTTTAAAATTAACTTTACCTATTTATACAATAGAAGATAATTTAAAAAAAAATTATTCATATTTCAATTTTTTGATTGAAATATAAATTACGGCCTACCGTAATATAGAGGCAAATTTTGGCAATGTTTGCCTAAGAAAATATTTATTAACAAAAAATAATTCCACTATTTGATGAAATAATGTCATTTGTATGATTAATAGGTTTGTTCCAACTGCCATTTAGGAACCGGTCTGGAATCGTATCGAGTACTATATAGTGCGAAAACTCGAATTAGGGATGGACAATACTTTATCACCCCTTCCAGAAGGTAGTTTTTGTACGGTGCACACGAATTCCCGTCAGGTTTCTTAATGACTACGAAAGACTCATGAGTTCCCGTCCGACACTTGCAGGTATCTTAATCCCGCACTCGAATTGCCGTCCAGTTTATTTAATCCGCTTCCAGGTAAACTGAATAGTTCTGAAAATTCCAGTAAATCGTAATCCTGAATTCTAATGAAAAAGTTGAATAGCCTATTGGGGTGGCTAGGGGGTAAAAAGTGTAAAGGGTAAACCCCTTCTGGTTAGGTTAGGTTAGGTTGGGTTAGGTTAGGTTAGGTTAGGTTAGGTTAGGTTAGGTTAGGTTAGGTTAGGTTAGGTTAGGTTAGGTTAGGTTAGGTTAGGTTAGGTTAGGTTAGGTTAGGTTAGGTTAGGTTAGGTTAGGTTAGGTTAGGTTAGGTTAGGTTAGGTTAGGTTAGGTTAGGTTAGGTTAGGTTAGGTTAGGTTAGGTTAGGTGAGGTGAGGTTAGGTTAGGTTAGGTTAGGTTAGGTTAGGTTAGGTTACACTCCTAGGAGCTGTAAGACCTTGTCGTAGGTGGAGTGGCTCAGTAACTTCCTCCCCTCTCGCGCCGTGAGGACGGGAACGGAGGAGTGAAGCCAAAAAACAGCTCAAAAACGTGCTCCGGAGGGTTGGATGAGAGAGGCTGGAAGTGATTCACCCCTAATCTCCCATACAAGTTCTCGGAGGAGGGGGTTTCCCACCCGACACGGCGTGTCCCGATGGCTGATAGGGTGTCTTCAGGGGGCGTGTTCAGTCATGGGACTCGTGCTTTTCAGCGCTGGGGTCCCGTGAGTTTCTCAACGTTGTAAGGGTCCGGCGCTTGTGAGCGCTGTAAGGGCCTCATGACCGACCAACCCTCGGGAGGTGATGGATAAGGATCCAGCATAGGAACCAGAAGAATTGCCCGCGGATCAAAGGAATAGAGGAGTAAACCTCGATAAAAAACCAACAACATATGGGTAAGCAGCTATGTTCGTGGTGTAGTGTAGGCTGTGGAAGCTACTGCGTCCGGAGGCAACCGTGAGCGAAAGCCTAGAGGAGTAAACTTCGATAAACAATCCCCTCTACTAAGGTGTAAGGCATCGTGCTGAGGGTATGGAAGATGCGAGGGTTAGAGCATCGTGGACGATCCCCTTGGGGAACCTGGCTGAACCCCATTGTATTAAGCCTTAGCGAGGTAAGGGCGCATTGCCGAGCTGGACAGAAGATAGGACAGGAAGATGCTTTCCACACCCCCAGCGGAGAGGTGCAAAGGTCAGATTTTGATAGGATGGCGAGTTGGGAGCAGGATGACCGGGAAACGACGTTGATGAGCCTAGGGGCGTACGGTATCGGTGGAGTGGAAGTCATCATACAAATAGTGAGTGATGAGGAGGAGAGTAGGCATAGTAAAAAGAAGAGGGAGGAGGCTAAAAAAGAAGAAGTTTCAGAAAAAATGGAGAAAAGCAGGAACAAGGAAGACGGTAAAAGGAAGAGAGAAGGAGAGGAGAGGAAGGATAGTGAGGAACTGGCTGAGTTAAGGGAAGTGGTGAAAAGGATGTTCGAGGAGGGTAACAAATTGTTTACTCTCACGAGAGAAATCGTTAGTTTACTCTCACGAGAGAAATCGTTAACACGAAGGTAGAATTTCTATGTCCACGTTTCGAAAGTCAACGAAGGGAAATACAGGAAACTGTGGGAATAACGCTGAGTACCGAAAACATCATAAAAACCATGCTCAGTAACAAAAAAAGCTATGATAATATATTCAATTTTGTCTGCGACGTAATAAGTAAGAAGGAGCAAGAAGAAAGACAACATCAAGGCATAGATAGACGGAATAGTCAAGGATAGGTTAGGAATAACAAACAAATGACAAAGACGCGACAATCCAGCTTGCCTGATGTAAGTCTCATCAGGGACGTTTCCAAGCACGTTGGAGAAGTGAGGGTGGAGTGTTTAGTGGGTATAGCCGTAAGGGGCGAGTCCCACACTATGCAATGGCTGTAAACGGTCTAGGGCGTTCGCAGGCATTGCATGTGCGTTACATGCATTTCAACCACCCCACCAACGCGGGCGATGGACCTTCCAAGTGAAAACCAGCGATGCCAGGGGGCCACTGACCACAAAAAAAAGGTTAGGTTAGGTTAGGTTAGGTTAGGTTAGGTTGAGAGCGGAGTTTACTGGGTGGGGATTAGTCCGGCTGGAGAGAATCACACACTACCGGGGAAAGGTACATACAACAAGTACTCGGTGCCTGTGAGCAGGTTTCCACCCGCAAAAAAAAGGTTAGTTTAGGTTAGGTTAGGTTAGGTTAGGTTAGCTTCTTTACATGTATGTATTTTTGACTCAGTTCAGTAGTAGTACGCAATAAAATTGTAGAATTAAAATTCCGTATTTTATTCCAATAGGTATCATGTAAAATAATAGCGTGTAAGAGTGCGAAACATAAGTCATTTATAACTATTTTTTATTTCATACATCTGAAAACGGACTTCCCTCAAAACTTTTACTGTTCACTTATTACAAGGACACACACGAGCTCCCGTAATGATAACCAGTCTACCTGTTCCATAATTAGGGTACGTTAAGGCGTCACTCGTTTTCCCGTCAGGGTGAAAACTGACCTGTCTTAAAGGTGTTTATGGTAATTGCGGTAAATTCTCTGAATCATCTGATATTTAGCTATATATTTATTGCATATTTAATAAGTGAACAGTAAAAGTTTTAAGGGAGGTCCGTTTTCAGATGTATGGAATAAGAAATAGTTATAAATGTCTTATGTTTGGCACTCTTACACGCTATTATTTTACATGATATCATTATTGGAATAAAATACGGAATTTTAATTCTACAATTTTATTGCGTACTACTACTTAACTAAGTCATAAATACATACATGTAAAGAACCTAACCTAACTCAACCTAACCTAACCAAACCTAACCTAACCTAACCTAACCTAACCTAACCTAACCTAACCTAACCTAACCTAACCTAACCTAACCTAACCCAACCTAACCTAACCTAACCTAACCTAACCTAACCTAACCTAACCTAACCTAACCTAACCTAACCTAACCTAACCTAACCTAACCTAACCTAACCTAACCTAACCTAACCTAACCTAACCTAACCTAACCTAACCTAACCTAACCTAACCTAACCTAACCTAACCTAACCTAACCTAACCTAACCTAACCTAACCTAACCTAACCTAACCTAACCTAACCTAACCTAACCTAACCTAACCTAACCTAACCTAACCTAACCTAACCTAACCTAACCTAACCTAACCTAACCTAACCTAACCTAACCTAACCTAACCTAACGTAACGTAACCTAACCTAACCTAACCTTTTTTTTCGGAGGGGGGAAACCGCATGGCACCTTAACATTTGCTTAAGGTAGTGTGAGGCGCTACTCCCACTAAAACCCCCCTGGGCTCGCCAAAATCCCGGAACTATCCTTTCAGATGTGACTTCAGGGTTTGGTAGCTGTCTTCTATGGCCTTATTTCCCTCTTCTGGAAGTCTCTCTCTTCCTCCTCCTGTTGCATAATTACTGTGACGACTTCAAAACCATTTCTCCAGTTTCTGCTGTTCGTGAGCATCATGTTGACGAAAAGTTCTGGATTACTTTTATCTATTTGCCAGTCTATTCTTTTCCTAACCACCTCCCATCTGTTACAGTCTAATACTGTGTGTTTCACAGTGTCTCTTCCGCCGCAGAATCTGCACGTGTCGGTGTCATCTCTCCCTATTCTTTTTGTATACGTGCGGAAGCTACCGTGACTGCTCAAAAATTGAGTTAACCAGTAGTTCGTGGAAGTGTTTTCGTTTCCCACCCACCTACTGAGTGTAGGGATCAGAGCCTTCGTCCACTGTCCAAAGTCTTGGTTAGCGTCCCATCTATATTGCCAGCGTCTGATGGTCATGTCTCTCTCCCTTCTCTTGTCAGCCTCCGTCACCCGTATTAATCGGTGTAATCTCGTGCGTTCTCCAAATAGTAGATCAATCGGTGGGACGCCGCATATCACCGCTAGCGCTTCCCCCGACACAGTCCTGTATCCGCTACAAACCCTAAGAAGGGCTCTTCTCTGTGTTGCAAGGAGCATACTCCTATACTTATAAAAACGGCAAACATTTCCCCATATCGGAGCAGCATAGGTGATCACAGAGGTGACTACTCCTGTCAGCATCTTCCTCTTCCAGAAACTAGGTCCCTCGATGTTTGGGAGGATCCTTCCCAAAGCTGCCACATGTCTCATGGCCTTCTCGCAAGTCCTTTTCACATGCTCAGTGTATATTAAGTTGATGTCAATCCACACTCCTAGGTATTTTACACTCTTCTTCGGATGTATAACTTGGTCTTTTATGCTGAAGACAATCCCTTCTCTATTCCTCTTTCCCCGTGTTATAACGCTCTCTGTTTTTTCCAGAGCCACCTTTAGGCCGTGCGCTTCGACCCAACAGCAGATATCCTCTAAGGCTATTTGCGTTCTATGCACTAGGTCCTCCTTATATTCCTATCAAACCACAAGTACCAAGTCGTCGGCGTAGGCTTTTGTCACGCACCCTTCAGGGAGGTCCAGCTCCAGGATGCCATTGTATAGTAGGTTCCAGAGTGTGGGTCCTAGAACGGACCCTTGGGGTACACCTTGGTCTATATCCATATAATCCCGTTCCCGTTCCTAATCTTTCTCTCACTGAGGTATGATTTGATGAAGTTTATCAGGTAGGGACTTATCTTTATTTCCTGAAGTACCTCCACGATCTGTGACCATTTCGCTGTATTAAACGCATTCCTTATATCGATGAGCGTGATTGCACTCCATACCCATCTCGTGTCGCTGGCAAGACCTATTACATGCTCGATCGCCTGTACTGTTGACTTGTCTGTGCGGAATCCATACTGCCTCTCTGACAGCCCATTTTTGTCTGCAACCTCCTCTACAAGTCTCTTCTTGATCATATGCTCCAGAAGCTTGCTGATCGCTGCTAGGAGGCATATCGGTCTATACTTTTTAGGTGTTGCATGTGAGTCACCCTTTGGGATAAGGATCACCTTCGCCTCCTTCCATGTGGAAGGAATCTCCTGTACTCCTAGCATGCTATTCATCACCTCCAGAATTAAGTCTGGGTAGTTATCTGCTGTCCATTTGGCTGACTCTGCAAGGATGCCGTCCGGTCCTGGAGCTTTTTTGTTCTTGAGCCTACTACTGGCCTCTGTCAATTCATCCAGCGTGAAAGGGGGTGGTTGCTCGCACCTCTCTTTGCCTAACATCGGCGCTATTGAGGTCATCCCCCCAGGGGTCCATTACCGTGTCTGCTTTTTTCGCTAGGCATTGCCCTTCTCTAATATTATCGAAGGCATCGTCTGCATTCAAGTATGACCTGCCTGAAGTCGCCATATTGTTCAGGGAATCCATGGTCTCGACAGTTGACTGTGCCTCCCGCGCGATTCTATCAAAGTCTGCGGTTATATCAGATTTAGGAAGGTGCTGAATCGCCCCTTCCTGATCATTTGGCAAATTTGTTGAAGGGTTAGTTTCCCTGAGTTCAGTGTCTTCATGCTCCCAGACTGAAACTCGATACTGTCCCTTTGTCTGTACGGTTCCGATTATTTTTGCGGGCTTTCTGTAGCGCATCCTTAAAAGCAGAGCATTTCATAGTTCCCATCCTATGTCCTTTCTCCTCACAAAGTGGACATGCCTCATCATTTTTGCATACTATTGCTGTATGCTCCCCTTCCCCACATTTAAAACAATTATTTGTCCTGTCAGGCCCCTGGCAGGCTCTGGTGTCATGGTCATAGGACCAGCATTTTTCGTATTTCATTATGTTATGTCTCTTCTCCAGTACACATCTAACCAGTCCAATCCTAAGGAATTTATCCTTTAACATCCTATTGGCTGTATCCGCATCTAGAGTGAAAATTGCTGCCATCATTTTGCTCCGTCCCTGGTGCATCTGATAGTTCTGATGGCTTCTTTACTCTCATTTGCGCCAAGTACCTTTTTAACTGTCCCTAGTATCTCAGTATATGACTTTTGCAATTCGCTGATCACCATGCTGTATGTTGGTCTCTCCCTGTTGTTTGCAGCTTTTTCGTCGCTACCATCTTGGCGATTATTCGTGGTGTATATGGTTACTTTCGTACCAGAGTCCCGGAACACTATCTTTAATAGCTTCCTCAGAGATTCCAAACTTAGGACATTTATATGGTGGACCGCGATGTGTTCGTCCCCCTCAGTTTGTCCCATAATCTCGGTAGTGTACCATCCAGGATTATTTTCACTATCTTCTTGCTCGTTCTTGACTTTCCAGATTTAAGTCTGATGGATTGTTCCATCACCTCAAATTCTTCCTTTATGTCAGCCAGTTCCGGGAATTTATTTTTGTATTGTCTCTGAATGCTATTGTTCATTCCGATGTCTTCAGGCTCTACTAGAACCACTTTCACCACGTCATCGGGTGCGTTTATGGGGTTACCAATCTCCACCTCCGTCTTAGCAAACAGCGATGGTGACCGTTTCCTATTTTCTACCGTTCTGAAATCTTGTAGACTCGTTATGCCCTCTAGACTTTCTAGGGAATTCTCCTCCATTATCCAGGGGTCAGTTTGCACTGCTATTTCTCTACATTGCTTCTCCAACGTTTGTGTGTCCATATCGAAAATCATTTTTTCCACGGGTTCATATTGAAGATTATGTCTTCATTGAGCTTCTTTTGAAGACATCCGCATTTCTTTTCATCTTTTCCACAGTCTCTTTGATGTTTCTCTGCGTGTTAGGATTCAGACTTACGAATTTCTCAAGATCTTCCGTTAATTTTTTATTTCTTTCTATGGCTTCCAAAAGTACGAAAGCCTCTGTGCTCTTCTTTCTTTTATACGGGCTCTCTAGGTCCATATTTATTGACATATCCAGCATTTTCCTTTTCTTAGGTTCTCCTACTGATAGGCATCTGTATAATCTCGTTCCTCTATTTTCGGTAAGTTCGACAAATACTACATCCTCGTTCCCAGATTCAGGTTTCCCTTCGGGCTGGTCAACCCCCGCCTGTATTGTGTTTGTATTTTTCAATTTAGACATGTAATTCCCACGATTTGGGCAGAAAGGGTGGTCCGGCGGGGCAGTGCTCCCTTGCCCCGCTAAGGCAAAATTACAATGGAGTCTCGCCAGGTACTCCAAGGGGATCGTATACGGTGCTCTAACCCTCGCACCTTCCATACCTTCAGCACGATGCCTTACGCCTTAGTAATGGGGATTATTTATCGAGGTTTACTCCTCTAGCCGAGAAGTCCCAGTTTTTCGGCGCCAGGAGCTCGCCGTTCGCCCTCCGTATCTGGTAGGACTTGTCAGTGTGTTCGGATGTAACTTGGGCATGTTGGATCTTCTACTGGCATTTACTGGTGCTACCTACTCGACATTAGTAGCCCCACCAGTGCCCCACTGACCATTTTTTGAGCTGTTTCTTGGCTTCACTCGTCCCTCCCCGTCCTTGTGGCTCGAGAAGGGAGGAAATTACAGGGCCACTCCACCAACTTCAAGGTCATACAGCTCCCAGGAGTGGAACCTAACCTAACCTAACCTAACCTAACCTAACCTAACCTAACCTAACCTAACCTAACCTAACCTAACCTAACCTAACCTAACCTAACCTAACCTAACCTAACCTAACCTAACCTAACCTAACCTAACCTAACCTAACCTAACCTAACCTAACCTAACCTAACCTAACCTAACCTAACCTAACCTAACCTAACCTAACCTAACCTAACCTAACCTTTTTTTTTGATGGGTGGAAACCTGCTCTCAGGCACCGGGTACTTGTTGTTCCTTTCCCCGGTAGTGTGGGATTTCTCCCAGAGAACGAGCACAACCTCCCTCTGACACTCTGCACGCAACGCATCAGAACAATGTTGCACCCGCACCTCACAAAAACCACCCCGATCTCCACTACTCACTCCCTGAACTCCGGTACCACCTGTAAGGTATATCATCAGATTCAGGGGTCCCTCTATTTACTTCCCAATCTCCCTCCTTGGCTTATCCTTTCTTCTTCCTCTTTTTTGCTCATTATGGCTGTGACATACCCGTATATACAGTCACAGTTTCGCTTTGATTCGACCATGGTGTCTATTAAATTTTCAGTTTTCAGCTCTTCACCCAACTCCGTCCCCACTTTGAGTCTTTCCGCTGTCCACCTCCTACAAGAGAAGAGCGTGTGCTCGGCATCGTCCTGCTCGCAGCAGTATCGGCACTGCTCGTTGCCCTTCTTCCCAATCCTCATAGTGTAAGTACTAAAACTGCCGTGGCCCGTAAGCACCTGGCTCAGGTAGTACCCTATTACCCTGTGTTTGCATTGAAGCCATTTGTCTAGATCCCTAATTAGCGTTTTTGTCCACGCTCCCTTGCTCTGCTCTTCCCATCTCTGTCTCCATTTGTCCCGTATTTCTTCTTGGATTTTACCCTTCTGTTCCCTACCCTCCTTATGAATCCTACTCCTTTCCTCCACTAACAGGTCTATCGGCGGTATTCCCGTAATCACTTGCAGGGCTACATTAGATGTCCTCCTGTACGCTGAGGTTATCATCAGTAGCATTTTCCGTTGGACGCATAGGAGCTTCCTTTTGTGCCCTTCTATTTGCATCGCTTCCTCCCACACTGGAGCACCGTACAGAATGATAGACCCTACTACCCCCCAGAGCAGTTTCCTTTTACCCGATGAAGGACCTCCAAGGAAAGTCTCCACTGACGCATTCCATGCTGCCCTGTATCCTAAGATCCGGTTTATATCCCTACATGGGAATAGCCCAGTAACTATTTCGGCTTTCCTCTGCCTGGTAAGGGTGAAAGGGGGCGCGGATCCTCCCAGTCCGCGTACCGCTATCTTGTATCCCTGCCCCCACACATCGGCCTCTAATTCGTCGCACAGTGCCCTCCATCTGTCCCTCTTCGCCCTTTTTATCCTCAGACTAAACGCCTTCCTCTTACCTTTGTACTCATCCCATTTCTCATTTCTCATCTCATTTCCACCTCCTCCGTGCTTCTGTTCCGTAAGCCTCTGTATGCTCTCTTTGCCTCCCACGATGTCCAACTGAAGGTCACCTCTGTCCGTTTTCCGCAGGCGTTTTACGTCCACACCGCTGTTTGGGATGTCCATACTCTCCTTCATCTGCTTGATCAGGTCGGCATATGTCTTGCTTCCCCGCCTAATCATTATGCTGCCTTTATCTCGGGCCAGCCCCTCCTGCGGGATTACCAGTTCTGCTGTGAGGTCCATGCCAGCTAGTGCACACTCCACTCCTTTCCTTACCCCCTTCCAGTCAATTCCATCCTCGTGACAAAGGTTACCACGCACCACTCTCCTATATCCATTTTCACTTCCATCATGGCCTTCCTAAGCTCAATCATCCTACTTAGGTAGCTCCCACCATTTCCAGTACCTCTTACCGCAAAAGCTGCCCTGGTGACCTGCTTGCCTCTGCCCCTCCTTGTCTCCGTGTTTGTTCTGTTTAGCACAAAGTCTACATCTTCGTTTTCCTTCACTATCTCGTCCAGGCCAGGGTGGTATCTTTTCCACTCCCCTGTATACGACCTTTCCTGCAGTATGTCCTTATCCGTGATTACGACTAGATTTCTAATATCTGGCGGCGGTGCCCTCTGTCGGTCCTTCAGCGGTCATCTTAAAAACTTCCCCAGGCCATTCCTCGTTTGCAACTTCCGCGAAGCTCTCCTCCGAGGCTTCCCCCTCTAAGCATTTCTTTATCTTGGACGTAATCTCTTTCTTCCTCCTCTCCCTTTCCTCTTCCATCTTGTCGATGCTGACCTGTGTCCCTGCGTCCCTCTTTGAAACGCCCATCATGGGTTCTTCCACTACTGTCCTCTCTTTGTATTCATCTAACTTTCTGTTTGCCCTCGAGATCATCAGGTGCAGCACGTTTGTTTGATCTTTGATCTCGACCTTTGTGTTGGTTATCTCCCTTGTCAGCGTTACCAGCTGCTTCGACTTTCCTAGTATCCTATCGAGTAGTTCCCTTATTTCTGCCAACTCCTTGCTCTCCTTTTCTTCCGCAGGTGGGGAGTCCAAGTCTCTTTTCCGCTTGGCATCCTCCTTCCTGCCACCCTCTTCATGACACTTCTCGACCTCCATCTTCTTTTTCTTGGGCCTACTCAGCATAGTTGCCTGTGCTTCGCATTCCCCATCACTGAGCTCTATGGTCTCCATGGTCCCCAGAGCAATGCTGGACTTCAGCGCTTCCAGAGGTGAGCTATGGTCCTCCCTTTCCCAGCTCTCCATTCTACTTATGCCCGTTGGTGTCACTGAACCACTAGGGGTGTGAAAACTATCCTCCAATCCGGTTTTATCCCATGAGCCAGGTGTCGCACACGCCGGTGGTGTCCTGACGAGTGAGTCCCTCCTTCCAAATATTTTCTCTTCCTCATTTTCCCTATCGTCCTGGCCCCTTAGTACTTTTTCCACTTCCAAATCCGTTAGCCTTGCGAAGTCGACGAAGTCGTCATCAGTTCCTGCATTTTCTCTTGGTTTGTCCATCCATATCCCACGAGTTGGGTCGAAAGTATGTCCAGCGTGGCAGTGCGCCCTTACCACGCCTTACCACGTACAATGGAGTTTCGCCAGGTACTCCAAGGGGATCGTCCACGATGCTCTAACCCTCGCACCTTTCATACCCTCAGCACGATGCCTTACACCTTAGTAGTGGGGATTGTTTATCGAAGTTTACTCCTCTAGGCTTTTTCTCACGGTTGCCTCCGGACGCAGTAGCTTCCACAGCCTACACTACACCACGAACATAGCTGCTTACCCCTATGTTGTTGGTTTTTTATCGAGGTTTACTCCTCTATTTCTTTGATCCGCGGGCAATTCTTCAGGTTCCCATGCTGGATCCTTATCCATCGCCTATCCCGAGGGTTGGTCGGTCATGAGTCCCTTACAGCGCTCAAAAGCGCCGGGCCCTTACAGCGTTGAGAAACGCACGGGACCCCAGCGCTGAAAAGCACGAGTCCCATAACTGACCACGCCTCCTGGAGACACCCTATCAGCCATCGGGACACGCCGTGTCGGGTGGGAAACCCCCTCCTCCGAAAACTTGTATGGGAGATTAGGGGTGAATCACTTCCAGCCTCTCTCATCCAACGCCCCGGAGCACGTTCTTGAGCTGTTTTTTGGCTTCACTCCTCCCTTCCCGTGCATACGGCGCGAGAGGGGAGGAAGTTACTGAGCCACTCCACCTACGACAAGGTCTTACAGCTCCTAGAAGTGGAACCTAACCTAACCTTTTTTTTCCCAGAGGAAAAGGGGAAGCTCTACCAGCCTGCCTCAGCAGCTGGGATGTGCAATGCTGCTGAGTGCCGTGTGGGGCTCACACCCACTAAACCCCCACCTCTTGTGCTACCAGCTTACTCCCGGAAAAAGGCATTACCCATGACTTCAGAAGTAGCCGTAGATACAAAGAAAATATCTTTAATTTTCCGCCCTGTCTCTGTCTTCAATTTCTTTTCTTTCCATAATATTGCAGATAAATGCATACATCAGGTTCCACTTTTCCGGATGACTAAGCATAATTTCAACTAGTTCATCCGTTCCTGGGAAAATACCCATACTTCCTGCCACTTCCTCTCTCTCTCTTGACCATCTGCTGCATTCTTCATACATGTGTTCCGGACTATCACTGATTCCGCACGTATGGCATAAATCAGTCGTGGTTTTGCCAATTCTGTTTGTATAAGTCCCAAAAGATCCATGCCCAGTTAGGTACTGTGTTTGTTCTCTTGTGCTTACACTCTATCCAGTTTGGGATATCCTTGATAAGCCTCCGGGTCCACTTCGACGTTCCACTGTTTTCTGTCCATCGTCGCTGCCAAGAGCAATGTTTGAAAATGTAAATGACCTTTTTCTGACAAGGATTTGAGTTTAAACTTCAACATCAGATTGTTGAGGTATTGCCGTAGATATAGAATAGAGACATGGACTCTCGATAAAAAATAATTGACAAATTAGAATTACTTTAAAGTACTAAAGTAGTATTAAGTTGGGACTTTAATGAAGCAAAATGAATACAGTTTAGTTAAGAATGTACATTCATACATTCGTTTGGGTTGTGCTTAACAGCCCAGTCAATTGAATTAAATCTTTGTACCATTTCAAATTTTTCTACTTCCATCCAGAAGCTTCGTGTACTCTATATAGGCCACTAGTTTAACTGGAGAGTTTTTGAGTAGTTCTTTAGTCAGTAACTGTCTTCAAATGTCTCTTACTCAGTTTCAATAACCTGGTTGAGACTTCCTTGTTTACCTTGTTCAGCTCCTTGTCTGAAGGTGACTTCTGTCAACCCCCCTTATGAATTGGTGCTCATGTCTAGCCACTGCCGGAATTTCCCTCTTACGCAATCTCTTATGACTCCACAGAACGGTTCCGGATCTTTGAAAGCTATATAGCCATTTTCAGCTGGTTTGCCAATTCATTACCTTAAATTCCCTCATACCCCGGCTCATACTAGAGACACTGTGTTGTCACTTGCCAGTCTATTAAGGGATTCTTTACAGTTTTTCACCAGCCTAGATTGGTTGGTTTGCTGATAGCTTCAATATTAATCTTCAAAAAATATTTTGTCAATAAAAAAAGAAATGGTGAAAAGACTGGAGAAAATTGCAGTCAAAACGATTTAATAGGGAATGCTTTATTCAACATAATTGGATATAGATAGATTTGAATGACTGGCAAGAGTTAGGCAAAAAAAATGAAAGTGATCCAGGGGTGATAAAAGCAACAAAAGAAGCTGAAACGAATTGGACAAGATATATGTAATATAATTTCAGAAAGCAGATTTCAAATACATTTTTGATCAAAGTGGAAAAATTAAATGCCAGTAGGTAACTTCTAGTTCATTATTTTTCTAACACACCATGTATTGAATAAATCACCACATTCACTATAGCTTTATAGCGAAAAAATATATTCATCATCGTTAGCTTCATATTTCATTATTGTATATGCTTTCTTATTATTTTTAACAGTTATACCTAACATCTTTTCAATTGGTTTATTAACAGGTAGATAAAAATCTGCTTACTATATTTTTCACTCTACGGCAAATATTCGTTTTGTTCTTTTATCATGCACATGTCAACTACATGTTAAATAATAGAAACTAGAAAAGGCATTATACAGGCCTTCCTAGATAACCACTTGTTTCGTAACGTATTACAGGTGCTATCATAATGGTTTGGCACAGTGTTGCCTAAGCGACGAGGGTAAGTATAACACCAATTCGTGCATGGTGAATGCCGTAGGGATATTGTTATTTTACAAAGATGTTTTGTATGTAAAGTTTGGGGATGTAAACTACACGTTTGACAAAACTATCGCAATGGAAAGCTTTTATCAGTAGCGTAGCGATGAGGGGTTAACAGGGGCCGTGGCCCCGGGCGGCATGCGAAAGGGGGCGGCAAGCGACACGATTTTTTCAATTTGAAATATCTGCAATGGCATTGCAAAGCTAAAATGCAAGAGTGCGGAAGAGAGAAGACGAGATGAAGTACTACGGTAGTGCTAGTGACCGGTGCGGCGGCACCGAGTCTTGGCTTTAAATAACTTGTACGATGTACATTAGGTCCGTAGAATAAAATATTTAAACTATAAACTAATAAAATAAAATATGGGGGCGGCAAAAAGTCACGCTACGCCACTGGCTTGTAATGAAATAGTTTCGTCTGAAAAAGTTCTCACAGAAGCAGTGTATTTGAGTAGGTGTTCCATCCCTTCCCATCTACTTTAAACGAAGCTTTAAGTTGTAAGTAATTAAACATGGCCAAGTAAAAACATTTGCGGTAAAATAGGCATGCAGATCAGTTTTTCTATCAGTGTAAAAGACTCCTTAACTGCCAAAGAATACGTTGATCTATTTCCTTAAATTGGATCATTTCCTTGGCTCTTTTATGTTCTGTAACTGATACAGATGAATTATAGGATTGTATTATGAAACAATGTTTAATATCATATTTGATTAATTATTCTACAAAGTCTGGATGGAATAAAATTTTGAAACATTTAGTAAATTATTCACAAACAAAACAAATGACGAAACTTGGCAGCAGAGCGTAAATAGTAACGTTTCTTATTACATGATTCGCGGAACTTCCAGCTAAACATATTCAGAATGAAGTAGACTTGGGATTGTTCTTCGTCTGCGGTAAGAATGCCAAGATCACGGTCTATACCGTACAGGGTTGCGTAATTTATATTTACGTTGTACATTCCGCTAACAAGCGATACTATTTATGTAGCACCTTGTGGCAACATCGTGCACTTGGCCGTAATATTACAACATAATAGTTTCTCATGGTTATGGTAACCGTACTTCTAAGCGAAATATTTTAATTCTGTGTTTAATTTTTATTCGCATGGGTTTGAACGAAAATTGTTTATAGCTCGCCCATGCAGGCGATGTTCTGAATAAAATTACCTATAAACAAAATATTTTCTTTACCCAAATTATAATTTTATAAGCTGGTAGTATGAACTAATATACCCAGTGTATTTGGGTTACTGTTGTGATCTATCATAGGTATCTCTGGAAGCGAATATATCCATCTTAAAGAACGTTTCACAATATTTCGTTGACTTGGCATCTGGCCTCAAGGATTTAATAATAAAAGTTTATAAATCCCTCATTGTAGAGTAAACAGTAACAGATCCGTAGTCGGTAAAATTTAGAAATTTAGATACTAAGACATAAATTAAATTTATCTAATGAAAAAAATAACTGGATTTTTAAAAACAAATTTAACTTGTATTTATTAATTATTATTGAACAAATTAAACTTTTGAAACATACAGGGTGGCCCACCGTATACGCTTTGATTTATTTAATCTAATTCGCAGATGTTATCAAAAAATGTTTCAAATAAAAAATATGTAGTGTAATAATGGCCACATTTTAAAAAATTTTTGTACTATACAAGGTATCTGCATATATATCGTTCTTCGTATTATATCCTTTTGCATTTGACCAACACATTTGGTATTATTAGGGTCACTTCGTATTTTTCGTTTATGTATTGGCTTATTGATAATGTCTTTTACTGTGGATATTGGGGGTTTGGTCATCTTACATGTTTCTTTTGCTGCATCAGTTATACTATAACCTCGATGTTTCAATGATTCAAACACGTTTTTCACAATTCGCTTCGCATCCGGCGATAAATGCACTTTTTTGCCCTAGGACGCCACATACTTAGTTTTAAATACAAGATTACTTTCGGAGTGAAATGCTTATTATAAACTAAAATTCTGAGACAATATCAAAAATGGATTAACCCGAAATCCTCACTTTGTATTTTATCTATAAATATTTTAATCCCATTATATGTAAATATAAAAAGAGCATTGGAAATGAAGTAGGTAGGTGCAGTACAGGTTAGACAAAGCAAAACAAGCAACGAAAGCTTTTTTTATATCTACACAATCAGATTAAAATATTTATAGATAAGGTGGTCAACCATTTATCGTGAAAAATACAATACAATACAATAAAAATTCGAAAATATATCTTCCGAAGCACAAATAAATAATATAATAATTAACTTAATAAAGAAATTAGTCTCAAAAATTATTTTACCAGCCAAATATTCCAGCTGTAAAATAATCATTCTATTAGGCATTATATACTGTGCTATTGTTATCGGATTAACGACTATCTGGTGTGGGATTTGATCTTAAATCAATCATGTTGGCATAAGTCAAAACGAAATATCTTGGAACGAGGGATATCTACCTTTTAGTCCGGGGAAGTAGGTCGAAAAATATACCTAACATAATACTTTTCCGAGATGGAATATGTCCCCAATTGAAAACATATCGACCCATAATCATTTTCCTAAATTCTCGAGAAAATAATAAAGCACATCGTAAAGCACTCGAAATTGGAGTCTTTTATGCTGATATCTCTTTCTGTTTTGCTCGCACAAAATAATTGTAGATATCAAAATTGTAGGAAATTTTATTCCCTATAACATGATGAAAGTGGATTCGAAAAAAAAATAGAAAAAAAAAGTCCAAGCTAGATTGCTAGAATATGGAATTAAAATTACCTAATAATTTAAAAATGTAGGTAGGTGATGGGAATACCAAAAGGGTATTAAAATGATAATGCCATATAAAATGTATAGGTCTTTGGCAAATTCTCAGTTTATCTTTATGAAACCTTTGTACACAGCCGCCAACCTATTCGTGTTTTCAGCATGGTGTTTTTATTTTTATTGGGGTTTTGGGAATTTTCAGGTACATTGTAATCAAACATTATTAAGAAAATATTCGGAATTGGTGTCATTCTGTTTCAACAAATTAATTATTTCAACCCTTATTACGTGGAATCTTTTCATAAGTATCAAATGAAATCAATAAATAACCAATTCCACAACAGAAATTACTCCTGACGATGCAAACGGATTGAAAGATTTTGTTCAAACTGTGGTGGGCTGTATTGGGGCCAATTTTGAATTTGTCCACATCTAAAATCAACATGACAGACTTACGGTTAATGGAACGTCTTGTATATTTTTATATTCGGATTCTTCGACTCTTACTACATACAATTCATCCATAAAATGTCAAGAAAGAGGCCATTTTTACTTTAATTCTTAAACATTTTCATAAAACTTAGATCTCGTTGAAAAATGAATAAATAAATAAAACGGACTACTTATAATAAGCAAGATAGGGCAGAAATAATTTAAATTGTTAATATCTTCAAAAATCTCACATTTAGGTATATATATGTGAACAAGAACTCCCCTTATTTTTGGCATTAAATTTGAATGAAAAAATGTATAGTAATTTTTCATTTGGTATTGGGGATCTTCACAGAATATTTAAGGTCTGCATCTGTCAATTTTTCATTACAAAAATCAATATCTCGAAAAGTCTGGGAACGATCAATGTTGTTTCAATGTCAACATACATATCTTTTATTTGCTAATTAAATGTAATAAATCAAAGCGTATACGGTGGCCCTGTATGTTTCAATAGTTTGATTTGTTCAATTCCAATTGATAAATAAAAGTTAAATTTGTTTTTGAAAAATTTAGTGATTTTTTTACAACTATGCTTCCATCTTATGGAAAATAAAAGACCACTCGAATGCGGATATTTTGATACCAACTTATTCGTCTTGAAAAATAGAACATTTGATAACATTGCGCCAATGTTGTAATTTAATTAATAAACCCACAATTAATGATATTATTTTTAAAATCGCTTACGGAGATTGTATGAGTAAGACAGAGAGAAAATACGTAAATAGACATGTATTACAGATTCCAGGAAGTAAGGATATCAGCGGTGATAAGAAATGAATAAATAAAACCAGACAGGGTTGAACTGACCTAATTTTATCACTTAATTTTTATATTTTGTTTTTTCTTTGTAGTATTTTGTAGTGTATTTGTTGGCATCGGTAATTCTTTAAAAAAAAATAGGATAGGGATGCGGAAAAGATTTTTTTATATGCAAGATGTTAAATGTCTATTAACTGTTAATACAAAAATGCTTGTGAAATGTGTGTAGGTAATGAACCCGACGTAAAGGGTGATACTAAAAGATAATGTATAATTCTTAGAGTATCCCCTTTTACGCGCTCCAGCTTCCCCCCACAGGCAGTGCCTGAGGACCTCATTACATTCTATCCGCGAAGTGTAGCTGAAAAAAAAAAATTTTATTGGCCTAAGCCGGTTTTTATCTTTTTTTGGTAGCTAAAGTCGCCTTTTTGCTTTATTAAATTTTTTTGATGGCCAAGCCGGGTTTTGTTTAATTTTTGTATTTTTTTGATAGCCGAAGCCGGGTTTTGTTTAATTTTTGTATTTTTTTGATAGCCGAAGCCGGTTTTTGTGTTATATATATTTTGATGGCGATGAGTGTTTTCCCTTGCGTGACATAAAAAGCACTGTTAACTGAAATCTAATTTGCATCATTATATTTCTTCATGACTAGGTATAGTTCGATCAGCAGCGTCAACTACAGTCAACCAGTCTACCTGTTCCATAATTAGGATACGTTAAGCCGTCACTCGAGTTCCTGTCAGGGTGAAAACCTGTCTAAAAGGTGTTATGGTAATTACGGTAAATTCTCTGAATCATCTGATATCTAGCTATGTATTTATTGCATATTGTAATAAGTGAACAGTAAAAGTTTTAAGGGAGGTCCGTTTTCAGATGTATGAAATAAGAAATAGTTATAAATGTCTTATGTTTGGCACTATTACACGATATTATTTTATATGATATCATTATTGGAATAAAATACGGAATTTTAATTCTACAATATTATTGCGTACTACTACTAAACTGAGTCATAAATACATAGATGTAAAGAAGCTAACCTAACCTAACCTAACATATAACCTAACCAGAAAGGGTTTACCCTTTTCACTTAGTATTACTTCAAGCATTTTGTGTATCACTATAGCGTACGACAACAAACGTTCGGAAATATGTATATTAATAAACTGCCGTTTCGAAGATGACAACTTAATATAATAGAAAATATAATAGAAAAATATATTCATAGCAATTAGTACTGACAGACCCCCTAGCCACCCCAATAGGTTATTCAACTTTTTCATTAGAATTCAGGATTCCGAATAGGTATTACGATTTACTGGAATTTTCAAAACTATTTAGTTTACCTGTAAGCGAATAAAATAAACTGGACGGCAATTCGAATGCGGGATTAAGATACCTGCAAGTGTCGGACGGGAACTCATGTGTATTTTATAGTCATTAAGAATCCTGACGGGAATTCGTTTGTACCGGAATTGTTTACGAAATACGTGTCGGTCAGTTATTAAATGTACCTATTATAATATAGAAAACGTTATAATAAACTGCTATTACAAAATGACAAACTTATGTAAAGATGTTAGATTGTCAATTGAGAGATGTACCTTTTTTACATAATTTGATTGCAATCTATCATATCTTTATACAACTGAAAAATATAATCCTATTATTTTGTTTCGTATGTACAACTATATTCACAAGTCCGACTCTGTTTCACCGCAGCAGGTGGAGTCCTATTGAATGGTTAGATTTTGTAATCGAATCAAAAATTTCAGACAAATGAACTGATTTTGTGGGTTTATTAATTAAATTACAACATTGGCGCAATGTTATCAAATGTTCTATTTTTCAAGACGAATAAGTTGGTATCAAAATATCCGCATTTGAGTGGTCTTTTATTTTCCATAAGATGGAAGAATAGTCCTTTAGTTTATGTTTTAGTATTTAAATTTTAGCGACTACGGATCTGTTACTGTTTACTGTAGAATGAGGGATTTATAAACTTTTAATACTAAATGCTTGAGGCCATATGCCGAGTCAACGAAATATTGTGAAATGTTCTTTACCAACAACAGAATTTGACATCAGCCTACTAAAACTTGAATAAACATTAAGTAGACACGAATGAATTGCCAAAGTGACAGCAGCCTACTTTTGCATTGTTATTAAAACAAGGTATCACACAGGATATTGTGTTCTATTTTTTATCTCCGAATCTATTGATTCAAGGAAACAACTTCAAGAGTAAAAAACGCTTTCCAAATGAACAGAGATTCTGAATAATATTTTTATTTCACAAAACTCAATCTCTAAAAAGGGATTTGATATTAAATAAAGTAAGAGTTGATAATTTCACCCCCCGTATGTAAGAGGAATGTTGAAAAAATACCGGTGGTTAGTTATTGCGGGTGCACGGAAATTACAAAAGTTTCCATCTTCAGTCAGATGGGAAAAACAAATTTTCAAGATCCATCAAAATTTCATAAGGGCAATGACCTGAATTTTTTCGCATGAATTTCGAAACACCCTGTATTTAATCTGAAGTACTCTTGCTTAAAAGCAATATAATTTCATGGCAAAATTATGAACAACGGCTCCATCGTTATATAACTGCCTGACAGCACAAGTCTGAAAAAACGACTGAAGAGAGAAAAGCCTTTGGAAACAGTTTAGTGCGATAGTTGATTGCAAATCAGAATATTTTATGCGAGATTTTATGTTAGTAAACAAGCACTTGAAAAGTCAGAAACTTTGATAGTATTGGATTTTCAGAATACAAAAAACAGTTATGAAAATACAGTAATTTTTTCAAAATAATTTGGAGACGACTTTGAAGAGAATTAAATCGATTTTTCTATTAGGCTTCTAATAGTATACAAATATTTTGGGATGTATCATACCCTCGCTGAGGCTGGGGAAGTCTATTTTACAAGAAACAAATTTCATACAAAATTGACGGATATGAGCATTTGTTCAGAGTTTTGACGCAGTAATTGACAATCATTTGCTACGTTGCAATCTGACCACACTGTATATTTGAAATATAATTTAGATAGATATTCAGCTAGTAGGTTTTATGTTCTATTCTAATCTGATTTACATTCATTTCACCAATTACAACACAATCGTAGATTAATAATAACATTATTGGCGAAATCTCAAAGGGCGGAAGGGTTGAATACTGTGTTAATAATTTTATAATACTGATAATCCTAAATATTTTCCAATATTTTATGCATTTATTACCTCTTTTCAGAAATCGAACAAATTTGAAACGTAAAGAGTTTGTCTAGTTACCATAAAAATATAAAATATTATAATTTTGGTTATTTCACCTCTTTGAAAATCTCCGACATTTATCTATTTAAGACTTTTATAGGAGTGTATTCACCTTTTAACTGGTTTAGCTCAAGCAAAAGAGGTATTACACAAGACCCTCAATAAAAATTGGTTGGAAGTAGGTAAAATACTACGGACTTACTTTAACATTTGCTGCTTGTTCAAAGAATCACCGTCTATATAAAATACGAATTTATGGGTTTACATCAGACGCGTAACCCTTTTAAATAATTTTAGTGGACTTGTGATTAAAAGAAGGATGAAAATCATTGCCGGGTTTTTAAGAAAAATGTATAGGTCATTGTATTAAAATGTGCCTAAGTATATTTAAAATAGTTGGACATGCTTTGTTAACTTTCGAGTTCAACTGCTAAATAAATTCATGAACTCATAATTCCCAAGTGAAATGAAAAAATTACATATAAATATCTATTGAATTTTTGTAAGCCATTCTAATATATGATTTACAAACGTCATACTTCCAGCAATATTATCCAAGGGTTTTTAAATAAAAAAATAGGTTTATTAGTATAACTAGGTATTGGAATAATCTAGCAAATTGTGATAAAAGCATGAAATTTGGTACAGACTGTTTTTAGTCAATAAGACACATTCTTTTGACCCAATGAAAATGGGAGGTCAGTACTTTTAATATCTATAAATATCCTTAATTACCTTTGTTGAAAATTTATCTGTTTATTTCATTATAATTCTGTGTTTGAATCGATCAAGTATTTTGGTTAGGTAATGTAAACTTACACTTATATTTTACCGAGTTCGAAAAAAAGGAGGAGGTTCTTAATTGGAAGACCTACATATATTATGGTTGAAGTGTGGATGATTCATAGACTAGTTAGATAGTAGACAAAATATATAATATAAATATCCAATACCTTTTGAAAAACTTCATGTGGAATATCAAGTATTGGATATTTTATTATATATTTTGTATACTATCTAGCTAGTCTAAGTAAATACTTTAACAGCAATATATACACTGTGTTCATTTGAAAAGGACCCACCCTTAGTATTTCAAAAATGGGACATACTAGAAAGAAATGCCGGAACACGTCAACTTTTAACTTGAGGGGGACACTCATAAACGTCAGATTCACCCCCTCCCTACTGGAGACACCCCTTACATTTTTTCAAATGGCATTAGGTATCAAGTCACACCTCATTTAAAAGGTCTGGTGAATCTCTATTCAATCATTTTGCCTTTGATACCAGCCTTCCATTGTTATTTAATCGTTGTTTAAAATTGGCTCTTTTTCAACTTTTCGTATGCCCCCGTATTGTGTTATGATAGAAAGACTCTTTGAAGAATAAAAAAATTGCAATTAGTAAAAAGACAACTGTTAACAAGGAAAAACTGCTATGTAATTATGTGTTCAAAGTGACCACCGTTAACATTCAGGCAATAAAAGTTGAAAAAGAGCCAATTTTAAACAACGATTAAATAACAATGGAAGGCTCGTATCAAAGGCAAAACAAAATGATTGAATAGAGATTTACCAGAACTTTTAAATGAGGTGTGACTTGATACCTAATGCCATTTGAAAAAATGTAAGGGGTCTCCAGTAGGGAGGGGGTGAATCTGACGTTTATGACATTCGCCTCAAAAAGTGTCCCCCTCAAGTTAAAAGTTGACGTGTTTCGGCATTTCCTTCTTTTATGTCCCATTTTTGAAATATTAAGGGTGGGTCCTTTTCAAATGAACACAGTGTATATATTTTAATGTTTCCAAAAATATACAAATATTTTATTTTGTACCTGCATCGTCTTAGAGTTTATCTGACCGGCGCACAGTGGTTTAAATTCCAATATTGTCCATAAGCAGAAAACAGATTACAACCTCAATTTTTGAAGCTTACTCTTAAATTGATATACTGAGATTTTGTCAATTGTTCATGGAAAATTAAGGCCAAGGCTTTCTCTGGAGAAAATGGTCGTATCTAGTTGTTCAACTTTTCTATAATGGATAACAATAGGCTAAACCCATATATTGACCCCAACCCGGGTGGTACTACCTGCACTTGATAAAAAGAAATAACTTTACAATGAAATCAATGCCAAACTATGAAAGTGGCTTAAATATTCGTTGGGTCACTCTGTGCTCCCTTTGCATACCTAATGAGGTTTTATTACCTTTCTGAAACAAACTATAACTTTTTAATTGTTTTCTACTCTTCTGGACTAGAAATCGTAGCTTTCTTGATGAAGAATAAAACTGTCCTCTTTTATTTTATTGTATATCCAATCTGAGTAGCAAACGCAAGTTTGGCAGGACCATATTGAGAGACCAATTATTGTGTCTTCTCTTAATTCTAGAACGAACAGCACTACATTATTTTGAGTTCTTTCGTGAAAGCTTTGTTGCATGTTGCTGAAGGGTGCTTTATATATTCGTTAGGACAATTTATATGTTTCTTTAAAAAGTCTTTCCTACTTCGGTTGTCATTTTTCCAACGTCAAGCAATTTTTAAAGAAAACCATGATATTTTGTTGGGTAGGTCATCCTCGTCAGCAGTAGGGATGCGTTGTTTGACGCCATCGTCCGCCATCTTTTTTCTCACAATTAAAGAAGATTCACTTCCCATCCAGCCATTTTCATACAGAAGCTCAAATAATTGTTTCCGACTCACGTCCGAAACATTATTTAAAGAGAAAAACAATTAAAAATCTCACATCAAGACTGCAGCTATCAGCAGCTCAGGATATAGTTTCAAGATAAGCAGAACTACTAGCTGTAAAATAGATTGAGTTTCGCGGTGGAGAAAATGGGCGTTTTCCAATCTTAAGACTTTAATAAAAGTGAGAAATACTTCTTTTAAAACTAATTATATCCAAATAATTGCTACGAAATAAGTAATAAAAATTAAATAACAAATGACCAGAAGTCTATTCTGTTTTTAAATCATATAATATTATCAATTTTCCTTGAAGACAAGTTTCTCACCTAATGTCCCCGTAATATTTACATTTAGACCTCTGTGCGGCGAGCGCATTGGAATAACCTGAAATAGTTTCATCGTAATTGGATGATAATTAAAAAAAGTTGTGCTACCTTGAGGTTAAGGTACCGCATCATTAAAAAAAAATAAAAATGTAAGTACACAAAACTACTGTGGTCCAAACATGTACTCCATATTAATAACAAATGTGAAAAAGGTTACAATCTAATTAAATGTGTAACTAAACGTAATTGGGGTTCATCACCGAGTACTGCAATTTTATTTTACAGAGCTTATGTGAGATCAATAATTGATTATGGATGTTGTCTATATGGATCCACTTCCAATTCTAATTTAAAGAAAATTGATCGCATACAGTATAAATGTTTACGATCATGTGTTGGTGGTATGAAGTCCACACCTGTTTATGCTATATTGGCAGAATGCAATGAGCCTCCTCTGGAATTAAGACGGGAGTATCTGTCTCAAAAATATTTAATAAATCTTAGATTTCGTGAATCGCCCATGATCAACAAGTTGAGTGAGATCGCGGTAGAAGATTTAACAAATCGATATTGGAAGCTGAAAAATACACCCCCTCTTGCGAAGGCTTTTACTGAAACTATAAATTACACTAATATCTACAAAAAAGATAAAATCATCCCAGCATTTCGGGTGCAGTTTAGAGCTTTTATTACGAGTCACAGAGTTATAATTCCCAAATATTCACCTTCCAACAAAATCAATGCAGTCCTTCTGAAATCAATATTGTCAAACTTTGATAATAAAATATTCATATATACAGATGGATCTAAAACGAAAGATGGGGTAGGATGTGGGATTTTTATTCGGACTTTGAACTTATCATATGGTTACAAATTACCCGATATATGTAGCATATATACAGCAGAACTCGTAGCTATACAGAAAAGCCTCAATTGGTTGATTACAAACCAATTAAGTAATGCTGTAATTCTTTCTGATTCTAAATCTGCTATCGATTCAATAAAATCTACTCATATTAGAGGTTTTGGATGTCCGGTGCTATGTAGTATCAAATCTATGCTTTTGGAGTTAAATGTTACGTTTATTTGGGTTAAGGGTCATAGCAATATTACTGGGAACAAAAGGGCCGACCTGTTAGCGAAGGATGCAGTTATAAATGGACAAGTTTGCAATATTTTCACATCAGCAGATATAAACAGCACAATAAGTCAAAGAATTGCTAATAAATGGAAACAGGAGTGGACAAATATATCTAGATCCTCTACAAACCAGTACTTTCAAATTCATTCTACATTACCCCTTCCTCCCGAATATATATATTTAATTATACAACACCCAAATTTTATTCATCGACTATATTTAGACTTAAAAACAATCACGGCAGATTTCCTGCACACCTTGCAAAACTTGGTATTATTAGATCATCATCCTGTAGTTGTAACGAATATTCTTATTGTGATTTGAATCACATCTTTTTTGGCTGCTCTAATAACGTCGTGAGATCCAAATGTTTAGTTGAGTCGCTTATGAAGTTGAATTATAACCTTCCGCTAAATATTACCCACATCCTAAATAATGCTAATAGAATGATTTATGATTTATTAATAAATTTCTTGAGGGAGTGCAACGTTACTATCTAAATTGAACAAAGCAATTTCCAAAATTCTGTGGCAAATGGAGTAATTTCCGTGCCATTTTTCTCACACACACACTCACACACGTACACAAAATTATCTATACCTTTCGAATTGATTGTGCTTAAATGATTTATTCATTCTTCAAAAAGAGAGTAAGACCAAAAAAACTATGGAATTATGTTATGGAGGAAGACGTAATGGAGGAGTGTAAATTTACATGTGAGGACAGATAGAGTAAAAAAAGATAACATGACTAGCCAGGACCGATAGCAGACTGTAGAGAAAAAAGGAGAGCCTGATCCATCTCATATAATGGATGAAAATATCAAGGCATTAGCCGCAAGAGGTGTCTTCGTTAAAGTAGAGGCTTTCTTCAGTGCATTATTTATAATGCCCTTTGACAAATAATTGTTTCAATTCTTACTAGGAGGAATCTTTCCATAATTATCAAATAAAACCAATAATTAACAAATTCAATAACATAAATAAAACATTTTTTGACGGGTTTAACAAATTACAGGATTTGCATCATCAGGAGTATACGAATTGTTAAAGCTGATGGCAAATCACACACTGCAACGTTTCAACTATAAATTAAGTGAAATATTTGAATTTCAAAGTATGCTTTGTAGGTTTCTGTTCCAGATACAATGAAATATATGAGTTTACTTACAATCACTTACCTGATTATCTTTTCCTTACATCAATAATTGTTTTAACAAATAATATTCCGTAGATATACTTACTATCCGTCCCTGTGAACAATCTGGTCGAATTTGTTACACAAATGGAGGGTTTTTCGAAGAAAACTATTATAAGCTTATAAGCTTACCATCTATCATCCTCCATTTATCGACAATTCAGACTATCTTAATTCAACAAAACATGTATCAAATGGTAAATCCTCATTTAGTGAATATTGATACAATCACTAATCCCTATGATTGAAAAAAGTAAATTAAAATGAAATAGCGCAAGTTTGGATTGTTGTTACTGAGAAACAAACATACCCAATTCTTAAACCAAATAAATTCTGCAATAATTCTCTGATAATTTGACTCTTTAAGAAGGCTTTATATATTCAAACAACTTTTACTTTAAAAATTGGTTCATTTTATGAAGCTTTTAGACTATCATGACTATCGGCTCGGTTTTACCTAATTTTTCTTAGATTTATTTTAGTTTGATTTATTGCATTGTAAGCGGAGTAAACATTGGACCATAAATATTTCATTCAAATATAGCTTATATTGCTTTTGCGCATTTTCCAAAATAACTGAAATGTTGATAAATAACGTATGTTTAGACGTCAAAAAATAATAGTTCAATACTATTAAACGCTTTACAAAATTGGAAAAATTAATTTCAACAGAGCAGACCGATCACTAAGAAGCAACAGCTACTTCTCGGGCTATATGCCCCGACAGACAATGAATTACATTTCTAAAGTAAACGGGGTTGATATATCTGTTAAGATAGAACGAACCATTCTGGTTTGCGATTAGAAGGAATAACATCACTCGTGGACCGATTTCGGCGTTTTTGCGTCTCATCAGCACAAGGTAGATGCTATTCGTCCAGAAGCTCTGAGAGCATAATCCTGGACTAGACACTACGTTGATACCACACCAATACATTAGCCTTAGTAAAGGAAATGTTAAGAGTGCGATATCGGCTACATCTCTACATCTAATCACAAACCAAAATTCTATGTCGACAAAAAACCATCTCGGTTTTGTAGGTATTTACTTAATTACAGTTACCTGTAAATAATTGTCATATTAGTAAAGCGTGATCTATAGACGTCAAAAAATAATAGTTCAATACTATTAAACGCTTTACAAAATTAGAAAAATTAATTTCCAAAGAGCAGACCGTCCACTAAGAAGCAACAACTACTTCTCGGTCCACGAGTGATGTTATTCCTTCTAATCGCAAACCAGAATGGTTGGTTCTATCTTAACAGATATACCAACCCCGTTTACTTTAGAAGTGTAATTCAATATCTGTCGGGGCATATAGCCCGAGAAGTAGTTGTTGCTTCTTAGTGGACGGTCTGCTCTTTGGAAATTAATTTTTCTAATTTTGTAAAGCGTTTAATAGTATTGAACTATTATTTTTTGACGTCTATAGATCACGCTTTACTAATATGACAATTATTTACAAGTAACTGTAAAAAAGTAAAAACGTATGTTTAAACTAAATTAGGGAGTGTTAATTTACTAGAAGCATAATAAAATGTGATTGTACTAAAAAGTAAGCTATAGATGGGTTTTTCATTAAAGTTAAAGTATATAGTTAGATTTCTAACTAGTGTGGAAGGAGATACATTTCCGCCGCATACATTCGAACGCCGAAAAGACACGTTCCGCATGTGTAAGAAACAACATTTTTACTACGAGCGGGCAGAAAATGAAAAAATATCATTTTTCTACAAACGTCAAATATGACAAGGATTGCGTATTGACAACAATATGCGAAGTGACACACTAGGGTGCGAAGTATTTCGCACACTGCATGTAAATTAATAAGACTTTTGTATTTCAATGTTTGAAAAAATGAAGCAAAACTCCAAATTATTATTCATTTTTAAATGAATAACAATTAAATACTTTTAAAATAATGATAGAATTTTACAATAACTTTAGTTATTATTTACAATATTAACATTAATCCATAGTAACAGTGAAAAGATTAGGAAAGACAAAAATAACTATTAATTAGACAGAATAACAAGATACAAACTAACAAGTTTATTGGGTACCTTTCAGTCATTGATGTAATTCAGGGCCCGCTCTAGCCTTCTTGTCACCCCGGACAAACAGACAATTTGCCGCCAGTTTTTTAAATAAAATAAAAATTATGTTAAAATCATTTATTTAAAAAAAATGTATGTAATCCATAATAAACATTCGAAAAGTGCAAAACTTGAAAGTACTTGTACATATATTTTAATATTTATAATATTTTATCACATTCTGACAGTGAAAATGCCGCCCCTATAAGATTTGCCGCCCCTGACAAATTTCCGGGATGTCCGACCCTGGAGCAGGCCCTGTGTAATTATTAATAGTTATTAACGCAATATTCGGGGGTAATATAATGAATATAGCGAATAAATTTATTCGATTTAAGAAATGATGGTCGCATTATATTTGGTAAGATTATTTCCCGAATCATTTAATTACCAAGAAATAAATATTTTTGTCTATTTTTCCAACTTCACCCAGCAAATTATTTTCCGTACAAATTTCTGCTGCTGCTGTACATGTTTCTGTAGTTGTTTTCGTTATAGTTGTTGAAGTCGATGGTAAATTTCGAATACGCTCTATGATACTTGTGTGATGATCTTGATAAATATTCAAATGAGGTTTTATGGATGAGGCACTTACATGCCCTGTAATTTTAATTAACTGTTGTTCTTCCACGTCGGCTTTTGCTAAATGTGAGAAAATTGTAGAACGGTTTGAATGGATTGATATTTTGCGTCTTTTAACGTTAATTCCATTGTTCAGCAGACGTTTTGAACCATTTTGATATTTCATTCTAACCAACAGGTGCGTTTTTATACCACAATCCAGTTTTTTTTCCAGAATGGATTTGATATAAAAAAGAAGCGGTTTGATGTAATATTCTGACCTCTTTTCGAAATAATTCTTTTTAAATGCATATGTATAAAGTGTACATTTAGGTGCTGCCAGTCGAGACGATGTGTTTTAGATATTCGCAAAGGAAGGAGGCTGGATTATCAGCGACTATTTCCCTCGTCTTCATTTCCACAAATCACAAATGTGCAATTTTGAATTACAAATGGTTTCTAGATGAAAAAATTGTGTGACAGCACCTGTCAGCAGTTTTTTCGAGTTTACCCGCGACAAAACTTGACAGATGTTGACAACAAAAATAGTTTTTTTCTCCGAATGATATTAAACGTCAGTTTTAATGACATTTATCGATCATAGAAATAACACTTTTACTGCCTAGGCAGTAAAATAGTTATTTATGCAACAAGTGCATAAAGTGGTGCTTTTCTTCACGAGTGGAAGAGCTCAATTCCATGAGTGAAAAAAAGACACTTTATGCATGTGTTGCATACACTATTTTTTCTACAACCAAGCAAATGGATTGAAAATGGCTTCGATTTGAATGTTTATGTTTGTCATGATGACAAAGCGCTAAGTAAAATGTCAGATGAGTGCAATCTGCAGAGCCATTAGCGGAAATATTTGAAATAAGCGCTAAAAAAACTACTTTATCTCACCCTAATGTCACTTTATCTCACCCTAATGTCATTTTATCCCACTCTAATGTCATTTTTTTAAATTGTTTAACAAATACATATTTTATGTACGAAAATCGATTAAAAAACGTCACTTTTATTAATGATTGTAGAAAAATGATTTTTAATGCCTAGGCAACAAAAAAATCATTTTTTTTGAAATCTTGCGATTTAAGCAGGCCTATGGAATCAAACAATCACTTCCACGTCACACATACATAGGCTAACTTCACTGTGCACACTATTATTGTCGATAACATTATATTTATTATTATCTTTCGGTAGATATTATTATGTATACTTAAGGTCTAATCGACAAAAATAATTAAAAAATATATAACATACGATTAGAAAAAATATTAAAAATTGTGAGTAATATCCGTCATAAAAAAGTTTTCATTTTAATTTGATTTCTCTAAACACACTGTACAAACAATCGGAGAAAAAATTATATTTTTCACACGGCAGAGATTCAGATTTACTGCCTTGGCTAGTTTCATTGCCTCGGCTTCGCCTCGACAATGGAATGCTAGCCGCGGCAGTAAATCTGTTACTGCTCTGCCTAGTTTAACAAATAACTATTAAACAGTGCTAGTCAGCTTATGGAAGTGATTTTATGACTGATTTTGATCTGGAGATTGAGAAAAGTGTACCGTACAATACAATACAATACCGTTAAAACCAATACGTCAATATGGAAACTTCTGCAAAGCAAATAAATACGAGCTTTTGAAAACTACAAGTTTAGACCAACTTAAACTAATCCTGAAAGATTGGGCGTTGAACATGAAGAAAGAAAACGGTGAAAATTACAAAGAACTAGTTGTGAAGACAATGTGGAACACCGTTGCAAAAGAAATGCAATAGGTGTTTTTTATGAAGCGGAAAATAATTTTTGATCCATTAAAAAATATTATCTTCAAGTCTAGTGGGGAAGATCGTAATGCGAAACGAAGGAATTTGCAGATGTGCGCCTATAAACGAAAATCGAGCTCTGCTTCATTAAAATTGGGAGAATACTACGCAACGGTTTTATTATGGGACACTCCGGCGGGACTCCAGCGAAAATTTCACCATATCGCTTCAGTAGGACTTGCCTGGAGAAGTGGAGAAGCAGTCAATTGCAGAGTTCATTATTTTAAAGAGAAAGTGGAAACTCTGGGATTAAAGCAGGTAGATAACATAGTTATATATTTTTTAAAATAACTGATGTTCTAAAATCCCAATTTTTAGAAAGAGTAGAATATAATCCTCTCTTCAATAAAACGTCCCAGGGTGGATAAAAAAAAATGGCCAATAGTAAATGGCTGGTCCCCAACACGAAGAACCCTACCTTTTGTCCAGTCCGTCTTTTTAAAATTCTAATGGTTAAACGTTCATCTAGAATAACAGATGATAGATTATTCTCAACAGTTAACCCATCATGGAACAAAGAACAATCAAGTGGATGGTACAAAAACAGTCCAGTGGGAAAAAACGAACTTTAGAAATGGACTAAAGAAGCAGCAGCAGCAAGATTGAATACAAAAGAAATAAAAATAACAAACCACTCTATGTGGTCGACAGCACAGTAACCTGGCTAAAGGAGGGGTGGGAGAACAACAATTAATTAAAATTGCTGGCCACAGTTCAGCGAACTCAATTAAGCCTTATCCTTAAATGTATAATGAGCATTATTCCAACATCATAAACACCCTTGGAAGTGACGCCTCAGAACCTCCAGCTAAAAAACAGTAAACAGAAGATCCTGCAGCCACTCCTCGAGCTTCTCACTCTACAGCTGGACCCATCAACAACAATAATGATTTACCTACACCCAACGTTATCAATGAGTTAACAAAGGTTTCAAACAATACTCCTGTGTACCAAAATTGCAATTTATATTTTAATTGTACCATAAATAATTAAGTTTGTAGTATTTTGTGATTAAATAAATTACCTGTTTTTCAGTTTTCAAATACCTACATATTCATTATTTATGCATGTATAATAGGTATTATGTTTTGTAAGCTATATGTGTATGCTGTTATTCATGAAATAGTTTCGTCATATGCCATTCGAGCATCTAATTTTTCCTGTGAAAAAAATCGAAAAGTAATATTTTTTTAACAAAATGCATTCGTTCAGGAGCTTTTGTTGCCACCAGCACTCATGCTTCTTGTTAAAATATTACTTAGCAACGTGTTTTTTCGATTTTTTACGGAAAAATTAGATGCCCTTATGATATTACTTACGAATAAATTTTGACAGAGGAGAGATTTACAAAATTTCAATAAAACGGAAAAAAAATTACAATATACAAAAAATAACGCCTTGCGTGCAGAAATAGTATATTACATCTAGCGGGGTAGTAGATCATTAAAGCCCAGGCTTTGTTAGAGATCCAAGGCGCCTAGCGCCGAGGGTCGCCAAAAGCCGTGGCTGGAATGATCCTTCCCGCGTGGTATGTGTACTATTTTATTCACAATCGCTTAGTTACAAGCTTTTAAAAACATTAATTTTAAGAAAATTTGTTATCATATATTAATGTTTTTTTTCGACAAAGAACGTCATGAAACGGTTGCTAGGCAACATTACTAAGTACCTATAGTTTGACATCTATCATAATCGTACCAATATCAAATAAAGTTGCCAAACTAAACATAATGTCTGAATTGTAATTTACCTGCACTCCTCCGGAAGTCCGAGAAGCTGCGGACACTGCGATGGACGGAATAATTCCAGAGAAAAGTAAAGAAAGGTCTGAGAAAAAGTGACACACACTTCAGAAAAGTGACACATGCTTCTAGCCGGAAAAGTACTTTTCCGGCTAAGGCGTGGAAGTGAAAGTAAGTAATGAGTCACTTCCCTACCGTTTTAAAGGTGAGAAATGTCTATATTACTAACCGATTGTGAATAAAGTAACTTTTTCGCACGGCGTGGTGAGGTAAAGTAGAATCATAGAAAAGTAAAACTTTCTGAACGAAAATGTGTGCGGATAATTATACTCTTCCGCAAGCTCGTAGAAATAGCTATTTGTATTACTAGGGAGGAAGGTGCAGGATTTAGTCGATGCTTCGCGCCTGGCGGTAATAATCCAAGGAAGGAAGAGGCACTTTACTCCTGTGTAATACATATACCGATTTTTCCACTTACCCACTCATTACCTTTTTTAAAATTCCATTTGCGGCACAAATAACGAATTTATCAACATGAGGCTATGTTGGCTTGTTTTCTTATATAAGGTGGAGTATTTGTAAATTCAAAATCACTTGAATCGCTCTTTATATCTCAAAAAGTTTATAAACTTTAATAAACGTAACAACTTTGCACTCTAAAAGTCAATCGCAATGTATACTGTCAGTGAGCCACAGCATACTTTGATTTATTTTATTCGTGTCAAAAAACGTATATTACAAGCCTTAAATTGAAATTTTTATTTAAAAATCTGACGTTGAAGTAACATTAATATTTACTTTTTACCAGAATACAGGATATACATTAGGTATATGTAAGATATACTTTTCCTCCCTAGGGAGGGAAGTATGAGCTTCCATCATGATATGAAGGAGGAAAGTGTAGAGTTAGTAGCCCGCTTTTTTTGATAGTGGTTTCCCCAAGAGGCCTAGTCCACTTAAGTAATCATGAATTAAATAGCAGTACGAACAGTAGTCTCTAAATTATTAAAGACAGTTCTTTATTTCGCCTATTTTCATGAAAGGGTTCTAACAGGAAACCGCTGGGTAGTGGCAGCACAAACACTAGTCTCTAAATTAATGAAGACGGTTCATTATTTCGCCTACCTTCGTTAAACAGTTCTAACATGAAACTGCTGGATAGTGGCAGCACGAACACTGGTCTCTAAATTAATAAAGACGGTTCATTATTTCACCATAAATAGAAAATGTACTCCACTTTTGATCCTATACATCTAGTTTTTGGGCAAACAGGTTTCAGTTGTTGGGATTTGGCTCAAATGACTGATTTTTAAATTGATATATCACTAAAGGGAGTGAACCATCAAATTATAAATGTCCACATGATATTCTTTTATTAACTAGCAACTAACATTTAGAATGTTTTGTGTTTTAAATACAAATAGTATTTTTATAATTTTTGAAAAGCACAGTAATGAAATAAAAATCCTTAAAACTATCTAAAAACTTCACCAAACCTGTAGTATATAATAGTCAACCGAATGAGAAATATATTTTAATCCAATTTGTAGATAAACACATTGATGGGATTTTAAATGTTAGTTAATAATTACTGATAAAAAAGTATATCATGTGGAAATTTAAGATTTTTCAACATGGACTTTAGGATATATATCAATATTAAAATCAGCAATTTGAACCATCTCACAATATTTGAAATATTTTTGCCTAGAATCTATGAGTGCTGAAAAAAAATTGAGGTAATTTCTTCTAGCAGACTTGTGCTATTAATTGCTTTCAGAGTCACTACTCCTACTGTTGCCAGCTATAGTCGTCCTCTGAAGTAGATTCATTGGACGATCCTGTATTCACATTAAACTTGAGAGAATCTACAACATCATCAAAAATGTGTTCTTTTTTAATCCATTCTGATTCGCATTTCTTTACATGTTCGCAAATAGAACACCATTCTTGAACAGATACCTCAGAAAATTTCTTCCTGGCTAAATTCTCCACATCATCCAGTTTGAATGTGGTATTGTGCACTGCCACCCAGTTCTTAACCAGTGCCCAGATTTTTTATATTGGATTGAATTCCGGATGATAAGGTGGCAACCGTAAAACTTTATGCCCATGTTCCTCCAATAAACAGTCCAATTTATAGGAAACAGGAATACCTAAGCGAAATGTTTTTATTGCTTCATATAAAACGGGTTTTGTTTTACTGGCATCATGAACAACATTGTGGACCCTAATCCATTCTAACATTTCTGTTTTGCTAGATGCTGTTGTAATATTTTTTTCAGCTTTCACATTATGGTAAGAAGCATTATCCACAACCAGAACTGATTTCTGAGGCATATTGGGTAATAGTTGTTCCTGAACCCACCTCATAAAGTTTGAATGGTTCATGTCATCATGGTAATCTCCACTATTAGAATCTAAAAAAAATAATAAATTTCATCGAGGCTTACGTTAACAATATGTCCTATGAGAAATAGTTAATTGTGTTTGTCTTATTTGACTGTTGGAATTATATTTTGTTAGATATTGTTTTAAAACCCAATGATACACTACTTGTTTGTAAGTGACAATAGTATTAATTTTCTTTTATAGAATTAACATCACCACGTTTAAAAATTATATTTCTCTAAATTAAGTTGAAACAGGTTATATCTGATATAAGTGAAGTCTTCACAAATATATGGGACAACAGTTACTTACGAAATATCACTTTTCGATAAGTATATATAATTAATACAAACCTGAACGAAAAATTAATAGGGCATTAGGAATAAATCCCTTTTCTCCACCTGCATGCACAATCACAAGTCTCCTCCCTTTTGAGATTGGCTTTTTCAAACCTTTCTCTGATATATCGTACCATCCATTGGATTGCACATGGGAGCTGTGAATGTATGTTTCATAGGTATACACAATATTCCATCCTTCGGTTCTATATTTAATAATATTTTCTAAGAAAGTAATTCTCTTATGGCGAATATCATGCGATTCCATAATCACCTTCATGTTATCTTTTGTGCACTGCCATCTACAACAGATTTTCACAACAATATTTTCAAATAAATAGTTATGCATGTTACCTTTTAATATTTTCAATTTTACAATGCATATTGTAGCTTTATTTTAATTTTTGTTCTGAATTTGTTCTACCCATTTCACAATTTTCCTCATTCTCAACATTATTTTTCCTTCAAACACTCCAATAACTAATAAAAACTACTTACCTAAAGCCCATACTTTTTAACAGCCGCCACAAAGAAGTTTTACTTATAGTGATCTCAGGTAAAACAATATGAACTTTCTGCAGAATGCCTAGAAAAAATAAATATGTATATTTTAATAAAAAATTATTTATCTATTAAACTATTAAAAGTAATTCTAGCCCTAGCGTAAAAACTCATACTAAAAGTAAACTGACAAGTTTGTTGTAATTAATTTCAGTACCTTTATTATACTTTGATCAAACTTACATGTTAAAGTAGGAGATCTTTTCTCCAGGATGTAAAAATTATAAATGATATCCCGAATCCTTTGCAATTCTCCAAAATTTAGTGCTTCCAGTACCTTTTTTTCCTAGATCTATTTATTCGAGGAGATCTAAGGGATGTAGATGCTCCACTTTCAATAGCTGAGGATTCATTTTTAATTCTGGTGTAAGTACTTCTACTCACACTCACCTCAGTAGCTTTTAAAGTTCGCTCTCTGCAATTTAAAAATATAATTATTATTAAAAATCAGCAATAGGTACATATTTTCACAGAAAAACTAAATGTATTTATTTGGCTTTTCCAAAAAATGAAATCCAGATCAAGATATATATTTTACAAATCAAAGAAATGTTAATTGTATAAAATTTAGTCGTGCTGTGAATATACAAAGACATATTGTTTTTCTGTGTATGAGATAATTATTTATTAATAGGCATTAGTATTAGAACCATATAAATCACTGTTAAGTGCAGCAGACCCATATAAATTACTTAGCAGAATTCATTTATTTTTGAAGTAATGTATACTTTTTCATACATTTTATAACAATCTGAATGCCAGGAGTAATATATTAGATTATTATACTTTTTTATTTTACTTACCGATGATTTTTTAAAGGAATTTGAATTCCATGTTCGGCTTCGGACTCCATAAAAGTTGCAACGTTTTTAAGAATCTGACGGCCTGACTGTGGATAATTATTTTTCCTTTAACACCAACAACTTTTTTAGGCGGCATGGTTTTAGATCAAATAAAACACACAACACTCACAGATAAACTAGCTAAACGTCTTAAAATATTCAAAAATCAAAAATATTCGACAGTAAATGATTGCTTCAAACACAACCTCAAATGTCAATAATAAAAAAATGGTTGTCGGCATGAAAATCGTTGGAAACGCCTATGGCATGAAACGGTCGTGACAAGGTTTCAAGGCCGATTTTGATTCCTGCGCAACAGGAAATGCTAACTTCAAGTGGCTTCTTCTTATGTGAAACGGAGTCTACCTATGTTAATAATTTTTTCTTGTTATTTTTTGAGAAATTAAAGGACAATCTTTTTTTATATTTTCATTTCAACGTGTTGGTAGCGTTATCAAGAACAATGCAATTTCTTAAAAATTTTTGGTCCCTATCTGACACTTCGACTCTTAGACAATTCGACAACTATACAATCAATGAGCGCATTCAGACGTGTTCAACGGTTGAGCTGCTAGCTCAGTGGTTGCGTTCAAACAGGACGTCTTCATTCTACTGACTCTTAGCTGTTGAGGATCAGAGGCAGCGGCAATTATTTAAGCTTTGTTTACCCAGTTCTGCTATACCTAATAATTGAAATAAGCTCAGAAGATTATAGAATAGTATTACGAGGGTTGTCTTAGTTAACTTAACGCCAAAGTTTCAGATCACTTCGCTTAAAGCTGCACCAAAACTTACCTTTAGCGCAATAATTTTTTACAATTGTCGAAGACAGTTGTCTCCACAAGAATGTCTTGCCGAACTGGTTTTTGTTTTAGGCAATGAAGCACCACATCAGTCGACAATTTCTCGTTGGTATGGACAACTTAAGCGTGGACGAACTAGTCTTAGCGACGAGTCCCACGAACAGGTCCACCAACAAACAACAATAGTGCATAATAGTATATCGAGGTAATTTGCGGCACGAGACTTTCACACTCATGAGAAATTAGCATTTGCGCACGTGTTGCACACTGTATTTTTCCTACAACCACCATCCAGAAATCAAACGATTTGCTGTAGGTATTTATTTTGGGAATGCCTAATGTCACTTTGGCCATGCTTTATGTCACTTTGGCTATGCGTTATGCCACTTTTCCCTCAACTTTTGTTGCTATTAGAAATTGTTACTTTTGCTTGTGCTGTGCTGTAACGAGTTATTTTTTTTGGCACCGATTTGAGGTTTACTTTTATTTTTCCGTAACGTATTTTATTTTTACCGCTATGTTTTATATAACTCGTTACTTACTTTCCGACCCCCTTTCCGTTACCGCATTGATATTCTATTTTTTTCTACTTAAATGTATTTCATTATTAATCCGGAGGTACGCAAGTTCGAATTCCACTGTATTAAATTTATCCGGTATATGTTGTAAATACCATATTTTTTTGTCCGTTATTTAAATTAAATAGAGCACAGAGTATTAATAGACTAAAGGTTTGAATTCCTATTTTCTTCGTTATGAACCGCAACTTATTTATTGGAGTTAGCTTTTCCGGGCTGTAATTAGTTAGTTAAATTAAATTCAACAAGACCCCTGGAACTTTCCGTAACCTCCATCTGAGGCTATCTGGAACTCTTGACGCTAAGAGTCAAGGGGCCGTGGAGCAAACCACGTTAAAAATCTGGCGCCCGAGATTTGAACCAAAAATTTTGCTTCAAGGGTGTCCATAGTGACGTGTTCGTGTGGCAGGAGTAGTGTTTTGCACGAGACTCCCGTTTTCGAGAGTCTCGCATGGTCTCGTCTCGTTTTCGAGACGAGACTCGAGACGATACTCGGACCAGACGAGACGAGACTTTTGTTGGTCTCGTCTCGAGACTCGTGCATGAGGTATCGCGTCTCGCGCGAGAGTCTCGCAGGTGAATATTTCTGAATGAACATCAATTTATATTGATAAAAATTTATAAGCATAACACCAAGAATTGCTTTTAAAAGCCTCTGACGGCGTTATCGGTTGACGGTAATCACTTTGTCTTTCTGAAGCGCGCCGCCGCCGCCATCTTTGAACCCTATTCCGACAGCCATAAATTTTGCGATATGTACGTGTCCTATCCTATTGTGATCGAATAAATAAAGATCATTATTGAAAATAAAAGTTTAAATTTCTTCCCAATTTAGTTATTCGTTGTGGATAGTGGTAGTTGTTCGAATTTTTGAGCGTGCGGAATTGTGCACAGGAAAAGACATCGCTCTCACATTTTTCAAATGTGTAGACGCTAAAGGCTTGATCCACAAACTTCAAGGAATAACAATGGATAATGCCTCAGCAAATACAGCTTTTATTAAAGAACTTCAGGAACTTATTCCCGATTTAAATGTAGAGGACTGCCATTTTCGATGTTTTGGACATGTGATTAATTTGGCCGTGCAAGATTTGTTTCAGTTGTTGAAACTGAATTCTGAGGCAAATGAAGAATTGAGTGATGATAGTGTCGATGAGGAAGCCGAAGTGCCCGAAGTTGATGAAATTGAAGATAATTCTAATGCACTATCTAAAATACGTTCTATCTTTTCGAAAATTAAACGGTCAGAACAACTTTTAATTAAGATCCGAAGTGCGTGCGAGGCAACTGGTAATTCTTGCCAATTAACACCTGTGTTGGATGTGCCTACACGCTGGAAATCCAGTAATGATATGTTGAAAGTAGCTCTTGAAGCTAGATATGGACTTGGTGTACTGTGTCAAAATGTTATTGATTTAAAACAATATGCTCTTATGGACAATGAATGGATTCGGATTCTGCTAGAAGAAGTGCATAAATTACTAGTCAACTTTCAAATTCTTTCCAAAAAGCTCGGAGGAGAGAAGTATGTCACATTACCTATGGTGGTTGTATGTATCAATATACTAATAGATAATATTGAGAAAAAAATATTTAAATGGGATCAAAAGGTAGATCGAACCGCTGTCGAAGAGCAGCTTATTGTTAGTTTTCAGGCTGCGAGAGACAAAATATTAAATCATTATCGTAAAGGTAATTGGATTTATGCTGCAGTTTTAATTCTCGATCCGCGGCATAAGTTAGAAGCGTTTGATATGACAACATGGGGCCAAGAATTAAAAGATACTTCGATTCAGAAATTTCAAGATATATACAAAGCCTATTTTAATCAATCAGAGATTCAGAAGGACAATGTACGAAAAAAACGGCGGCGAGAGAACGAGAAGATCCTGGACCGCAAAAGTCAGATTTTTTAATTGATTTTGATGTTTTGTATGCAGTAAACCCTTCGCATGTAGAAGGAGAATGGATGCAGAAGCTTCAAAAATATTATTCTATGCCTCGATGTAATAAAGAAACAGATATACTACAATGGTAGAAAATACATGCTTCTGAATTTCCTATTCTAAGTTTAATGGCACGAGATCTCTTAAGCATACCGGCTACTTCAGTACCGGCGGAAAGATTATTCTCACGTGCTGCATTAACTATAAGAAAACATCGAAATCGCCTCAACAATGAATATGCACGATGTTTGTTATGTCTAAACGACTGGGTGAAAAACATTTGCAACCTTTGATTTTTTCAGTTATTTCATTTATAAAATAATGTTATGTTTTCATTTTCTTTAGTTGTATTACTTTCAAATACATGTTATTTTTCAACAATTGTAATTTTCTCTTCCGACTCTTATATTATAGCAAGTATTTAAGTATTCCTTATTGCACTGAAACAATAAGATTATGAATGATGAGATTTCGATACTTTTACAAGACTCTCGTACGAGAAACGAGACGAGACGAGACTGAAGGCTGCGACACGAGACTTGAGACGAGACTTATCATTGCATCGGCGAGACGAGACAAGACTTTGTGAAATTCTCGTCTCGTTGTTCTCGTGCGAACCACTAGGCAGGAGCCAGGTGTAGGAAGTGAAACGCGTTACAAAATGGCGCCCGAGCAGGGACCTGATTGTTGATTATAGTAAGAACTGTTTGATACCGTTTCCAATTTTTCTAGTATCTTTGTTGCTTGGACCGTTTTATTCTGGTTTGACGGTTTTTTTTCTGCCGTATTGTTGATTGAACAGGGACTTGATTTGTTGATTAGACAGGGCCGATTATTGTTTGCTTATGAAGGGACCGTAATTCCGTTTTCGATTTTTTTTTCATTCCGTATTGTTAAGAAGAGCACAGTCTCGATGGTTGAGAGTAACCTGTGGACATTTTGTTTAAATGGACCGTTTTGCCCTGATCTTTTTCCTTTGGTATTTTGTTACTACCAGCTTTTCCCCTTTATCCTCTAAGAGGGTTTAGAAGGTAGTAAAACTGAAAGAATGGTTAGTGTGGAGGTATTCTATCCACTTAACCAGCTTAGATGAAGTATTTTCTTCCCGGACTTCTCGTTCACGGAGAGTGGGAGGATAAAACCTAAATGAGGGAGAGTTTCAATGTTTCACCTCTAGTGAGGGTATAGTCTGTGATCTCTAAGATTGAAGGTGTAAATGATCTACTCAGTAGGCGTGTTGGTTTAAGATCTATTTCTGTGGAACAATGGGGTTCTGTGAACTTACAGATTGACACGACTGACAGCGCTTGGCTTGCCTTATACAATAAACAACGCTCTTAAAGTACTGATTATAAATAATTATTCAGATGAAATATTGAACTTATTATATGGAAAGATTCCACAGTAGTATACTTCTGGGATTACACTTGTTTCCTGGTAAGTATTATATTATAACTAGCTTATGAATACTTTGTTAACATGATACTATTTACATTGAGAGATAAATCTTATATTGGCAAATTTAAGGGGAACATCTGTTTTAGATATTAAACTATTGCGGAGGTTAGCAAGTATAGGACGAACAGATCAGATCAGGTCAGATCAGATATACTATAACTACCCCTAGATGCACTTAACTCAGTTAATGGGAAAATGGTCTAAAACTAAAGTCTGAATGAACTCCAGATAAACTGTATGGTAAGGTTCACTTCCAAAATGTTAATACGTACTATTGTCACTAACTAACCAGTAACCGAAAGGGATGAAGAAAACGATGCGGAAGATCCAAAAGAAAAAGATAAAAAAAAGAAAGAAAGAAGAAAGAAGGTCTGAAAAGAAAATATAAATAAGAAACTGTGTTGGTGATTGAGTCCCAATAGATATCGGGTAGATTACTTACCCTAGATGAAGGGTGACCTTCAAGTGTTTTGTCTTTGTAAAATCAGGAACTATATCCATGCATACATGCTTCTTCACATCACTTTGTATTGTGGAATCCCTGATTTTTAATTTTCCCTAAATCACAAAACCGTAGCGAACGTAGGTTGAACAACCATGTAGACTTGGAAAAAATACAAAATGGTGGTTTCAAACCAGTGGCCTAGGTCACTGGCCTTGAAAGGTCAAAAGAGACCTTTTTAGTTGGGGTCAAGGTCAAATGGCTAACTGGATACATAAAGAATCAAGACACATTTGAAATTTGTAAAAGACTCTCACCAAGGTTAACATATGAACCAGTTATTATGTCAATAAATAATAATGATTTGTTTCTTCCACTTGAATAAAAATATTAACAATGTACAGATTCATGATTTTAAAATAAATATATACATTTTGGAGGTAACAAATAAATCTTTTATGCATCACCCTATAGTTCTTAATAAATTTTATTGTTATTGCAGGGTGAACCGTAACAATTTAAGAAGATTTTTTTCCGATTGAGTTTAAAAGCTTGTCAGAAGGGATGCTGTGCCTAGGGCCAAAGGGCTAATTGCAAGAAGAAATATTTCTTCACGACCCGTTTCCGACCGATCCGATACCGTAACCGTTCCGACCATTATGGCCAACCCTCCGCCGAATCTACATGCCTGGAAAGAGTGCTTTGGAAACCGAGGAGACTTGGCCGTTTCATTGAAAAACTTGAAGAAATCTGAACCGCAAGGAATGTTCAAAAAGATAATTTGGTTCCGGTACTACCTGTCCGGTGAGCCCGCACTATGGTACCGGAATAACCAAAGCAGATAACCAACTGGACCGATTTTGAAACCGACTTTTTTTTCTTCTATCCCGTAAATTACGAAGATGACTTGGAAGCAGAGATAAGCTGTCGTCTGCAACGAAAGAATGAGTCTGCCGCCACATACATAACCGAACTACAGACCCTCATGCGAAGACATGGGAAGCTAACTCCCGAACAACAGTTAGCCTGGCTGTACCGTAACCTGTTGCCCGAATACCGTCTGCAAATCCGAAAAGGGGTCTTTCAGGATTTTTCCACCTTTTGTCAGGTGTTGAGGGAATATGAGCTCCTCAGGAGGGAGCTCCAGCCACAGTGGACCGAACCGTGGACCAGCCCGACCGCAACCGATAAGTTCACCCAGATATGGACCGTCCCACAACTCGTCGCCTAGTCCATCCAGAGAACCCGCCACCGGTCCCAGTCAACCGTCATCGACCGATACTCCTCGCCGTCCGCCGCCCGCCGCCTGATACTACTCGTCACCCGTCAGGATCATCTTCCCGACCACTCACCTGTTTCCGTTGTGGTGAGCCTGGACACTACCAAAAGAACTGCCAAAACCCGCCGAAGATATTCTTTTATCGTTGCCAAAAAGAGTATTTTCCAGAGACTGTGCCTGCAGGAGGCAGGAAAACTAATCCGACGCTGTCCCTAGGAGAGGCCGACACAGCTCCCGCAAATCTTTGCCTCTCATACCGAACGCCAGAAGAAATAAACGACCCCCGACCACACATAGACGTCGAAATTGGAAGTAACAAGTTCAAGGCACTGTTAGATACCTCATTGGTGATCAAGTAGCTAAGACAGTTTCCCAAAGAAAGCAAACTACCGTCCGTCCATCTACGAAGGCCCGTTTAGCTGATGGAAATTTGGTCTCTATCACCGATACGTATGAATTGAAATGGAAAATCAATGACGTCACTATGGAGGGTTCGTTAGAGCGTTTCCCTGGACTAATCGCCGATATTCTGTTAGGATACGATGTCCTACAAAAGTATAATTTCCGTCTGAAGTAAGGAACCGGGAAAATATATATGAAAGATAAACTAGTGAGGCATTCACTAGTAGCCAGTCCTGCTGGAATATTGGAGGCAGTGGACCCGCCTAAGAAAGAAATCGATGTTGCTGTCCCGATAATATGTAAGGAAGAAACCAACCATCGTTGTACTGAAGACCGCTGTTCTAGAAATAAACCTGTTTCCGAAGTATCTGCGTCTTCACTGGTGTTAGGGGTTGACAAGGAGCAACCTGTATCCGAAGTCTCTGAGTCTTCCCTGGTGTTAGGGGTTGATAAGGAGCAATCTGTTGTCAAAGTCTTTGCGTCTCCCCTGGTGTTAGGGGTTGACAAGGAGCAGCCTGTATCCGAAGTCATTGAGTCTTCCCCGGTGTTAGGGGTTGACAAGGAGCAAACTGTCTCCGAAGTCTCTGCGTCTTCCCTGGGTTTAGGGGTTGACAAGGATCAAACCGTTCCTGAAGTCTCTGCGTCCTTCCTGGTGTTCGGGATTGAAAAGGAGCAAACCGTTACTGCGTACTCCCTGGAAGATTTAGGGGATGACGACTATTATGGTTATATAGGATGTCCGTTAGAAACCATAACTCCGATTTTTGAAAGACATTTATCGAAAGAACAGGCAGACAGACTGAACATCTTCCTAAGCCGAGAGTTGCTGAAGTTTGGATCCTTAAGAGGTCCAACGACACTAGTTGAACATGATATCCGTCTGCTATAACCTCGTCCGATCAAACAGAGATACCGACCACAGAATTCGAGAATGCAAGAGATTTGCAATGCTGAGTTAGACGCGATGTTAGAAGAGGGAGTGATTGAACCTTCCACCACTCCATGGAGCTCTCCGATTGTAATTGTAAAGAAGAAAGATGGGAAGAACCGGTTTTGCATTGATTTCCGTAAAGTTAATGAGGTTACCATGAAGGACGCCTACCCTCTTCCATTTATCAATGCTATACTGGATAAACTGCGAAGAGCCAAGTATATTTCCAGTTTAGATTTGAAGAGTGGGTACTGGCAAAATCTGTCCGAAGTGTTCAATCGATTACGAGGAGCAAGGCTGAAACTGAACCCGTAGAAATGTCATTCCTGTTTACCTTCCATGAAATACTTAGGCCATGTAATCACTGGAGATGGAATCCGTACCGATCCAGAAAAGGTCGAAAGTATCATAAAATTTGCAGCCAGAAATATCAGAGAGTTGAGAAGGTTTTTGGGAGTTGCATCATGGTATAGGAGATTTGTGCCATCAAGTCTCAGCGATGGAAGTGGGCTGAAGAACAAGAAACCGCTTTCGCTAACATTAAAACCTGTCTATCAGAAGCACCAGTTTTAAGCTGTCCTGATTTTACCGTACCGTTCACCTTACAGACTGATGCCTCCGAATATGGTTTGACAATAGCCCTCACCCAGCAGAAAGATGGCCATGAACACGTGGTAGCGTATGCAAGTCGCATCCTGAGTCCTACCGAGAAAAATTACTGCGTCTCCGAGAAAGAATGTCCTGCCATCGTTTGGGAGATTGAAAAGATGCGTCCTTATTTAGAGGGATACCATTTCACGGATGTTACCGATCATCAATCTCTTAGATGGCTGCATTCCATATCTAGTCCGTCCGGACGTTTAGCTATTTTTCTGCAGCAGTATGATTTCGAGATACAATACCGTAAAGGTGCGCTCAATCGTGTAGCCGATGCTTGGTCCTGAAATCCGCTACCAATGACCGCCGAGACCGATCCATCGTCCGCTCTCTGTTTCACCGATGTAACCGCCGAATGCTCATGGTACCGAAACAAGAAGGAAGAGGTCCTGAAGGACCCAGAGAAGTTTCCGGTCTACTGCATTAAAGAATACCGTCTATACCATAATTTCTGGGATATCAATGATTTCAGAGAGCCAGAAATGTCAGATCCCTGGAAACTATGCATAGCGAAGCCCGACCGAACCCGAGTCCTGCAAGAAAACTATGCTCCGAGCACGGGTCATCTGGGAAGATGCAACCATCAGCAAACCGACAACCATGGCAAACCGTTAGTTCCGATATCATTGGTCCTTCACCCAGAAGTAAGAAAGGGAACTGTTATATCATTATGTTCCAAGACCGATTAACTAAATGGGTACAATGTAAACCATTAAGGAATGCTACTGCCAGTAGCATAAGTACCGCCTTTTATGAAGAAGTGTTGACGATATTTGGATGCCCCCGTACCGTACTAACCGACCATTATAGCACCGACCATACCTCTCCAAGGTCGCCTACTCCACCGGTTCCAGGGGTGTATACAAAGAAGCTACTCGTGTGCACCCTCTATGAGCGTTCGACGATGGTACAGAAGCTGGATGCCATGTAGAAGTCCGGGAGAAGGTGTCACAGGGCAACACTGGGATCTGGCACTCGTTTACGCCACTGGAACAAGGCCCTCCATGACGGGCGCCACAGGTGCCCTGGGAAATCCTGGAAGCACCGAAGTCCTTCGTTTCCGTGGAATCGGGTGCTGCCGCTCGAGAATGGGAAATTCTGGAGTTTGCTACCAAAACACCTTGGCCTCAACCGTGGCCGAAATCCTGGGCCGACAAGGCACAGTACCTGCGGCCAAAAGGGACAAATTCCCATAAGTGGCATCGGGTCCGAGTCCACGATCGTCAAGGACGGAAGGTCTGGGTAAGGATCCCCCAGTGCCCTAAACATCGCCGTCCGTCTTCAGGATCCTGACAATTTTAACCGCAACGGGAAGAACTATGTAATACATTGCTGATTTTTTAATTCTCATAACCCTAAACATATAACCGTACTTGGAAATTTTCTAAGGTGATATCTTGATCACTTTCAATTGCCTCGGGCGAACTGGAACCGTATAAAGCTTGGTAATAGCAACTACCGTTTTTTTGTTTCTCAATAGATGAATGCCGATTCTCAAAAGACGTGCTAGTGGTAACGGATCCGACTAGTCTGCAATTGGAATACACCAACCGCACCGACGTTCCGAACACCCTCCCTGCCAGCGAACGACGGAAGATCTGGCGCTCGGGAAACATTCCGGAGATGATACGGACAGCGGACCGTCACCGACAAAACCGCCAGAAACTGACAGGCCGCGCAAGAAGATGGAATCAAGAGCATTCATCACCCTGGCGGAGGATCTATGTTGGGGGTGTGGAACCTCAGGACACCGTCAGGAAGGCTGCAGCCGACCATACATTCTATTTTGTTCCCGCTGCGGACTAGTTGGCCGGATCTCCCGACAGTGCCCATGTGACAGATCAAGTCACCGTACCCAATCGATGGCAATCCTAGTCCATCTGGCAGGCAGTGTCAATCAGCCCCAACGAATGCAGGATGCCGCCGTCCAGTGCAGCATCGGAACCGAACGACCCCAGGCCGCTCTGGAAGTAGCCGGACACTGCTCCAGATCATATCGACGTCAGTCGTCCCGAGGGAGAGGACATCACCGTCCAGACCTCTCCATCCGACGCCACCGTCCTAGGCTGTGAGATCTCTACATCTTGGCCGTTCTGCGCGCTTTGTTATAGATGATAAGGTGGTGTGTTGAAAAAAATGTAACGAACGTAAATTGCACTTTCGTTTTTTTACCTAAGAAAAGGGGATGTGTAACGAGTTATTTTTTTTGGAACCGAATTGAAGTTTACTATTTTTCCGTAACGTACATATTTTATTTTTACCGCTATGTTTTATATAACTCGTTACTTACTTTCCACCCTCTTTCCGTTACCGCATTGATATTCTATTTTTTTTCTGCTTAAATGTATTTAATTATTAATCCTGAGGTACGCAAATTCGAATTCCACCGTATAAAATTTATCCGTTCCGATGTTTAAAATTTCCAACCGATAGGCTGTTCGGTGTATATAAGTTTTAATTAATTCCGAAGGACGAGCAGTATAGCACAAACTTTTTGTTGAACCTAAATAAATTTTATTCTACGACCGTTAATGAGAATATAAATAGGGAAATAAGTAATTCTTCGGGGTCTGCGCTCTGCAACTTACGGTCTGCTCTCTGCAACTGACGGGAATATTCTCCGGTCCTGTGTGACAAAACCGCTTTAGTCCGGGAGTGTTAAAAAAATAAACAATTACTTGCGCTACTCCGATACCGACGCCTTATTTGAAAGGTAAAGACATTTTCTTTTATAATTCACCGTATGTTCGAAAATTCCGTACCTCCAAAAAAGTAAAAATAGTTTGATAATTTTTTTTTGGGGATTTGCTTTCTGACTTATTTTTACAAAGGAAAACTCGTTTGTTCGGTATTTTTTTCTCTCGCAACCACAAGGAGTTGAAAATAAATGGTGATTTGTTATAGTAAAAATGAGTTTTTTCATTACATTCCTAAATTAGTTGATTTTAATTATTTGCCGGTTCTCGATTGAGTTTACGATTTGATGTTTTTTTCTTCACAGGTCGTTTATATACAATCAACTCTTATGAGGATTGTGATCTTTTATTTTATTCCGGGTCCTTTATTCCTACTCTGTGTGTCGGAACTCGTGTCTATTTTACTTGGAAGTGGCTCCGTTACAGCTTGTTCGATTACCTGGCAGATTTAAAACGATCTTTCCCCGTCTCGTGAACCGATATAGTTTTTTGTTGCAATCGTAGTTTCTGTTTTAATTTAAATCCAAAGGGTTTCTCGTACTTGGAAGTGGCTCCGTCACAAGTTGTTCGATAACCTGGCAGATTTAAGACATTCTTTCCCCGTCTCGTGAACCAATATAATTTTTTTAATGTTGAAATCGTAGTTTCTGTTTCAATTTAAATCCAAAGGGTATCTCGAACTTGTAAGTGGATCCGTTACAACTTGTTCGATTACCTGGCAGATTTAAAACATTCTTTCCCCGTCTCGTGAACCAGTAAATTTTTTTTTGTTGAAATCGTAGTTTCTGTTTTAATTTAAATCCAAAGGGATTCTCGAACTTGGAAGTGGTTCCGTTACAACTTGTTCGTTTACCTGGCAGATTTAAAACATTCTCTCCCCTTCTCGTGAACCAATATATATTTTTTTAATGTTGCAATCATAGTTTCTGTTTTGATTTAAAGCCAAAGGGTTTATCGAACTTGGAAGTGGCTCCGTTACAACTTGTTCGTTTACCCGGCAGATTTGAATTTTTTTTTTCGTCTCGTGAATCAATATATATTTTTTCCTGTCCGAACAGTAGCTTTCCGTGTTTCCTTTAAAGCCAAAGGGTCTCTCGAACTTGGAAGTGGCTCAGTTACAACTCGTTCGATTACCCGGGCGCTTTAGTTTCATACTCCATTGAATAATATCTCGTTAAAGTTTCGCAATATTGGTCCGTTACAGTTTTCCACTTTCCTTCGAATCCAAAGGGTTTCTCGAACTTGGAAGTGGCTCAGCTACAACTTGTTGGTTTACCCGACCGATTTGAACCGTATTTTCATAACCTGACCGGCTCTGACTGTTACCTCCGTTATAGTACCGGTATATGTTGTAAATACCATATTTTTTGTCCGTTATTTAAATTAAATAGACCACAGAGTATTAATAGACTAAAGGTTTGAATTCCTATTTTCTTCGTTATTAGCCGCAACTTATTTATTGGAGAATCAAGATTTGGATTTTCCAGGCTGAAATTAGTAAGTTAAATTAAATTCAACAAGATCCCTGGCATTTTCCGTAACCTCCATCTAAGGCTATCTGGAACTCTTGACGCTAAGAGTCAAGGGGCCGAGGAGCAAACCACGTTAAAAAGCTGGCGCCCGAGATTTTGCTTCAATGGTGTCCATAGTGACGTGTTCGTGTGGCAGGAGCCACGTGTAGGAAGTGAAATGCGTTACAGTGCAAAATAAAGTTTTGGATGGTGGTCGTAGGAAAAAGTTTTTTTTCTACAAACAAACGTCAAGGATTGCGTATTGACAACAATATGAGAAGTGACACACTAGGGTGCGAAGTATTTCGTACACTGCATGTAAATTAATAAGACTTTTGTATTTCAATCTTTGAAAAAATGAAGCAAAACTCCAAATTATTATTTATTTTTAAATGAATAACAATTAAATACTTTTAAAATAATAATAGAATTCTTCAATAACTTTATTTATTATTTACAATATTAACATTAATCCATAGTAACAGTGAAAATTTGATTAGGAAAGACATTTTAAGCCAGCTCAACACTATTTTTTATAATAAATTAGGCATTTTACTTATTTATAATATTTTTAAAAGATAGATTTTGACGTTTGTAGAAAAAATATTGTTTGCATCTCGTGCGCGAACTACTTTGGTGGCCTCGGATAATTTTTTAACTTGGCTTCGCCTGGTTAAAAAATTCAATTCTCGATCACCAAAGTAGCATTTCGCGCACTAGATACAAAAATAACTATTTTCTATCTCTATATATTATACAGGGTGTTTTCAAATGACACTTACAACGTTTGCATGTAGATACCTCTCGCAAAATTGGACAAAATGACATAGGGATTGGGGGGTCTAGCCACTTTTCGAAATACAGGGTGTTAAAGTTATGAAAAATTAAATGTTTTAATTTGATAACTTTAAAATGGATGAATATATTGATTTGACATTTGGCAGGTTGTTTTTAAATGTAAAAGGGCATATTTTGATGGAAAAACATGTTTCACTTCTTGTTCCAGTGGTGTACATTTGGAAGAATATGTCACCTTTCCCCTCCCATTTTTTACGCCATTGGCATTTGAAGCTATTTTCATTTTATTTTGTATTCCTCAATGGTGTTCACGTGAAAAACGCATAACCTTTACATATCAAAAAATTTGTAGTTTTCAAGATAATTAATGTTTTTATGAAGTCTGCAAGATCACTTTTTAATAATGAAATAAAAAAAAATATTTTTCTTGAATTGTTTTTAATAACTACCAAACTACTAATGGTTAGAATATGTAACAGGAACTAATTTCTGAAACAGCAATGCATCTAAAACATTGAGAGAAGATTGTTGAAAATACTCTTCCAAACTTGTGATTTTATTAACAAAAGAATTAATGACACTAAAAAATAAGTTAAGTACCTAATTACAAAGTTGAATAATATCCCATTCAAACATAATTATTCACTAAGCAGCCAACAAATTACAAGAAATGTTCAAAATTTTGCCTATTCACTTTATTTATACCTACATAATCTGCAACGTTTTCTCATTGAAAATCGCATACCTTGGAAAGACTGGCGATTGCCGGAAATAATTTCTGTAGCTGCATGGATTCTTGCTATCAGTTCCTCCTCCGTTTCTACTATTGTATAGTAGACAAGGGACTTCCTCGGGGACTTCATGTAACCCCACAGAAAGAAATCGATTGGATTCAAAACCGGTGACCTCGCAGGCCACATATTGGGTCCACCTCGGCCTATCCAGTGGTTTCCGTATTGTTGGGTTATAAGTTGTCTGGCCGCTAGAGTATAATATACAGATGCCCCATCGTGATGAAACCATAGATTATCCATATTTGCTCTAATATTTAATGGTACAACGTCGTTTAATAAATCAGGCAGGGTTTCTCTCAAAAAATTACAATAAATATTACCATTGAGTTTATTAGGTAATAAATATGGACCCACTATACAATCTCCAAGAATGCCTGCCCACACGTTAAGCGAGAATTTTTCCTGAAATCCACGTTGTCGAATAACATATGGATTTTCGTCATCCCACACGTGGCTATTCCTTGAATTGAAAATTCCTTCACGTATGAATTTGGTTTCATCAGTAAATAGAACAAATTCGGTAAAGTTCCTATTTTCTAAACATTTTTGTGTGTACCAATTGGCCAACTCCACTGAACTTGGGTATACTTATAAGGATACAACTGCTGTTCATTTAAAATATTCTACACAGTTGAGTTACTTACATTTACAGATTTGCCAATGATGCGAGTGCTTAAATAGGGTCTCTTTTCAATACGGTTTAGAACAGCCTCCTCTAATTGCATAGTTCTTACAGTTCGTTTTCTACCGCTACCTTGTAATTTTGAATTAAATTGTTGTGTGACATGGAAATCTAGGTCGATTTGGATATCTTTCTCTATACAAGCGCTTGGAACGCCTACCATTCTTTCTGGCTTCCCCGCATATTAGCTGCATATCAGCCATGTCTTCAAAAGTATAATCCATCATAACAAAAAGTGTATGAAAGTTGCACAAACAAATTTAATTGCAAATAATTTATTTTGGTTTTGACGTTAAACAAAATGTCATTTACCATTTCATCATTGACATCGACAGCCTACTATACAATAGTAGAAACGGAGGAGGAACTGATAGCAAGAATCCATGCAGCTACAGAAATTATTTCCGGCAATCGCCAGTATGCGATTTTCAATGAGAAAACGTTGCAGATTATGTATAAATAATGTGAATGGAAAAATTTTAAACATCTCTTGTAATTTGTTGGCTGCTTAGTGAAAAATTATGTTTGAATGGGATATTATTCAACTTTGTAATTATCTTATTTTTTATTGTTATCAATTATTTTGTTAATAAAATCACAAGTTTGGAAGAGCATTTTCAACAATCTTCTCTCAATGTTTTAGATGCATTGCTGTTTCAGAAATTAGTTCCTGTTACATATTCTAACCATTAGTAGTTTGGTAGTTATTAAAAACAATTCAAGAAAAATATTTTTTTCATTTCATTATTAAAAAGTGATCTTGCAGACTTCATAAAAACATTAAATATCTTGAAAACTACAAATTTTTTGATATGTAAAGGTTATGCGTTTTTCACGTGAAAACCATTGAGGAATACAAAATAAATTAAAAATAGCTTCAAATGCCAGTGGCGTAAAAAATGGGAGGGGAAAGGTGTCATATTCTTCCAAATGTACACCACTGGATCAAGAATTGAAACATGTTTTTACATCAAAATATTCCCTTTTACATTTAAAAACAACCTGCCAAATGTCAAATCAATATGCTCATCCATTTCAAAGTTATTAAATTGAAACATTTAATTTTTCATAACTTTAACACCCTGTATTTCTAAAAGTAAATAGGCTAGACCCCCCAATCCCTATATCATTTTGTCCAATTTTACGAGAGGTATCTACATGCAAACGTTGTAAGTGTCATTTGAAAACACCCTGTATATATTTATATACATATATATATATATATATAAAATATATATATATATATATATAAAATATATATATATATATATATATATATATAAAATATATATATATATATAAAATATGATGATAATAATATAAGATATTATCTATAAAAAACTAACAAAAAACAAAACATTTGATATTTTTGGCTCAATAAGCATTACCTATCAATATGGTCGTGCTTATATTAGTTTTCACCAAGTTACAATTTGATTAATTGAAAAACACCACCTCAAGAATGCAAAATTTTATATGTCACATCTTGTGACACACAAGTGGTTGAACCCGTATTGAGACTTCAAAAACTGTTTTACATATTGAATCACGAATTTTATTACGAGAGATTTTAATCTCACAGCCCAATTGAAGCGACAGGTTTTATACATTTTAGAATAGTATTAAATCGAGTTTAGACAAATTTCCTAAAACACATAACTTTGCTAACCGTTATAAGATTTTTATTTTGTTTTCTTAATAAAACTTGTCAATAAATTTGTTTTTTTAAACAATTTACTACCGGCCAGACTTGAATCTAAGTCTGGCGTTAAGAGTCAAGAGATATTATATCATCTACAAATTGTGCAAAATACAGACAAAGAAACTGTTGTAAGGCGTTATTAGTATAAATCTATTATTCGATATACAGGGTGGGGCACTATGAACGAACTATTCTCTGGCGTGTTAACGGCAAATCAAATTAGAAAAAATTAGACGTAGAATTAAGTAGATTACTTAGGACTATAATTTAAAAATATTTTGGAATATACAGGGTGCTCCAAAAAAGCGTGCCGTATCAAAGTTAGGTTCCTTTAAATGGAACACCCTGTATTTTACCACATTTTTGAATTGTACTGTTAAAAATAATGTAAGTTCATTAACATTTCCCTATACCTATCTAGTTCAGTTTCCAGGATAAATCGATTTTACATAATTTGTAGACCCTCCGAAAAAATACAATAACTTCAAAATAAAAACGAATAACCACATTTGCTTTACACTATCTCACTAAAAGCTTTTAACATTCTGTTTCCAATATTTACTGGTATGCTATAATATACAGGGTGTTTTTAATATGACAGTATAACACTAACCCTTTAATACATAAATTTCTGGCTTAATTTAAATGGAACACCCTGTATCTGTTGGGTCTGTTGAACGTGGGAATTTATTACCTTTCAGTTGGTATTAGGGTTGCCTATATCTAACTCTGATAGTTTTCGAGAAATTTTAAATTTGTTTTTTAATATTCAATTATTTGCTGACATCTAGTTTTATAAATTTAAAATTTGTTATTTTGACAGTAAGTGCTTTGTTGTATGATTTATTATTGATAAATTAAAGGTCTCTTAAATCAGAATTTTATTAAGGGTAAGTACACTTTTATTGGGCATACAGATACAATAAGCTTTAAAATGATAAAAAAATAACTACAAAAAATTTAAAGAAGGTGTTCAAAGTGACGCCCATCTTGTTGGATACAAATTTGAACTCTTTTTAAAAAGTTATTGATCACATTTTTTAACATTTCTGGTGTTACTGCTATCCTTCATGTTCTCAGGAGTGCTTGGCTCTGTATTGTAGACAATACTTTTTATGTAACTCCAAAGAAAATAGTCTAATGGCGTCAAGCTTGCCTTGCCGGCCAAAGATAAGGACCCCCTCGCCCAATCCATTTTTGTGGAAAAATATTGTTTAGGTAACTCCGGACAATTACACTGTAATGAACAGACGCACCATCTAACTGCAGCTACATGTTTTGTCTTGTAGCTAGTGGAACGTCATCTAAAAGTTCGGGTAGTTTGTTACGTAAAAATTTACGAAATTTTCTTCCAGTTAGCGTTCCATTAAAAAAATAAGGCCCTATTATGTGGGTTCCAACGATTCCTGCCCATACATTTAATGACCAACGATGTTGATGATGAACACTTCGGCAGTAATGCGGATTTTCGTTGTCATAGTAATGAAAATTATGTCTGTTTACTAAACCGTTTTTATGAAACGTAGCTTCATCCGTAAACAGAACAAAATCAAAAATATCTTCAGACCCTGCCACTTTGTCCATAACCCATAAACAAAACTCAATACGATTTTCAAAGTCCCTATCAAATAGTTGCTGGTGCATTTGAATATGGTAGGGATGAAATTTGTGTTTTTTAATTATCCTAGCGACACTTCTCTTGCTTATACCTACTTGCTCACTAATACATCTTTGACTAGTATGTGGATTTTCAACAAGCGCACCCATTACTTCAAATTCTGAATCGTCTGTAATTGCAGATTTTCGTCTAGAATTTTTTTGTATATTGCACGCTTCCAGTAGTTTTGAATACTTGCAGTAGTCTTTTAAAAACATTTCTGTTAGGATGATCTCTATTTGGATAGTTTTGAGCGTATAATCTACTTGCTAAAAAGCAGTTCTCCTGACACTCATCAATAATTAAGATCATATCTATTCTTTCTTCGTTAGAGTACTTTTTCATGTTTAACCAGGGATTAATAACTATGTCAATTATTAAAACTTAATAATACATCAACACTATACAAATACAATACACAAATACACACTATACAAATTTATAAATTTATTTGACAGATGGAATGGTATTAAAAAAATATCTATTTGAATGACATTTCATAGGTAACCAGATAAGTGAATAATATTAAAAACCAAATACAGTACACAGCCACCCACTTCAGAGGACATAAAGAATAGGATGATGCGAGCTTTTTAAAGAATAACACCAGAAATATTTAAAAAAAATAAACAATAATTTTTTTAAAAGAGTTCAAGCTTGTATCTAACACGATAGGCATTATTTTGAATACTTTCTTTAAATTTTTTGTAAAGTTAAGTTTTTTATTAATCTTAATGCAAAGTTAATGATTGTGTACCCTTAATAAAATTCTGATTTAAGAGACCTTTAATTTATCAATAATAAATCATACAACAAAGCACTTACTGTCAAAAAAACAAATTTTAAATTTATAAAAACTTTCCATCGGAGTATCTTGTCATAGGTAACTAGATGTCTGCAAATAATTGAATATTAAAAAACAAATTTAAAATTTCTCGAAAACTATCAGAGTTAGATATAGGCAACCCTAATACCAACTGAAAGATAATAAATTCCCACGTTTAACAGACCCAACAGATACAGGGTGTTCCATTTAAATTAAGCCAGAAATTTATGTATTAAATGGTTACTGTTATACTGTCATATTAAAAACACCCTGTATATCATAGCATACCAGTAAATATTGGAAACAGAATGTTAAAAGCTTTTAGTGAGATAGTGTAAAGCAAATGTGGTTATTCGTTTTTATTTTGAAGTTATTGTATTTTTTCGGAGGGTCTACAAATTATGTAAAATCGATTTATCCTGGAAACTGAACTAGATAGGTATAGGGAAATGTTAATGAACTTACATTATTTTTAACAGTACAATTCAAAAATGTGATAAAATACAGGGTGTTCCATTTAAAGGAACCTAACTATGATACGGCACGCTTTTTAGGAGCACCCTGTATATTCCAAAATATTTTTAAATTATAGTCCTAAGTGATCTACTTAATTCTACGTCTAATATTTTCTAATTTTATTTGCCGTTAAGACGCCAGAGAATAGTTCGTTCATAGTGCCCCACCCTGTATATAAGAAACTGTTATTTATTTTCCCTTAAATAACTGTTGGTTTTGCTTGATAATTTAGAGACTTATTTTTAATTTTATTGAATTCATTTACTAGAATTTTTCATAGTAGAGATGTACCGGGAGTCTGATTAAGAGAGGTAGCCCGCTGTATCTTAAAAACTATTTATCGTACAGCTTAGAAAAAAAAATCTGTATTACTAACTTGCATACGAGAGCATAAAGCGGAACAAAAGTTATAACAGTATAATGATGGTTCCTTTGCTTTGATCTTACGTTAATTTTTTTGAAGTCCATTAAATTTAACAAACGTATTTTGGAGTACTACAAAAATATTTAACTGCATAATTACTTAGCTCGTTTCCTGATTATTTAAATTTCATTCCAACAGATTCATCCAGTAATATATTATTTAATGTAATATACAAACTAATATACCTATTTATTAATGGTGAACCAATTAATTTTCTTATAATCGAAACGGATTTTATTGTACCGATGTAAGATGTCAAGTATTTAAAGAAATTATATAATCTATTATATCACACCTTGAATAACAAGAAATAAACGTGATTAGAACGTGTTATTTCAATATTCCTTACTTATTTAAATCTTATTAATTATATCTGATAAATACATTCATTTTCTTCAAGAAAAATTACTACATGATTTTATATGTGTCACAAAACTGCAAATAATGTATATTATAAATTTGCTTACTTACCATACTCAACACCTTAACAACGTGCCCGAGGAATTCACGACAAATATCCCACAATTCACCGGAAACTATAAACTATATCAAAAGCTCAGAGATTATGAAACACCCCGGAACATATTTTCCAAAAAGTGTATCAAAAGTAACCTAGAAATGCACAAAAATTGAAAATACGTAGCTGCCAAATCTATCGGAAAAGTGTATTGGAAATTATAACGCAGCAAAATTTCTGTGGTTTCTTGTTATCCAGCTAAATATAAAAACAAAAAAGTCATTTACGTATGTCTGAGAAAAAGACAACCCCAGTTATACCCTCTATGCAACAACGACAATTTAAGCGCGACTTTTGCAAACGCTTAGCAGATATGACTTTTACCCAGTCAGGTCTCTTAACGCAGCAGATGATATAAGTCTGTAATAAATTATGAATCCATCCTAGTAATATGGAACTTTTATTGAGGTAAGTAAACAAAAACCCACTAAGGACACAAATATCCTCTGAAGCCATTTCGTCTTCAATTCCAAGATCCCTTGAGTGGGAAAAGGAAGGTCAGGAATAACTAGAAATGGCACGCAATTTTCTTGAAATTCGTTTTATTAGTTTCTGGACTTTGTTAATATCGATTTGGATACAAAATTGATATAATTTTCGGATAATCAAGCTTTTGTTATTCTGCAATAATGACACGATGCCAGATCAGTACAAAATATAATTTTATCATTCTCTTCTCTTCATAATGTGTATTAATGAAATTCACCAATTTTGGAAAACGTTAATGGATATAAACGTTTCCTTTTCCATCCTCGCATCTAATTCGCCCAATGTAAGGTCTTGAAATCCCGGTTTCAAATAAAGAACACCAGACCATAACCTTATTGGATAATCCTGCTTTTGGTTTATATGTTACTTCATTTAGACAATTTACAACATTTGATGTGTAAAAACCATCGTTGTCCTTCATATCCGAATGGAAAAACGTAATATACTTTTCGTCATCCATAACCATGACTATGTTTCCTATAAATAATTGTCGCCTTAATGCCCTGCAGCATCTGGGGATCCTTTTAGGCTGAGTGATTGAGTATTTAGGACACTTCCTGCTGAATGTCATGTGCGAAATGTCAAATCTCAGAGATGACAACGTCCACTTGGAGAAATCCTCCCTTGAGCGCTCTAGTCCTAAGAATTTATATCTCCAATTACTCAGTACTTCGCATTATGTGTGTTGCTGTTTCTTCTTTTTCCATACAGACTCAGCAGATAGGTTCCTCCCTTTCTATACCCATGTTATTCAGACATACATCGACACGTTTTCGCTCATGGCGATTATGATATTATTTTTCGCTGCCTACTGAGGACATACCTAGAAAAATTACTGCCGGGGCAACTGGGCTTTTCTGGTTATGGGCGAAGCCTGGGGTGGTTCACTGGCTTTACACAATTGTGATAGGTCCAACGACTAATATATGGAACGATATTCTGGTGGAGAAGGAGAGAAGTGTCTTCTGCAGTGAATATATTAACTGCAATCTAAAGACAAGCTCTCCTTGGCATCACTGGGGAAATGAACAACAAGAGTACGGCATCAATGGAAGCCCTTATCGGCCTTCCTCCTTTGGAACTTTTTGCAGCTCTTAGGCTTAAATCGGGAGACATAAGGTCTTTGAACAATGTTCGAGAGGGACACATTGATACAACTGGGACAATACTAGATGAACCCTTATTTCACATGAGTTTGGATAGTATGACACCTGAAAACATATTCAATGAGCGAGTGAATATCATCATTCCATCTAGGAAACAGGTGATGCACCCAGTTAATCCTGGAGACATCCTGGGAAAAGTTAGTGCACCTATGTGCAGAAAATGTGAACTAAGTGATGAATCACCAACTCTCATCCTCTGCTTCTGTGAGAACTCAGACGGAAGCACTTTGGAGAGGAAATAAGACAATCATCACAACCACTTAAAATCCCCCCAGTCAAACTAGTGGCCTAGAAGACACGAAGCTTATGGAATGGAAGTAGATAATATGGAAAATGGTATAAAGATTTAGTTCAAGTGCCTGGGCTGTTGAGCACAAACCAAACGAATACATGAATTGTATTGGCTCGAGAATTTATCGATTACGTGTTTATTGTTGTGAATAAAAAAATCGTAATAATTTATCTCATGGTTTAAATTGTTAATGTATGTGTTAATATAAATCGATCAAAAACAATAAAATCATTGTTTGGAAATAGAAGAAATAAATAATAACAGCAGTGACATATGTTCTGTGTGCCTTTGTTACATCATAATAGCATTTACACATATCTTTGTTAGCTCTTTCTATCTTTTTGTGAGCACTTACACTTGAGTATACCGAGAATAAATAGGTTGCATTAGCGCCATTTTTTTTTATTGAATGATGTACAGGTACTCATTGTGAGAAGTTAACAGTTAAGTTACATATGGCTAGCTTGGAAGTGATTTAATTGCTTAATACTATACATTACTTCATAATAAGGAGAAAAAAAGAGAACCTGTGTTCTCTTTATTATATTTATGAACTGGGTATTTCACACACGAATGAAGTTGATGGGAGAATCAAAAGGTCTTTGATCGGAATGAAACTATTGAAAATTACTAGCTTTATGAAACTAGTTTAAGTATTTTCTTTGGGAACCATTTTGGTTTATTAAAAAAAATCAAGCGTGTAAAAATGTTTTTGTCAATTCATTGTTACAAACATAAGAATTCAAGAGTAATGATATACAGAAATATGTAAACTCATTGATACGAAGGTTGTCTTTAAGTGTTGCATATAACAACATAGTTGGAGTCAGTCAAAATTTATCAAATGTCAGAATGACTTTCCTTCCTGATATGAGCGAGGAAAGTGTATACTTTCTATAGAGGTAGGAGGAAATAGTTATTTGTTTTACTAGGCAGCAAAGTAGTAGATTGACTGCTGCGGCTGATAGTTCATAGCCGAGCGTAGCGAGGCTAGGAATTCAGCTAAGGCAGTCAATCTACTTTGCTGCCGAGTTGAAGTTGAAGTGATAAATTAAAACAAAATTTGATAGAAATCGCAATTGTGGGAATGGTTGGTTGCTATGGAAATGTATATGACCATAATAATTCCATAATAATTATAGTTTGACAACGAAATTTCTGCCAATTTTGTGGAAAAATTTCGGTATATTTATATTATGGACAGTGATAGCGACTTACTCTTCCAGAAATAAGGGAGGTGGCAAAAACATTGAGTTAAATTTGTTGCCGGAGAAGTCTCGGATGAAGTATGAAGGAAATGTCAAATGTTTTATTCCCATTGAGGATAATCATTTTGCTGCCTAGACAGGAAAGTCCTCACTTTGCTGCCTAGGCATGAAAAGTAATACTTTGCTGATTGATATGTGTCTGCAAAATTAATATTTGCTGTCAATCGGAGAAAAAAGTTATTGGCCGAAGATTCTAAGAATACTCAGCGTGGATTTAGGGCGGCTGGAATGCCTAGCCAAGTTTCTGCTTTCGGCAATGAAGCACCACATCAGTCGACAATTTCTCGTTGGTATGGAGAATTTAAACGTGGACGGATTAATCTTAGCGACAATCCAAGAACAGGTGCACCAACAACGACAGTCACTAAGGAAAATGTAGATGCTGTACGTAAACTGATCCAAGAAGATCGACATGTCACATATCGTGAAATTGAAGCATCATTGGGCATTTCAAATACAACAATTCAAAAAAATTGTAAATGAAGAATTATTTGTAAAAAACTTAGTTTCTCGTGGGATACTGCAACTGCTGTCGGAAGAAAGCAATTAGAGTTAATTGGTGCAAAAAAAATCTAAACCGGCTCAACGTAGGAAACTCAAAAAATATATACAATATTGTAAGTGGTAATGAATCCTGGATCTACTCTTATGAACCCGAAAATAAAAGTCAGTCGCCTGTTTGGGTGTTCCAAGATGAACCAAAACCGACGAAAGGTATCCGTTCTCGAAGTGTTTCCAAAAATATGGTGGCGACATTTGTCTCAATTTGCCGGAAGTGATTGCAGAGTTTCGAAAAACCAACCCCCAACGACGAGTGATCCTCCACCAAGACAATACAAGTTCCCACACAGCTCGAAAAACAAATGAGTTTTTAAAGCAAGACAACATCGAATTGTTGTTGGAAATTAAGAATGAACTGCGTGGTCAAAGGTTCCAGTCCCCAGAAGATGCAGCCAAAGCCATCAGAAACTCTATTTTGAATGTACCAACAAGCGAGTGGAATAACTGCTCCCAAAATTGTTTCCAAAGGATTCAAAAATGCATTTCTCTTCGTGGAGAATAGTGTTTTAAAGTTATCTACTGTTTTTTTCTAGCTCTATATGCATAATATAAAAGACAACCCTCGAACATGCAGCATGTCAAAACCGAAGAAAAAGAATTTAGGTACGTTGAACCCAATCCAATTTCCATTATTATGCTTCAAGAAAATTAGACATAAAATTATCCAATAGAAAAGAAAATTTCATATTAGGTGGGAGTACTCTTATATAAGGGTAGGAGCACTTCGAAAAAATCCTACCCAACCACTGTCTGCAGCATAGCTTATTAAAAAATAAATAATCCCAGATCGTATATTGTGCCGGCTTTTCCAAATTTTCTAGTATCTCTTTATTTCAACGTAAAAAATGTTCATAATGAAAATAGCTGGCAATTAAATATTACATAAAAACTGTTCCATACGTATTTCCGATAGTCCTTACTGAATTCCCGCTGATAGCGGTCAAAGCTGTTAAATTTATCAAGCTCCTGAATTCAAAACCAGACATGTCACATTATTTTCCAAATTATCTCGATATATAAAGGTGCAAAACTGTACTGTTTATTTATAACAAGCTTTAACACCTTTCACCAAATAAATTAAGCATCTTAACAAGGCCGATTATGACGAGAGATTCCTGATTCGAGCTGCAGCAGCACAAAGTATAGGCTCGCTGCTTCATCATCTTAATCTTTCGACAGTCCAGCTATATAATATTTTGCCAAGGCTCTGGTCCGATAAAGCCACCCGTGGAGCCTACCTTGCAAGAGAGTCTGCATTTTCATTGCCATTTATGGCAAAATGGCTTGGGATCCAGACTAGGACACAATGTGGAGACTTCGAATTGGGAAGAATCCTTTTTAGCTGTTTGATACCAATTTCGACCTTAAACGGAAATAGCTAAGTGTATTTAAAGCCGCTTATCTGTCCGTGAAAATTTTTATTGTTTCATGTGTGAGATTGTTTTCCTCCAATCTCTCCATACATAAATGAATGGCTTGTATTTTGGGGCGATACTCCCTGAGACCTAAAAGATCTATCCTTCCTGGGGAAAGTCTCAGAGACTAATAGCTCCTATAGACCTATTCCCCGGAGGAATTTTAGGATATCTGCAAGCTGTAGCTTAGGTAAGTGTCCCTCTTCTTTCCAGTGTTGTGCCCTAGGATTCTGAGTTGCTATGCAATCCGCAAGTATGTGGATGGAGGTTTCTTATTCCATTCCACAGAATCTACATTCCATTCTTCTTGCTCCACTATTTTGTTTTTTTTAGGTGACCATTCAGGTGAAGGTGTCCCGTCAGAACACCTGTTAAAACTGTTAGTGCAATTTTAATCTGACTTAGGCATTTATTTGTTCTCAACTGGTTGTAGTCTCCCAGGAGTATCTTTGATTGTATAAGCACTACTAGATCTTTCCAATGATCATATTATCTTCAATTTTATATTATTCAAAATGGTTCTAAATAATTTTGCTAATGAGTGGAATTTTTTCCTATATAAAATTATAATTATTTATAGAAATTCTAGAAGAAATGCTTCAATTACATTAATAATTGCAATATTTATGCAAGTAATCTTCCGAGACTTGGCAACATACAGATCAAGAGGAGAGAAGAGAGGTTCCGGACTAGTCCTAACCTTGACATTGACTGTTTACAATCCCTGGTAGGGGCCCTCGCGAGGCTCATTCGTTTCGTATTCTTATGTAGAGCTGGGAAAACGTTATTTTTGTTGTCTGTTCCAGATATAAATATAAATATTCTTAATATTTGTTCCTAAAACGGCATAGTTTGACAAATGAATTTTCTCCAAAGTTAATTTGAAATATTTCATGATTGACATAATTCACACAAACGCACAAACATAAACGAGAACAAAAAACAAGTGGAACTATAAAAAAACAATACTCAGTCGAAAGGAAACTAGAACTACCGAAATCGACGAGTATGAAATAATAATGTCAGTTTTATGCCGAAAAGACGGAATATTATAATTGTAAACTTTATCTATATATTTTTTAGTGTACCCAAATATGTCTTGATTTTATCAGTTTAAATTATAATTGAAGTTATAAATAATTGCAGCTTGGATTATAACGGATGCTTATGATTGTTTTAATGTTAGCTTACGACAATATAACTGGATAGTAAGTAGCAAACGATGCTCTTAAAAATAATTCTCCTATGTACAGATATATGATATTGTAAAGCCTATTATATTCCTCACAAAAGTTTAACATTAGCTAGTATAAACAATACTTAATTGTCTGATGTATAGTAAAGGTTAACAGGTTAATATTAAATTCTCATTATCACAATTATTCAACTGCAAGTGTACCGTCTCACAAGAAAGCTAAATTTGAGAAATTTCCAATATTTCAAGGTATTGAACTGTAACCATTTGCCCCAAACAGTAATTGACATTAAAATGCTTTTGAGTTTAAGCGGCGTTTTCACTTTACTTTGTCGTTCCCATCATGATGGTTTCCTGTTTATTTGCAATAAAGCTGTCAACATAGTTTTTAAGTTTAGATATTCAAACCCCTCAACTCTTTTTCGCAGTTTTTTCAGTGCATGGTAGGTGCTGATTCTGTCATAAATGTCAAATCAAAATTGCTTTCCCTAGCAATAATGCATTTATTTTGGAAATGTTTGTGTGTACCTGTCAATAGTTTGTTTTTTATATTTTGTTTTTAGTGTTAGGTACTTAATTGACTTGTCCTATATATTTTCATGTCATCAAAGGTTCAATAACGATGGTGCAAAAAACTGTAGAGCGCTTAGAAGAATCTGGCCGCGTAAAATATGAATGGTTGACAAGTAGGTGAAGGCGATGAAAGTAATAGCGTTGATTGATAAGTTTTATCAATCAACGGTAATAGTTATTATGGGATGTAAGTGGCTGGCAATAAAGTTCGAGACTAGTAAATATACTTACATCCCGTGAAGTGTATAAGATTTTTTGTCCACTCCGCAGAATTTATTCTTAGATTTTTAATAATTTAATTCGATACTTTTCGCATGAAAATATGGACAGTTTTGACCGGTTACTATAGCGTCATAAGCATTGTTATTTTATCAACAACGTGAAGCTGACAAAAATTGAGAGACATTGAAATTATTGATTTGTATAACAGCCAAATAGATATAGAAGTATCAGCAAATATCGCTTGTCTGTCGCTCCTGCCAAAAAAATCAAGGAAGAGGTATGAAGCAACGAATCAATACTTCAAGAAATGGTGTCAAACAAAGACTGCTACTGCAGTTTCAGAAACCGTGCTTTTGGCGTACTTCCACGAAAAATCTGCTGTATTAAAGTCTTCATCAAGTTTATGGTGTGAATATTTCATGCAGAAGTCCACCCTTTTCATAGAGGAATCCTAAACCCAACGTATCCTAAACTTCGAGCATTTTCAAAAAGAAGAAATGACGGATGCAAACCCAAAAAATCTAATGTCTTTGACAGAGAAAATGTAAATAAATTCCTGTTTGAAGCCCCCGTGATATTTATTTAATGATGAAGGTTGTAATGATAATGGGAATTGCTGGAGCGTGCCGTTCTAGTGAACTCTGTGCAATGAAAATGTTGAATTAAGTCATGAAGTCATTGTTACTATTCCTGATTCCAAAAATGGAATGACACGTAAATTTACAGAGACTAAAAGTGACGATGAGAAGGTTTGTTATTTCAAAATAGTTCAAAATTACATTGTTATAAGATCCCACATGATGAATTTTAATCCTCGCTTCTTCATGCGATATCAAAATGGAAAGTGCTTAAACCAGCCTGTCGGGAAAAACTCGATTTCATCAATTCCAAGTAAAATTGCTAAATTTCTGAACTTTGAGAACTTTAAGGAGTATACTGGACACTCCCTTAGAAGAACGTCGGCCACTTTATTAGCGAATACTGGAGTTGATGTCTTAGCTCTCAAGCGACATGGCGGATGAAAATCTGCAACTATTGCGGAATGTTATGTAGCGGAGAGTGTCAACAATAAAAAGGAAGTTGCAAATAGAACTTTATACACTTTAACGAAGCCAGAAGTCTTCTGCAGTACTTCAAGAGTAACAGAAAACTTGGTTAGAGATGGAGAAATTATGGAGTCAGAACATTTCATACAAATTGAGAAAAAACGAGAAAACATCCAAATTTTGTAAATGATATTCATAGTTGAAATAATTGTACTATTAATATTCATATAAATAAATGAGATACACGTTTTATATGGCATAAATTATTACCACCCAAGGGTGGTAAGTTTACTTACAACCCGTTGTCATGGTAATCGATACCTTTTTGGTAATTGTTACGTCCTTTAAAACAGTGTCAAAATGCGTTGTTTACAATGTAGGGAGGAGACAACTGATATTTATAACTACGTGTAGATAATTACGGCCGTAGATTTGAATTTAGTGAAAAGTTTCGATAATTCGCAAAAACATTATGTTTTTAAATTCCTCTTCCATCATGATTAACAGGTAACATACCCAACGGCCAACGGCAACGCCAGCCTTATTTGGCCGGAGATTTATGCTACCCTACAATGTGTCAGAATTAACAAATTCAGGACTGATACTCATAGGATAAACATATTAACTGACAGCCGGGCAGCGCTTGCGGCTTTAAATAGCCGAAATGTAACATCCAGACTAATAGAGGAATGCCAGAAAGAACTAAATAATCTGACAGACCACATTAAAGTGAGATTAGTGTGGGTGCCGGGACATAACCATATTTCTGGAAATAAACAAGCTGATCAACTCGCGAGAAGAGTTTCAGCAACGACATATGTTGGACCAGAACCAGTTCTTGGGATCACAAAGAAAGTGGTCCGAGGACAAATAGAGTTATGGGTACAAAGCCAACATAGACTACAGTGGAGGAACACTCCAAAGCAGGTACATAGTAAAACCTTTATAGGTGACACATGTATTAAACAGGACGAAGAACTACTGAATATAACCCATATCTTATCTGAGGCACTGGACTCGAGGAGACAAACAATTTTCGGAGAAGCCCATGTGCCACCTGAAACATATGGCACACATCCAGTGGACCTATATCGTCTACTCGAAGGTATAGGGATAACTGGGGAGCTGGATCAAATAGACTACAATAAAACAACAGGCTGCAGTGCTCCCGAGACATGGAAATTATAATATATTATATTGATTTTAATTTAGTCATTATTATTAATTTTATGATCAGTATTTTATGTGCCCTAGCTACTAATTCCTTTCAGGTTGTCGTTCAAAAATGTTTTTTTAATAAAATTGTCCATAAATATTTTGTTTGTTATGGAATTATATTGGTACAATAAATATATTACATTACATGGTCTTTATATTTATATATAAAATATCTACTCAAATTTTGATATGAAGAATTATTATTGTTCAAATATTTTTATTATTATTATTTTATATTCTCCCCACAATAGTAAATTTTCAAAAATGTCCAAAATATTAATAATTTCTGTGAATTTGTTCCGGAATCAAATAATTTAAGATTAATATAAATTTCAATTAATTAAAATTTACTTCCCTCGTTCTTCTTCCTCTCTCCACAATTTTAACTCTTCATACCATGGAGCTCCTTGTCAATTGGTCTCATTTTTTTAATTATGTTGAAAATATTTACAAATTTAATTGGGTTTCAACCATTTCATATCCTCCATATTTCTATTTATAATTTTGATTCATTTAATTTATATAAGAGATCCAAATATCGTATCGGACAAGTGCAGAAGGTGTCAACAAACAACAGAGACAATACAACACATTACGTCGGGATGTTCAGCCATAGCTAACATTGATTACCTACGCAGGCACAATCAACTTTGCAACATCATCCATCAGAAGTTGGCCAACAAATTTGGATTAGTTATCACCTACACGCCTTATTACAAGTACCATCCGCATGCAGTTCTAGAGAATGCTGATTTTAGACTATACTACGATAGGTCAATTATCACCGATAGACGGGTGACGAATAACCGGGCTGATATTGTGGTTGTGGATAAAAATGCTAACTCGGTTCTCCTAGTGGATGTTGCTGTACCCAATAACAATAATATTTTAGACAAATACAACGAGAAAATTGCAAAATACACCGATCTTGCAATTGAGGTAGGACAGATGTGGCAGGCAGAGAAAGTAGATGTGGTGCCGGTCATCGTTTCATCTACGGGACTAATACCCAAAACTCTACAAGACAGCCTCACCAAACTAGGTCTTCACAAAAACACATACATCGATCTGCAGAAGGCTGCAATTTTGAATACTTGTCACACTGTCCGTAAATTTCTAAATATGTAACTGCTGTGCCTAATCCCATTTGCGTTTACAAACGCTCGGGATAGGTGAACATTACCAGCAAAAGCTGAGCAAGAGTACACTTGAATTGGAAATAATAATAATAATAATAATAATAATAATAATAATAATAATAATAATAATAATAATAATAACCCGTGGGGGTGCTGGTCCCCTATCGGGCGCTTCCCCAGGTGGTGGATAGGGGAATGCCTTTTAGATATAGAAGGTATCGAGGAAATTAAATACCTCGGAGCGAACCAAAACCAGTTAGTTTCAGGACACGACGGTCTCCATGTAAGGAGCGGTACTCCAACAGCGTCTGTTCTCCATGTAAGGAGCGGCTGAATCAGCACCTGGCAGTAGGTCTAAAATGCGACAATCACGATGTCGAATTGTAAAACAAGATTACCCCAGGTGGGTAGAGCTAAATGCTCAGAATCCCACACTGCTTGTGTACCTAGTACATCGGCTGTCTGCTCCACGGATTCTGGGGGGAGCAATAATTCGAGTGTATATTCCGGGACCTTAAATCTCAGGAATCGTCAGGTGAATCGACATTGCAACTCCTTAAACTCTTGTCGCGTTCAAGTTGGTGCTAGAAGGGCTTGTTCGAAAAATGATTTACCTTCTTCCTCGGTTAGCGGTAGGCGCAGCGTGACACCGAGTAGGGCTACTGCGAACCACACTCAGGGGGAAAACAACATCGATCCTCCGCCACCGGCTTCTGATGTTTCTGGAGTGACGCAAGTCGGCACATCTACGACCACAAAAGCCGGAAAGCCCAGGAAGCGTATGAAGTGGACTATCGAGCTAAACTCATTCATTATGCGCTCCTACTTTAAAATCACGAATATGGAAACTGATATGACGACATACAGATACGCCCTCCACCGTGCATTCGTTGAACATTTTCCAGAATTTCACCATCTCACGGAACAGCGTATTGCTGACCAACGTCGAAGTATTGTGAAAAACAATCTACTACCCGGTCCGACGTTGCAACAAATTCGAGGTGAAGTCCTTCTTGACCTTCAAGATGGAGAGAATGACATAATTACCGATCAGGATACACATAAATCGGAGAATGCACAAGGAGACCACAATGGCGTTGAGGAAATAAACAATGATTGCGACAAAACCACCGATAATGACTATAATACCGAACTTTGTAAAGCACTAGCGGAATTTAATGGCACCAACCCAATACACCGGCCAAAATTACCAAAGCTGCGAACCAATAAGAGCACTAACAGCATACTAGCAGCTGTGAACTTACTACTGCAGAACTATGCTAAAGACTGCGAAGCGCTGGAACAACTTCACACTCTCATCTATTGTGGAGCGGTAGCAGTGCTTCGAAGTCACAATCAACAAATCCAATTCCCAAAGAACAATCGGGGTAAAGACTACAAACAGCTCAAGCCTTGGTGGCAACGCCGGCTGGAAAAGACCATTGATGACATCAGAAGGGAATTGGGGCAGCTTACAGACTTTAAAAACAACTTGAAACCGTCTAGGCGCTTAACAAACAGAGAGAGGAAGATCTATCGAAGAATCAACACTTATACAGGTCACCCACAACATAAACAACATGTATGTGAATATATCGATTCACTCAGGCAAAAGTTAAAGGCAGAATCAAAACATTTGTCACGTTATGTCAAGTGCACGAAAAGGAAACAACAGAACTACTTATTCAATAACAATCAGAAGTTATTTTACAGGCAACTAAGCGATACTGTAAACAATCACAACCAAAGTCTCCCAGATAAAGATGAGCTAACGGAGTACTGGTCTTCTTTATGGTCGAACCCTATCGAACATAAATCCAACGCTCACTGGATAAGAACTGAGGAGGAAAAAATTAACATTGAACCAATGCCTTTCGTTAACTTGACAACAAGCGAGGTAACCGAAGCTATAAAGAGCACCAGTAATTGGAAGACACCAGGAGTTGACCATGTCCAAAACTTCTGGTATAAGAAGTTTGACAGTCTGCATGAAGCAATGGCAAGATCATTTACACATATTCTGCAGCATCCAGAAGATACACCACCATTTCTGACACTGGGTTCGACCCACTTGCTTCCCAAAACGCATCAAACTCACGATCCTACGCAGTATAGACCTATAACATGCCTTCCAACTATATATAAAATTTTAACGTCTTGCATTACTAACCGTATTTACAGACATGCCGATCAAAACAACATCTTGTCGGAAGAACAGAAAGGGTGTAGACGAGATCACCAAGGCTGCAAAGAACAACTCATTATCGATTCGGTAATACTAAAACAGGCGCAGAAGGAACAGCGCAACATCTACACAGCTTTCGTAGATTATAGGAAAGCATTTGATAGCGTTCCACATTCCTGGCTTGTTAAAGTTTTGCAAATTTACAAAGTACACCCCACTCTTGTTACTTTTCTTGAATCATCGATGAAGCACTGGCGAACGAACCTTCATTTAAATATAAATGGTCAATACCTCGAAACTGATGAAATTTCTATCCGTAGGGGGATCTTCCAGGGCGACTCCCTGAGTCCACTTTGGTTTTGCTTGGCAATGAATCCACTCTCCAATCTACTTAACGATACGGATTACGGCTTTAAAATCAATACCAACAGAAACACTAGCTGCACTGTTTCCCACCTTTTATACATGAATGACATCAAAATATACGCATCAAACCAGCGTCAAATTCAACATTTACTTAATATCACTGAAAAATTTTCCAGTGATATACAAATGGGATTTGGATTAGACAAGTGCAAAACCTTGAATATCGAGAAGGGTAAAATCGTTAACGGAGATGTGTTACTACCTAATGGGAACATTATAAATGCCATGCAAAATGGTGAAACCTACAAATATCTAGGATTTCAGCAAGCTAAGCTACTAGACCAGAAGCAAGCAAAAACCAAAATTCGAGGACAGTTCACTCAAAGGATAACTGCTTTATTGAAATCCCAGTTGAACGCAGGAAATCTTGCCAAAGCAATTAACACCTACGCGATACCGGTCCTGACATACTCATTTGGAATTCTGAAGTGGACAAAAACAGAACTGGAAGATATCCAAAGAACAGCGCGAACCATGATGACCAAACACAAATGTCACCACCTGACATCATCAGTTATTAGGACCACTCTACCAAGAAAAGAGGGAGGGAGAGCTCTAACGGACATAGTTAATTTACATTACAAACAAATATCCCAACTCCAAAAATTCTTCATTGGCAAGGCTCAAACATCTAAATTGCATGAGCTGGTCGCGAAAGCAGATAAAAACTATTCCCCCTTAGATCTTGTAAACCCTGATAATAAACTTGAAATCGTTACAGACTCTGACAAACAGGCAGAGTGGTCCCAGAAAGCGCTCCATGGTCGACATCATCACGACCTCAATCAACCATATATCGACAAGGAAGCATCAAATAAGTGGCTCTCTGATGGAACATTGTTTCAGAAACAGAAGGATTTATGATGGCGATCCAAGACCAAGTAATTAATACCAACAATTACAAGAAATTTATTATAAGAGATCCAAATATCGTATCGGACAAGTGCAGAAGGTGTCAACAAACAACAGAGACAATACAACACATTACGTCGGGATGTTCAGCCATAGCTAACATTGATTACCTACGCAGGCACAATCAACTTTGCAACATCATCCATCAGAAGTTGGCCAACAAATTTGGATTAGTTAACACCTACACGCCTTATTACAAGTACCATCCGCATGCAGTTCTAGAGAATGCTGATTTCAGACTATACTACGATAGGTCAATTATCACCGATAGACGGGTGACGAATAACCGGCCTGATATTGTGGTTGTGGATAAAAACGCTAACTCGGTTCTCCTAGTGGATGTTGCTGTACCCAATAACAATAATATTTTAGACAAATACAACGAGAAAATTGCAAAATACACCGATCTTGCAATTGAGGTAGGACAGATGTGGCAGGCAGAGAAAGTAGAGGTGGTGCCGGTCATCGTTTCATCTACGGGACTAGTCCCCAAAACTCTACAAGACAGCCTCACCAAACTAGGTCTTCACAAAAACACATATATCGATCTGCAGAAGGCTGCAATTTTGAATACTTGTCATACTGTCCGTAAATTTCTAAATATGTAACTGCTGTGCCTAATCCCATTTGCGTTTACACACGCTCGGGATAGGTGAACATTACCAGCAAGAGCTGAGCAAGAGTACACTTGAGTTGGAAATAATAATAATAATAATACCAAAGCTGCGAACCAATAAGAGCACTAACAGCATACTAGCAGCTGTGAACTTACTACTGCAGAACCATGCTAAAGACTGCGAAGCGCTGGAACAACTTCACACTCTCATCTATTGTGGAGCGGTAGCAGTGCTTCGAAGTCACAATCAACAAATCCAATCCCCAAAGAACAATCGGGGTAAAGACTACAAACAGCTCAAGCCTTGGTGGCAACTCCGGCTGTAAAAGTCCATTGATGACATCAGAAGGGAATTGGGGCAGCTTACAGAGTTTAAAAACAACTTGAAACCGTCTAGGCGCTTAACAAACAGAGTGAGAAAGATCTATCGAAAAATCAACACTTATACAGGTCACCCACAACATAAACAACATGTATATGAATATATCGATTCACTCAGGCAAAAGTTAAAGGCAAAATCAAAACGTTTGTCACGATATGTCAAGTGCACGAAAAGGAAGCAACAGAACTACTTATTCAATAACAATCAGAAGTTATTTTACAGGCAACTAAGCGGTACAGTAAACAATCACAACCAAAGTCTTCCGAATAAAGATGAGCTAACGGAGTACTGGTCTTCTTTATGGTCGAACCCTATCGAACATAAATCCAACGCTCACTGGATAAGAACTGAGGAGGAAAAAATGAACATTGAACCAATGCGTTTCGTTAACTTGACAACAAGCGAGGTAACCGAAGCTATAAAGAGCACCAGTAATTGGAAGTCACCAGGAGTTGACCATGTCCAAAACTTCTGGTATAAGAAGTTTGACAGTCTGCATGAAGCAATAGCAAGATCATTTACACATATTCTGCAACATCCAGAAGATACACCACTATTTCTGACACTGAGTTCGACCCACTTGTTTCCCAAAACGCATCAAACCCACGATCCTACGCAGTATAGACCTATAACATGCCTTCCAACTATATATAAAATATTAACGTCTTGCATCACTAACCGTATTTACAGACATGCGGATCAAAACAACATCTTGTCGGAAGAACAGAAAGGGTGCAGACGAGATCACCAAGGCTGCAAAGAACAACTCATCATCGATTCGGTAATACTAAAACAGGCGCAGAAGGAACAGCGCAACATCTACACGGCTTTCGTAGTTTATAGGAAAGCATTTGATAGCGTTCCACATTCCTGGCTTGTTAAAGTTTTGCAAATTTACAAAGTACACCCCACTCTTGTTACTTTTCTTGAATCATCGATGAAGCACTGGCGAACGAACCTTCATTTACAAATAAATGGTCAATGCCTCGAAACTGATGAAATTTCTATCCGTAGGGGGATCTTCCAGGGTGACTCCCTGAGTCCACTTTGGTTTTGCTTGGCAATGAATCCACTCTCCAATCTACTTAACGATACGGATTACGGCTTTAAAATCAAGACCAACAGAAACACTAGCTGCACTGTTTCCCACCTTTTATACATGAATGACATCAAAATATACGCATCAAACCAGCGTCAAATTCAACATTTACTTAATATCACTGAAAAATTTTCCAGTGATATACAAATGGGATTTGGATTAGACAAGTGCAAAACCTTGAATATCGAGAAGGGCAAAATCGTTAACGGAGATGTGTTACTACCTAATGGGAACATTATAAATGCCATGCAAAATGGCGAAACCTACAAATATCTAGGATTTCAGCAAGCTAAGCTACTAGACCAGAAGCAAGCAAAAACCAAAATTCGAGGACAGTTCACTCAAAGGATAACTGCTTTATTGAAATCCCAGTTGAACGCAGGAAATCTTGCCAAAGCAATTAACACCTACGCCATACCGGTCCTGACATACTCATTTGGAATTCTGAAGTGGACAAAAACAGAACTGGAAGATATTCAAAGAACAACGCGAACCATGATGACCAAACACAAATGTCACCACCCGACATCATCAGTTATTAGGACCACACTACCTAGAAAAGAGGGAGGGAGAGCTCTAACGGACATAGTTAATTTACATTACAAACAAATATCCCAACTCCAAAAATTCTTCATTGGCAAGGCTCAAACATCTAAATTGCATGAGCTGGTCGCGAAAGCAGATAAAAACTATTCACCCTTAGATCTTGTAAACCCTGATAATAAACTTGAAATCGTTACAGACTCTGACAAACAGGCAGAGTGGGCCCAGAAAGCGCTCCATGGTCGACATCATCACGACCTCAATCAACCATATATCGACAAGGAAGCATCAAATAAGTGGCTCTCTGATGGAACATTGTTTCCAGAAACAGAAGGATTTATGATGGCGATCCAAGACCAAGTAATAAATACCAATAATTACAAGAAATTTGTTATAAGATATCCAAACATCGTGTCGGACAAGTGCAGAAGGTGTCAACAAACAACAGAGACGATACAACACATTACGTCGGGATGTTCAGCCATAGCTAACATTGATTACCTACGCAGACACAATCAACTTTGCAACATCATCCATCAGAAGTTGGCCAACAAATTTGGATTAGTTAACACTTACACGCCTTATTACAAGTACCATCCGCATGCAGTTCTGGAGAATGCTGATTTTAGACTATACTACGATAGTTCAATTATCACCGATAAACGGGTGACGAATAACCGGCCTGATATTGTGGTTGTGGATAAAAACGCTAACTCGGTTCTCCTAGTGGATGTTGCTGTACCCAATAACAATAATATTTTAGACAAATACAACGAGAAAATTGCAAAATACACCGATCTTGCAATTGAGGTAGGACAGATGTGGCAGGCAGAGAAAGTAGAGGTGGTGCCAGTCATCGTTTCATCTACGGGACTAATCCCCAAAACTCTACAAGACAGCCTCACCAAACTAGGTCTTCACAAAAACACATACATCGATCTGCAGAAGGCTGCAATTTTGAATACTTGTCACACTGAACGTAAATTTCTAAATATGTAACTGATCTGCCTAATCCCATTTGCGTTTACACACGCTCGGGATAGGTGAACATTACCAGCAAGAGCTGAGCAAGAGAACACTTGAGTTGGAAATAATAATAATAATAATAATAATAATAACCCGTGGAGGTACTGGTCCCCTATCGGGCGCTTCCCCAGGTGGTGGATCGGGGAATGCCTTTTAGATATAGAAGGTATCGAGGAAATTAAATACCTCGGAGCGAACCAAAACCAGTTAGTTCCAGGACACGACGGTCTCCATGTAAGGGGCGGTACTCCGGCAGCGTCTGTTCTCCATGTAAGGAGCGGCTGAATCAGCACCTGGCAGTAGGTCTAAAATGCGACAATCACAATGTCCAATTGTAAAACTAGATTACCCCAGGTGGGTAGAGCTAAATGCTCAGAATCCCACACTGCTAGTGTACCTAGTACATCGGCTGTCTGCTCCACGGATTCTGGGGGGAGCAATAATTCGATTGTAAATTCCGGGACCTTAAATCTCAGGAATCGTCAGGTGAATCGACATTGCAACACCTTAAACTCTTGTCGCGTTCAAGTTGGTGCTAGAAGGGCTTGTTCGAAAAATGATTTACCTTCTTCCTCGGTTAGCGGTAGGCGCAGCGTGACACCGAGTAGGGCTACTGCGAACCACACTCAGGGGGAAAACAACATCGATCCTCCGCCTCCGGCTTCTGATGTTTCTGGAGTGACGCAAGTCGGCACATCTACGACCACAAAAGCCGGAAAGCCCAGGAAGCGCTTGAAGTGGACTATCGAGCTAAACTCATTCATTATGCGCTCCTACTTTAAAATCACCAAGATGGAGACTGATATGACGACATACTGATACGCCCTCCACCGTGCATTCATTGAACATTTTCCAGAATTTCACCATCTCACGGAACAGCGTATTGCTGACCAACGTCGGAGTATTGTGAGAAACAATCTACTACCCGGTCCGACGTTGCAACAAATTCGAGCTGAAGTCCTTCTTGACCTTCAAGATGGAGAGAATGACATGATTACCGATCAGGATACACATAAATCGCAGAATGCACAAGGAGACCACAATGGCGTTGAGGAAATAAACAATGATTGCGACAAAAGCACGGATAATGACTATAATACCGAACTTTGTAAAGCACTAGCGGAATTTAATGGCACCAACCCAATACACCGGCCAAAAATACCCAAGCTGCGAACCAATAAGAGCACTAACAGCATACTAGCAGCTGTGAACTTACTACTGCAGAACCATGCTAAAGACTGCGAAGCGCTGGAACAACTTCACACTCTCATCTATTGTGGAGCGGTAGCAGTGCTTCGAAGTCACAATCAACAAATCCAATTCCCAAAGAACAATCGGGGTAAAGACTACAAACAGCTCAAGCCTTGGTGGCAACGCCGGCTGGAAAAGACCATTGATGACATCAGAAGGGAATTGGGGCAGCTTACAGAGTTTAAAAACAACTTGAAACCGTCTAGGCGCTTAACAAACAGAGTGAGGAAGATCTATCGAAGAATCAACACTTATACAGGTCACCCACAACATAAACAACATGTATGTGAATATATCGATTCACTCAGGCAAAAGTTAAAGGCAAAATCAAAACATTTGTCACGATATGTCAAGTGCACGAAAAGGAAACAACAGAACTACTTATTCAATGTCAATCAGAAGTTATTTTACAGGCAACTAAGCGGTTCAGTAAACAATCACAACCAAAGTCTCCCAGATAAAGATGAGCTAACGGAGTACTGGTCTTCTTTATGGTCGAACCCTATCGAACATAAATCCAACGCTCACTGGATAAGAACTGAGGAGGAAAAAATTAACATTGAACCAATGCCTTTCGTTAACTTGACAACAAGCGAGGTAACCGAAGCTATAAAGAGCACCAGTAATTGGAAGACACCAGGAGTTGACCATGTCCAAAACTTCTGGTATAAGAAGTTTGACAGTCTGCATGAAGCAATAGCAAGATTATTTACACATATTCTGCAGCATCCAGAAGATACACCACCATTTCTGACACTGGGTTCGACCCACTTGCTTCCCAAAACGCATCAAACTCACGATCCTACGCAGTATAGACCTATAACATGCCTTCCAACTATATATAAAATATTAACGTCTTGCATTACTAACCGTATTTACAGACATGCGGATCATAACAACATCTTGTCGGAAGAACAGAAAGGGTGCAGACGAGATCACCAAGGCTGCAAAGAACAGCTCATCATCGATTCGGTAATACTAAAACAGGCGCAGAAGGAACAGCGCAACATCTACACGGCTTTCGTAGATTATAGGAAAGCATTTGATAGCGTTCCACATTCCTGGCTTGTTAAAGTTTTGCAAATTTACAAAGTACACCCCATTCTTGTTACTTTTCTTGAATCATCGATGAAGCACTGGCGAACGAACCTTCATTTACAAATAAATGGTCAATACCTCGAAACTGATGAAATTTCTATCCGTAGGGGGATCTTCCAGGGCGACTCCCTGAGTCCACTTTGGTTTTGTTTGGCAATGAATCCACTTTCCAAGCTACTTAACGATACGGATTACGGCTTTAAAATCAAAGCCAACAGGAACACTAGCTGCACTGTTTCCCACCTTTTATACATGGATGACATCAAAATATACGCATCAAACCAGCGTCAAATTCAACATTTACCTAATATCACTGAAAAATTTTCCAGTGATATACAAATGGGATTTGGATTAGACAAGTGCAAAACCTTGAATATCGAGAAGGGTAAAATCGTTAACGGAGATGTATTACTACCTAATGGGAACATTATAAATGCCATGCAAAATGGTGAAACCTACAAATATCTAGGATTTCAGCAAGCTAAGCTACTAGACCAGAAGCAAGCAAAAACCAAAATTCGAGGACAGTTCACTCAAAGGATAACTGCTTTATTGAAATCCCAGTTGAACGCAGGAAATCTTGCCAAAGCAATTAACACCTACGCCATACCGATCCTGACATACTCATTTGGAATTCTGAAGTGGACAAAAACAGAACTGGAAGATATTCAAAGAACAACGCGAACCATGATGACCAAACACAAATGTCACCACCCGACATCATCAGTTATTAGGACCACACTACCAAGAAAAGAGGGAGGGAGAGCTCTAACGGACATAGGTAATTTACATTACAAACAAATATCCCAACTCCAAAAATTCTTCATTGGCAAGGCTCAAACATCTAAATTGCATGAGTTGGTCGCGAAAGCAGATAAAAACTATTCCCCCTTAGATCTTGTAAACCCTGATAATAAACTTGAAATCGTTACAGACTCTGACAAACAGGCAGAGTGGGCCCAGAAAGCGCTCCATGGTCGACATCATCACGACCTCAATCAACCATATATCGACAAGGAAGCATCAAATAAGTGGCTCTCTGATGGAACATTGTTTCCAGAAACAGAAGGATTTATGATGGCGATCCAAGACCAAGTAATTAATACCAATAATTACAAGAAATTTGTTATAAGAGATCCAAACATCGTGTCGGACAAGTGCAGAAGGTGTCAACAAACAACAGAGACGATACAACACATTACGTCGGGATGTTCAGCCATAGCTAACATTGATTACCTACTCAGACACAATCAACTTTGCAACATCATCCATCAGAAGTTGGCCAACAAATTTGGATTAGTTAACACCTACACGCCTTATTACAAGTACCATCCGCATGCAGTTCTAGAGAATGCTGATTTTAGACTATACTACGATAGGTCAATTATCACCGATAGACGGGTGACGAATAACCGGCCTGATATTGTGGTTGTGGATAAAAAAGCTAACTCGGTTCTGATGGTGGATGTTGCTGTACCCAATAACAACAATATGTTAGACAAATACAACGAGAAAATTGCAAAATACACCGATCTTGCAATTGAGGTAGGACAAATGTGGCATGCAGAGAAAGTAGAGGTGGTGCCGGTCATCGTTTCATCTACGGGATTAATCCCCAAAACTCTACAAGACAGCCGCACTAAACTAGGTCTTCACAAAAACACATACATCGATCTGCAGAAGGCTGCAATTTTGAATACTTGTCACACTGTCCGTAAATTTCTGAATATGTAACTGCTGTGCCTAATCCCATTTGCGTTTACAAACGCTCGGGATAGGTGAACATTACCAGCAAGAGCTGAGCAAGAGTACACTTGAGTTGGAAATAATAATAATAAAAATAATCATCTGCAGAAGGCTGCAATTTTGAATACTTGTCACACTGTCCGTAAATTTCTAAATATGTAACTGCAGTACCTAATCCCATTTGCGTTTAAACACGCTCGGGATAGGTGAATATTACCAGCAAGAGCTGAGCAAGAGTACACTCGAGTTGGTGATAATAATAATAATAATAATAAGGAGCGGTACTCCGACAGCGTTTGTTCTCCATGTAAGGAGCGGCTGAATCAGCACCTGGCAGTAGGTCTAAAATGCGACAATCACGATGTCGAATTGTAAAACTAGATTACCCCAGGTGGGTAGAGCTAAATGCTCAGAATCCCACACTGCTAGTGTACCTAGTACATCGGCTGTCTGCTCCACGGATTCTGGGGGGAGCAATAATTCGATTGTAAATTCCGGGACCTTAAATCTCAGGAATCGTCAGGTGAATCGACATTGCAACACCTTAAACTCTTGTCGCGTTCAAGTTGGTGCTAGAAGGGCTTGTTCGAAAAATGATTTACCTTCTTCCTCGACTAGCGGTAGGCGCAGCGTGACACCGAGTGGGGCTACTGCGAACCACACTCAGGGGGAAAACAACATCGATCCTCCGCCACCGGCTTCTGATGTTTCTGGAGTGACGCAAGTTGGCACATCTACGACCACAAAAGCCGGAAAGCCCAGGAAGCGCATGAAGTGGACTATCGAGCTAAACTCATTCATTATGCGCTCCTACTTCAAAATCACCAAAATGGAAACTGATATGACGACATACAGATACGCCCTCCACCGTGCATTCGTTGAACATTTTCCAGAATTTCACCAACTCACGGAACAGCGTATTGCTGACCAACGTCGAAGTATTGTGTGAAACAATCTACTACCCGGTCCGACGTTGCAACAAATTCGAGGTGAAGTCCTTCTTGACCTTCAAGATGGAGAGAATGACATAATTACCGATCAGGATGCACATAAATCGGAGAATCCACAAGGAGACCACAATGGCGTTGAGGAATTAAACAATGATTGCGACAAAACCACCGATAATGACTATAATACCGAACTTTGTAAAGCACTAGCGGAATTTAATGGCATCAACCCAATACACCGGCCAAAACTACCCAAGCTTCGAACCAATAAGAGCACTAACAGCATACTAGCAGCTGTGAACTTACTACTGCAGAACCATGCCAAAGACTGCGAAGCGCTGGAACAACTTCACACTCTCATCTATTATGGAGCGGTAACAGTGCTTCGAAGTCACAATCAACAAATCCAATCCCCAAAGAACAATCGGGGTAAAGACTACAAACAGCTCAAGCCTTGGTGGCAACGCCGGCTGGAAAAGTCCATTGATAACATCAGAAGGGAATTGGGGCAGCTAACAGAGTTTAAAAACAACTTGAAACCGTCTAGGCGCTTAACAAACAGAGTGAGAAAGATCTATCGAAAAATCAAAACTTTTACAGGTCACCCACAACATAAACAACATGTATGTGAATATATGGATTTACTCAGGCAAAAGTTAAAGGCAAAATCCAAACGTTTGTCACGATATGTCAAGTGCACGAAAAGGAAACAACAAAACTACTTATTCAATAACAATCAGAAGTTATTTTACAGGCAACTAAGCGCTACAGTAAACAATCACAACCAAAGTCTTCCAAATAAAGATGAACTATCGGAGTGCTGGTCTTCTTTATGGTCGAACCCTATCGAACATAAATCCAACGCTCACTGGATAAGAACTGAGGAGGAAAAAATAAACATTGAACCAATGCCTTTCGTTAACTTGACAACAAGCGAGGTAACCGAAGCTATAAAGAGCACCAGTAGTTGGAAGACACCAGGAGTCGACAATGTCCAAAACTTCTGGTATAAGAAGTTTGACAGTCTGCATGAAGCAATAGCAAGATCATTTACACATATTCTGCAACATCCAGAAGATATACCACCATTTCTGACACTGGGTTCGACCCACTTGCTTCCCAAAACGCATCAAACTCACGATCCTACGCAGTATAGATCTATAACATGCCTTCCAACTATATATAAAATATTAACGTCTTGCATTACTAACCGTATTTACAGACATGCGGATCATAACAACATCTTGTCGGAAGAACAGAAAGGGTGCAGTCGAGATCACCAAGGCTGCAAAGAACAACTCATCATCGATTCGGTAATACTAAAACAGGCGCAGAAGGAACAGCGCAACATCTACACAACATTTGGAATTCTGAAGTGGACAAAAACAGAACTGGAAGATATCCAAAGAACAACGCGAACCATGATGACCAAACACAAATGTCACCACCCGACATCATCAGTTATTAGGACCACTCTACCAAGAAAAGAGGGAGGGAGAGCTATAACGGACATAGTTAATTTACATTACAAACAAATATCCCAACTCCAAAAATTCTTCATTGGCAAGGCTCAAACATCTAAATTGCATGAGCTGGTCGCGAAAGCAGATAAAAACTATTCCCCCTTAGATCTTGTAAACCCTGATAATAAACTTGAAATCGTTACAGACTCTGACAAACAGGCAGAGTGGGCCCAGAAAGCGCTCCATGGTCGACATCATCACAACCTCAATCAACCATATATCGACAAGGAAGCATCAAATAAGTAGCTCTCTGATGGAACATTGTTTCCGGAAACAGAAGGATTTATGATGGCGATGGTGCCGGTCATCGTTTCATCTACGGGACTAATCCCCAAAACTCTACAAGACAGCCTCACCAAACTAGGTCTTCACAAAAACACATACATCGATCTGCAGAAGGCTGCAATTTTGAATACTTGTCACACTGTCCGTAAATTTCTAAATATGTAACTGCTCTGCCTAATCCCATTTGCGTTTACAAACGCTCGGGATAGGTGAACATTACCAGCAAGAGTTGAGCAAGAGTACACTTGAGTTGGAAATGATAATAATAATAATTTTATTCATTTACCAGAAATTTTAAATATACAATATACTACAGCAATGGTGAATAAATAAAAGAAGAAGACCCACAGAAGTAAAACTTGTGCGTGGGTAGTATATTAAAATGTAAGTGTAAAATATAAAATGTATAATGTAAGATGTGAGATGTAAAATGTAAAATTTCAAATGATAAAGATTAAAAGTAAATGTAATCGTAATCGTAATATGTAGAAAGTATAACAATAAAAATAATTCTATGAAGTAAGCTCTTGAATTCGGAACAAATTAACAGAATAAATAACATAAATAAGAGAACGAACGATATGTTCATTCATTCATACATAGAAGATGTCAATAGCTATCCAGGAGTGTTCATCATCTTTGTTATGTTTTCTGCGGACAGTTGTTCTAACCAAATTTTCAATTTTCTTTTATATAGAGAAGTATTGTTTATATTTCTGATAGACTGGGGAACTTGGCCAAATATTTTGGGGCCTGTGTAATAAAATGATCTACTGTTTTTGTGGTTTTTTTTTCTACAAAAAATTCAAATTCTTTTTTGTATCGTGTATTATGTATGTGCCTTATTGATGTTAATTCTCTCTTATTTTTGTATTGTAGGCTAAGGACTTTGTAAATATACAGTTTTTTCATTTCCAACAAAGGAATTTCTTCAAAAAGTTTTTTTTGTTGAATAGGTGCGTTTTTTGTCAAAAATAATTTTCCAAAATATTTTTGAATCACTTGGAGTGGTTCTATATGACAATTGTACGCTCCTCCCCAGCCGGATATTCCATATTGCATGTGGGATTCTACTAGGGAATGATAAAGAATTTTGAGTTCATTCACTTTTAGATAGTTTTTGAGATATTTGAAGGTAAACAGTATTGATCTTAATTTTCTGACTATTTTGTTTATATGAATGTTCCATTTCAGGTGCATGTCAACTTCAATTCCTAGGTATGCTATGGACTCCACACAATCGATAAAATGAGTTGAATCATTATCTTTTAGTGTGAGTCGATCTATATTTGGTGAGTTTAATTTATTGCAAGATAGTGTAATACATTTTGTTTTATCTAAGTTTAGTGTTAGTTCCATATTACTAAACCAGTTTTTAATTTTTTCCAGATTTTGTTCCGCTTTGTTTTTAACACCGTTCCAAGTAGCGTCTGTGCACAGAATTATTGTATCATCTGCGAATGATGCTATATTTGCATCCACTTCTAGTGAAAGAATTCCGTTAATATACATTAAGAAGAATACTGGTCCCAGAACCGTTCCTTGAGGTACGCCAGTTATTACTTTACGTGATTCACTTATCTCATTTTCAATTTTTACATATTGTTTTCTGTCGTTGAGGTGTGATTTGAATAACTTATAGACGATCCCTCTGATACCTAGATCCTCCATAACGCCCATCAGTTTATCATGATTGACTGTATCAAAAGCCTTAGCTAAATCCAGAAAAACACCTATAGCGCATTTCCCTTCATCCAGTGTTCGAAGAATATTATTTGTTAAATACACGATTGCATCTTCTGTTGATTTTTGGGATCTGAAACCACATTGTTTGGGTGAAAGTATGCTGTTCTTCTCTAAAAAGTCCATGAGACGTTTTTTGATAACTTTTTCCACAACTTTAGCAGCTGTACTTATGAGTGAGATTGGTCTATAATTAGGGACGTCCATTTGATTACCTTTTTTAAATAATGGTTTTATTATTGCTGTCTTGAAGCTCTGAGGATATTCACCACTCTCGAATATTTTGTTGATTAAATATGTTAAAGGCTTTTTAATGTATTCGCCGATAAGTTTGAGGTTTTCGGATATATTTGGATAAGTTGGTATTTTGTTATTTCTTACATACAATTTAAAATAATAAACTTTTCTACAAGTTTATTCGTTATATAATTGTAATTTCCTACATTGTAATATTCCATTTTTTGGATAAATTCCAAGAAATTAAACAAGTGCACGAATAATTTATGCTGCCTTTGAACGTAAAATGTCTACCGCTTTAACGTTTAGGGAATGAGAAAAATTAGGCAACACTATTTTTATTTTCACAAATTTGTTCAGACAAACAAAGCACTTGACTATAATCTTAGATGTAGAATACAGTGCAGTCACATTTTTTTAAGTTGGCGTTATTCGCTCTTCAACTATAGCTTTACAAGTTTACCTTCAGTCTCTGTACCAGTCAATGAGAAATCAATAGCAAGAAGCTACATAAGATGATCAGTTTTGAGGATGATTGGTTACCTAAAAAGAGTGGGACAGGAGAATGCTATCTAAATTCAGACGACCACAATAGATCTGAAGAGTTCGAAGAGGAATAGGCCAATTAGCCTTAACCTACAGAACTACAATCAAAATGGAACTAAACTTCTACTTCTAAAGAACAATAAATTAGTACAACAGGATAAAATATGATTATTATTAGTCGAACTTAGAAAGCAACGGGTTTTTTCAATATCTATTATCTGAATCTATAATTTACGGAAGTAGGCTCTTACTGCCCTGCCCAGTTCTTCTATATTATTTCAAAATTTATTGAGTTTATATTCTTTTATTAGGAAAGTGGTAGTTGATTCTCATAGGTGTATGACCAAGGATTGATTTATGGCGGTGACATTGCTAGTCAGTGTGTCAGTGCCTTTGAATGTCCCTTTCAACATATTTATGTTTGATATTCAAATCAAGACATGGTGACATTGTAGTCCTAGCTTTTGTGATAATATTTTTCCTGGTTCGATTTAAGTTCATCTATTGGTATTGCTGTCAAAACACATATTTTCGAATAGTCTGCAATGTAAGAAAGAATTCCATCCTCAAGTCAATAAAATGTCTGACCAATTAAATAAATCCACCACTTTCCCCAAAAAATATTTCGGTTTGCATTTATCATGAATGTTTGGTTGTGTGTATTTCTTCATATTGTCTACTTCTTTTTTGTCGTAGATGGTAGCCATTAAATGATTATTTTTAATAACTTATTCTCGTGATCATCTTATTTAAACAACATTACATTTAACGCCAAACAAATGTAACCACAACAATTATTAAGTAATATGCTCGGGTAACAGTTATAACAACACCGTTTAATAACGATCCAGCGTAATTCCATTCAGCGTAATGTCACCCACTCTTTTTAATGGTTTAAGTACTCATATTACTTACTCATGATTGTATTAAAACCGATTTTTTTATTTTGTAATTTTATGAGGTCTATTATTCCAATATAAATATCTAGACGTTGTTTGTATTGCAGCTTTTGAAATCATAATGCTTTGATCATAATTAGTTTTTCACTGCATGTACAAATAATGGGAGTAAGAACTTTTCATTTTTTTTGTAACAAAATTCTTTTTTCTTCGGATAATTGACTACGGCAACTATTCCACTCGCCCAACCTCATTTCTGTTTTTTGTTTTAGGTAATACCTTTTTTCTTTACTCTTTCTTATACATCTACAATTACAACTCTTGTATTCATACATATTTTTTCCTTTTCTTTTTTTTTGTCACTTTGATCACTATAAATAGGATGTAATAATAATAGTAATTTCGTGAACTAGGGAGGAACGCGGTACTTTTTCTCCCTTAAGCTAGACAGAGGACGAAAAATAAAATAGACAACATACCTCTAACATGTTTCATGTCCACATTTGAGTAGTAGAAAAATTAGGAATTCTAGAAAACATACAGTAAAGGGGATTACAGCAGATGCTCATAATTTTTAAAACTTTGCAATATCCCTGACTGCTCAATTCTTCTTATCTCTGTGGTAATCCTATCTTTTAATTCCTGAATATTGGCAGGTTTTGTTTTATAAACGATGTTTTTTAAGTGACCGCACAGGAAATAGTCTAAAGTATTCATGTCCGGTGGTCACGGAAGGCCATTCGATAAAACCTCGCCTTTCAATCAATCTTCTGGGAAACACATTATGTAGGTATTGCCTCACTACACGCGCATAGTGAGGTGGAGCACCATCTTGTTGTAGCCAAATATTGCTGTTTGGGATATTGTTATTGTCTGAAAGTTTCGAATAATGAAATTTACATTAAAATGTAATTGAAAATATTTACTTGGATTTGCACATAACCGAGCCTACTGAGGTATAATACTATTTTCCAATAAATCTAAATACGCCGGACCATTTAATTTTCCCTTAATGAAAAAGGGACCAATTATTATTTTGTCGCCTATTATTCCAGCCCATACATTCAGTTTTTGTGGATATTGGGTGTGGGATTCACGTATCCAACTAGGATTGTTACGTGACCAGTACCTACAATTATGCCGATTTTCGTTTCCATTAATAAAAAAAGTGGTCTCATCGCAAAACATAACATTATTTAAAAAAATGATCGTTTTGATTGTAATATTTTTTATCATTATGTCTGCAAACTCGTCAGGTCTATCGAAATCATCATCTGAGAACTCTTGAGCGAATCTCATTTTGTATTGATGGAATCTATTTTCACGTAAAATTTTCATTACGGATGTTTGCGAAATATCTAGTTCCCTGGATATTTGTCGTTCTCAAGTGTGGATCGTCTTCTAACAGGACACAAACCTCTAAAGATTTGATTTCAGTTGATGCAGTTTTTCTGCGCTCTGATTTGGATAAATCTTTTACTGACCTAGTTTCGTTAAATTATTTACTAATTTACTATCAGCAGATCTTGTTATGGGGTTTCGGTTAGGATATAAATTATTATAGTATATCATTCATCAAGCATATAATTCTATTATTCACGAAAGTGCGTTCATGTCGTGAGCCGCAGGCGAGTGACATAAACACCTGTGTGAATATTAGCCATTATATGCGAGTAGAATACTATATTTGGTCCACCACTATTAATTACCTGTTTATAAATGATTTTTTTTTCTCTTCCCTCTGGTAATTTCAATTTAAATTCAGTATAATAACTAATATTATTTAAAACGTCAGTTTTTTAGTTTTGTCATTGATATTGACGCTCTATATACAACAGCTTGAAAAATTATTACGAATGTCTCCGTAGCAGAATGGTTTGAGGTATCAGTTCTTGAAATGAAGAATTGTACGTAAGCAAAAGGTTCGAATCCTGGTCGCGGTGAAAATTTTTAAATATTATATTGTAACATTTGTATATAAATAACCTTCAATATAGGTCCTATTTATCCGTGTCATGTGACCTATTCCTTATCCACACCTATTATTCACTGGTGAATAATGTACGTCATTATACTTGAAGAAGCACACGTAAAATGTAAACATTATCAAATAGTCGTGGACAAGAGGTATTACACGTTTCTTGTTGACTTCTATGCATATCACCATATCCTAATATTTTTAAAATCTCAATTCGTCCTTTAGATATACGATTCATTGTGACTTTCAATAAACACCAACAATACTAATTTTTGAATCGTCAGTTGTTATTGTAGCAGCCATAGCCATCTAAATGTATTATTTTAACCTCGGCAGAGATAATGTAAATGTCGCTATAACTCCAAAATTATGGCATTTAGGAATAGGGAACATCACATATAAAAAATATTCAGTGCACACCAAAATCTATAAAAATCGTGCTATCGGCTTCCGAGATAATTGCGTTCCATACTTAAAACTCACTCTGTATACATCATCAAAATACTTCAACCATATAGTATTGTGAAGGAAGGTATCCCCTTTGATCCATATACGAATTTCTACCATTCTTTCTCATTTAATCAGGCTTCCATTTTTGCTTCATCTCTCGCTAAATTTCTCTCTTTTAAGATTTTTTGAATTGTTTTGTCCCAGATATTTCTCGGCCTCCTTCTTTTTTCGTTTGTTCTCTGATCTTGACTGCCATATTTGTTTAACTACTCTGATATCCTTCATTCTCTGTAAGTTGTAAGTTGTGAGTTGCCACTTTTTCATAAATTCCAGTGGAGGTTCTACTTTCAATTCCTCTCTTATTGTCTGGTTTCTAATACGATCTCTTCTTCTTATTCCTTTCACTCTTCTTAGATATTTCATATTCACTGCTTGCATCTTACTATTCTGCCTCTCGTTTGTAACCCAAGACTCGCATCCATACGTGATTATTGGTATGTATATGGAGTGATAAACTTAGTTATCTTAGAAATTTCCTTTTTGTTAATAAAATTTTTATTCAATGCGTAATAGCATTTAATGGCTTCGTCTATTCGCTTATTGATTTCTAATTCATGCTTGCCAGTACCTATTTTTGATTTTGACCTAAATATTGGAAATCATTGACTTGTTCTTCTGTAATTGCCATAACTTTCGATTTTTCCACGTTGATTTTCATTCCATGTTTCATCAGCGATTCGTTCCTGATGTTGATATTTTCTTGGAAGCTATTTCAAGTGTCATTATGACAATGTCATCGGCAAAGGCGTACTCTGCTATTTGAATTCATCGCAACATCTTATAGTTTTTCAACGCTTTGACTACAGTCTTGTATGATGTCTTCCATAAATATAATAAATAATATTGGGCTTAACCCACCTCCTCGCATCATTCCGTTGTGTGTTATGAATGTGTCCGATCTCATATTTTTACTAATCATATAGTTTTTCGTCCTTTTATACTCTTATATTTTTTATCAGCTTTTCGCTCACATTTCTTCTAGATAGGCTTTCCCATAATCTGCTTCCAAGGTACACTGTCAAATGCTTTCTCTAGGTCCAAAACGGCAATGCTTAGTGATACGACAGTATAATTTCGATAAATTCAATGAATAAACTCATTTATTAAAAAAATGCCCATAAGTTGAGCTGGAATATTTGAAAAGGCAGAACAATTTCCATAAAAATTCCTTCCAACATTTTGCTGCTTGTTTGAATTTAAAACAATCTTCAATATAGTTTCAACCGAAAATACAGGAATTGAATGCAAGTGGAGAAAATTTTATTTTTTAAAGGTATACGTACAAAATATTCTTGTAAATACTCGTATCACACCTGTCCTCTTAAGTTAGACCATTTAATGTTAGTGCTGCTCTTACAATGCGAGGAGTAGACGACACTTATGACGGTGGATGCAAAAATATGCTTTTCAACACGACAGCAACAATTCTATTTAGAGATTCAATAGAGATCCCGATAATGTAGGACTGTGAGATCTCGTCATGGATAAACTTCTGGAAGAACTAAATAGAATGGGACGAGGGATATGCTGGTAATGGGAAAAAACCCTAATGTTATATCGGAGCTAATGGAACAAGCTTTGAAAGCGGTGAAGAAATCGCGTAAGAGGGATTGTCTAAGGAGGCAAGGAAGCTTGAGAAATTGTAGCTGCCAAATCTTTTCAATGTGCCGCTGTGTCTAAGACAGGGAGTCAAGTATCGGAATAGTTCTAGGTGCTAAGTAAACCTGGAATTCACAACTCCTCGATAAAATAAACAAAGAGAAAATGAGCCCGATAGCTGCTAAGCGGGTGACAGGATCTAAAACTGATGGAAGAATAGGAGCTGGAGTTCATGGTGCCATACGCAGTTGCAATGTTTACGCATATTTGGGAAAGTTAGCATATGCATTTTAGGCGCAATTCCAAGCTATCGACACGTGTCTGCCCTAAGAGGGTACAAAGAGCTAGAGATCCTTATCATATACTCTCCGACAGGACTGAACTCTTTAGTATGCTCCCAGATCATATCTAAACTGGTCTGACTTCTGTAGACTTTTCTCTTTTCTGGGTTCTTCCTTAATAGGATTGTTAAAGCAATCTTGTTAAGCCAGGGTCAGGTTTACTTCCCCTCGCCCATTAAAAGTTTTGAAAAGTTATTTTCTTACGTTCACTATTTTTTATTGTGACTAAAAGTTCCCGATAGGCTTCTTCGTTTCTGGAATGATCTGTAAACGATGTTTTCAAGGATTTTCAATAACCGTCACTTACCAATTCTTATTATAAGTATGTTTAATCAGATTTCCAAACATGTTTTTGTACACGTGCATTCGCGTATAAATAATAGTATCTGTATTTTTCCACTGGTTTATTCAATTCTCCGCACATGAATATTATGAATATAACTCCTTCATTTATAAATGAATACTATTTCCATCTCAGTTTTCTGAAGGAAAAACTCACATTTTATATAGTTTTGTGGATTTAATCATGTTATAATAACATCCTCAATACCTTTTTTTACATCAATTAGTGCGATTAGATCTTGCATTTGTATTTTTTTAACGGTTTGGTAATTTCTTGTGAGATTTTAAATTTTTTTATATGAATAAAATAAACAAAACCAAATTTACACTACCACTATACCGCGATAAGCTTAATAGATGGTGAGTTGTCAAGCTTAAAGGCCGCTTGACATGGTGCAATACATCGTGCAAGAAATTGCGGCAATTTATTGCAAGGTCATTATATTGCAAATGATGAATCTTGCATGCTGTTTAACATCATGCAATTCTCTTACCATTGCAACATTGCTGCCAACCCAACCAATAGTAGAAAGAAAAAAGTGTATAATAACCTTAAAAAATAATTAATTCAAACATAATAATATATAAAGTTTTTTATTATTATTTAAAATGAAGATAGCGAAAGTGAGAAAAGTTCAGAGAAAAAAACAAAGTGCATCACTGTTGATTATCATAGCTGCTGCTGCTTTGCTTTTGGAAACGGATGAGCATAGAAGAACACCAAGGAGGTGGTTGGATAGAAGAAAAGGAAACATAACTTTATCTGCAGAATTGGATCAAGAAACGTATAAAAATTATTTGAGAACGAATAATGAGACGTTCAACAAACTCCTCTCAAAAATAAAACACAGGATTACCAAAACATCCTTGGTGAGAGATGTTATAACAGCAGAACAGAAATTAATTGTAACATTGAGATATTTAGCTACAGGGGAAAGCTTTAGGAGTTTACAATTCAATTTTAGAATCTCAGAGAGCGCTATATCACGCTTCATTCCAGTTGTCTGCGAGGCAATTTATGAAGAACTGAGGAGAGATTATTTAAATGTAAGGCGAAGGCACAACTATCTACAGAAAAGTACATATTTGAACAAAATCTTTTTCAGGTTCCCACGGCTGACGCAGAATGGTTAACAATTTCCAACCAATTCGAGGTAACCTGGAATGCTCCAAATGTTATTGGAGCATTAGATGGGAAACATATAGTGATTAAAGCACCCACAGATCACGGCTCGGCATACTTCAATTCCAAGAAACAACACAGCATTATTCTGTTAGCTCTTGCAGATGGGAATTACAACTTCACGTATATAAATGTTGGAATGAATGGAAGTGATCTCTCTGAAGGCATCGAGTTAAATTCATTAAATATCCCAAAAAGCAAACCACTACCAGGGAGGAATAAGCCAAAACCCCATGTTATTGTAGCTGATGTAGCTTTTGCACTATCAAACCACATTCTCAAGCCTTACCCCTTTAGAAACATGACTAGAGAGCAGAAGATTTTCAACTTTAGGTTGAGTAGAGCTAGATGAGTGATAGAGAATACTTTTGGAATACTCGCAAATCGTTTTAGAGTTCTAATAAATATCATACCTTTGATTCCTGAAAAGGTCAGGCTTATAACACAAGCATGTTGTGCTCTGCACAATTTTTCGAATAAAGAGACAGGTCATGCATCTTTGGCAAACCATCCTGAAGATATTGATCCCCAATACATGTTTAGGTATGGACTTGATCTCCAAAATCATGGGAGGCCAAGGAATGAAGCACTGAACATCAGAGAAGAATTCAAAGAGTATTTCAATGGATGTGGTCGAGTAGAATGGCAGGACAGAATTGTTTGATTATTTTGTTTTTGTGCTACAGTTCTTTTATTAAAGTTGATTAAGTAAAAGTGGAATTTTAATTTTACTTTTACGTAATTCATAAAAAAGCTATATAATATTCATTAATTCTTAGCCTGCTGACATATCTGATGCTTATCTGCAACTATACACCTCACATAACTAGTTGAAGCCATTAATAGATATCAAGTCATTGTACATATTTCAGACTTGCCTCTACATACATAAGCATATCTCCAACAACTGCAAACCAAACATAAATTTCACTAGATCAAACAATGTAAATCATTACAACACAAGAAGCAGTGATACTTCAAGAACAGTAGCAATGAAGACCACAAGTGGCCAAAGAAGCCTGCTTGCTGAAGGCGTCAGGCTTTTGAACAAGCTGCCTATCTCACTAAGAACTATTCGAGTTGAGATATTCAAAAGATGCTTGAGGGCAACTGATATTGAAGTGTTTTCAATGAATAAAAGAAAAAGTAGTTTCTTGTTTTTTAAATATGATACCCCATATACTTGCATTACTTATGTTTATTTGTTCTGTTTACTAAAAAAATATCGTAACTTTGAAGATGAAATTTTATTTTCTTAGTATTTATTATTATATGTTAGCAATTCTTTTTCTGTGATATAACTAGTCGTTGTATGGCCCACATAGCCTGTATGGCTCAGTGCCTTTTACATGTGTTTTGTAAAATTTATTATTATCTACCATTACTCGATCTTTACACCTTCCGGTATAAAAAGGGTTTTTGATTATATACAAATATATAGATACCATTACTCGAAATGAAGTAATATTATTATTAGATCTTAAAATAAAATGGAAACACAAATTAGATAGTAAGAAAAAATAAATAAAACTTCCAAAAACTACATAAATTTATTTTTTTTGTTCTTTGTTTTTCTTTTGCATCAAACAAAAGATACAAAACCTTATTCTTCAGCTCGTCTATTAATTCTTCATCCTCAAGGGATTCCATTTCATCAGCAATATAGCTGAAAACAAAAGAATAGAGGATTATTACTCAAAAAATTTGACATTTGTTACTTTGCTCTTGATCACTTGTGAAGGATTGCCAAGAAAACTTCAATTTTTTTTTGTATAAATAAACTTACTCTCCAAACAGCTGATGCCTTCTCGGTTGAGGCTGCACTTCATCAGGTTTATTTATAGAATTTAGCGTTGTAACAGCAGAGCTTATCAGGTTGGTAATCTGCTGCTTTTCTTCCATTTCTTGAGTTCTACCACTTCTCTTTCTTTTCTTAGTAAGGGATGGGGTGGTAAAGCACTCTTGAAATAAAGTTCTGCTACATTCCTCCCTAAATAAAGCTACGCTCAAATCCTCTCGAGATGGAGCTCTGTTGTAGTCCTCTCGAGATGGAGCCCTGGAGACATCCAGAGATTTCTCATACATTGTTGGAGAAAATATTTCAACAACCTCTCCTTCGCTCAATTGGGTGATATCACTTTCAAAAATTACTTCAGCCTCCTATAAATAAATTATTAGGAATATAGATTTGAAAAAAAAGTATAGGTACACATATACTTCCTGAAAATCCTGACTTCTCGATGTATTCTTCACTTCTCTCCATATTCGATTTGCCCTTTCCCACAACACTGGCACCATCACTCAAGAACGTCAACTCTTCAAAACACCACAATTTGAGGGTATAGATGGAGTCAGTGGATGCTCCAGACAATTCGCTCAAACCTCAAACCATGAATTTTTTCTAGATTCCATCTACATTAAGATTAGTAAGGTTTTTTTGTATTAAACTGACTTGTTATGTTCTCGAGAGCTTTCTGCCTCATATTATGGTAGTCGGCTAATTTCGTCATGTAGAGGCATGGGTTTTGCTCTTACAGCAGAATTAACATTGATGTAGCCGCTCTTGGCCAATCAAATTCAGACCTAAAACAATATTTTGTTATTTACCGTACTTGAAAGTTTGTATAGTTAAACTTACTTTCGATATGGTACCTTATTCATTTTTGAATATCTCAGCAAAAACAAATATAATTCAACACAAACACAATTAATGGCGAAGCAAACAGATTAAGAAAGGCGTGACAAATGACACAACGTTAGTCACCATAATCAGCAATCAAATGATATGTATCATTTGATTGGAAACAGTTAGTTGGATGGTAACACAAAAGAAACTAGATTTCTCCCTAGAATTGCGCCTTGCATGCAATAGAAATGGCACCAAACCGATAAAATTGCAATTGCATCGAATTGCAGATACTGATCAGATGGGTCTCAACTGCGCATGCTTTCGATCAAGAAAACTTGCGTCTTGCATTGCATTGCACGTTGTATTGCACCATGACAAGAGGCCTTAAGCAGGACACGCGACTCGGCTCATGTCGGTGCGACACGGCTTTATGAAACTTTATGGTATAGGGGGCAATTTTTGACGGTAGGTCCGACAGCCAAAAACCCACCTTGTGTATATGAAGGGTAGAAGGAAGGAGAACCGTCTTGTATGGGGGACAAGTTGAAAAAGTGTCCACTTGTAAACAGCAAATTATAATTCGAAGATTCACCGAAATGGAGCTCGTGTAGCTAATGAAAATGATGTAATAATCAGGTGATTGAAAAGAATATATAATTATATTTCATATGTATGTTTGTCTATGATACAATACATACGGAAGTATTTCTTTCCTTTTTTAATTTTGTATCTTACTCTAATAATTCATGGCGCTGTTTTTAAAATCTTTATTTGCTCCCTTTCGATGGACACTTTTTAATACATTCAGATGGTTCTCCTTCCTTCTACCCTCCATACTTGTGTAGTTTGTGTATTCATGCCCGTTTGTACTATTTGGAACTTAAGCACGCCTTTCTTAAGTTGTGCTTAACTTTAAAAAGAACTTAATTGCTTCGCTTGCTGCAGCTTAAGCATTACTGAGTAGAGAAAAGCTTAACACATTGCGTACATGCCAACACATGTTTTTGCTTCTTCCTAAAATTTGTATCTCTCTTCCTATATTTCACCCACCATTTTGTTCCATGTCTGTCTATGCCTTCCTCTTCTTTTCTTTATTTGTGTTCTTGCCTCATATATCCGTTTTACCTGCCTCCTGTTATCCATTCTGTGTACGTGACCCCGCCAACTGAGTTGTTGTTGTATGAATTTTAATACTGGTTGTACTGCCAGTTCATCTCTCATTTTTGTATTCCTTATTTTGTCCATTCTATTCACTCCTGCCACTCTTCTTAGATACTTCATTTCTGCTCCTTGAATTTTACTTTTTTGTCTGGCTGGGAGAGTCCAAGATTCGCATCCATGAGTTAGTACTGCTCTATCTATATACTGTATTGTGGACTTTTATCTTTGTTCATTTGGATTTTTCTTTTTTATTAATTAAATTTTTGTTCATAGCTTAGTACCTACAGTTTAATTGTTTCTGCAATTCGTTCATTTATTTCAGCGTCTTGTTTTCCCGTTTCGTCAAACATTACTCCTAGGTATTTAAATTATTTAGCTTGTTTTACTTTATTGCTATCTATTTTAATGTCTGTATTAATATTCTGGTCACCTATTATTAGTATTTTTATTTTATGGTGTTTATTCTCATGGTATAGGAGGCAACTTTTGACGGAAGGTTCGACGGCCAAATACTCACTTTGTGTATTCATGCCCGTTTGCACCGTTTGGAATTTAAGCACGTCTTTCTTAAGCTGTGCTTAACTTTAAGAAGCATTTAATTGTTTCGCTTGCTGCACCGCTGCAGCTTAAGCATTACTGAGTAAAGAAATGCATAGCACATTGCGTACACTACAACACCAAGAAAATCTAGTAACTTATTCGTAACTAGATTTGGCTTTGTATCGAGTGACAGTTAGCTTTCGCTCGCGTCAAAATATGAATGATTAACCTATAAATACACAGAAAACAACAAACTTCAGAAATCAGCAATGGTTATCAAATTCCCAGCGCAGGCATGAAACTGTGAAAATAGCAACTGATTCATGAGAAACACGCTGTTGTTTCTGTAATAATAGTTGATCTTTTGGTCTTGTAGGTATCCTTAATATTTTTCTTAAAAATAATTTCGAAATTTCAGAGCTTAAATCAAAATTTCTTTTCAGCAAACATTCGTAAACATTTTTGAATACATCCTTAGAATCGGGACAAAAATGTTTTCTTGTAAAGATGTCACTACAATATTTCTTATTATCAGCATAAGCCAATGGACACCAGATTGTAACAAAAAAATCACTTCACGGCAAACCAAACAATAATGTAAAATCATAAGTTAACTCTTGAAAAAACTAAATAAAACTAAAGTTACCCACCTAACAGGTATAAAATTTTTGAATATTGAAAAGGATTAACAGCGACCCTATCTTTTTTTATGGCTCAGAGGTTCAAAAACTTTTTTTCTCATAGACCACTTTCAAAATTTTGCTGGTTCCGTTGGACACCCCTGCAGCTACATTTCTACCATATTCCCAAAACTCGACAAAAAATGTGAAGATTAGATCTAACTATGGAAATTTGCGTTGCGGCTGAGTTCCAAGCACGAATTAACAGTTTTCGAAAAAAAAAGGTGAGAATTGATTTATTAATAAGGTAGATGTCGAAGAATAAAAATATATTATTCTAACGCTTTGACAAAGTTTTGAAAAATAATTTTTCCAAAAACAGTGACCGTTCAACGAAGAAGAAACAACTACTTCCCGGGCTACATGCCCCGACAGACATTGAATTACACTTCTAAGTCAAACGGGGTTGGTAAATCTACAAGATTTAAACCAACCATTCTGGTTTGCAACTAGAAGGGATAACATAACTTGTAGACCGGTTTCGGCGTATTGCGCCTCATCAGTACAAGGTATATGTTATCGTCCGAGAGTTAATCCCGGACTGAAATGTGACTATAATCAACAACGGTACATATTGTCCAGTTACGGAAATATTTTGGTTGCGAAAATAGCGACATCTCACCTCTAAGTCACGAACCAAAATTCGAATGAGACAACAAACCACGTGGGCTTGAAACAAAAATGAATTATTACAGTTTCCTGTAAAATTGTCGTATTTAGTAAAGCGTTTTAACAATAGATGTCGAAGAATAAAAATATATTATTCTAACGCTTTGACAAAGTTTTGAAAAATAATTTTTACAAAAACAGTGACCGTTCAACGAAGAAGAAACAACTACTTCCCGGGCTACATGCCCCGACAGACATTGAATTACATTTCTAAGTCAAACGGGGTTTGGTAAATCTACAAGATTTAAACCAACCATTCTGGTTTGCAACTAGAAGGGATAACATAACTTGTAGACCGGTTTCGGCGTATGGCGCCTCATCAGTACAAGATATATGTTATCGTCCGAGAGTTAATCCCGGACTGAAATGTGACTATAATCAACAACGGTACATATTGTCCAGTTACGGAAATATTTTGGTTGCGAAAATACGACAATTTTACAGGAAACTGTAATAATTCATTTTTGTTTCAAGCCCACGTGGTTTGTTGTCTCATTCGAATTTTGGTTTGTGACTTAGAGGTGAGATGTCGCTATTTTCGCAACCAAAATATTTCCGTAACTGGACAATATGTACCGTTGTTGATTATAGTCACATTTCAGTCCGGGATTAACTCTCGGACGATAACATATACCTTGTACTGATGAGGCGCAATACGCCGAAACCGGTCTACAAGTTATGTTATCCCTTCTAGTTGCAAACCAGAATGGTTGGTTTAAATCTTGTAGATTTACCAACCCCGTTTGACTTAGAAGTGTAATTCAATGTCTGTCGGGGCATGTAGCCCGGGAAGTAGTTGTTTCTTCTTCGTTGAACGGTCACTGTTTTTGGAAAAATTATTTTTCAAAACTTTGTCAAAGCGTTAGAATAATATATTTTTATTCTTCGACATCTATTGTTAAAACGCTTTACTAAATACGACAATTTTACAGGAAACTGTAATAATTCATTTTTATTAATAAGGGTTAATTATTTAATTGATTGTGCTGTGAGTGGATGTCAAAAAACTGAAGTTGGCCAATCAACAAAGTGATTCCATCCAACTTTACTTTTTTGGAATCTACCCACAGCACAAGCATCAATTCTCACTTATTTTATTTAGAAAACTTCCCATTCGGAGTGGTAAAAAATAAAAATAGTAGGTATATTTTCTGATGTTGTATTTATTCAAATATATAATTATTATACTATTAATTATTACTGTTATAACAGTCGTAATATAATTCAAATTAAACATTAATTACGTAACGTAACTTCTACAATGATACTCACAAAATAGTCATAATTTTAATGGGAGGGATGTACCTGATGGATTGACAGCAAATTATCTGCTCCTTTTTTTTGTTGAAATATTTGTAACAACACTGAAACTTTTTTCGACCAGATATGGCGAGGAGAACGCTATGAGAAGCTTTCTCGCAATTCCCCAGAGTCCAGGATATTTTTCGGGTATTTCTGCTTGCAGTAAAAAACGTTTGATACCCTCTTTTAAATTTCACCTTCAGCTCCTCATTAGTGCTAAGCTCGAGTAGCTCCTCTTGTAATATCACATTTTAGTTATTCACTATCTAAACCAGATACATTTTTGTGGACCTCCGCTTACAAATTGCGAACCCCCATTTTTTTGACACGCTAACGTAGACCCCCGTCGAGTCTTCCGTGGACTCCTGGAGGTCCACCTGGACCACTTTGGGAATCAATGCTTTAGATAATTGGGGTTTCATTGCAGTCAAAAGCCAATGGTATGTTTTGAATCTAACTATACCTATCATTTTGTTACACCCTGTATATAGGATTATTTAAAATTATATTCAAGCTGTTGTGGCCACTAAGAAAAAATTATTCCTAAACAAGTGAATTATTTTTAGAAAAATATTAGGTAATTATCGTAATTTGATTCACCCGGACTATCGTTCGTGATGTGAAATTACGAGGAAATAATATAAAGAATGATTTCAATGGCGTGTACAAGGACCTCGGTTAGTTGCCTTTTGTCGCGAGAAAATGAGATCATTAGAAACAAAACAATGTTTCTTTACAATTATGTCTTGGAGATTTTTAACAACTATCTGCTGAGGTTGGGCTAATTTTTCAATAATTACATGGCAACAAAAAGTATATTCGTTTAGACTGCTTGGCTAGAATTGAACTACATATTAGAATTTAAAATTAATTTTTGTGTTGAATTTCAAGGTTGACAAGAAAAAACAAACTTTATTTAGCAGTTGCTTGTTTCTTCTAATCACGTTATATGCAGGAATAAATTTACGAGGGATATTCGTCAGTTTTGCCACACACAGACCTACGAGAGTTGTCTTTTAAGTGTTGTATATAACAACATAGATGGCGTCTGTCCACAACTATCAAATGTCAAAATTAATTAATCAATCTTTAGTTATCTTAACGCCAAAGTTTCAGACCGCTTCGTTTAGAGATGTACCTAAACTGAATTTTTAAAGTTGATAAATCAGTCGATAAATGAAATTAAGCCGAGACAACTTTCGCGCAATAATTTGTCTCAACAAGAATGCCTTGCCTAGTTGGTTTCTGATTTCGGCAATGAAGCACCACATCAGTCGACAATTTCTCGTTGGTATGGAGGATTTAAACGTGGACGGATTAATTTTAGCGACGATCCAAGAACAGGTTCACCAACAACGGCAGACACCCAGGAAAACGTCGATGCTGTACGTAAGTTGATCCAAGAAGATCGATATGTCACATATCGTGAAATTGGAGCATCATTACGTATTTCAAAGACCACAATTCGAAAAAATTCACATGAAGAAATATCTGTAAAAAAATTGCTTCCCGTTGGATACCACAACTGTTCACGGAAGAATAGAAAGCAATTACACTCAATTGGTGTCAAAAAATTCTTAGCCGGTTTAACGCAGGAAACTGAAAAAATATATACAGTATTGTCAGAGGTGATGAATCCTGGAGTTACTCTTATGAACCCGAAAATAAACGTTAGTCGGCTATTTGGGTATTCCAAGATGAACCTAAATCGGTTTAACGCAGGAAACTCAAAAAATATATTCATTCTCGAAGTGTTTCCAAAAAGATGGTGGCGACCGGTGGGCGAATTTCGACACCAAAAACCGTTCTTTATAAAAACAAGGTTGTCAACCGCGATTTTGAACTAAGTTGAACTTAAGTCTACCCAATCGGGAACTTATATTAAGTCCCTCTTAACTAGTTTAAATTAGTCGTTTTAAGATTACCTTATTTTAAAGTAAACGGTGCAAACGAGCATATATCCCACAAAAAATAAAAAAGTTATTTTGAATAAAAAAATGTACTCCGTTATTTCAGACCACAGTGTATATAATTATTATGAAATGTATATCTTTTTATTCCTGACTATGTACTTGAAAAAATACGAATGAACGAAAAACAAATTCAAAGACAACTGTTATATTTTAGTTCTAGTTGGCGATAAACAAATAAGTTTGGAAATTGAGCCAATACGAAATAAAGACATTCAAGTTCAAAACAATATAATCGGTTATTACAGTCCTCATGAACTAATTAACGAGGTATTGAACGAATCGAATGTACAAACAACATATGGCAAACAACTAATTCAGCCAGTAAAATACACGAAGTATGAGTACGAATGCAAAAAGAAGCTATATTGCCAAGCATAAATTATATTTGCAGTCTGGTCAGTTGTTAAATGTGCTAAAAGTCTCTTACGTGTAATAAAATGCAATACTGAATTTTAGCAGCTTTACTGTTTCTTTAGCATATATATAAATAATAATGATATTTACCGAATTGTGAAAAATGGAAAATTAATTCTGACCAAAACTATACTTACTCGTAAACAAAACAGTAGTAAATAAATTTAATTCAGTCAACAGTATTTTTTTGGTAAATATTTGTTTAAATGCATGTGAAATTAATCTGCTCTACGGGAAACTGTGTTGTTTGTGATAATTTGAATACAAAAAGTTTAAGTCCTTTGGAGTAAATATAATTTAATTTAATTACATTAACAAATTAAAAAAAAAACGTTAATTCATAATAGCAAATCTAATTATTGAAGAGTATTTCATAATTGGTTTAATCTTCAGTAAAGTATCAACTTCTTACACTTCTTCATTGGAAAAGTAAAACAAAATAACAATAAATCAGTAGCATGACGTATTGTACTGTGAAGAATATAAGCTGGACAGCCGATACCCACAATCTCTTGATCAAACGTTGATTTAGATGTGATAGTACCTTGTTATCTGCATTTCGTCCTAAACATCCGAAATTCACATTCGCATCACCAGTGAAAGAGGCACATTTTTCTTTTGAATTGTACTTTTCAATAGTCTGGAGTAAATGATTGACAATAGTAATTGAAGTTTCGTTTACCAAAGCTGACAACTCCAGCAATTCATTCAGTTTGTTTCTCAGTGGGCAAGAACTTCGGTAACTTTGCTTACTTATTATAATTATTGATATATACTGAGTGACAATGAAGAAAAATCCGGTCTTAAATAAAATCTGGATGGAGTCTGATTTAAACTCTTAAAGTCCGGTCAGATGGTAACCCTCGGTAGATGGGCTTAGATATCATACAAATAACGACTTTAACAAAGTTGCCTTTTAGAAGTGTCTCCGATTTTTATTTGGTAGCCATTATTGCAAAAAATATTAGAAAGCAGCAATGGAAGTGAGCTTCAAAATATGTACATCAAAATTATCAATGAAGAAGCTGCTGCTACAGCTCAAATCTTATTTACCTGAAAAATTAAAGTTGCATTTATAATTTTTTCAGCAAATAGTGGAAAATAAGGAGTTAATAGTATTGAATTATTTTGCCTTTAGGTTAGAAAAATTGCCGAAAAAATAGTATACGCGCACACCCGGAAACTTCTAACCGAATCATTTACGAGACGAGATTTTTCCGTTTTTTGCTAGAAATAGTTGAAGCAGCTTAGATCTGTGGGAGGTACAGCATGTTTCACGACTAGCTTACACTATCTATATATTGGAGACTACTCACACGATTTCTATAAAAATTGGAATAGATGAAGAACAAGTTATGCCGAATTTATGGAAAATATTGTGACATACATGTAACTTCCAGTTATACCTTGTATATTATTAACTTTCAGGTTTCTACATTGAATTTTAATGTCATTTTGTGTAGAATATCCTATATCTAACATTTATACTTATTGAGATATTAATTTTTTTTTAAACTTGACAGGTGCAGAACAGATATTAAAATTCTGTGTGAACATCCCCAATACCAAATAAAAAAATTCTTGTCGGGTTGATTAGTAGGAAAATCGAGGTAATTGGTGATATGTCGAAAACTTCTTTTTTGTATATAGGGTTCGTGAAAAAATGATGAAAAGTTCAAGTTCAAAAATATTGAATATCTTAATTTTTTTAAATGAAACAACCATATTTTTATTCTTTTACTTCATTATACGGCCGAAAATGAGGGCAGTTTATGTTTACTTTCCTATACCCAATTTTAAGCGTTTTTGAAATATTAACATGTATTTAAAATTATTAATTATTTCAGCCTCATTATTGCGTAGGCGTAGGCCGTGTTATTTATTCTTTTATTTTAGCAGTCTGTGTATTTACCTGTCATAATTAAATAGTAATAATTGTCATTATTTCAAGTCAATCGCATCGTACAGTGATATAAATGGCTCGTTTGGAATTAAACAATGAAGATTATCTAAATTTACTTCTAATACATGGTGAATATGACAGAATTGTTACTAGAACATCTGTATTATTTGCTAAAAGATATCCAGATTGACCCCGTCCCTGCCGTCACTCCAGTGAAGAGAATACTAAACAATTTGTTTGTTATCAAGCAAAAGTTAAGAAAGTGAATCCTGTTATTAATAATAATGATAATAAAATTGAAATTTTAATTATTTTTGTCTTATTGTTGCTCATTATAATTAGGTAGTGTTTTTTTTAATGCAATTCCACATACATAAATTACAAGAGCTTATCAAAAGTGTTCAAAATTTCGCCCTTGAACCTTCTTTAGTAAGCCTTTTTATCACACCTTCGTTTTGTGCACGCCTAATCATTGCTGCAGGGAGAGAATTGAATGCATTGCGAACTCTACGTTCACAATCTTTATTTGTTTTTAGGGGATGGGAATACACCGAATTTTTTATGTAGCCCCATATAAAAAAATCGAACGAGAAGGCCACCGAAAAGGACCATTGTTACCTATCCACCTATCTTCAAACATCTCATCTAAAAATTTGTTTGCCATTCTGGAACAGTGAGGAGAAGCTCCATCGTGATATTTTTCTAAATTCATGCGGTGGTAAATGTTCTAAATAGTTTGTTTTTAATTCTCTTTATATATCAAGTTATCTTTTACCTAAGAAAGTAATTTTTAGAAAATTTAAAATTATGTTACCACAATTTCTGACCGTTTAAGTTTCTATCATAAAAGTGAAGAGCTACAGTCAGTTTGTCTCTGATCGCACAAAAGACATTAAACTCCCATCGCTTTTGAAAACCACGTGCTCTTGTTAAGTGTTGATTTTCTTCGCTCCAGTAATGCGAATTGTGCCTATTAAACATTCCATTTTACGTAAATTATGATTCTTCGCGCCATATAATATTAACTTATGTTTTTTTTTTTAAATTGGTTCACCTAAATCTCTCGCACCACAACGTAATGACTCTTCGGGATGAGCAGCACAGTATCCAAGAACATTGATTTCATTATCACTAATATCTACAACAGGCTTCACTTTCTTAACTTTTGCTTGAAAACAACCAAATCGTGTTAAATTGTTTAATATTCTCTTCACTGTGTGACGGCTGGGTCGGGGTCGATCTGGATATCTTGTAGCAAATAAAACACATGCTCTAGTAACAACTCTTTCACATTCACCATGTATTAAAAGTAAATTTAGATAATCTTTATTGTTTAGTTCCAAACGAGCCATTTCTTTCACTGTACTTTGCGATTGACATTCTAATAATGACAATTGATACTATTTAATTATGACACGTAAATACACAGAATAAATAGCACGCCTACGCAATAATAGGGCTGAAATAATTCATATTTTTAAATACATGTTAATATCTCAGAAATGCTTAAGGTTGGGATTGGGGCCTTCGAATTAAGAAAATAATAAAAATGTGGATGTTTCGTTTAAATAAATTGAGATATTTGACATTTGTGAATTCGAACTTTTCATCACTTTTTTGCGAACCCTGTATATAAAAAAGAAGTTTTCGACATGTCACTAGTTACCTTGATTGTCCTACTAATCAACCCGACAAGATATTTTTTATTTGGTATTGGAATTTTCAATATGAAGTTCTGCACCTGTCAAGTTTAAAAAAAAATTAATATCTCAATAAGTATAAATGTTAGATATAGGATATTCTACACAAAATGACATTAAAATTCAATGTAGAAACCTAACCATAGAAGAAGCTTTTGACCATTCTCCACATGAGGCTGTCAAAAGTGCATTAAATATAAGAGGTGTAGACAGTACAACATACATATGGTTGTCGGAACTGCTCACTACTAGAGTAGCAGATACGAAGACGAATGAAGACATCGCCTTCATCTGTACAACCAGAGGAGGTTCATAAGGAAGAGTACCATCCCCGTTAATGTTGAGTCTGACGGTAGACGAACTCCTTTGAGGTTTGACTGACCTCGAAAGATCCTGTCAGTTCAATAGAGAATACAGTAACGAGACGGAATGGGATCTCAACACCATTACTTGGGAAGAATGCCATTCAATGGTATACAGATGGCTCAGAAGCAATATAGAAGAGAAAATCCACTCCATAGGAAGTGTGTGTCTAGTACAATATTGATAAAAGATATGAAAGGCTAGGGATTATCATAATGATGAACTAAAATAGGACTGAAGAATGGTCTCAGCTAGTGTCACCCCAATAAACATACATAGATACATACATACATCATCATGTCGGATAGTCAGCATCCATTAAAGCATTGAGTATCAGTTCTTAAATGGTTTGGTAATACATAGAAAAACTCAATGAACTAGTCAAGAGAAACATCGTTACCTTACTGTTGGTACCAGGAAACACTGAAATTTGAGGAAATGGATAGCAGATGATATTGAAGATAGGGACTGAATTATCCTTTTGGAGACCGGAACCCTTCTGTAGCATTAGCACCGAAATAGGTAGCACTGAAAAAATAAAAAATCGAATCATTGATTGGAAAGATCCAGTAGGGCTGATGCAGTCAAAAATAATGCTGGGAAAATATAACCAGGTGAGATCAAAAGAATGCCTAACCCAGAGTAAGACTGCTCTAAGAGCTTAGACAGGTCTCCCAACAGGACACTGCTGTATGAATGGGCACCTCAAGAAGCTCAAACTAGTGAAACGAGGAATGTAGATTCTTTGGATTGGAATACATACTTGCGGAATGCGGTACGTGCAAATATATTCGGCGGATAATTATGCGCCAATCATGATAATTTAAATAGAGAGTTTCTTTTCCTAAAGATTCTGTCAAGATTTCATCAAAACATAGATACATTCGAATTATTGACATGCGTCTAGCGTTAACGTTTAATTTTCGTGGCCGCAGACACGCATGCGCATTTCATGATCAGTTTGCCTTGTCTTGTCATTTTGAATTTTTAGGTTAGAATAATTAGGAATTAATACTTGTTTTTGTTGCTAATTTTTAATAATTTTGCTTTGTTAAAACAAATCATTGGTTAATTTATCGAGAATGGCAAGGAAAATCATTGAAGAAGCCATTTTTTCAATACTGTATAGCTTTTTCAATGATTTTCCATGCCCTTCTCGATAAATGAGATGGCAAACTGATCATGAAATGCGCATGCGTGCCTGCGGGCACGAAAATTAAGCGGTGGCGCTAGTCGCAAATGAATTATTGTTGGGGGTTTCTGTCCTAATCGGCTACTGATGTCTCTTTTGCAAATACACAATAAATAATGTCGGCACAAGTTTCTATCGCCATTATTTAGAACAGCTGTTTATTTGCATATAAGCACACAGACGAAAGAAGAAAAAATGTTGTTATTTGAAAAAATAAAGGTTTTAAAGGAGAAATTTACGTTTGAGATACAATTCAAATGTCGCTCCAAAACGCTAGAATAGTAATGGCCTCTCTATGACATCCCGTCAGGATAACCAGTCTACCTGTTTCATAATTAGGGTACGCTAAGCCGTCACTCGAGTTCCCGTCAGGGTGAAACCTGACCTGTCCAAAAGTTGTTTATGGTAATTTCGGTAAATTCTCTGAATCATCTGATATTTAGCTATGTATTTATTGCATATCGTAATAAGTGAACAGTAAAAGTTTTAAGGGCAGTCCGTTTTCAGATGTATGAAATAAGAAATAGTTATAAATGTCTTATGTTTGGCACACTTATACGATATTATTTTACATGATATCATTATTGGAATAAAATACGGAATTTTAATTCTACAAATTTATTGCAAACTACTATTGTACTGAGTTATAAATACGTACATGTAAAGAAGCTAACCTAACCTAACCCAACCTAACCTAACCAGAAGAGGTTTACCCTTTTCACTTAGTATTACTTGAAGCATTTTGTGTATCACTATAGCGTACAACAAACGTTCGGAAATATGTATATTAATAAACTGCCATTTCGAAAAGGACAACTCAATATATATGTTTCCAAAAGAGAGAAAAATATATTCATAGCAATAAGTACTGATACACTCACTAGCCACCACAATATAGGTTATTCAACTTTTTCACTAGAATACAGGATTACGAATTTTACGATTTACTTGAATTTTCAGAACTATTTAGTTTACCTGGGAGCGGATTAAATAAACTGGACGGCAATTCGAGTGCGGGATTAAGATACCTGCAAGTGTCTGACGGGAACTCATGTGTATTTTATAGTCATTAAGAAACCTGACGGGAATTCGTTTGCACCGTCTGTAAATACTTGAAATATTTCACATTTTGCAAATTAAAAGTTTAATTTGATCACTAATTTGAATTATTCATGAATTCTATAACGAGTAATCATTTAAACGATGCAAAATCAGAAAATACGATAAAAGTTTGAATGTTATACAAAAGGTTGACGTCACACGTTTGTGATCGGTGTTTTGGCTAAGATGGCGGATTGTCATATTTTGTATTTATATTTTTACTAAAATGAATACGGTCACAATTGTAATGTAAGAATAAGTGATTGCTTTAGAATCCTTGTAATCTATACAATTATTTCAAATCATTATTTCAGTTATTCTTAGTGACTGTCATCATGCATCATGCCTATTATAATTAACATACTATTTTCTGAGCTTATATATTGATATGATATTTAATTTTAGTATTTTATTATTATGTTTTTATTATATTTGATATGATATTTTATTTGGTGTTTTATAATTTTTTTATATTATATTGTACCCGGAATAATTTCCAATTTTGCAAATTAAATAACTCTACACAATGTACTCACCTTTTTTTATGAAATCTCAGCTTCTCAGGGTTTGGGTTCATGGGTTTAATGTGTAAGAAATCTAATAACTGTTCTTTTTCCTAAATACGGTCCTGTCTACTCACCCTGAAAGTGCCCCAGTAATGTGTAACAGGTGTTCAATATAGTTGTACCAACTGATAAAAAAATTACTTCTAAATAATACTTGGGATGAAACTATTTTAAATTTATTTTATGAAAATTAATTTTGTGGACATAAATTAGCAAGATAAACGTTATTTCTTACATCAAAATAATATGGACTTTCACTTAAAAATCATTCATTCGATGAAAATTATTTTTAATACATGCAATTATGCAACTTTTCATACATTAGCGTATTTACAGTAATAACGTTTTAAATAAGCCAAAACGAAAAGCAAAATGGACGATACAGTTGCATCTGAATTTGCAAAATATCTGAATTCCTTTTATATACACTCACAAGTAATGCAACTCCAATGTAGAATGCCTCTTGATGAAATTTAATATATGGTTTATTTAAATTTATTCACTTACGAAGATCCCTCGGTGTTTATTTTCTTCAGGAACCGTGTTACAAGGTTAGTTAAACTATTTTCACTTTTCATTTCATAGATATTTTATGAAATTTACAATTTTTTTTCACTGAACGAAGTAACGTGCTTCTTGTAGAAAATTCATTTTAAAAAGGGACGACGCTTTCTCTTAAAACAAGTACCTAACAACCACTTTCATTTTTCTTCCTTAGCAACAACCTGCCTACTATCTCTAAAAGTAAATTCTTTGTTTGATTGTCACAAATTAACTTATAGTTGTTCATTAAATAGATTTTATTATATTCTTTGATACATTCAATCTTTTTTAAAAGAAAGCATCATATTTTTAAATTTCTAAATGGATTATTTAAGTTTAAATCTTTTATTAATTAAACTTTTAAATTATTTGACATATTCAATTTAGGTTGGTAATTTTCCTGTTCTTGCTGACAATTCTATGTTCAAACCTGTCAAACATCAGATGATCAATACCATAGATAATACAATATAAATACATTCATAAGTGTCATACATCTAATAACTGTATTAAAAGTTTTTCTATTTTAGATTCTACCATAATACGAATAAAGTTTCGCAATGCTTTCGGACAAATTTAATTTTACATTAAGAAATTCAAGATAATACATAAAAACCAGAAACATTCCCGTTTACAGGTGGATCTTATATTTGATACCAGGTGATTTGTTTGAATTTTCTTTATATAATTGAATTTTAGACATTATCCATTGTATGCATGTACGAGGTACATTATAAATTTTGAATTGCTTCTTTGAGTTTGATTTTATTTAATTTGAATCATTTAAATAGTTTACCTTCAATATTCTATAATTATTTAAGCTTTTATGTTAGAAGTAACTCGTGTCGGTTATGTACAATGTGTAGTTATTATTTTTTATATAAAATTCCCCTAAATTTTGCATTCATCAAAATTTTATACTTTTAGAAAATTTTATGGATGCAAATTTTACCTCAAATTTTTGTTATTAACATATTTATTTTTTATTTTAGGTCGCTTTTGTAACAATGAACCTTCATCAATATTTTGGAATCCTGCGTTGCAGTACCCACCTTCTTAAATTAACTAATACTAACTTAATACTAATTTATTTACAAAATGAAAATACGTGTAAATTTTCAAATTATTGTCTCCTTTTTTTTTATTTTTCTATTAATGGTAATATCTGTACAAATCGTGAATGTTAAATATACCTCTAATTCCTTCTCCTTCCACATATTTCAAAATATAACTGTTCACTCTATCTTCATTGTCAACAATGTATGGTCCTTCGAAAGGTAGTTTTAATTTGGCACATGTTCCTTTATTTCTGTCTGATACTCTTAATGCACGAACTATTACCAAATCTCCTTTTTGAAAACTCGTTTTTACTTTCTTCCTCTTGTTCATCCTACTTAAATATTTGTTGGCATTATTCTGCAAATTGTTGTTGAGTTTTTCTAAAACTTTTTCATAATTTTTAGTGGCTTCTGTCTCCCATTTTCTTTCAGGTTTTAATTTTTTCATTAAATATATTGGACTTTCCATTGTGACAGTGTTAGGTATATTATTTATATAATTTTGAATTTCCTCAATATGATCTTCCCAATTTTCATGATTTTGATTTTTCAAAGCTATTCTCAGGAATTTCATTACTTCTCTTATGTACCTTCCTGAGGGGTTCGCAGGTGGATGTCGGATGCTGATTGTTTTTAAATGCATTTGATTTTTATTACAAAATTTCTTAAATCTATTATTCATAAAGTAAGTTGCATTATCTACTATGCATTTTTCCGGTTTTATAACCTCTTTCATGTATTCCGATAATTTTTCCATTACAACTGTACACTTTGTTGTTTTAGTAGGATACAATTTCACAAATTTTGAAAACAGATCTACTATTATTAAAATATGAGAGTTCCCCTGCCTACTATGTATTAGATTACTAAGGAAATCCATTGCAACTATTTCACCACATTTAGTTGTTAATATTGTTTTTATAATGTTTTCATTTCTTATATTTTTACTTTTACCCAGTTGACATGACATGACTTGTTTGAGTAATTTGTTTGGCAAGACTTTGGTCCTCTTCACTGATATAATTTTCCCTGAATAATAACCACAATTTTCTAGATCCTATATGCCCATTTTGTTCATGCAAACTTTTTAATATTTCCCTGCTTAGGTTTTATGTAATGATAAATACTTCTATCTCCCCATTTTTCTTTATAAATGTATTATTTTTCAAATATCCCCTTTGTTTCTCTTTTTCAGTAAAATTAATTTGATCTTTTATCCTAAAAGAAAATATCCCCTCTAAATCTTTCATAACATTTATCCCAATTTTGACAATTCTCTTGTTTATATTATTTTCCCCTCTTCTTTCTCTATATACTCAAAGCCTCTGCCACTACATTTGTTCTCCCTGGAATGAGGTTAATTTCAAAATCGTACTCTTGCAAAATTAACCCCCATCTATGAACTCTACTGTTGCCAAATCTATTTTCTTAAATTGTTGTTAATGAAGAATGATCCGTTTCTATCATGAATTTTGCCCCTAGTAAATAAAATCTAAATTTTGTGATACAGAAAATTATGCTTGCCAACTCTAATTCCAATACCCCATAATTTCGTTCATAATTTTTCGTGACCCTTGATACAAAACATATGGGTACTTCCATATCATTTTGTATTTGTAACAATACCCCTGCAAATCTCTCTTTGGATGCATCAGTTCGCAATATAAACGGTAGATCATAATTAGGATGATATACTTTTAATTGTTTCTGAAATGCTTCTTTCAGATCATTGAAAGCCATTTCCCTCTCTTGAGTCCATTTCCATTTAATGTCCTTCTTCAAAAGCTCTATTAGAGGTATCTGTTTCTTACTTAAATCAGGTATCAGACGTTTTAAATAGTTCATCATCCCTAAAAATCCTCAAAGAGTTTTTAGGTTAGATAGTCTCTTGTATTCTATTATTGCTTTGATTCTTTCTTCATCCATCGTAAATCCACTTTCATCAATTTTATATCCTAGAAAGCATATTTCTTTCTGGTAAAATTTACATTTGTTTTGATTTATTTTTAAACCTGCTTTGTCTAGTTCTTTCAAAATAATTTCTAAATGTTTTAAATGTTCCTCCTCATCATTGGAGAAAATTAACATATCATCTATATAATGTAATGCAAAATCTTCAAATTTATTTAATATTTGGTGTAATGCTCTAACCAAGGCTGAACAAGCACTTTGTATACCATATGGAGCTACACAAAATCTGTACAGCACACCATCAATAGAAAAACCAGTATAATCGGAGCCTCGTATTGTGGTATAGTATATTGATTTATATTTCTGGCATCTAAGCATAATCTCAATTCTCCATTTGCCTTTTTTACTACCACAATAGGATTCACATATCTTGTGTTGCATCTTTCTATAATACCATCTTCAACATGTTCTGTATTTCTAATTCAACTTCTTTTCTATATTTATGAGGTATGGGATACGTTCTTACTCTGAAATTCTCTAATCCTCTTACTTCTATCTTATGCACCTAGCTATTTGCCATTCTCATTTCTTTTCTAATCAATCCTTTATATTTCTTTATTAAATTCTCCACTTTCTCTTCATATCCTTTATTTTCACACACTAATTCCAATTTCCAAAAATCAAAATTCCAACGGAACTCTCTGATTTACGAAGCATCCAATACTATCTAAAGTTTTAAAAAAAATACTTGATGTGCAAATAAGATGTTACCTTGAAACGCATAATATACTTCCCCATATCAGTCAGGATTCAGATCAGGTTTTAGTTGCGCGACAGCACTCTCTGCAATATCAGATGATATATTCCAATCACTCGACGGTAATGAAATGTGTGCTCTCATCCTGCTTGATTACTCGAAAGCGTTTGACACCATAAATCATAAAATTATGAATGCTATTCTACATTTCATAGGGTTCAGTGAATCAGCGTGTTCTTTCATGGAATCATATTTAGCCGATAGAGTTCAACAGGTCAAATTGAATAATATCACATCTGCTCCGCTGAATTTGCAGCAAGGAATTCTTCAGGGTAGTATTCTATGCCCTTTGATGTATACCATTTACACCAGTAACTTCTGCTCGAGCTTGACACATTGCAAATATCATTTTTACGCGGACGACACACAGCTATAGTACTCATTTAGATTTTGTGATATTGTTGAAGCCAATGGTCTTATTAATTCAGAATTGAATGAAGTTCTTGATCTTACTAACAAGCACTTACTGAAAATCAATTCGAAAAAATATGTCGCAATTCTTTTTGGATCAGATAATCAGAGAAGTGAGGCGCTCAATACCTTGCATATACAAATTTGGTAATCGAATTTGAAAATATTTGTAGGAATCTTGGGCTTTTCATGGATTTTAAGCTACGGTTTAAATATCATATTACCCGAAAACTTAAGAATGCTTATACGTCCTCCTTGAAGCTCATTTATGGGCATAGGCACTTTCTCGACTCTAAATTAAAAATTCAACTTTGTGATAGTTTGGTTCTTTCTCATTTCAATCACTGTGATGTTGTTTATGGCCCGTGTATCGATAGCATTGATAGTAGAAGAATCCAGAAAACACAAAACTCATGTTTGAGACTGATATTCGGGATTAGACGACCACAACGTATTTCCCACAAATTGATGGACACTGGTTGGCTTAGCATGTTCAATCGTCGTAAACAGCATATGGCATGCTTTTTTTTATAAAATTTTGAAAAGTAAAGTACCGGACTACTTATACCGTAGAATTACATTCCGAACGGATGTACATAATCTGAATTTGAGGCGTAGAAATATGCTCATGATTCCCAAGCACAAGAAGCAATTATTCAAACGGTCTTTTTCTTATAATGTTACACTTTTTGGTGATATAATGGATGTTCCAAATTTCTCCTTATCATATGAGGCATTCAAAATTTGGTACAAACGATTTCTGTTTTCTCGACAATGACTTATATTACACATTATTATTCTTTATACATTAAATATTTCTAGATCACAATTATTCATTCATTAAAAAAAACTGTAATATTTTTAGGTTAGAGTATTTTTAGGTTAGGTATTTTCTGTATTTTCGAGGAAACTGTGGAAGAATCGGCCACTTGGCCTAACAGTTCTCCTATTATTCACTCACTTGTGTTTCATGTAACTTTTATGGTGAATAATAAATGTATTATTATTATTTCCAGCTCAAGTGTACTCTTGCTCAGCTCTTGCTGGTAATATTCACCTATCCCGAGCGTGTGTAAACGCAAATGGGATTAGGCACAGCAGTTACATATTTAGAAATTTACGGACAGTGTGACAAGTATTCAAAATTGCAGCCTTCTGCAGATCGATATATTTATGTGTTTTTGTGAAGACCTAGTTTGGTGAGGCTGTCTTGTAGAGTTTTGGGGATTAGTCCCGTAGATGAAACGATGACCGGCACCACCTCTACTTTCTCTGCATGCCACATCTGTCCTACCTCAATTGCAAGATCGGTGTATTTTGCAATTTTTTCGTTGTATTTGTCTAAAATATTGTTGTTATTGGGTACAGCAACATCCACCAGGAGAACCGAGCTAGCGTTTTTATCCACAACCACAATATCAGGCCGGATATTCGTCACCCGTCTATCGGTGATAATTGACCTATCGTAGTATAGTCTAAAATCAGCATTCTCTGGAACTGCATGCGGATGGTATTTGTAATAAGGCGTGTAGGTGTTAACTAATCCAAATTTTTTGGCCAACTTCTGATGGATGATGTTGCAAAGTTGATTGTGTCTGCGTAGGTAATCAATGTTAGCTATGGCTGAACATCCCGACGTAATGTGTTGTATCGTCTCTGTTGTTTGTTGACACCTTCTGCACTTGTCCGACACGATGTTTGGACCTCTTATAACAAATTTCTTGTAATTATTGGTATTAATTACTTGGTCTTGGATCGCCATCATAAATCCTTCTGTTTCTGGAAACAATGTTCCATCAGCGAGCCACTTATTTGATGCTTCCTTGTCGATATATGGTTGATTGAGGTCGTGATGATGTCGACCATGGAGCGCTTTCTGGGCCCACTCTGCCTGTTTGTCAGAGTCTGTAACGATTTCAAGTTTATCATCAGGGTTTACAAGATCTAAGGGGGAATAGTTTTTATCTGCTTTCGCGACCAGCTCATGCAATTTAGATGTTTGAGCCTTGCCAATGAAGAATTTTTGGAGTTGAGATATTTGTTTGTAATGTAAATTAACTATGTCCGTTAGAGCTCTCCCTCCCTCTTTTCTTGGTAGAGTGGTCCTAATAACTGATGATGTCGGGTGGTGACATTTGTGTTTGGTCATCATGGTTCGCGTTGTTCTTTGGATATCTTCCAGTTCTGTTTTTGTCCACTTCAGAATTCCAAATGAGTATGTCAGTACCGGTATGGCGTAGGTGTTAATTGCTTTGGCAAGATTTCCTGCGTTCAACTGGGATTTCAATAAAGCAGTTATCCTTTGAGTGAACTGTCCTCGAATTTTGGTTTTTGCTTGCTAATCCAAATCCCATTTGTATATCACTGGAAAATTTTTCAGTGATATTAAGTAAATGTTGAATTTGACGCTGGTTTGATGCGTATACTTTGATGTCATCCATGTATAAAAGGTGGGAAACAGTGCAGCTAGTGTTCCTGCTGGCTTTGATTTTAAAGCCGTAATCGGTATCGTTAAGTAGATTGGAGAGTGGATTCATTGCCAAACAAAACCAAAGTGGACTCAGGGAGTCGCCCTGGAAGATCCCCCTACGGATAGAAATTTCATCAGTTTCGAGGTATTGACCATTTATTTGTAAATGAAGGTTCGTTCGCCAGTGCTTCATCGATGATTCAAGAAAAGTAACAAGAGTGGGGTGTACTTTGTAAATTTGCAAAACTTTAACAAGCCAGGAATGTGGAACGCTATCAAATGCTTTCCTATAATCTACGAAAGCCGTGTAGATGTTGCGCTGTTCCTTCTGCGCCTGTTTTAGTATTACCGAATCGATGATGAGTTGTTCTTTGCAGCCTTGGTGATCTCGTCTGCACCCTTTCTGTTCTTCCGACAAGATGTTGTTATGATCCGCATGTCTGTAAATACGGTTAGTAATGCAAGACGTTAATATTTTATATATAGTTGGAAGGCATGTTATATGTCTATACTGCGTAGGATCGTGAGTTTGATGCGTTTTGGGAAGCAAGTGGGTCGAGCCCAGTGGTGTATCTTCTGGATGCTGCAGAATATGTGTAAATGATCTTGCTATTGCTTCATGCAGACTGTCAAACTTCTTATACCAGAAGTTTTGGACATTGTCAACTCCTGGTGTCTTCCAACTACTGGTGCTCTTTATAGCTTCGGTTACCTCGCTTGTTGTCAAGTTAACGAAAGGCATTGGTTCAATGTTTATTTTTTCCTCCTCAGTTCTTATCCAGTGAGCGTTGGATTTATGTTCGATAGGGTTCGACCATAAAGAAGACCAGTACTCCGTTAGCTCATCTTTATTTGGAAGACTTTGGTTGTGATTGTTTACTGTACCGCTTAGTTGCCTGTAAAATAACTTCTGATTGTTATTGAATAAGTAGTTTTGTTGTTTCCTTTTCGTGCACTTGACATATCGTGACAAACGTTTGGATTTTGCCTTTAACTTTTGCCTGAGTAAATCCATATATTCACATACATGTTGTTTATGTTGTGGGTGACCTGTAAAAGTTTTGATTTTTCGATAGATCTTTCTCACTCTGTTTGTTAAGCGCCTAGACGGTTTCGAGTTGTTTTTAAACTCTGTCAGCTGCCCCAATTCCCTTCTGATGTCATCAATGGACTTTTCGAGCCGGCGTTATCATTATTATTATTAATTCTTCTATAATTCCCCTCCTTTCTATATTCCATAACATCTTATTATCCTCTTCAATTGCCAATTCTTCCATATTTTCCTTTTCAAATTCTATTCTATTTCCATCTATTTCTATCTCCATCTTTTCAAAATCAATTCTTGCCTTATATTTTGCTAATTCATCTATTCCTATAACTATGTCTGTTTCTAAGCTGTTCACTAACAATAATTGCATTTCAACTTCTTTCCCATCCTTTAATTGGATCTTTTGTATTATAGATTTACATACTTCACATAACTTCTTTCCATTTGCTCCTATTAATGTAGTTTTTGGTATTTTAATTAATTTATTTTCATAATTTTCAATATTTTCTTCTATTAATTTTGTTTTTATTATAGACGCTTCCGAACCTGTATCTATTAATATTTTTATTTGTTTTCCATTTAATTTCCCTTTGATATTTATTAATCCCATTATTCCCTTCAATTCTAATTCTTCTCCAAAATTTATATATTCCCTTGGATGTTCATAATATTATTTACATGTGGTATGTGCTCGATACAACATTTTGATCGGGCTTTGTTTCAGTGACTATCTCTGGTTCCATAGATATCACTCTTTCTTCCTGTCTTCGTACCTTATTCACTATTCTTTGCTCTCCATTTCTATTTCCCCTTTCTTAAACATTTCTATCTGTTCTTACTGTATTATAATCTCTTCTTTGTTCTCGGTTTTCGTCTCTTTGTCTGTTCTCATAATGACCATTTCTATTGTTTCCTTCAAATGTTCTATTTCTATTATTATTGTTGTTGTTGTAATGATAATTCCTATTATAATTATTTTGAGGATTATAATTCCTGTTATAGTTATTATTATTGCCTGTGTTACTATTATTATTATAATTGTTATTTCTGTTATAATGTCCATTGTTATTATTTCTGTTATTCATGTAATTGTTTCTGTTTTGTTCATAATTATTCGTTCTGTTATTTTGATTGTTTGTAATATTTTCATAATTATTATTATATCTATTATAGTTTCTGTTTTCATTTTGGTTCCTGTTCCTGTTCTGGTTATTGTCTGTCTTGTTTCTCTCTATTATTTGCAGATAATTACTCAATTGCTCTATATTCTTTATATTCTGTATTGCAATCGTTTCTGTTATTTAGAATTTAAAATGTCTCGAAATAAACATTATAAATTCCTCCTCTTATATGGGTGGATCTAAAAATTTCGCATTCATGAAAATCTTCATAACGTAATCATGTATGCTATTTCCTCTGCCTGTTTCAAATTTGCCAGAGTAGAGTCTTTCTCTCACTCTAGTTTGAGCATTATTTCCACAGAAATACCTCATAAATTGGGCTTCAAATTCTCCAAAATCACTGAACTCTTCTTCCTTACTAGTGTACCATACCAAGGCATGATTATCTAGATTTTCTCGAATCATTTCCTTCATATCTTCTTTGTTTCGGATATTTTTCATTTTATTCTTTAAAGTTTTAATAAATACTCTTGGGTGTATTTTCCGATTATCCTCTTCAACTTTGTGCTCCCCTTTATTTCCTATATAGTTGTTTATTATTCTTGTCTCTATCATACCATTTCTCATATCTTGAAAGTTTCTTCCCTCTGTTTGGTTATATTCTTCCTGTAGGTAAGCTAGTCTTCCTTCCATGTTCTCTAGCTTTCTAGTCATTTCCATTTTTTCATTTGATTTCTCTCCATTGCTGATTCTGCTCTATTCTTCTTTTTAAAACTTCCATCTCATCAACAATATTGTCAATATTAGAGTATAGTAGCAGTTAACATCAAAAATATGAAGTCCTAATTAGGATACATTTCATTTATTAAACAAATTAGGAAAAAGGAAGCTAAACAAATAACATTATAACTTCAATATTGTCTAAAGTAAATGTTCGATATGTCTACCATTTTCTTCGATGCATTTATCCATACGCTTCATAAAAGATCGTCTCATCTTAAATAACGTCACTGGATCAAAAGACAATGCTGCTCTATTTACTTCTTTCCAAAGTTCGTCACGGGTATTCATGACTGTTGAGAGAAATATTGTAGTGATTGAATAGGTGAAAAATACTTGACATCGAACACTATAAACTTTATTTTGTGGACTGTATAAAAATGTAAAATATAATTGTAATGGTATAATGACGTTCACACCTGGACTACTGTGTGACTACTGACTACTGTTTTTGTGCGCTTCCCGGTGGTATCGATTATCATCGAGTAACGGAAATCCCGCACAGGCGCGTTAGTTTTCAATGGTGAACACTTGAACATACCGGCCACCTTGAAAGTTTCTAACTTTTAATTAATAGGCAGCAAACAGACTTTAGCGGTGGCACGTTTAATAATGGTACCGGAAGGAGTTTTTACAGACACTACCCGGATAACATTGTCTTTGCCCGGAAAGAGTTCAACAATTCGTCCAAGACACCACTTCATAGGCGGAACGTTGTCTTCCTTCATGACTACTAAGGCACCCTCCTTGAGTGCATTGGCTTGAGGCGATTTCCACTTGCTCCTGGTTTGAAGTTGTGATAAATATTCTTTGGACCAGCGACTCCAAAAATGTTGCTGTATTTGTTGAAGTCGCCGATAATGATTTAAACGGTTAGATGGTACTTCTCCGACATCGACTTCGGGAAGTGTAGCCAATGAGTCACCAATAAGAAAATGGGCGGGGGTAAGTGGAGAAAAATCCAATGGATCGTTGGAAAGAGGAGTCAGAGGTATAGAATTTAGGCACGCCTCGACCCGAACCAACAGCGTGTACATCTGATCAAACGTTAGATGATCGTTAATTATTATGCGAGTTGAATGATATTTTACCGCCTTGACGGCAGCTTCCCAGAGGCCTCCCATATGGGAAGAGCTGACAGGAAGAAAATGCCAGTTAATGTTGTCTTGACTTAAAAAATCACGAATGGATGAATTACTAGCTTTTAAAAAATTGTACAAATGCTTTAATTCATTATGGCATCCAACGAAATTAGTACCGTTGTCTGAGAATATGTCGGATGGTTTACCGCGTCGAGAAATGAATCTTTTAAATGAGTTAAGAAAAGCGTCCTTTGATAAGTCATTCGCCAACTCAAGATGCAATGCCCTGGTTGACATACACACAAATACGCACACATAAGACTTAACCATCTTGGCATTTCGAAGATAGCTAGTTTTGATCATGAAAGGCCCTGCGTAATCTACTGCAGTTTTCATAAATGGCCTAGACGTATTAAATCGATCAGCTGGTAAGTTTCCCATGATTTGAGTAGCAGACATTGGTTTGGCTCTGAAACATGTTACGCATTTCCATAATACTCTTTTAACGGCAGAGGTACCGGCCAACGGCCAATAACGTAGTCTTATGATTGATAATAAAAGTTGGGTACTGGCATGAAGATTATTTAAATGTTCTAGCAAAATTAGTGATTCGGTAAATGGGTGTTTGGAAGGTAGAATAATGGGATGTCTGTGATCATAATTGGAGTTTGGGTATTATATTCTACCACCAACTCTCAAAATATTATCTTTGTCCAGAAATGGAAGTAAATTTAACAGTTTGCTGGATTTAGATAGAGGTTGGTTGGACGACAATGAAGTGATTTCACTAGAAAATTCTTGGATTTGGACCAACTTGGTTAAAGTAACAAGGGCCGATTGCAATTCGTTGGTGGTCAACGGACCGGTTATTTTGCTCTGAGGCAAACAATTGTGTTTGAATCGAAAAATATATGCTACTACTCTTTGAAGTTTCGAAAATGAAGAAAACTTTTCAAATATAGAGTAATCGATGTCAGCTTGAGCAACCAATGATATAGAGTGTGCTTTCATGTCAGGAACATTGACGTTACTTAAATCATAGTTTGGAACGGGATGAAAGCTAGGGTTATGGAAAAATGAAGGGCCATGCCACCAAAGGTCATTTGAAATTAATTGTTGATGATTGAGCCCTCGTGAAATGAGATCGGCAGGATTGTCATTAGAAGAAATGTGGTGCCAATTAGAGATTGTGGTGTTTTCTGTTATTTCGACAATTCTATTGGCAACAAACGTTTGGAGATAACATGGCTGGGTTTTTATCCACGCAAGAACTATCTTAGAGTCAGTATAGAGGTAAACATTGTTTATTTTATTCGATAACGCAGCTTGAACTACCCTGAGTAGCCGAACAAGTAGTAGTGCTCCACATAACTCCAAGCGGGGCACGGTAAGTTTTTTGAGTGGAGCGACTCTGCTTTTGGCATAGAGAAGTCGCATACAATGATCTTGAGAATTGAAGGATCGTAGATAAATGCAACAGCCATAAGCTGCTTCTGAAGCGTCTGAGAAACCGTGAATTTCTACGGACTCGGAAGAGTGACAAACGACATGTCTTGGGATCAGAAAATTGTTGATCATTGCAATATTTTCAACGAATACTGTCCACTCTTCTTGAAGCCACAAAGGTACTGGTTCGTCCCAGCTGGAATTGCACTGCCAAAGTTTTTGCAACATTATTTTTGCTTTGATTGTTGTAGGGCCTATTAGACCCAAAGGATCGAATATTTTGGATATGGTCGACAAGATATGGCGTTTGGTAACCTGAATGCTGATGGCGGATTGAAAATTCACGGAATATTGTAAAGTGTCTTTGTTAGGGTTCCAAACAAGTCCTAATGTTTTTGTTTCAGCCTTTTCACAAAAAACCTGATCCAATTGTTGTTCGGGAATGATATCTTTAACGTTGGAAGCCCACTTTCTAAGTTCAAACCCCCCGGAGAGTAGAATGGAAGAGATTTCACTTTTAAGTTTTAAAATTGTTTCTAAAGAGTCTGTTCCGGTAATGAGATCGTCAACATAGAAGTCTTTAAGAATGACCTTACACGTTTCTGGATATTGTGATTCATTTTCAATTGCTAATTCATGTAAGGCTCGTGTGGCTAAAAATGATGAGCTGGCCAAACCGTATGCTAGTCTGGACATTTCATAAGTTTGAATTGGTTGACTTCTAGATCCACGCCAGAGGATTCGTTGGAATCTACGATGTTCTGGATGAACAATCAGCATCCTATACATTTTTTCAATGTCTGCAGTAATGATATAGGAATGGAGTCGAAAACGAAGGATGATGTTGAAAAGATCATCTTGGATCTGTGGTCCCACACCCAAACAATGATTTAATGATATACCTGAATCTGTTGTTGTGCTGCCATCGTAAACAACACGAAGTTTGGTAGTGGTGGAGCTTTCCTTTTTTACTCCATGGTGTGGTAAGTAGAAGGAGATAGTATGGTTGGAATCTGGATTAACTAGTGACATATGGTCAAGAGTTAAATATTCATTAATGAAGTTCACATATAATCGTTGGAATTCAGGATCTCGTTGGAAGCGTCTTTCAACACTGGCTAGACGTTGTAATGCAACGTCCTTAGAACTGCCCAATTGATTTATGGATTCCTTTAACGGAAATTTGACAATAAACCTACCAGAGGGGTCTCGAGACACAGTTTCCTTGAAATGGGTTTCACAAAAATCTTCTTCTAAAGATAAATGTTTTTTATACGCGATTTCTTCCACTTCCCAGAATTTACTTAGTTGTTGATTTAAGGAAAGGGCACAAAATGTTTTTTGTTGTTTTTGAGGAGGTGGGAGATGAATAGCTCCCGCCAACAACCAGCCTAGTTTAGATGCTTGAAGTAACGGTTTCCCCTTACCTAACGAGATTTGCTCATTGTCAAGGAGTTCGTAGAAAATAGATGCTCCTAGTGATACTTGGATTTCACTAGGTTGGTTTAATGTAGGGTCTCCCAATTGAACATGTGATGGGATATTGAGGTTGTTCAATGAAAATGGTAGATTTGGAATGTGATCTGTGATTTTTGGTAGAATGAGAAAAGCAAGTTTTCTTTTGAATGATGAATGCATGGATTTAATAATTGTTGATGATTGTATGAAGACATTGATGGTTCCTTGTCCGACACCGGAAATAGAAATATTAACCTTTTGTTCGGGTAGTTGTAATTTTTCTGATAATTCTTTGGTAATATAGTTGCTTTGGCTTCCCACATCTAAGAGAGCTCTAGCAGAGTGAAAGTTTCCAGCACTGTCCTGAATGTGGACAATAGCGGTTGATAGTAAAACGAAATTGTTATTGGAGGAATGAGCAAACAAAGAAGTGACTGTGGAATTATTTGTTTGTGGGTTTTGTACATTTGTAGAAATTGATGTGGCAGGTGAAGTTTGACTAACCTCAGTAGAATTGTTAGTTTCTGATGTACTAAAAGGATGAAGAATTGAATTATGTTTCCTTTGACAGATTCGACATTGACTAGATTTACACTGATGTTTTGAATGACCGCGTTTTAAGCAATTCTCGCAAAGTCCTAGTCGTTTAATTGCAGCGTATTTATTATTAAGTGGAAGATCCTTAAATTTGGCACAGTTGTAAATACCATGTGCTTGATCACAATAGAAGCATTTCATGATGTTACTGTTTGCGGATTGACTGTTTGATTGATTAGTAGTTGTAAATGTATGTGTATGTGAATGTTGTGAATGTTTTGAATGACCCTTTGAATGTTGCTAATTAGATGAGTTTGGCTGTTATTGTTTTTGAAGTGATTTGTTCTTATCCAAACTTTCTAAATATTCACATCGGCACACTAAAAAGTCTAAGAACGTCTTTAAGGTGGGTAAGGAACTATCTGATTGCGCAGAATTTATCAACGATCAGTTTGGTTTAGAGTGAGAGGCTTCTTGCCATTTATCTCTCGTGTTTTTGTCTAGTTTGATTTTTATCAGTTGTATTAAGAGTCGATCCCAGTGCTCAGTGGGCTCTCCAAGAGCAGTCAATGCTCGTAGATGTTGCCTGAAAGAATCAATAAGCTTTCTTAATTGTGTGGGACACTCACTATTTGCTGAAGGAATATTAAATAAATCGTCAATGTGTTTGTCAATAATTACGCGTTTATTTTCATATCTGTCTGTCAGTAATTGTAATGCCGTTGAATAGTTTTCGTCAGTTAATTCTATGTCTTGAATTATTTCTGCTGCTTGTCCCTGAAGCCTACTCTGTTAATAAAAGAATTTTTCTACGTTGGATAATTGAGGATTATGATCCACTAAAGCGGAAAAACGTTTGTAGAAGAAAAGCCATTTTTTGTAATCACCATCAAATTTTGGTAGATCAATGGGAGGAAGTGAGATTCTTGATGAAGAGTTTGCAGAATGAGCGCTGTTCAATGAGTGTTGTCTGGCACCGTGAAATTCAGAAACTAAAGAACGAGCTTTCGACACGGTCTTATAATAGCTGTTTTCGAAAGATTCGCGATTGTCTGACCCAAGTTCCTCTGGATTCAATGATTCTATTTGTGATTGGACGTATTCAAATTGTTTAAAAATGTCAGAAGCATGGCCCAAACGAGTTTCTAACTCAATGGTTTGGGCTTCTGTAGCTGACCTCACGAAATGAATAAAACGAGTTAGTTTAGCTACCAAAATGTCTCTTTCTTGTATCAATTGCATGAGTCTGTTGCCGGCAGCAACATTGCTATTTGTGTCTGTCATTGTAGTGCGAATAATTGTAGATATGAAATGAAAGGTGAACAAATGTATGCTTTATTAATTGCTATCTCAAAATGCCCAGATGAGAGCTCTATGTGCGTGCAACCTTGGATAAATGAATAGTTTACAATTTCAAGAAAAACGAAAGTATGCAATTTTATTAGAATGTTACTATATTACCTCTAGAAATTGAAAAAAACATGTAAAATTGTGTCGAATGATAGTCTCAAAGTACGCTTTCATCAACGTGTAGCTGATACAAAATGTGCACAATGCTGCAATGACTGCTAAGAATGTAAATGAAATCCTGTATTTTTGTTTTCAACCTAGCCTTAAGATAGGCGAAATTGGCGCTTCATATATATAAACTGAATGAAAGAATATATACCCAATTGTTATTGAAAGCTTAAAAAGAGAGAACAATCTTTTCTAAATATGCACAATGGATGCTTCAAAGTAAAAACGTTTAATTCACAAATTCTCAGAAAAACGTTCTAAAAATGTTGAGATGCACACAATAAGATTTTTATAATAAACTGAAATAATGTTTTTTAATGCCCCAAAAATGTTTTTAAAAAATAAAATGTGAAAATGTATTAAAGCTAATGGAATGCTTTTTGAATGCACAATGGGTGCTTAAAATGTGTTAAAAGCTAGAAGAATGCGTTTGTAATGCACAACGGGTGCTTAAAATGCTTTAAATTAAATGTATTAAAGCTAATAAAATGCTTTTTTAAATGCACAATGAGTGATTAAAATGTTTCAAAATGAAATGTGAATGTGACTTACAGAAAAGATGTACAGCCGCTAGCACATGGCCAACGCGAACACAAACTCAAAAGCCTCAATAAATGAAAAAGGAATGGAAATGATAAAAAACTCACCGACTACTTAACGTCTGGTAATCTTACTTTTACACTTTTCTGAAGTTCATGAGTGACTTGTTAACTTGTTATCAGTCAACCGTAGAATGGCCACGTGGACGTTGATGATATTGATTTTTTGTTCGATGTTTTCTTCGCTTATTACAAGCTCGAATCCGTTGAGAAGGGCCAAAATGTTGAGAGAAATATTGTAGTGATTGAATAGGTGAAAAATACTTGACATCGAACACTATAAACTTTATTTTGTGGACTGTATAAAAATGTAAAATATAATTGTAATGGTATAATGACGTTCACACCTGGACTTGCTGTGTGTGACTACTGACTACTGTTTTTGTGCGCTTCCCGGTGGTATCGATTATCATCGAGTAACGGAAATCCCGCACAGGCGCGTTAGTTTTCAATGGTGAACACTTGAACAATGACATTTTTATAAACAAGTTGTTTCATTGCACACCAAACACCGAAATCGAGAGGATTAAATTCTGGGCTACGTGATGGTGGCCAAGGGAAGGGGTAGGGAGAAGTTAGTATTTAAATATCTTCTGAGTTCTCTCGTATAATGTGGCACTGTACCATCTTGCATAATCAACATATTTTATCTCAAATTCAGTGGCAATTCTTCCAATAAATCAATGTCATTTCGCAAAAAATGTAAGTCATTATCACCATTCAAATTATGGGGTAACAACACGTATGTCCCTAATAAATAGTACCAATGATCCCACACCATACATTTATTTTAAATTCATGTTGGAAATGACTTTCTCTTTTAACATTGGGATTTTCAACTGCCCAGACATGATTGCTTCTTAAATTAAAAACAGCACGGCGTGTGAAGGTGGCTTCGTCGGTAAATAATATTCTATCAAGGTGTGGTCCAGATTTTTCCTGTTTCGGATATTAGTTGCAAATTGGTATCTTAATGGTAGATCTGCTTGCCATAAATTTTGCACTGGAGTAAAATGGTAAGGGTGCTACTCCAGGTGCAATTTTTTTAAAATTGTAGTTTTACTGATCCCTAAATCGTAAGATAAACGTCGTGTACTAACCTGAGGATCATCCTCAACGCGAACCATTTTCTCATCTTCGACATCAGGCGTAATCATTCTTGGTAGGCATAAGTTGTCAGGGACGAAATTAACCACTTTCGCCTAAATTCCTAAATAAATTTTTAAATATTTGTTGGTTAGGTTGCTGCCTGTCTGGATATTTTCCTAATTTTTTTCGTTTCGCAGCACGACCGTTGAAATTTTGATGACAGTAAATAGCAATCATATCTGTATTAGAGAAATTATTATGTCTGGGCATTTTATTTTTTTCTGTATTTCACCAAAATAAATACAAGCTAAGTGTTATAAAACCTAGAGATTATCGAAACAATAATGTTCTGTCAAAATCATTTGTGAGGTTCACCTATTATGTTAATGTTTCTTAGACGCCCGCCTACTACGTTAACATTTTTCGAAATTAATAATTAATAGGATCATGCAGCTAATCACTAAAATGTGATTATCTCTGAAACCGTTAAGATTTGGAGATACTAACAAACATACCATACTTTTCTTGTTAAAATGATGTGGCTTTAATATTTTTTACGTTGCGTTTGTGGCGCCCTCTACAAAATACATCGAAATAGGTAAAAAATTATGATTTCGCATATCCAAAAACCCACACCGTCAAATTTTTGTGCATACACGTCTTAATATCAACATTTTATTAAAGCTAGTTGGTTTAAATCTAAGTACAATTACTTAAAGACCACCCTGTATAGAGACACAGATTTTATGAAAGGAAAGTTCAAAAGCCTTATCACTATAATATATCTGATATCAAATGTGAACAAACTCATGTTTTGTCATAATATGTGCCATGTTCCTTTGCGATCTTAAGAAGCTAAGTATGTTAACACAGCTATAGGCATTTTTCAGTATTTTATGCTTAAATAATCCCAAAGAAAATAGGAGTTTTCAGACCCACTCAAAGAATATACTACTAACGGTTTTCACTGTACTATATTTTGTGCTTTGTTATAACTGCTCTCAGAAGTTTGTCTTTCATTTTTAAAATGACTTCATAAACTATTTCAGTATAAATCAGAGTTGCCAAAGTATAAAGAAAAGCTTATTCGATATTTTTTACTGTAAAAATATAAATTTTTTTTAATATTACTTATAACAATTGTTAGAATAAAATTTTCTCCCCCAATTAAACCATGCAAATATCTAGTAAATGACGAACAATAAATGTTCCATGTATAATATTAATGTTGATGCCGAAGAAGGCAGTCATTCTTGGCATCGTGTGGCAGCAAAAGAACCGAGCTAACGGTATTTTGTGTGACCGGAAGTAAAGTCTTTTCCGAGCCTACTAGAATATAAGGACTTTAACCTCACCGGTTAGGTACATTCTATTAGTCACGAACAGACAAATAGCGTAGCAGAAAAGAAAAATTACCATGACGATGCTTGACTGACACTCACTGTCATTCTTTCTTGGTCGTTTTAATGAGTAATAGAATCTTGTTGGCCATATTGTACGCGTATATAATTAAATGAAAAAAATTAAGGAGGAATATTCCATAAATACATGTTGATAAATTCTGAGTGTATAATAGAAAATAAGCGAGGCTATTTACCAACAAAAATAATTTAAATTTTTGGTGAGTATTAGAATATATTCAGTTTTTATTCCTAGTTTTCTTTTATTTAAAATGCTTCTTCTACATTTTCAAATTAAAGCGATTATTACAATCACTATCACAACGTTCTTGTTGTTATATAAAGACGGTGTGAATTAGTAAAGCGAAGAAGACGGGAAAAATATGAAATTTCTAGTGTAGAAGAACTTATGCTGAAAACAAAGCAGATTGTCTGGCCAGAAATACCGAGAGGATAGGAAGAGAACCTCAAAATTTAAACTCTTAGATGGGAAGATTGTGAGGTGAATCAAACTTTTTTCTTGGGAACATTTTATTGCCAATTTTATTTTCACGTCTTCATTAACCATAACAAGGCAGAAGCACTGGATTATAAAAGGCATGCCAGCTGTTCGTCATGTTGTTTAGAAGTCAATTCTACCATTCGATCAGATACAAAAGTAATCCTTTTGTGGCAAGTGATCTCCTGTCTAGCTGAAGTACTGTTAGTTAAAAAATACATGAAAATGTGGCAAAGCTTTTTGAATTTCAATACAATTTTTAAGTTATACATACTCCTACGTCTATTCTAGAGCGAGGAACACGGTACTAATTTTTCTGGACCATCAAAGAACTAGTTAACAACAGAAGAGCATGAAAGCTAGCTAGGGGATGGTGAGTAGCTATGATAAAAAATTCGATTGTTAAAAGCTTTGAGGTCATTGGCAGTAGAAGTGTTACAAACCGTTTTGTGTTCAATAGAAAATAGAAGAAATTTGGGGAAGTATATAACACCAAACGGCGATTTGAAGCTTAGTAGATTTTTTAACTATTACTACCAATGTAAAAGCACAAAAAGTGTATCTAGTATAGTTCATCAAAATAATGTTCTTCGTACAAACAGTAATATGCAGACCAGATTTAAAAACCAGAATCTCGCTTCTTTGATTCAAGTTGTCCGCAGAATGCCAAGAGCATCCTGGCTTTGTAATAAGCTTAACATGCCCTTAATAAAAAATTATGTAACCAATTGTTTTCCAAAGAGTCTTTTGAACAAAATAAAAAATCAACGCGCAAGAAGCTATAAGGGGTATAGCCACTTGCATGCAAACATCTCAATAGAATTTCTGCCAGATTGAAACCATATATAGTACATAATAATAATACTCTCACAATGTAATATATAACAACAAATATTGATTTAAGAATGATTGATGATGAATGGAAGAGAGAGAATGGGGTTGTGAATAAGAATGATATTAGAAAGAACATATATTTTCACTTGTATATTAACGTTTTATAATTTTCATTATTTTACTATTTTAATTATATGTATGTATATTGGGGTGATATTTACCTAAAAGAGGAATTTTAGAATATCCACTAGATGTAGTTTAGGTAAAGGTTCCTCTTCTATCCAGAAGCCTCCTAGGTGTTGTGCCCTAGGATTCTGAATTGCTATGCAATCCGTAAGTACCTGAATGGAGGTAGTTTCTTCTTTCACACCACAGAATGTACAATCTTCTTGTTCCACTATTTTGAGCTTTATCAGGTGCCCATTCAGGCGACAGCTTCCCGTTAGGACTCCTATTAAAACTCTTAGTGCAATTTTACTTTGACTTAGGCATTCATTTGACCTCAACAGTCACTTAAAAGTATATTTGATTGTCTAAGTCCTACTAGATATTTCCAATGGTCAGATCTTCTCTTTTTTCGGCTTTGCCTATTTCTTCCAATATTACATTGGAGCTGATACCGCAAAAGGGTTCCGATCCCCAAAAGGGTGTTTCAGCCCTCTCTTTGCTAGTTCATCTGCCATTTCATTTTTTTCTATTCCAGTGTGTCCTGGAATCCACAGTACCATTTCAATTTAGAATAGTTTAAACCTTTGATATGTGACTCTGTTTTTCGCAAGCTTTTCAGAGATATTTTTTACCAACCAAGTCTCTGTGGGAATTTAAACTGTAAAGTGTCGGACGGAGCGAAAGTGGGTTATAAACTTCTAAAACAAATGGATAATGCTTCCTAGGAGCCATTATAGAGGGGATGAAGAAGATGTGGGGAAAATTTTCGGAGCCATTACACCGGTGGAGCGGCATTTGCCGCGGTCTATTGATTTATTATTCTAGTTATAAATTATGTAAATAGTGAATGTATTATTAAGTATTGAGAACGGTAAGGGTTGTTTACCGGTCGACAGCAATGTTTGGAGGCTGAGCTTAGCGAAGCCTCCAATTTTGCTGGAGACCGGTAAAACCCTTAACGTTCGAGATGCTTATACCATTATTGCGCGATCGTATTGAAATAAATTTCTTATTTTTTTTGTTCCGCACCAAGGGATTATCTACGCATAAAGGGAAAGTTATGAAATTCAAGGACGAGTGACGTATCACAAAGAAGCTTATTTTTTTCTCTTTCCAAAAATATTAGCAATTTACTACTTTAATACAAAATGTCTTACAGAATATCAGCTTTATTTTTTAAATTATATTGTACTGTACTAATGATATGATCTTGTAGGTTTTTAAAATTAAACAAAAAACAATCAAAAACATCATTATTTATGTAAAATTGTCAAAACTGATACTAATTTCAAATTAACACGAAGTTTAAAAGTAAATTAAGAATAATGGCACATTGCACCACTAAATGATGTTTAGTGATATGAGACCCTCAAAAAGATGTTGAGCACCAAAAATATGAGCCAAAAAAAAAGATATTTTTGTTCACTTCTCAGGGTTGAAGTTATAAACGTGGGTTCTTATGAACCTAGAGTAAATTGCAGAGAATAGTCTAATCGGATAACATGATTTAGAGCTATTGTAATAATATTTTGTAAGTAAATACCATGGGCGCCACAAAGTTTTCTCAAAAACTTTGAAAAGACCTACAAAGACTCTAGGTAGTAGCTATTTTGAAGTTTACTTGTTACTGCAGGTAGGTAGTTGAAATTAAAAATGAAAGACAGTCTCAATGATTACTAAGTCTAATGAAAAAACAGTGAATGTATATAAAAAAACAATGGTTATACAAAAAATACAAAATTGACTGTTTTTTATAAGGGTTAGTTAGTTATTATTAGTGTGATAGGTTTAATATGATAAAATAGATACAAGTAAGATGAATGCCGCATATAAAAGTTATCCTCTTAGTTTACTTATCCGTGGCAGATATTGCAGCTGGTAGGTGAGGTCCCACGATGATTGATGGTAACCTGCAGTGTGTGCTAGGTCAGCTGAACCTACAGGCAAGTGTCAAGTCCTCTGCTCACAGATGAGTCAAATTTATTCGGGCAAGCTGTTAACCAAGCTTCCCAAACTTATTATGACCATAGATAATCCGTGGAAAAAACTTTTCAGAAAACCATAATACAAAAAAAAACCGCAGAGATAAGAATGATCGTTTAAACCATTTATTTAACAACCATTTATTGTTTACAAATTATAATTCTTCAATATCTCTGCGGCTTCAAAGGAATTTTATTTCGCCCTTTCTTAGCGACAGATTCAGAGACACAACCCAGCCCGCTTCTACAACCTCCTCTCTGTCTTAGCGCAGAACCACAGAAGCGCAGGTCACAAGTAAAAATTAATAATTCCCTCGAGATGCCTGCTACCACTTTAACGTTAATATTAGAAACAAAAGTTAATGTTTCATCCCCCTAATAGCCGGGAAAAAAAATTTCAGTGAAAGAATTTTTTTTTATAACAACCAGAAAACCCCCCGCTAGATTAATATACGCCGAACACTAACCTAACCTGCACATGAAAGAAAAAAAAGAAAACAAAGACACCAATGTCTTCCGATATCATCTTTAGTCAAGGTTAAAATATTGGTGAGAAAAACCAACCAGAACTATAACCACCCTTGGAAAGACCTCGCGTAAGATGTTCGTCAGCGTCGTGGTTAACTTCCCGGGTAGTTATAATCCGGGAAGATCCTTCACCCCAACATTACACCTTACTAAGATATCCAACAAAACTTAAATACTAAGTGAAATGGAACAACGTCCAGAAAGATATATTGAATGATTCTCTGAATTCATTACACTGCGACTCAATCCTGTGAAGTCTTACCTCCCCAATTTCTCAAGTAATCGTAACACCCTACACCCTCGGAGGCGATGGTTCCCTTAAATCTGGCGTGTCCATCCATGTAAAACGAAACTCATACAAGAAAAACTGGTTCAATAATTGTCCCAAAGACTGACAACACAACAAGACTCGCACCCATAATGAACTCAGGCCGTAACAAAAAAAATAAAAAACACGGTAACTATTTTTTTTTGCAGGAAAATAGGAAAAACCTCCAAAAATTCCATCATGGGAATGCTATTGCAGATATATGGCGTCAAAATCGGGACTAAAATTATTCATACATAAGAAAATATATGTCGTAATTAGATAAGACTGTCATCATCGGGATAAGATATTCCGTCAATAGTCATTTAAGAGTCAAAAGAAAAGTTATAAATGTAGAAATAGTTAGAGTTACACTAAAAATACGGTACTAAAATTGGAACAGACAATCAATCCTGCACTAACATCTGGTAAACCAAGATGGCATAATCGGTGGTGAGGTATTAATTTCTGATCTTATTTATAGCGTAATCTACAAAAATGAACTATTGGGATCATTAAAAGATTCAAATTCAAAGAAATTTAAGCAATAGTAAAGGTATTACTACAAATACGGTAACTACTAAACTTGGAACAGACAATTAATCCTACATTAACATGTTTACAAACCGATGTCATATTCTGAGATGTGGTATTAATTTCTGAACTTATTTATAGTATTCTTCTTTTCAAAAAAAAAATCAAAAGGAATGATATATAACTTAATTTCTGCTTAACCCATTTAGAGAAATAGTGCGGTAAAGATAAAGATACTTGTCAAAAAAAAGACATAAGGTACTGTACTAAATAATATAATTATCTGCTTGTTGAAGATTCAAAATAAGAGATTAAAAGATATTCTAATCTACTAATAAGTTATTTCTTTAACTAATATAAAGAAACCATGGGTTTGATTTTGAGTACTGATTCAAAGGAACAATCTCTTAAGTAGAATTGAATTTACTCAAAATCATGCTATACATATATACAGGAAACGATTATGATAAGAGACCTAACTACTCTATACAATATATTACAATACACTGTATCGTGTACTAAGATAATTTAGCTCTAGATAAAGATACTAACAGATACTAACGATAAGTTTAGAGCTAAATATGAGGTAATTGTCCAACAAGACAAGAGAAATGTCATCTAAGACATAAGATAAGGTATATGTCAATTAAGACATAAGGTATATGAGGTATATGTCACTCAAGACATAAGGTACGATATATGTCAATTGAGACATCGATAAGATATATGTCACTTAAGACATAATGTACGATATATGTCAATTAAGACATAAGATAAGATATATAGATATATGTCACTTAAGACATAAGGTAAGGTAAGCGATATATGCCAACTAAGACATAGATAAGATAAAGTAATTAAACGGTAAAGGTAAAGATAATATTGCCAGAGTATATGCACCATCTAGCATAAAAATAAGGTATAATACTAACCATATATTAGTTAATATTTAACCACAATTCATAGAATTATAATATGGAACACCTAAATTTAGTTTCTCAACACAGTATTCCAAAATTATTATTCCCAAATTAATAACCACCTTAACAAGTATTAGACATATGATACTGGGTCATATTAAAAAAAAAATAACTATGTTTATCATTTAACTTAGTTTAAAAAATAGAAAATCATAACTAGCAGATAATTCATCATTAGAGCTTTCGCAACTGATACTAGACTCGTCATCAGTTTCGTCATTTGAGTCAACAGTAGATAAGATATTTTCTTTAAGGTCCTTTACGTGCCAACGACCGACATTTTTACCATTTAGGTCTCTAAGTTCATAAATCAAAGGATATATAACACGATATACAATACAGGCATAAATTTGGCAGATATATATTGAGCTTTATCAGACTTGGGATAATTCTTTTTCCAAACATGATCACCTACATGAAATTTTACATCTCTTTTACGAAGATTGTATCGTTTACTGGTTTGTAAATATGCCTTGTAGAGGCGCTTTCTCACATCTTCAAAAATTTTAGGCATCTCCCGTGTATCCTGAATTATATGAATTTTATCTGAAATTGTAGGTTGATTAATGGGATTATCCACAATTTTTCCATAAAAAGAACCAGAGATAGGTACGTTTCGAGCAAACACAAGGAAAGAGGGAGGACATTCAGTAACTTCATGTTTAGATAAGCGTATAGCTTGTGCAACTTTATGAATCTCTACATCCCATGTCCTATGATCAGAAAAACAATAAGAACGTAAAGCTGTGACGATAGATTTATTAACCCTTTCGGTATGATTCGCCTGAGGTGTAAAGTTAGAGGTATACCAAATACTTTGAACATCATAAATTAAATCATTATCATTAAATCTTTAAAGAGGTGACTGGTGAACTGTTTACCATTGTCTACAGCTACTATTTGCGGTACTCCAAAAATCAAAAAGATATTATTCTCTAAAAATTTTACTATAGCGGGAGCTGTTGCCCTCTGTAAGGTATGAATAAACGTAAATTTAGTAAACCAATCTACAACTACCAGAGCAAATTGATTTCCTTGACGAGATCTGGGATAAGGTCCAATCAAATCACAAGAAATTAACTGAAAGGGAAAATAAATATTACGATATTGTCCCATGAGTCCAGCTTGTGGTAAATTTGTGGGCTTACAAGCAGCACAAACCTTACAATGTCTGACATACCTTTGGACATATTTTCTCATGTTGGGCCAATAGTACAATTCGGAAATTCTTTCTAACGTTTTATAGACTCCAAAGTGAGCTGCAGTTGGATCATCATGAAATTTAGCCAATAATTCCGACCTATTTTCGGTAGGAACGACAATTTTCCAATCAGTAAGATTACTAATGTGAGAATATTTGTTATAGACATGTTTATAAAGCACATTATTCTCCACCCTAAAGCTAGGATAATTATCAGGATTATCTTGAATTTTTGTAATCATGTCCCTATACCAACGGTCAGGTTTTAACAAAGATAAATCTAATACGTTAACTTCAGGTATTCTAGACAAAAAATCTGAAGGTACTGTTCCGGTAGCTCGACGATGTACGATCGAAAAATTATATTGAGACAATTGTAAAATCCACCTAGCTAAACGTGGTGATGGTTTTTTCATATTGTTCAACCAGATAAGAGAGGAGTGATCAGTTATAACCGTAAAATGCCTTCCAAGAAGATAATATCGAAAATGTTATATACCTAAGAGAACAGCAAGTGCTTCTTTCTCTGTGGTTGAAAATTTCTTTTGTCCCTTAGTAAGTTTCTTACTCATATAAGCGACTGGGTGTTCTAGACCATCTTCAATTTGAAAAAGTACGCTACCAACGCCAACATCACTAGCATCGCACATTAGATAGAAAGGTTTATTAAAATCTGGACTACTAAGTACTGGAGCGGTAGTCAAAGCAATTTTAATATCATCAAAAGCCTTTTGTGCCTCCGGAGTCCACGTAATTGGATGATCTTTTTTCCTATTCGTTAGGAGGTCAGAGATAGGTGCAGATAAAGTAGAGTAATTTTTTAAGAAGCGGCGATAATAAGATACAATTCCTAAAAACCTACGAACTTGAGTAGTAGTTCTCGGAACGGGATAGTTACAAATTGAACTGGTTTTTTCGCGGTCTATACCTAATCCATGTTCATCTAAAGAGTATCCAAGATACTTAAGAGAAGGACGACAGAAATGACATTTATTTATATTAATAGTTAAGTTAGCCTCCCTCAATTTTTCAAAAACTTTATTCAAAATTTCTAGATGTTTTTCAAATGTGGAAGTACAAACTATAATATCATCAAGATAATAAAAGCAAAATGGCTCTAAAGAAGGTCCTATGACCATATCCATTAAACGACACATAGAGGCTGGAGCAGAAACTAAACCAAAAGGAGTACAAGTGAATTGAAATAATCCTTTGCCTCGGACAGAAAATGCAGTTTTTGGACGAGAAGATTTTTCTAAAGGTATTTGGTAAAATGCATGTCGCAAATCAATGCTAGAGATGTATCTAGTATCCCTTAGTTGACTCAGAATAACCTCAATATTAGGCAGTACATAGGAATCTTTATTAACTGTTAAACTATTAAGTTTGCGACCATCAAAACAAACTCTATAAGTATGATCAGATTTCTCAGTTAAGCAAATAGGAGAACGATAAGGTGACCTACTCTCTTCAATCACACCTAGTTTAAGTAATTCATCAACTTCCTTTTCTAAGTGTACCTGTAACGCTTGAGGTAACGGATATTGATTGACTTTAAATGCCGGAGAATCTCCCGTATCGATAAAATGTTCTAAGAGATGTGTTCTACCTAATTGATCCTTAGGACTGATAAGTTTAAAATTTTCAATCACTTTATTGAGTTGTGTTTTTTCATCCAAAGATAAATTTGAAAAATCCTGCACAGTATTAATGACAGCTAACGATAAGGTATTGACGTTCATAGTAAATTTTGAAAAATTAATTTTAATATTAAAGGTTTCTAAAAAATCCATGCCAAGTATCACTGAATGCTTTACTGTAGGTAAAAGGAATAATTTTATAATCCGAGATATTTTATCTACTGTGACATATGTTTCGATAAATCCTACTACCTCATGAAGTTTCCCATCAGCTGTGGAAACCCGGTAATCACCCTTTTCAATAGGTAAAGATAAGTTAGAGATACTATCTATACCAAGAGAACCTAATAAACTCAAATTACTACCGGTATCAATTAAACAAGAAAAAGTTCTATCAAAAAAGGAAATGTCAACATATGGTCTATTATCCTGTGCCTTCGTATACAATAATGAGTCTACACAAAGATTGTCAGAATTTGGAGCTTTGACAGATATTAAATTTGTAGGTTTTTTGTAAAAACTACCCACAATTCCTAACCATGCATTCCAATCATCTTTATCAAAATAAAGTAAGGTATCAAAAGGAAAATCAGGTAATGCCCTCCTATAAGTAGATTTACAGTGACGAGATTAATACACAAATTTAATGAAACTGGTAGTGTGAAGGATATTACAAGGTCTGGTATACTGAAAAGTGCAGCTAATGTAGATAAAGCTTTAGACGTTCTATTAGAAGTTCAAGAAAACGCTAAAATATATACAAGTGTATTGGCAGGAAATCATGGTATTTGTAGACAGTCTATACAAACTATTCTGCATAAAAATAACTTTTATCCGTATAAAGTACAAAATCTCCAAGAAATGGTTGATTTTGATAGACGATTACAATTTTGTGAAACAGTTACAGAGAAAATTAGGATGCAAAACAAATTCTTAGATCTTTTGATATTCAGTGATGTAACCACATTTTGCTTGAACAGTTCTGTTAACAGACATAATTGCCGATACTGGACAAATTGTAATCTGCCCAGGTTTGAGGTTTGTACAAAGCGTCCACAAAAAGTTAATGTGTGGGCGGGTTTGGTGAAAAACTATTTGATTGGTCATTTTTTTATTGAAGGTACGCTTACCGGTGCTAAATATCTTGATTTACTACAAAATGGAATTATACCTGGAATAAATCTATTATTTCCTGATATAAACATATACTTTCAACAAGATGTCGAATCTCCATATTATCAAAGAGACGTTAGGCAATATTTAAATAAAATTTTCCCTCAGAGATGGATTGGTCAAAGAGATGCAATTGAGTGGCCGGCAAGATCCCCCGACTTGACACCACTTGATTTTTTCTCTGGGCTACCTGAAATGTTAACAAACCAACTAACTTGAACGTTTTAAACGATCGCCTACGTCTCGAAATGCAGGGAATTACTCCACAAATGATCAACGATTCTATTCGTACCTTCGAAGAGAGATTGAATCATTGTCAATAAACAAATGGCCAGCACATCGAGCATTTATTGTGATAAAGTATTTGCAACTTAAATGAATGTTTAGTTTATAAATTTCTGCAATATCCAGGTTTGTTTAAAATTACAATTCTAATATTTTTGTTATTGAATTTCTATTATAATTTCCGAGTGAAGTGATATCTTTGTGATACGTCACTCGATCTAAGTTGCCATTTCAAAAAATTCAAGATCGCGCCCGTACGCTAAGCGCTTACCTCAAAAACATTGGACATTTGTTCTAAAATATGCACAATAAAGTCATTCATCGTTCTAGAATTTCATTACTTTCCCTTTATCCGTTTCCAAGGTAATCCCTTGGTGCGAGTCTTTTCAGCAACGCTGTATAGATTCAAGTAAGTTCAACAAAAGAAAAACTGCCCACTGTATTCATAAACGTGGTGGTTATTGGATCGGATCTGACGATGATACATTGGTTTCTTGCAGCATTCGTGTATTTGAAGAAAAGACTGATGCAAAAGAGGTAATTTTTGATAGTTCGATTGTTCAACATAGCGTCTGTACCAATTGGAATTGATGATGAAAACTGAGGTCGACTACACGAACAGGAAAGAATGCACCACACTTGTAAAGTAGCTGCCGGCAAAAAGGATTAAATATCGTGTCGCTCGGGTGTCTGGACATCTGGGCCATGATTATGATATTTTTATGGTGATCGTCGGAAATAATAACAAGTATTAAAAAGTTTCACACCAGTTTGCAGATAGGCCAACAGAAAAAAAACGATAACAGAAACACAAATCATCAAAAAGAAATAATGACACAACTAATTGATTTTTTGGTACCTAGGTACTACTAACAACATTTTTCTGTTAAATATTCAACACAGCAAGCTCTAGTCTGCATAAAATAATTAACATGATTTGTATTGTTTGTACCTTAATTGCTATAAGTCGTGATACACTTTATTTGTATACTCAACCTTGGCACATGTCGATTTTGGAACAAATGCGTGAAGTCTGGTTACAGAAGTTTTCATAATAATTTTCAATACCTGTAATACGTATTACCTTGAGGCGGAAAGAAATATAAATTGGCTTTGTATAGGTTGATTCTTAATTTTTAGGAAACAATCCACCTAGGTTAACGATTAATTTATAGTTTATATTCTGGCACTACAACTCAACAAACTTATGTTGGTGCCTTAAGATTCATGGTTCCCCACAACTCTCTGCAACACATTTCGTACAAAAACTTTCGATCCGTACTCATTTCTACGTCTGAAATTACTGGCAAATCAGCCTTTATTTAGGAAAACTCCACGAATGGTAATTTTTCACAGCTGCTCAATGAAACCACCAAAAGCTCTGGGATCAGATTTGACTAACGATACAGGTAATTTACACAAAATCCTATTCTTTTATAGAATAAGAGAGTATTTTTTTGTAAGTACCTACGTCTATCCATTAAAGTTTATTTCCGACCATCACGAAGATTAAAATGAAACAAAAATGTACAGAAGATGGGGCGGTAGCAAAAAGCGTTAAAAAATTTTTTTTCGGCTGAAAATTTTTATTAGCCAAACTTAACAAACACGAAATTAGAATCAACTGTGAATTTACCTTAAGAAATTTGACAGGTTTCTTGCAGTCTTGCTTCAAAATATTATCATTGATTGTCTAGTTGTCGAATGTTTTGCAGGATAGGGACAAACATTTTTGAGAAATTTTTTCATTCTTGATAACGGTAGCTGGAACACTTCCGAAACGTTGATATAAAATTATAAGAAAATATTAGTACTTGTGGTGAAGTTTTTCCAAAATAAATTGCAAAAGTTGAAGCATCTGTTCGTCTCCAATGCGGAAAAAGTTGGCAAAGAAAACGAGCTTAAACTTTTGCAAATGATTTTAGATAAAAAAAACTATCGTAAAGTTCTGTAGGAAATTGAATGAAAGTTTGTATTTTCAGAAGTATGCAGACTTGTTTATTTTATGCGCCGTCACAGTTGCCATTGGACGATCTTTTTTCATATTGTTGGATAATTGAAAATCTGTTGATTTTACGAAACTTAGGTTTTTTTTAACACGCCCACTTCAAAACGTCAGATTAAGTTGAAACTTTGCATCCATATCAAGCATCGATGATAATGCAATGATCTGATAGTTTTGTTTCATTATCCTGAACAGGATTGTCCGGATAACAAAATTTCATTCTGGAGAGGGACATTCTAATCTAATGTATCTGATGTACTATTAGCCGGTATTCTGCACTTTCAAAGTGCAGTCGGATATCAGCTAGTTACTAGATGTATGCGTGCCATTGTGCTAATTTTGATATGGCCCCAATCTAATATATGGTGAGAAACGTGCCGAGGGATGAATGACAAGACGATGATCAGGAATGGGTGTTGGTAATTTGGTTCCCGCCAGGTAGTAGATTAGATATCAATTTAAGATGCCTGCCAATAATATGTCATTTGGTTCCCAGTACCTGCGTAACCCCTTGTTTATTTTGTTATATACTTCATTTCAGTGATATTGATAGCACATTATGTATGCAAATCGCTGTTTAACTGTACTGGGTGGTACTAACAAGTTTGGGTAATTCTAACCAGTTTTGTACGGTCACTTAATAAACAAGTTTATTGCAAAGTAATTATCTATTATCTGCTTGTTCTACGAATTTTACTTTTATTTAGAGTTGTACTTCATCTGTGGCATTCAGTTGTTTTTTGAATTGTGCTTGCTCATTCATTTTCTTTAAAGTTGTGTTAAATTTTCACCAAAAATCTCAAAATAATTTTGAGTGGACGAGGAAAACAGTTATTAAGTATAAATAACCATAAATATGATTTTCAAAAAGGTCCTGAAAAGTGGTGAGAAGCAATTGACTTGTACAAACAGAAAGTGCAAATCATTTGTTCTTACATTGAGCGAGTGTGATGAAAATTTAACAGTTACAGATGCAGTTGTGCAGGACTTAAATCGTTAATTCATCCTGCAAACGAAAAGTTGTAGAAGACCTGTTCGAAAAACCTACGAAGATTATTCGAAGAAAATTTCATGAGAATATCCCGATCTATATGTTTCTTGCTGTGTTTGAGTTAATAGGTTTTGTAGAAAATTCATGTTGTAAATATTTTGTCTATAACAATTATGAAAACTAAATAGGGTTTTATTACTTTCACGGAACCAAATCACTAATAGAGACCAGGTAAACTGAAAATGTCGGGAACCAAATTACACATAAAAATTAGGTGTACCTAAAATATTAGGTTTATTCCAACTGGCATTTATGAACCGTACTGGAGTCGTTTCGAGTACTGTATAGTGCGCAAACTCGAATTTGGGATGGACACATCAACTTTATCACCCCTTCCAGAAGGTACAGTTTGTATACCGTCCCAAGCAGTCCCAAGAACGATACTTTAATCAGTTGGAACGTGAAAGAAATACAGTACTTGCGCGAACGATACCAAAAACGGTTCTAACGCCAGTTGGAACGAAGCTATTGGGAACCAAATTATTCATTTTTTCTGCCCCTCCTCAATATGGAAACCAAATACATGTACCCTAAAAAATAGCTTGTCACTAGCGCCAACCTCAGGGAACCGGGCACACCATGTTGTATAAGTGCATTACCCTTCTTTCGGACACAGAAAAAGAAAAGATTAGAAATAAATTATAGTTTAAACAAAAAACTGAAAAACACCTGAACTAAAAAGAAAAAAAAGAAATTATGGTTCAAAAAACTAAAAAACCAGAAAACTGAACTAAAAAGAAAAAAATATCTTTTGTACAATAATAAATAACAATTAAAGAACAAGAGAAATATTGTCATTGTGAAAAAAGTGTGGGGTGTCTTTGTGTCTTTGTGTCATACTGACTTTACTTTCAGAAATTATGCCGATAGAATATTTGTAACAACTGATATCAGACACCCTTCGATTTTTTACAATGACCTTACTTTTCTTGTTCATCACTGTATTATTGTACAAAAGTTATTTTTTCCTTTTTAGTTCAGTTTAATATTAAATCGTGTTTTTTTGTTTTTTAAACTATAATTTATTGGATAATTATTTATTCCACAAATTAAAGTTCTATCCAAAAGTATATTCAAATATTGTATTGATATTTCGATAGTATAAGCAAAGTTATATGCGTAAGGATTAAGGATTTAGAGGGGTATTCCTAAACTGGCTCTCATCTTACTTACACACGAGGAAAATTCTGGTGAAGATTGATAATAGCAAATCTGAACTACCTAATGTTGATCATGGAGTCCCACAAGGCTCTATTTTGGGTCCGTTAATATTCCTTTTATATATCAATGACCTTCTACGCTGATGACAGCACACTAGCAGATGCTGAATCTCTTTCGGAACTTTCTGACAAACTTGGTTAGCTTTCCCATAATTTTGTTGCTTGATGTAGTGGGAATTCTTAAATAGTAAATCCTAATAAAACTGTGCTTATGCAATTTTCTCCGAGAAATAAAAAATCTAACGACTTTATTATCAGCTGATGTACACGCATCTCAGACCACAAAATTTTTGGGTATAATTTTAGATAGTAACGTGAACTGGTCTTCAAATATTGAGCATATCTGTAAAAAGTTGAATAGCGCATATTATGCTAAATTACAATTAAGCAGCATTTTTACTCACGAGCAATTAAGTAATGCAAGTATATTGTGCTCTGGTGTACTCCACCATATCTTATAATATAGTTCATCTAGCACCTCTAAGGTTTTCATAAAACAAAAAAAATATTAGATTGATTAACCATTTGAAAAGAAACTTTCAAAAAATATAATTTAACACTACCTTCAATTTATGTATATAGATGTATTTTATATGTCAGGGGTAACATTTCGGAGTTTCCTAAGAACTGTAATTTTCATAACTGCTCTACCAGATTTGGTGATAAGTTCTGTGCATTATGAACTTAGTCCCTACTATGCTGGAACAAGATATTATAATCATTTTCCGTCTTCCATCAAAAACATAGTTAATTTTAACCGTTTTAAAACTGATTATAAAAATATCTTATTGATATCAAGATTTCGTTGTTCATCATTGTAAATTGTATACTTATACACTTTAGTGAACACATATTTATAAACGTATTTGCATTCGTATGTATCTATAAATGTCATCAGGTAGGTACTACCTACTTATTAAATGAACATGTTTCCGACGGCTTAACGTTTATAGATTTATCAGTTTATTTACTTATTAAGGAAATTGCCTTTTATATAACATTAGATTATCAATTTGATGTACATTAAACACATTTACTTATTTACTTCATATTTTTGATAAAAATTATAATTAAATTGCTCCAGTTACTTTAGTATATTTTAATTAACATTTATATTTTGCTATAAGGAAAACTAATAAGATGCAATAAATAGTTATTTACATTACAAGCTGCGAAAGCTTACTTTTAGGTGCGAGGTGTATTCAAATAGCCGAGGCGAAGCGAAGCGTAGCCGAGGCTATTTGAATACCTCCGAGCACCTGAAAGGGCTTTTGCAGCGTGTAATGTATTAAACTTTTCATTCTTCCCCCGATTTTATTATTAAAACACACAATTTAAAGTTGCAAAAAATTCTCTGTAGACTGTAATAAAATGGGTAGAAGGCGTGAGTTAACGTTACTTTGGTAACATTCGTGTCAACAAAAACTAATATTTTGACAGTTGTCAAATAATTATTCTTCCATAACGTCTACATCTTTTAAGTTTAATATTTGGCTAGAATCTAGTTAAAAATGAATTCCATTGAAGAAGCAGCAATTATTGCGTGCAGAAGTTTGTTACCGAAAAACCTAAAGACCGTTACAATCAAGCCTATGAAAATTTCATCAAATGGTGTACAACGAAATATGTGTCCACAATAACTGAAGATGTATTATTGGTATTTAAATCGACAAGCAAGTCAAAATTTCCAGTGACGTTGCTTTCAAACAAGATTTCAATCAACATTTGCCGTTAAATCTTTCAGGAACATACAACAATTGTAATTTTACATTTAATTTCCAATCTAAATAAATATTTGACATTTTATTTGTTCGTTGTCCAGGGCACGAAAGTTTTTCATACTTAGCAACCGATTTTATTTGTTCGTTGTCCAGGGCACGAAAGTTTTTCATACTTAGCAACCGATAACCTAGCATGTTTTACTTTCGCTTTCGCTTGCGTATTTAAAATAAAAAAGTCAATTTTCGTAGGGGGGAGAATGAAAATTGGTTTTTTTTAAATCCCCTATTTTAATAATTTTGGTTTGAACTATTTTAAACATTAAAATTTGAGTTACGTTCAATTATGAATCAAATAAACGCAAATGTGCTTCTTTTGCTTCAGTTTTATTAATAATATCTTGCAAAAGTTCCTAGATCGCATTAGGACTATAAACTGTGAGTCCACCAAAGTTCGCAGCTTAGGAAAAACTTTTTTATTATTAGATTTACGAAGAAAGTTATCCTTTATATAAAGTCTGCATTCAGGGGTCCGCATTCTTTTAACAAAGAGGTGCCCATATGAAATATTGAACAAAGCAAAAGTGCCACTATAAAAAATTGTATATTTTTCTACGAATGAATAATGTATAAAAGTGGTAAAAGTAATAATACTAGCATTACTTATTCTGAGATAGACGTAGCAAAAAAACTAAAAATTTTGGAAGAGTACACTTCATTAAATTATTTAACAGTGAATATTTCGAAAACTAAAATTATACAATTTTCTAGTGGAGGATTTCGTCAGGCAAACTATTCCTTTTATCTAAACAATCAACAAGTGCCTATGACAAACGAATATATTTATTTGGGTATTACCCTGACGTCTTCTTGTGTTTTCAGCAAAATGGCAGTAGCAACTGCTAGTAAAGGTAATCAAGCTGTTGGAGCAATTATACCTATTATGTCTAAAGCTAAGGTCAATACATGGTTGCCTAGAATTAAATTATTTGAATCACTTGCTCTAAGTGTCATGTTTAGCTGTGTTGGTGTTTGGGGATTGCGATACGTAGATCTTCTTGAGAAAGTTCAATTAAATTTCTGTAAGCGGGTATTGCTGCTACCAAGAAATACTCCAGACTGTATAGTGAGACTCGAAACAGGCAGGGTCAAACTCACCCATAATATATTCAAGTTAGCAATCTATTGGTTGGAAAAATTCTGCTGATGGAAAGAACTCGATTTCCCAAGCTTTGTTTTTCTCGTTTGCGACAACTTGCTATTTCATCCGAAAAACGTTTGAATTGGGCTACTCAAATACGCATTTTATTTGAACTTACGGATTGTTTGAATATTTGGGAAAACCTAGATGAGAAAACACTAAAAATTAATAAAAAGAATCTTATTGAAAATGTATACGTTAAATTAAACTGTATGGATTTGAGTTTGGCACAACGGTGCTCTTTCATGACCTTATATACAAGCTTGAATATTACTGGCCAAATAGAACAATACCTGTTACTTAAACTACTCATTCAGATCACTCGCACTCTTGCTCAATTACGGATGTCCAATAGACATAAAATGTTTTTCTTTTTTAATGGTAATAGCTATAACATCAATCCGGAAGAACTATGCACGGTTTGTAATATGAATGAATAGGAAACCCTCCACCATTTGTTATTTGTTTGTCCAATATATTCAGTAATGAAGCCAAAAGTCAATTGTTTTGATAATTTTGATTCACTAATTTCCACTTTGAATAATTTAAGTTATGAAAGTTCCAAGATAATTACTGGATATATATGGAGTATCTTAAAATTACGTGCTTTCATGTTTAATGAGTTTTATTTTATTTAATTTTTTTTCTGTTATACTGAAATTTTGTTAATCCCAAACCCTTGCTGTAAACTCTATGTTTGAGAAGCAATAAATGTATTGTTATTATATTATTAAAAGTGTTAAAAGTAATAAGGAAGGTAACTAATAAAATAAAAAAATGATAAACAATATTTCTAAAAATTTTTATCAAAAAGGAAACATAGCACAGCCTTTTCTGTTAAACGAAATATATGTAAGGCAACATTTTGTTTGAAATTTGATACGTTTTTAATGCAAACCTTGTCCTTGTGTTTCTCGCGAAAGCTTTTCTATTTCTGGTTCATATCTAGTTACTTTTAATATTACACACGCCTCTGAATTTTCTGTTCTTAGCCGGCTTCGAAAGGGCTTCAAAATGATTTCCATATGGGAAAAAACTTGCTACACATACAGGACGATCCGAATGCTGAAAGCATTGCAAATGCCACTTTTTGAGGCAAATACATTTATCTGGCAAACTAGCCCAACAATTCAGTATATCGTTTGATTTATCCTGAGGATCACCTTCTAAAGGTCGATTGCCACCTAAGCGTCGCCGAGCGAGGCGTGGCGGCGCGTTGAGTCATTTTAATACAAGCTATTCCCACCTAAGCGTCGCCGAGCGAGGCGTGGCGGCGCGTTGCGTAGCGTCATTTTAATACAAGCTATTCCCACCTGCGCCATTTGGAAGCAGCAGAAACGAAACAGATGCGTTTGAGTGTTGGTGTATCAATAGTGCGGACATGTTTAGTGATTCAACATCCTCATCGTCGGACGATTTCATGTTTGTCGCTGCAGTATGTAACGAACATGAACAGAGAATGAGAAAAAAGAAGCGACAATATTGGGTTCACAATATATTTCGAGCAAGGCTAGAAGAAGGCGAATTCCACACACTATTTAGGCGACTTTAGCTAGATGAACGTAAATTTTACAAGTATTATAGAATGTCTTCAGGAAAGTTCAATCCATTACATGATATTTTACGCATTTCACTTACTAAAAAGCAAACCAAATTTCGTGAAACCATCGGTTCACTTGAGAGGCTTACTGTTTTTATAAGGTACTCGTAAGTTAAAAAATAAGCTGTTTTAATTGACATTGTTTACTGACCTATAATAATGTAACTAAAAAAAATACAAAATGACCAAAAAAAACGTGGAATCCATTTTCATAATCAGACTGCGAAATTGCGAAAATGCTCATGAATAATATTTAAATTTCTTGTTCTCGTACATTATTTGGCCCTTCGCTGGATTCAGTGGAAACGATAGCAGTCGCAAACCTTGAATAAAAATCTGTTGAAGGTCTCTGTAATGAGTGTAAATGTTCGTTACGTTGAAAATGGTGAAATGAAGAAGAGGATGGTTGGTCATGGATTTGCATTGATGGGTGTATTTGAACTGGTGAAACAGGTGACTGGTATAACTGATTGTGCATTGGTACGTTATGCATATGATGTTGTATGTGTGGTGCTGTATATAGTCGTGGGGCCGGTGCGACTGACGAGGTTCTAAAAGCGCTATTTCGTAGGAATTTACCAGTTCAAGTACCTTACTTTTGACTTTAGCCTGCCATAGTGGGAGAAACGTGGCGGTGGTTTTTGCCATGCAAGTAAAAAATTCTTGCCCTGTACATATTCTTTTAGTAACTCTGGCAAGGATTCCGTTTTCTTGGCATCTGTTTTTCTGACTGAAGTCTTTGTTGTTTTCTTTGTAAGCGTGCAACTTTTTGAACTTGCAGTACGAGATGCTGGTCTTGCAATGGTCGCGACGCTTGAAGGACGAGATTGTGGAGTGTTAGGTAGCGACAAGGAGGGACTTGTTGGAATTTCATCAAATTCATCTTCGACAGCTTGCTCCTCTGATTTTTCCAACTGTCTCGAAATAGTTTCCTCAGCTTCTACGTCATCTTCGAAGTTCTCATCCGTTTCGTAATCACAAATATTTGTCTGCGCCCTGCAATAAATACAGAGTGGTACTGATTATCCAGAAAGTAAAAGTTAGTAGTTATCTATAACAATAAAAAAGTTATAATACTCACTCCCTTCCTCTAATATATGGCAAAAGAAAGCTCATGACTTCCCAATACTTCCATTTTTTGCCACTTGTTGCAGCTTGTCCGCTTTTAGTTTGATTGTTTTTTGCAGCCTTCTGGAAACAATCTCTAAGCGATTTCCATTTCTTTTTACAAGTCTGGCATGAAGTAATAAACAAAAAAAAATCTCAGAAACCTTGCAGTTAAAAACTGAGTTTTAGAATTCAACTACGAATAATTAAGCGACCCACTGAAATAAATGCATACATTATCATTTAGGTTTTCTGTTCCAGGTTTTTGGCTACAGGGGCAGACTACCAGACGCTGTCATTTAACTTCAGAATAGGACACTCTACCATACAAAAGATTGTAACTCATACTAGTAACGCACTCTGGGAGACTTTAAAAAACGAGGTCATGCCACAACCGACAACAGAACTACTTCAGAGCTGTGCAAAAAAAAATTGAAGAACTCTGGAATTATCCTAATTGCGTAGCTGCGATTGATGGAAAGCATATTACCATACAAGCACCTGCGGGAGGTGGATCGCTTTATTTCAATTACAAAAAAACATTTTCCATAGTGCTATTAGCAATGGTAGATGCCGAATACAGGTTTGTTGCTGTGGATGTTGGTGCCCATGGGAAGAACAGCGATGGTGGAATATTCAGTGAATCTAATATGGTAAAATGTTTAAAAAACAAAACTTTTGGAATGCCTGAGGATCGCCTCATTACAAAAAATTGTAAGCCCTTGCCATACGTAATAGTGGGCGATGAAGCATTCCCTTGCAAAACGTATCTAATGCGACCTTATTAAGGGAGCGGATTACCAAAAGACAACAAGGTTTTTAATTATCGGCTTTCAAGAGCGCGCAGAGTATCCGAAAATGATTTTGGAATTCTCTGTCAAAAGTTTAGAGTTTTTTTAAATAAACTACAAATTCATCCAAAAAATGCAGACAAACTTGTTTTAGCTGCTTTGTGCCTTCATAACTTCCTTAGAAACGACCATGCTTTATTGAGAGTATTAGATGAAGAAAAAAACTTAAATAACGTGCCGATTTTAGAATCTTACCACACATTGGTGGAAAATTTTCTATGAATGCAAGTGCAGTAAGGGACAGGCTTAAAGAATATTTTATGTCTCAAGAAGGAGCACTTCCTTGGCAAGAAGATACAGTTAATGCCTTTACGATAACAATGATAATTGAAACAGTTCTATCATAATATCAGCATAATATCAGCATAATATCAGCATAATATCAGCAATAGTTTGCTCGTGGAAACCTGCCTGATATAAACCGTATCTAGTGGATGATGGTTGTTGAGGTATATTCACTAGATGTGGGGGCTTGCTTTAAACAGCTGGCCAAGTGGAAGGAGACCACAATAAAATACCCCTCAAGTCAAGGTGGAACAGCATATGCCGAGGACTGCGTGGTCAAGGGGAAGCTTGATCGCTAATATGCGGACTCTGGATACCTGGGGACATCCAGTTTAATCACCCTTACTCCTGTATGCGGGGCTCTGCGGGAGTGGACCTTATACCTCCCTAGCTACTCGTGGGATCATCCATGGACAAGAAAAAAAAGGAAAAGTTGAGCGGGCAAGCACCGCAACCGGGCACAAGTCGGAGCAATGTATCCGCAGTGCCAAAAAAAACCATAGACAAACAGGAGAGGAGAACGTCAGGAGCACCCATACCCTCAACCTCCTCAACTGCTGAGAGTTTTCGGGGAAAATCCTGGAAAAAAAGTAGAAAAACCCCCATCCTTCCTGAACTGGGCAAACCCGGAGGAAGGGACGATCCACTGAGGCGTGGACTTAGTGGAGCGGGGGTGAGATGGTATATTCGCTTTCTTGAGCAGGGACTTGCACCGACAGAAGCAAGAAAGAAAGCCGCAGAGCGCAAAAAACAAGGAGAGGAGAAGAACATCCCTCCTAAAGAAGAAAAACGAAAGCGGGAAGAGGCGACAGCCCTGTCACCGCAAGTACAGGTGAATAAGAAAAAGGAGGGCAAAACAGCCATCCCTTCTTTAGCTGGCAGCTATGCAGCTGCAGCTCAAATAATAAGAATGGCGGTTCTCCCTAGGGCGTATCCTGAGACCACTCTCAGTGCGGACGACCAAACCTTGCTGGAGAACGCAATAATAGAAGAAATGTATGCTGGATGGGAGCATAAGCTCCAATTTACGGGCATACATTTCAGACCAGGAGTCGTTCTAATCGACTGTGAAACACCACAGACTGCAGAATGGCTCCTGTTGATAATACCACAGCTGAAAAGCTGGAAGGGAGTAGAACTGATGGTGTGCCAGGGAGAAAATATCCCAAAAATGCACACCGCTACGATCTTTCTCCCAAGAAGCAAAGGCGTAGAGGAAGGAAAACTTCTTCGCTTGATAAAAGCACAGAATGAAGGTTTGGTAACAGACCAGTGGAAGGTCCTCAACCTTAAAGAAGAGGGCAAAGGCCTAGTCTTGAGGGCAGGAATAGACAATCTATCCTGTCAAAAAATCAAGAACAACGGGTTCACCATTCATTACCGGTTTGGGAAAATCCCCGTACATGGCCTCAGAAAAGAAGAGGAAAGAAACCCTGAGAAGGTTTCTATCTCCTCCAAGGCCAGCGAAGACTCGAGTAGTGTAGAAAACCTACACATCTCTAAACTCCTTGGGGAGGAGTCGCCGCTATCCGAGGAGGGAAAGGAGTTTGGGTCGGAGGAAGGGGACAGCACTCTTACAGAAGGGGACATCACCCTGACGAAAGAGGGTAATACCCAACCTGAAAACCAACAGGATGTCGGGGATTAACTTAGCTCAGGTTAATGCTCACCATGCCAAAGGAGCATCGGCGGTGATCACAAGATTGTTCACTAAGGACCAATGGGGGATGTGTTTGATCCAAGAACCATGGGTCAATAATAACCTGGTAAGAGGATTAGCATGTAAAGATGCTAAAATAGTATATCACTCAGGTAGTGATATACCAAGAACATGTATTATGATAAGGAACAATATTAACTATTTTTGTCTTTCAGAATACATGACTCGAGACCTCGTTCCAGTTCGAGCACTCTTCGAACACAAGAAGGAGGGCAAGGAGATAGTAATAGCCTCATGTTACTTTGCGGGAGACGGGATAGCACCACCCCCCGAGGTACAAAGGCTGGTGAAGTACTGTGAAGAGAAGAGACTACCTCTACTCTTAGCATGTGATGCCAATGCACACAATACTGTTTGAGGCAGTAGCAATACCAACCAGAGAGGTGAGCAGCTTTTAGAATATATCCTTAATAAAAACCTTAATATTCACAATATAGGGAATACCCCCACATTTGTAACAAGGGTAAGGCAAGAAGTTTTAGATGTCACACTGGCAACACAGGATCTAAAACATATAGTAAAAGATTGGAGAGTTTCGGGCGAACCATCTCTCTCCGATCATAGCATCATAACATTCAAGTTAGAGCTAGGCAAACCTGAGGTGAGCCCCAGAAGAAAACCAAGAAAAACAGATTGGGACAACTATAACACCTGTCTGAAAGAGAACCTAGCACACATCCAGAGAAAAGGGAGGGCTAAGCACCATCTCGATGTGGAAAATGAGCTTGAGGACCTGAACAGGGCAATAATCGATGCATTTGAATCGAGCTGCCCTCTTCAAGAACAACGAAGCAGCAGAGATGTACCCTGGTGGAATAAACATCTGTCAGAATTAAGATCTCAAACCCGGGACCTTTTTAATAGAGCAAAACTCACTGGAGACTGGCAGAGATACACCGAGGTGAGAAACACCTACTATAAGGAAATTAGAAAAGCTAAAAGAAATAGCTTCAGAAAATTCTGTGAATATATAAACACAACACCTGCTGCGGCAAGACTTTACAAAGTCATGGCAAAAGGTAGGGTCAACACATATATGGCTTTAAGGAAGCCAGACGGTAAATATACCGAAAATGTGGAAGAAAGAGTGAAACTCTTACTAGAAACTCATTTTCCTGGGAGTAGCCCAAATAGGGGAGATAGTTCTATCGAAGGTCATAACAGACCTTCGAGAGAAAGCACTACAATGGCTAAGCACATCTGTAGTAACGAACGGTTAAAATGGGCTATGAACACCTTTTCACCATTCAAGGCACCGAGAGCTGATGGAATTTTCCCAATATTGCTCCAGCAAGGACAAGACGAAATTCTACCACATTTGGTTATGATTAGTCGAAGCAGCTTATAACTGGGTTATATGCCAGAAGCATGGAGAAGGGCAATAGTAACCTTCATTCCAAAAGCTGGAAAAAGGGACACAACAAACCCCAAATCCTTCAGACCAATTAGCCTAACATCGTTTGTGCTCAAAACGATGGAAAAAGCTATTGACAACTACATTAGAGCGGAAATCCTAGAGAGACTACCTCTCCACCCGCATCAGCATGCTTACCGGGCAGGCAGATCTACGGAGACTGCACTGGTACAACTGACGGAGGATATCCGAGGTGCTCTAGACAACCAAGAAGCCGTAGTATGCGCCTTTTTGGATATAGAAGGAGCTTTTGACAATACTCCTCATGAGGCTGTCAAAAGAGCATTAAATAGAAGAGGTGTAGACAGCACAACATCCAAATGGATGTCGGAACTGCTCACCACTAGAGTAGCAGAGACGAGGACGAGCAAAGACATTGTCTCCATCTGTACAACCAGAGGATGTCCACAGGGAGGAGTAGCATCCCCATTAATGTGGAGCCTGACGGTTGACGAACTCCTGTGTGGTTTGACTGACCTCGGAATATCCTGCCAAGGATATGCTGATGATATTGTCATAACAGCCAGGGGAAAATTCGAAAATACCCTTTGTGACATCGTACAAAATGGTCTGAACTATACAAATAGCTGGTGTAGGCAAGTGGGACTCAACATCAACCCCACCAAAACCATCTTAATAGCCTTCACTAAGAAAAGAAAGCTCAACCTCAAAACCATTAAACTTAATGGGAGCGAGGTTGAATGGAGACAGGAAGTCAAGTATCTAGGTTTGACTCTAGACAGTAAACTCCTGTGGAACAAACACGAAAAGGAGATTATATACAAAGCAAAAATGGCTCTAATAGTGTGCAGGAATCTGGCAGCGAGAAATTGGGGGTGCAACCCAAAAATCCTGAGCTGGATGTACACTGCCTTAGTGAGACCAATTATCACTTATGGAGCCATTGCGTGGAGTAGTAGAACTAGCCTATTGACAACGAGAGAAAACCTCTCAAAAATTCAAAGACTAGCCTGTATGTGCATTACAGGAGCAATGAGAACATGCCCAACGGCAGCCATGGAAGTTATTCTCAACCTCACACCACTACATATGGTGGTGGAAAGTGTTGCAGAAAGAACAAGATACAGACTAAGTAGAGAGGGAATCATTAAAAAAAAACCACCTCCTTACTTCTTAGAAATCAAAAAACCTTGGACATGCCACAAGATGGTATGATGAAAAAGTATAATTTTTCAAAGAAATTCGATACGGAATTAAGCAACAAGAAGGAATGGGATCCAAATACCATTACCAGACTTGGAAAGAATGCCATTCAATGGTACACGGATGGCTCAAAAGCAATAGAAGGAACTGGGATAGGAGTGTACGGGCCAGGAACTAAACACTCTGAAAGCTTGGGAAAAACCCCGAGTATCTTTCAAGCGGAAATTCACGCCATAAGAAAGTGTGCCCAGTTCAATATTGATAAAGGATATAGAAGGCAAAGGATTATCATAATGTCGGATAGTCAAGCAGTCATTAGAGCACTGAGCTCTTGTGTTATCAGTTCCAAAAAGGTGTGGGAATGCCTAGGCAAACTAAATGAACTAGGCGAGAACAATATAGTCACCTTACTGTGGATTCCAGGACACACAGGGATAGAAGGAAATGAAATAGCAGATGAACTAGCAAAGAGGGGGACTGGAACACCCTTTTGGGGGCCGGAACCCTTTTGCCGTATCAGCTCCAATGTAATATTGGAAGAAATAGGCAAAGCCGAAGAAAAGAAAGATCTGACCATTGGAAAGATCTAGTAGGAGTTAGGCAATCAAAGATTCTTCTGGGTAACTACAACCTGTTGAGATTAAATGAATGCATAAGTCAAAGTAAAACTGCACTAAGAGTTTTAACAGGCATCCTTACGGGACATTGTCGCCTGAATGGGCACCTGAAAAGGCCCAAAATAGTGGAGGAAGAAGAATGTAGATTCTGTGGTATGGAAGAAGAAACCTCCATCCACATACTTGCGAACTGCACAGCAATTCAGAATCCTAGGGCACAACACCTTGGAGGTTACTGGATAGAAGAGGAACATTTACCTAAGTTAAAGCCTGCAGATATCCTAAAATTCCTCCGGGAAATAGGACTAAAGGAGCTACTAGTCTCTGAGACTTTCCTCAGGAACTAAGTAGAAGTAAGGGGGCACAATAGATCTTTTAGGTCTCAGTGAATGTCACCCCAATCTACATACATACATACATACATACATACATCATAATTTTTGTTTTTTTAGTGCCAATTTCAAGAACGAGCTATACAAAAGCAACAAATAACTGTTTCATAAAAGAGTTCTCTATATTCAATTTAACGGGCATATTTTCGACAATGTGTCGACATATTCCCAAGATGAATCTTATTTTGTTACAGGAATCTTCAACTGATTTCAATTTAAAAATACATACTAATTAACTCTATAATAAATTTTAGATTTAGTTGGCTCTCTTGTGACAAATTCAATAGGAACTTACCACTTTCGTTCATTTTCTTCCCAATTTCGGACCATATATTCTCCCGTCTATTTTGATTACTGTAATTTCTATTCGCCATGTCGTACAGTTCTTCGTACTCGCTGACAAGTACTATCAATCTATCAACTGCTTCCCCGTCCATATTCAATTTTATACTGCAGTCTTCAGGTCACAGCTTGCTTTTGATGCGTTGATGATCCCCACTTATGCGTCGGCAGGCAGTCACGAACGTTTTCGACGCGAGCCAACGCTTGGGGTCGCATTGAAATTTTGAAGCTCCGTGACGCGAAGCCACGCTTCGCCTACGTGGGAACCGTGGCATTTATTTACATGCAAACAATTGTAAGCTTCATTTTGAAGCGACGCTTAGGTGGGAATCGACCTTAAAACTCTTCTTAGTTCCACAAATTTTGTCTTCCCTAACTCGGTGTACCTAAATTCAATTATGCCGATGCTGAAGCTGAAAATCTTGAATTTCCATCCATGCGGAAAGAGAGTCATTAAAAGGAATGCTAGTAAAATCCATTTAGTCTGGTTTTATCAAGAAGGAGCACATGTTAACATGTTTATCAAAATCTTGAACTATTCCAGGAAACTTTTCTTTCAGTGAAGTCATGTGGTTTAACATTTCCATTTCCACGTAAGCTTGATTTTTTCACAACAAAAATGACCTAATTTATCCCAAACATTCCACAAATCTAGAAAGTCTTTACCGCGGCTAAGCTAGCGTATATTGCTATGTAATGTAATACCTGAATTATTGTAAAAATGACTTGAATTGTCTGTGAGTTAATGAAGAAGGACCAGCAATGTAGTTGACAATTTTTACAACAGTAAACAGCTTCCGCTCGAGATCTTCGCGCGTAAACTTTCATGATGAATAATGCAAAAAGTATAATAATAATTCAAAAGTGGTCGACCAACGCGTGCAGTAAGAAGAAATACAAATCTCATATGTGTTCCGATCACAGCGGGTGCGCCATCTGTAGTTACGCAAAAAATCTAAGTTAAGTCTAGTCCCCGTTTCTCAAAATGTTTAACGAATTCTGATGGTATAACTTCTCCTCTTGTCGCTCCTTCGAATGGTAGCATACAGATCAGTTCTTCATAAACACGGTTATTGTCAAAGTACCGCGCAACGATTGCCAACCGGGAAATGTCATTAACGTCGACACTTTCATCCAACGAAATACTAAAAACGATATTCCGTTTAATGGCATCGATCTGTTGTTTCCGTACATTTTCTGCCATTTCAGTAACTCGCCTCTCAATAGTCCGCGTTGATGGTGGTATATCTTTAATCCGGACCAGTATTGCTTGTTTATTAGGAAAATCATCAAACAATACATCTGTACTTCTCAGAAACGTTTGCTCCATAAATTCCCCATCAGTGAAAGGTCTTCCCTTTGCTGCCAAAGATTGTGCAATTTTAAAACTGCATTCCGTTGCTTGATATTTCCTTTGGCTAATTTTTGTAAAGAATGTTGCCTGCTTTGTATTCTGAGCAACTGCTCGTCGGATTGTCTCCGTTCTATCAGCATTATCCTTAAACCCCGATACATATCTTGTTTGAAAGTGTCGTTGAACACTAGATGTCCGGAATACTACGCTTTCCCGACATAATGCACATATGGCTCGATTTATTTGCTGTACAAAACCATAATCACTTGTCCAAGAACTTTGAAAGGGCCGAACGTCTAATTTCTGCTTTTAAGCCGCCATAAGACTGATTTAATAGCGCACTTGTACGTTACAGGTTGATAAATAATGTTACGATTAACTATCCTGGGTCCGTCCAATAACAACACCTGGTACAACTTTTACCACTAAACTTTGACTTCGGAACTTATCTTTACAATAGCTCATACTAAACTAAACTAACTCTAACTGAATACACGCTTATATAATGGTTAATCCGCCTCCTAGAAGTTTCCCGTATAACCGTGGCAATGCCGCTCACCGGGCTTTCGAAAAGCCGAGAATCACCTGCTCGCGTATTCCCTTTTCTAGAAACGTCCCGTCGCGGTCGCGTCGTTCTAGCCTAGCCTGCCATTACTTAGCTCGGTTCTAATACTAATGTCTATTAATAATATTATCTCATACACAGAAAAACAATATGTCTTTGTATATTTACAGCACGACTATATTTTATATAATATACATTTCTTTGATTTGTCAAATATATATCTTGATCTGGATTTCATTTGTTGGAAAAGCCAAATAAACACATTTAGTTTTACAGTGAAAATATGTATTGCTGATTTTTAATAATAATTATATTTTTAAATTGTAGAGAGCGAACTTTAAAAGCTACTGGGGTGAGTAGAAGTACTTACACCAAAATTAAAAATGAATCCTCAGGTATTGAAAAAGGAGCATCTACATCCCTTAGATCTCCTCAAAGAAATAGATCTAGGAAAAAAAGGTACTGGAAGCACTAAATTTTGGAGAATTGCAAAGGATTTGGGATATCATTAATAATTGTTACATCCTGGAGAAAAGAGCTCCTACTTTAACATGTAAGTTTGATTAAAGTATAATAAAGGTACTAAAATAATTACAAGAAACTTTTGTCAGTTTACTTTTGGTATGAGTTTTTACGCTAGAATTACTTTTAATAGTTTAATAGATAAATAATTTTTTATAAAAATATATTTATTTTTTCTAGGCATTCTGCAGAAAGTGCACACTGTTTTACCTGAGTTCACTATAAGTAAAACTTCTTTGTGGCGGCTGTTGAAAAGTATGGGCTTTAGGTAAGTAGTTTTTATCAGTTATTGGAGTGTTAGAAGGGAAAATAATGTTGAGAATGAGGAAAATTGTGAAATGGGTAGAACAAACTCAGAACAAAAAATGTAAATAAAGCTACAATAGGCATTGTAAAATTGAAAATATTAAAAGTTAACATGCATAACTATTCATTTGAAAATATTGTATCTGTTGTAGATGGCTGCGCACAAATATAAAAGAAAGGTGATTATGGAATCACCACCATATTCGCCACTTTCTTAGAAAATATTATTAAATATTGAACCGAAGGATGGAATATTGTGTATACTGATGAAACATACATTCACAGCTCCCATGTGCAATCCAAGGGATGGTACGTGGATGGTACGTTATATCAGAGAAAGGTTCGAAAAAGCCAATCACAAAAGGGAGGAGACTTGTGATTGTGCATGCAGGTGGAGAAAAGGGATTTATTCCTAATGCCCTATTAATTTTTCGTTCATGTTTGTATTAATTATATATACTTATCGAAAAGTGATATTTTGTAAGTGACTTCATATTTATTTAAATATAATAAGAATCTATTCGAGTTTCAGCACTGTTTGCAACTGTACGAAGCAATGACATAGTATAATGCAGTATAGTTATTTGAGTCAATCATACAACCAAGATGTCACCACTATTTTTCATATATAAATTTTTTTTTCAAGTTCCTATTTTGTGTTTTTTACCTTCTTTAATAATATAAGAACGTAATTGAGACTTAATTTTTGGCTGATTTCATCGAACATCGCCAATCGTTAATTGAAAGTATAGATATTTCAACGATACCAAGTATTTTCATTTATATATAATAACTCTAAAGTAGAACTAGTATAGTAGTTTGTGCAACTAGTGTGGATATGATGGCCATATCGCACGAGGACGAAGTTTGAGCACGACGCCGTAGGCGGAGTGCTCAATCGTCCGAGAGCGATATGGACAATCCACACGAGTCGAACAGTATATTTTTTCTACGACCCACTTAAGAAAAAATCTAGAACATTTTATTAAACTATAATATAACTTCAAATTAAAATTTTTTAATAATTTTACTATTATTATTATTTTATTATTATTTAGAAATAAAATTAAAATTTAAAAAAAATTTCCCAACGGGGAATCGAACTCGGATCTACCGCGTGAGAGGCTGGGATACTTACCACTGGACTACCGACGAATATACTAATCATCTATCTATAACGACAAATGTATTACATAAAAACTGACGTTTGTCAGGAGTACCCTTAAATATTCAATTTATTCTGTTTCTATACGTTATACGTCTCCTTTGCGGCTAAGCTAATATCTGGTGGAAAATTATTTATTGATTCATCACTGGAATCACTCATTTTTACTAATATTTTTCTTAAAAACTATAGATATATTTTGACAAGTTATTTTGACCTTTCTATGAAATTGAAAAAAGATTAGTTGGCGGTTACTAAACGCAAATGCTGATTGGTGGATTTCATATACGTTCTTGGATGTATATGAAATCATATCCGTTCAGTTAACCGGAATGGCCTACATTTACATTCTGTAAATTGTGCAGAAAATGGATAATATACATGTGGGTGTAGAAAAAACTCTTTTGACTTATATAGCAGACTTAAGTTCAATCAAAACCTTATAAAATAACGTAGTTATACCCACCTTCCCATATGCAAGCAGTGTTTGGGCTCTTCGATACTTGGACCAAATTGAAAAAATCCAAGGCAATTTTTGGAAAAACTTATTATTTATACAAACGCGTACAGCTGCATACATAATACGAACAGAAGTAATATATGTAAATAATAACTCGTATTTGAACAAAACAAAATCAATTTGCACAATATGTAATCAACAACCACCTGAATCCCTTGAGCACGTCATCCTGACTTGTCCGATGTATAGTGGTTTACGAGGCTCGTTAGTAAAATTCGAGAGATATTCAGATGATCTTGACGCTTTATTGATTTCAAACGACGCTATGATAATGCAAAAGCTTCACAGGTTTATGAACCATGCAATGAAACTTAGAGCATTCATTATAAATGAATGACTGAATGACCTCAACCAGTCCGAAATTTTCTTTTCTGTTATGTTTTTATTAATTATTCTTACTCTTTATCTCATCACTCGGTCATGTACTTTTCGCATTAATAGATGTAACCTAATCTTCTCCTCTTGTTCATGTACTATCATTGTTATACTAGAAAACAATAAATTTATTTATTTTATTTATTTTCATATACCAGTGTCTATTGTATGTGAAAATGTCTCGAAAAGCTTCGAAGAATTCCCAAATATGTTTTATTTAAACTATACATATATGATAATAGTTATTTATGCAACAAGTGCATAAAGTGGTGCTTTTTTCACGAGAGGGAAAGTTGACACATGAGCCGCAGGCGAATGCTTTAATTCCATGAGTGAAAAAAAGACAATTTATGCATATGTTGCATACACTATTTTTTCTACAAACAAGCAAAAACCAAAAAAATGTTATTTAGGTTGCTCTAAATGGATTAAAAATGGCGTCGATTTGAATGTTTCCGTTTGTCATGATGACAAAACGCTAAGTAAAATGTCACTTATAGCACTAGTGCTAAAAGTATTTTACTTTTAACACCAGTGTCATAAAATGGCATTTTAGACACTGACAGCATGCGTTAAAAATTATACTTTTACTGACGTTTGTAGAAAAATACATTTTTAATATTCCAATTTTGTGTTAACCTAAAAAATGTGAAAACGTTACGCTACTGTTTCACAATTATACAATATGGCGCTGGTTTTGACAACAAGTTCGCGCAGACGACTGCAACTTCAAGTGGCTTCTTCTTATGTGAAACGGAGTCTACCACCGGATACATAATATAGTTTTGATTGATAAATGGTTTACTTTACACTGAAACATGAAGTAGTATAGTCTTCGGAAATGTTCCCATCTTGTATCCCAATCCAAGTTATAATATATTTCTCTGTAATAATTATATGAAATGGAACTGTAGCAGATTTTTTCTACTTATTTCCGCAGTTTTAGCATGCCTGCGGCAAGTGAATTCCAGCGTAGTGTTTATTTAAATTGAGGAAAATTACAGCGACTACTCATAATATTATTCTTTCCATAGATAATCGAAATATTCATTAAATTATATCTATTACCTATATTATAAACTGCCGTTAAATAGCGAAACTAGTTTAAAGTTCCTACAATGTTTTTATTATTAAACACTATTATAAACACTATACTGTATTTCCTCTTCCGTAGGAGCAAAGTGCCTCATTATCTATTCAAAAGTACTATAAATATATATATATATATATATATATTGATATGATATTTTATTTTGTGTCTTATAATTTTTTTATATTTTTATTGTACTCGGAATAATTTCAAATTTTGCAATTTTGATTTACTACACAGTGTACTCACCCTTTTTTATAAAATCTCAGCTTCTCAGGGTTTGGGTTCATGGGTTTAATGTGTATGAAATCTAATTACTGTCCTTTTTTTTATGGGCGCCAAAATTCAATGTTATTTAAATAAAATTTTTAATAAAGTTTTTAACATCTGATTTGGATTTAAACACTTTCCTAAATATGGTCCTGCGTAGTCACCCTGAAAGTGCCCCAGTGATGTGTAACAGGTGTATTTTATGAAAATTAATTTTGTGAACATAAATTAGCAAGATAAACATCAAATACTATCTCTAAAAGTAAATTCTTTGTTTGATTGTCATTGACCAATCAAATTAACTTGTAGTTGTTCATTAAAAAGATTTTATTATATTCTTTGATAGATTAAATCTTTTTCAAAAGAAAGCATCATATTTTAAATTTCTAAATGGATTACTTAAGTTTAAATCTTTTAATAATTAAATTTTGACATATTCAATTTAGGTTGGTAATTTTCCTGTTCTAGCTGACAATTCTATGTTCAAACCTGTCATACATCAGATGATAAATACTTTCACAAGTGTCATAGATCTAATAACTGTAGTTTCTCTATTTTAGATTCTACCATAATACGAATAAAATTTCGTAATGCTTTTGGACAAATTTAATTTTACATTAAGAAATTCAAGATATTACATAAATAGGCCAAGCAATAGGTAAATATTTTTGACAAAAATCCTAGTAGAAAACGGATGATGCCATCATGTGAAAGACATTACGTAGTATCATTTTGATATGTTTTGGACACGCAAATGTTTTTCAGTAATTTTTTATCAACATTTAAAACGAAAAAAAATTTTTTTTCAGTTTTTTTCATATAGCGTAAAACGTACTGAAGCAATCGCAATGGTATGTAAAGATAAATTGTAGATAATTGAAATACAAACAAAATGAGGGGTCGAGCGGGTCAATCGGATAATTAGGAACCGAGAAAATCAGGAAAAGCCGAAAAATTAGTAATTTTTTTTTAATTCATATCTTCGTCATTTTTCAATTGCAAGAGCTGAAACTTGGCACAAAAAAAGTTCTTCATATGTCCTTTATATGCGCGAAGAGCAGACGCCAAACGACGGTTACTTTTATCGCAATTACAATTTTAATTTTTTCATACGATAATTTTCAACGTGTCTGGATGCGTTGTCGATTGTCCGATTTTAAATTTGAAAACGGTTTTGAAAAGTGTAAATGTAGAGCAATAAAACGTATATTCTCGATTTGAAATCAAGTGATGCGAAGTCGGCCAAAAACGCCAATTAACATCGCCGAAAATGACCAAGAGCTGTAAAGTGGTGGAGTAGTATAGGGGGAAGCGGCGAGAGAGCGGTGTCTATGCTTTGCGTTTGATTATTTTGTCAAATAATAAAGGTATTCCATTTTTATTTTTTTATTTTCAAGTACCTGGAGTCGACACACGAGTCGAATTTATCGACGAGCCTAATACATTTGAACAGAAAAAACAATTAGTGGAGCAATCGAAATTTCGACCTTCTGCACACCGTTGTCGATTTAATTGCTACGTTTTTTTGAATTTTTTAAAGCTATTAATTTGCTAGATTCTCGTATACGTACGTTGACATGTTTGGTGGATAGTAATTTCTTTCAAGTTTTCCAACTTGATGTGCTTTTTATCCTTTCGCTTCAAACTTGCTTGAATAAGACGCAAAGTAAACAGGCATCTTTACTATACTCGCTTGCTCCGTTGCTTGGCCTAAAAAACCATAAACATTCCCGTTTAAAGGTGGATCTTATATTTGATACCAGGTGATTTGTTTGAGTTTTCTTTATATAATTGAATTTTAGACTTTATCCATTGTAGGTATGTATGTACGAGGTACGGGTCCGGTAAGGTTTGCGACCCTCGGAATTTTGCAACGATTTTTTTCTTATTCGAAAGCCCTATTTCTATAGAACATTTTAAAAGAAAAAAATTCTTGGATCATATACTTTTGAAAGAGAAAATCGCAATTTAAAGTACTAAAAATCCGCCATTTTTTTTTTTGACAATTTTTGACAATTATGTCTAGATATCAGATGGTGGATTGAACAATGTTGCCAGTTCTCATTTCCGTAAGTCGTTACGGCTTGGAAATACTTTACAAAAGAATTTTTACTAAAAAATTCAGAAAGATTCAGAATTTATAGAAAAAATCCAAAAAACAATATTTTTTCACCATGACCACTATTTGGACAAATACTTTATTTGAAAAATAGTTTAAAGCTTTTGATCATGGCTAATGTAATCTCAACGATAGAAGAAAGTATGACGTGTTGAGACCAAACCTAACCAAACCTAACCAAACCTAACCAAACCTAACCAAACCTAACCAAACCTAACCAAACCTAACCAAACCTAACCAAACCTAACCAAACCTAACCAAACCTAACCAAACCTAACCAAACCTAACCAAACCTAACCAAACCTAACCAAACCTAACCAAACCTAACCAAACCTAACCAAACCTAACCAAACCTAACCAAACCTAACCAAACCTAACCAAACCTAACCAAACCTAACCAAACCTAACCAAACCTAACCAAACCTAACCAAACCTAACCAAACCTAACCAAACCTAACCAAACCTAACCAAACCAAACCAAACCAAACCAAACCAAACCAAACCAAACCAAACCAAACCAAACCAAACCAAACCAAACCAAACCAAACCAAACCAAACCAAACCAAACCAAACCAAACCAAACCAAACCAAACCAAACCAAACCAAACCAAACCTAACCAAACCTAACCAAACCTAACCAAACCTAACCAAACCTAACCAAACCTAACCAAACCTAACCAAACCTAACCAAACCTAACCAAACCTAACCAAACCTAACCAAACCTAACCAAACCTAACCAAACCTAACCAAACCTAACCAAACCTAACCAAACCTAACCAAACCAAACCAAACCAAACCAAACCAAACCAAACCAAACCAAACCAAACCAAACCAAACCAAACCAAACCAAACCAAACCAAACCAAACCAAACCAAACCAAACCAAACCAAACCTAACCAAACCTAACCAAACCTAACCAAACCTAACCAAACCTAACCAAACCTAACCAAACCTAACCAAACCTAACCAAACCTAACCAAACCTAACCAAACCTAACCAAACCTAACCAAACCTAACCAAACCTAACCAAACCTAACCAAACCTAACCAAACCTAACCAAACCTAACCAAACCTAACCAAACCTAACCAAACCTAACCAAACCTAACCAAACCTAACCATACCAAACCTAACCAAACCTAATCAAACCTAACCAAACCTAACCTACATAACGAATAATGTATAAATTAAATTAATATATTATTCACTATATTGCTATAAAACTGTATTAGGTACAGCAGTAAGTTTGTTATAAACTCTTACATTTAATGTAAGAAATAAAGCAAATCTAAGATAAACATCTAAGGATGCTTAATATTTCAATTTTTATCATTATAAATGCAAATCATTTTATATTTTTATATATTCCTGTAATCTCTTACAATGCAAAATTAATTCAACTAAAAGAAAATAAACACCATTTGACAACGCCGCTTAGCTATTACCTGATCACACAAAAATCATGATTTGTTATCGTGAGGTATCTTAAGCCCGTTTGTAATTATCAATGATTTAGTACAAGTTTTAGTCAATTTTTTAGGATCCTAAATAATTGATAAATACATACACATTTTTTATCAATTTTTTGGTCAATTTTCAAATCATCAAAACTTGCCTATTTCTGTTCAATTTTAATTGACGTGATATATTCATAGAACCGGTCCTATTTTCTATCAATTAATTGACAGCTTAGGGCAAAAAATAGGGTAATATTTACTTTATACGTTGCTTATTTTTGCAGTTTCAAAGAGATTGGTGTCACTGATTCTGCAACATAACCTCTATAGTCTCTTACAGTATTTATCTATGTCTATTCGTTTATTTATTTCCTCACCATATTTTATAAAAAGTGAAAAGTTCGAAATAAATTTAGCATTATTGCATGAAAAATGTCGTGGTCACATGATCAAGTAGTTTCACTGATCGAACTTTATAGAGAAAGGCCATGCCTTTATAAAGTCAAAAGTGCACAATATAAAAATAAGCATATGCGTGCTTCTGCTTATGAAAGCATTTTAAATGGATTAAAAACTATACGACCAGGGACAAGTATACAGGAAATAAAGGCAAAAGTAAACGGTCTCAGGACGAATTTCTTGACAGAATACAAAAAACATATGAAATCAATGAAAAGTGGTTCTGGTCAAGATTCGGTAAGTAAGCTTTGTTTTTTTCAATACTTTACTAATTTTTTTATCAATTTTAAGATATATACACCTTCCTTATGGTACTACGATAATATGTATTTTATTCTGGAACATGTTACTTCAAGGAATACCATAGATTCCATTGAAGAAACACTTTATCCGAATTCTATCACAGATGAAGATAATGTAACTGAAGAACAAACCGAAGTCACAGAATATGTTACTGTAAGTGATAAAATTTTTATAGGTCCTATACATGCGAGCAGTTAGATGAAGTCTGTCAAAATAATATAATAAATATGTTGTTTAGATCCAGATATGGAATTTCTATAAAGTAAAAATTTTGAGCTTTCAGCCGTAGGGGAAATGCAAAGAACAAGCAAAAAAATGACTCAGTGAACTGCTTCTCACATACATATTTTCTCTAAAGTTTTCTTTTTCCGGACCAGTATTGCTTGTTTATTAGGAAAATCATCAAACAATACATCTGTACTTCTCAGAAACGTTTGCTCCATAAATTCCCCATCAGTGAAAGGTCTTCCCTTTGCTGCCAAAGATTGTGCAATTTTAAAACTGCATTCCGTTGCTTGATATTTCCTTTGGCTAATTTTTGTAAAGAATGTTGCCTGCTTTGTATTCTGAGCAACTGCTCGTCGGATTGTCTCCGTTCTATCAGCATTATCCTTAAACCCCGATACATATCTTGTTTGAAAGTGTCGTTGAACACTAGATGTCCGGAATACTACGCTTTCCCGACATAATGCACATATGGCTCGATTTATTTGCTGTACAAAACCATAATCACTTGTCCAAGAACTTTGAAAGGGCCGAACGTCTAATTTCTGCTTTTAAGCCGCCATAAGACTGATTTAATAGCGCACTTGTACGTTACAGGTTGATAAATAATGTTACGATTAACTATCCTGGGTCCGTCCAATAACAACACCTGGTACAACTTTTACCACTAAACTTTGACTTCGGAACTTATCTTTACAATAGCTCATACTAAACTAAACTAACTCTAACTGAATACACGCTTATATAATGGTTAATCCGCCTCCTAGAAGTTTCCCGTATAACCGTGGCAATGCCGCTCACCGGGCTTTCGAAAAGCCGAGAATCACCTGCTCGCGTATTCCCTTTTCTAGAAACGTCCCGTCGCGGTCGCGTCGTTCTAGCCTAGCCTGCCATTACTTAGCTCGGTTCTAATACTAATGTCTATTAATAATATTATCTCATACACAGAAAAACAATATGTCTTTGTATATTTACAGCACGACTATATTTTATATAATATACATTTCTTTGATTTGTCAAATATATATCTTGATCTGGATTTCATTTGTTGGAAAAGCCAAATAAACACATTTAGTTTTACAGTGAAAATATGTATTGCTGATTTTTAATAATAATTATATTTTTAAATTGTAGAGAGCGAACTTTAAAAGCTACTGGGGTGAGTAGAAGTACTTACACCAAAATTAAAAATGAATCCTCAGGTATTGAAAAAGGAGCATCTACATCCCTTAGATCTCCTCAAAGAAATAGATCTAGGAAAAAAAGGTACTGGAAGCACTAAATTTTGGAGAATTGCAAAGGATTTGGGATATCATTAATAATTGTTACATCCTGGAGAAAAGAGCTCCTACTTTAACATGTAAGTTTGATTAAAGTATAATAAAGGTACTAAAATAATTACAAGAAACTTTTGTCAGTTTACTTTTGGTATGAGTTTTTACGCTAGAATTACTTTTAATAGTTTAATAGATAAATAATTTTTTATAAAAATATATTTATTTTTTCTAGGCATTCTGCAGAAAGTGCACACTGTTTTACCTGAGTTCACTATAAGTAAAACTTCTTTGTGGCGGCTGTTGAAAAGTATGGGCTTTAGGTAAGTAGTTTTTATCAGTTATTGGAGTGTTAGAAGGGAAAATAATGTTGAGAATGAGGAAAATTGTGAAATGGGTAGAACAAACTCAGAACAAAAAATGTAAATAAAGCTACAATAGGCATTGTAAAATTGAAAATATTAAAAGTTAACATGCATAACTATTCATTTGAAAATATTGTATCTGTTGTAGATGGCTGCGCACAAATATAAAAGAAAGGTGATTATGGAATCACCACCATATTCGCCACTTTCTTAGAAAATATTATTAAATATTGAACCGAAGGATGGAATATTGTGTATACTGATGAAACATACATTCACAGCTCCCATGTGCAATCCAAGGGATGGTACGTGGATGGTACGTTATATCAGAGAAAGGTTCGAAAAAGCCAATCACAAAAGGGAGGAGACTTGTGATTGTGCATGCAGGTGGAGAAAAGGGATTTATTCCTAATGCCCTATTAATTTTTCGTTCATGTTTGTATTAATTATATATACTTATCGAAAAGTGATATTTTGTAAGTGACTTCATATTTATTTAAATATAATAAGAATCTATTCGAGTTTCAGCACTGTTTGCAACTGTACGAAGCAATGACATAGTATAATGCAGTATAGTTATTTGAGTCAACCATACAACCAAGATGTCACCACTATTTTTCATATATAAATTTTTTATTCAAGTTCCTATTTTGTGTTTTTTACCTTCTTTAATAATATAAGAACGTAATTGAGACTTAATTTTTGGCTGATTTCATCGAACATCGCCAATCGTTAATTGAAAGTATAGATATTTCAACGATACCAAGTATTTTCATTTATATATAATAACTCTAAAGTAGAACTAGTATAGTAGTTTGTGCAACTAGTGTGGATATGATGGCCATATCGCACGAGGACGAAGTTTGAGCACGACGCCGTAGGCGGAGTGCTCAATCGTCCGAGAGCGATATGGACAATCCACACGAGTCGAACAGTATATTTTTTCTACGACCCACTTAAGAAAAAATCTAGAACATTTTATTAAACTATAATATAACTTCAAATTAAAATTTTTTAATAATTTTACTATTATTATTATTTTATTATTATTTAGAAATAAAATTAAAATTTAAAAAAAATTTCCCAACGGGGAATCGAACTCGGATCTACCGCGTGAGAGGCTGGGATACTTACCACTGGACTACCGACGAATATACTAATCATCTATCTATAACGACAAATGTATTACATAAAAACTGACGTTTGTCAGGAGTACCCTTAAATATTCAATTTATTCTGTTTCTATACGTTATACGTCTCCTTTGCGGCTAAGCTAATATCTGGTGGAAAATTATTTATTGATTCATCACTGGAATCACTCATTTTTACTAATATTTTTCTTAAAAACTATAGATATATTTTGACAAGTTATTTTGACCTTTCTATGAAATTGAAAAAAGATTAGTTGGCGGTTACTAAACGCAAATGCTGATTGGTGGATTTCATATACGTTCTTGGATGTATATGAAATCATATCCGTTCAGTTAACCGGAATGGCCTACATTTACATTCTGTAAATTGTGCAGAAAATGGATAATATACATGTGGGTGTAGAAAAAACTCTTTTGACTTATATAGCAGACTTAAGTTCAATCAAAACCTTATAAAATAACGTAGTTATACCCACCTTCCCATATGCAAGCAGTGTTTGGGCTCTTCGATACTTGGACCAAATTGAAAAAATCCAAGGCAATTTTTGGAAAAACTTATTATTTATACAAACGCGTACAGCTGCATACATAATACGAACAGAAGTAATATATGTAAATAATAACTCGTATTTGAACAAAACAAAATCAATTTGCACAATATGTAATCAACAACCACCTGAATCCCTTGAGCACGTCATCCTGACTTGTCCGATGTATAGTGGTTTACGAGGCTCGTTAGTAAAATTCGAGAGATATTCAGATGATCTTGACGCTTTATTGATTTCAAACGACGCTATGATAATGCAAAAGCTTCACAGGTTTATGAACCATGCAATGAAACTTAGAGCATTCATTATAAATGAATGACTGAATGACCTCAACCAGTCCGAAATTTTCTTTTCTGTTATGTTTTTATTAATTATTCTTACTCTTTATCTCATCACTCGGTCATGTACTTTTCGCATTAATAGATGTAACCTAATCTTCTCCTCTTGTTCATGTACTATCATTGTTATACTAGAAAACAATAAATTTATTTATTTTATTTATTTTCATATACCAGTGTCTATTGTATGTGAAAATGTCTCGAAAAGCTTCGAAGAATTCCCAAATATGTTTTATTTAAACTATACATATATGATAATAGTTATTTATGCAACAAGTGCATAAAGTGGTGCTTTTTTCACGAGAGGGAAAGTTGACACATGAGCCGCAGGCGAATGCTTTAATTCCATGAGTGAAAAAAAGACAATTTATGCATATGTTGCATACACTATTTTTTCTACAAACAAGCAAAAACCAAAAAAATGTTATTTAGGTTGCTCTAAATGGATTAAAAATGGCGTCGATTTGAATGTTTCCGTTTGTCATGATGACAAAACGCTAAGTAAAATGTCACTTATAGCACTAGTGCTAAAAGTATTTTACTTTTAACACCAGTGTCATAAAATGGCATTTTAGACACTGACAGCATGCGTTAAAAATTATACTTTTACTGACGTTTGTAGAAAAATACATTTTTAATATTCCAATTTTGTGTTAACCTAAAAAATGTGAAAACGTTACGCTACTGTTTCACAATTATACAATATGGCGCTGGTTTTGACAACAAGTTCGCGCAGACGACTGCAACTTCAAGTGGCTTCTTCTTATGTGAAACGGAGTCTACCACCGGATACATAATATAGTTTTGATTGATAAATGGTTTACTTTACACTGAAACATGAAGTAGTATAGTCTTCGGAAATGTTCCCATCTTGTATCCCAATCCAAGTTATAATATATTTCTCTGTAATAATTATATGAAATGGAACTGTAGCAGATTTTTTCTACTTATTTCCGCAGTTTTAGCATGCCTGCGGCAAGTGAATTCCAGCGTAGTGTTTATTTAAATTGAGGAAAATTACAGCGACTACTCATAATATTATTCTTTCCATAGATAATCGAAATATTCATTAAATTATATCTATTACCTATATTATAAACTGCCGTTAAATAGCGAAACTAGTTTAAAGTTCCTACAATGTTTTTATTATTAAACACTATTATAAACACTATACTGTATTTCCTCTTCCGTAGGAGCAAAGTGCCTCATTATCTATTCAAAAGTACTATAAATATATATATATATATATATATTGATATGATATTTTATTTTGTGTCTTATAATTTTTTTATATTTTTATTGTACTCGGAATAATTTCAAATTTTGCAATTTTGATTTACTACACAGTGTACTCACCCTTTTTTATAAAATCTCAGCTTCTCAGGGTTTGGGTTCATGGGTTTAATGTGTATGAAATCTAATTACTGTCCTTTTTTTTATGGGCGCCAAAATTCAATGTTATTTAAATAAAATTTTTAATAAAGTTTTTAACATCTGATTTGGATTTAAACACTTTCCTAAATATGGTCCTGCGTAGTCACCCTGAAAGTGCCCCAGTGATGTGTAACAGGTGTATTTTATGAAAATTAATTTTGTGAACATAAATTAGCAAGATAAACATCAAATACTATCTCTAAAAGTAAATTCTTTGTTTGATTGTCATTGACCAATCAAATTAACTTGTAGTTGTTCATTAAAAAGATTTTATTATATTCTTTGATAGATTAAATCTTTTTCAAAAGAAAGCATCATATTTTAAATTTCTAAATGGATTACTTAAGTTTAAATCTTTTAATAATTAAATTTTGACATATTCAATTTAGGTTGGTAATTTTCCTGTTCTAGCTGACAATTCTATGTTCAAACCTGTCATACATCAGATGATAAATACTTTCACAAGTGTCATAGATCTAATAACTGTAGTTTCTCTATTTTAGATTCTACCATAATACGAATAAAATTTCGTAATGCTTTTGGACAAATTTAATTTTACATTAAGAAATTCAAGATATTACATAAATAGGCCAAGCAATAGGTAAATATTTTTGACAAAAATCCTAGTAGAAAACGGATGATGCCATCATGTGAAAGACATTACGTAGTATCATTTTGATATGTTTTGGACACGCAAATGTTTTTCAGTAATTTTTTATCAACATTTAAAACGAAAAAAAATTTTTTTTCAGTTTTTTTCATATAGCGTAAAACGTACTGAAGCAATCGCAATGGTATGTAAAGATAAATTGTAGATAATTGAAATACAAACAAAATGAGGGGTCGAGCGGGTCAATCGGATAATTAGGAACCGAGAAAATCAGGAAAAGCCGAAAAATTAGTAATTTTTTTTTAATTCATATCTTCGTCATTTTTCAATTGCAAGAGCTGAAACTTGGCACAAAAAAAGTTCTTCATATGTCCTTTATATGCGCGAAGAGCAGACGCCAAACGACGGTTACTTTTATCGCAATTACAATTTTAATTTTTTCATACGATAATTTTCAACGTGTCTGGATGCGTTGTCGATTGTCCGATTTTAAATTTGAAAACGGTTTTGAAAAGTGTAAATGTAGAGCAATAAAACGTATATTCTCGATTTGAAATCAAGTGATGCGAAGTCGGCCAAAAACGCCAATTAACATCGCCGAAAATGACCAAGAGCTGTAAAGTGGTGGAGTAGTATAGGGGGAAGCGGCGAGAGAGCGGTGTCTATGCTTTGCGTTTGATTATTTTGTCAAATAATAAAGGTATTCCATTTTTATTTTTTTATTTTCAAGTACCTGGAGTCGACACACGAGTCGAATTTATCGACGAGCCTAATACATTTGAACAGAAAAAACAATTAGTGGAGCAATCGAAATTTCGACCTTCTGCACACCGTTGTCGATTTAATTGCTACGTTTTTTTGAATTTTTTAAAGCTATTAATTTGCTAGATTCTCGTATACGTACGTTGACATGTTTGGTGGATAGTAATTTCTTTCAAGTTTTCCAACTTGATGTGCTTTTTATCCTTTCGCTTCAAACTTGCTTGAATAAGACGCAAAGTAAACAGGCATCTTTACTATACTCGCTTGCTCCGTTGCTTGGCCTAAAAAACCATAAACATTCCCGTTTAAAGGTGGATCTTATATTTGATACCAGGTGATTTGTTTGAGTTTTCTTTATATAATTGAATTTTAGACTTTATCCATTGTAGGTATGTATGTACGAGGTACGGGTCCGGTAAGGTTTGCGACCCTCGGAATTTTGCAACGATTTTTTTCTTATTCGAAAGCCCTATTTCTATAGAACATTTTAAAAGAAAAAAATTCTTGGATCATATACTTTTGAAAGAGAAAATCGCAATTTAAAGTACTAAAAATCCGCCATTTTTTTTTTGACAATTTTTGACAATTATGTCTAGATATCAGATGGTGGATTGAACAATGTTGCCAGTTCTCATTTCCGTAAGTCGTTACGGCTTGGAAATACTTTACAAAAGAATTTTTACTAAAAAATTCAGAAAGATTCAGAATTTATAGAAAAAATCCAAAAAACAATATTTTTTCACCATGACCACTATTTGGACAAATACTTTATTTGAAAAATAGTTTAAAGCTTTTGATCATGGCTAATGTAATCTCAACGATAGAAGAAAGTATGACGTGTTGAGACCAAACCTAACCAAACCTAACCAAACCTAACCAAACCTAACCAAACCTAACCAAACCTAACCAAACCTAACCAAACCTAACCAAACCTAACCAAACCTAACCAAACCTAACCAAACCTAACCAAACCTAACCAAACCTAACCAAACCTAACCAAACCTAACCAAACCTAACCAAACCTAACCAAACCTAACCAAACCTAACCAAACCTAACCAAACCTAACCAAACCTAACCAAACCTAACCAAACCTAACCAAACCTAACCAAACCTAACCAAACCTAACCAAACCTAACCAAACCTAACCAAACCTAACCAAACCTAACCAAACCTAACCAAACCTAACCAAACCTAACCAAACCTAACCAAACCTAACCAAACCTAACCAAACCTAACCAAACCTAACCAAACCTAACCAAACCTAACCAAACCTAACCAAACCTAACCAAACCTAACCAAACCTAACCAAACCTAACCAAACCTAACCAAACCTAACCAAACCTAACCAAACCTAACCAAACCTAACCAAACCTAACCAAACCTAACCAAACCTAACCAAACCTAACCAAACCTAACCAAACCTAACCAAACCTAACCAAACCTAACCAAACCTAACCAAACCTAACCAAACCTAACCAAACCTAACCAAACCTAACCAAACCTAACCAAACCTAACCAAACCTAACCAAACCTAACCAAACCTAACCAAACCTAACCAAACCTAACCAAACCTAACCAAACCTAACCAAACCTAACCAAACCTAACCAAACCTAACCAAACCTAACCAAACCTAACCAAACCAAACCAAACCAAACCAAACCAAACCAAACCAAACCAAACCAAACCAAACCAAACCAAACCAAACCAAACCAAACCAAACCAAACCAAACCAAACCAAACCAAACCAAACCAAACCAAACCAAACCTAACCAAACCTAACCAAACCTAACCAAACCTAACCAAACCTAACCAAACCTAACCAAACCTAACCAAACCTAACCAAACCTAACCAAACCTAACCAAACCTAACCAAACCTAACCAAACCTAACCAAACCTAACCATACCAAACCTAACCAAACCTAATCAAACCTAACCAAACCTAACCTACATAACGAATAATGTATAAATTAAATTAATATATTATTCACTATATTGCTATAAAACTGTATTAGGTACAGCAGTAAGTTTGTTATAAACTCTTACATTTAATGTAAGAAATAAAGCAAATCTAAGATAAACATCTAAGGATGCTTAATATTTCAATTTTTATCATTATAAATGCAAATCATTTTATATTTTTATATATTCCTGTAATCTCTTACAATGCAAAATTAATTCAACTAAAAGAAAATAAACACCATTTGACAACGCCGCTTAGCTATTACCTGATCACACAAAAATCATGATTTGTTATCGTGAGGTATCTTAAGCCCGTTTGTAATTATCAATGATTTAGTACAAGTTTTAGTCAATTTATTAGGATCCTAAATAATTGATAAATACATACACATTTTTTATCAATTTTTTGGTCAATTTTCAAATCATCAAAACTTGTCCTATTTCTGTTCAATTTTAATTGACGTGATATATTCATAGAACCGGTCCTATTTTCTATCAATTAATTGACAGCTTAGGGCAAAAAATAGGGTAATATTTACTTTATACGTTGCTTATTTTTGCAGTTTCAAAGAGATTGGTGTCACTGATTCTGCAACATAACCTCTATAGTCTCTTACAGTATTTATCTATGTCTATTCGTTTATTTATTTCCTCACCATATTTTATAAAAAGTGAAAAGTTCGAAATAAATTTAGCATTATTGCATGAAAAATGTCGTGGTCACATGATCAAGTAGTTTCACTGATCGAACTTTATAGAGAAAGGCCATGCCTTTATAAAGTCAAAAGTGCACAATATAAAAATAAGCATATGCGTGCTTCTGCTTATGAAAGCATTTTAAATGGATTAAAAACTATATGACCAGGGACAAGTATACAGGAAATAAAGGCAAAAGTAAACGGTCTCAGGACGAATTTCTTGACAGAATACAGAAAACATATGAAATCAATGAAAAGTGGTTCTGGTCAAGATTCGGTAAGTAAGCTTTGTTTTTTTCAATACTTTACTAATTTTTTTATCAATTTTAAGATATATACACCTTCCTTATGGTACTACGATAATATGTATTTTATTCTGGAACATGTTACTTCAAGGAATACCATAGATTCCATTGAAGAAACACTTTATCCGAATTCTATCACAGATGAAGATAATGTAACTGAAGAACAAACCGAAGTCACAGAATATGTTACTGTAAGTGATAAAATTTTTATAGGTCCTATACATGCGAGCAGTTAGATGAAGTCTGTCAAAATAATATAATAAATATGTTGTTTAGATCCAGATATGGAATTTCTATAAAGTAAAAATTTTGAGCTTTCAGCCGTAGGGGAAATGCAAAGAACAAGCAAAAAAATGACTCAGTGAACTGCTTCTCACATACATATTTTCTCTAAAGTTTTCTTTTTTATTAAACTTTTTTCATAGACAAAGTATTTTTGAATTAATTTAATATCTTGTATTATAGGATGAAGAGAGTAATCAGTTTTATACTACCATAGATGAAAATTGTAGTGAAAACATTACTATCGAAATAGAAAATGTTAATTCAACTGAAGCAAATAATACTCCACAAAGTATATCTCGTTTGTCTCGTACTTCCTCAAAAAAGAGAAAGCAAAGTGACGATGAACCATTACTTAGAGCTGCTAGTAATGCAATGAATAATAATGTAACAACATTAGAAATAAAGAAACAGAGTATGACGAAAGAGAAAGAAGCTGATGATGTACAAATTTTTGGAGACTTCGTTGTGAGTCGGTTAAGAAGGATTCACAGAGAAGATGTGCGAAATGAAGTGGAAGAAAAAATTACAAATCTTTTATTTCAAGCTTACAGAAATGATAAAATATAAAGCAATATTGGGTTGAAGATGAAAAAAAAAAAAGAAAATCAAATGGATGTAGACAATGTTTCAATGTAACATTATATTATTTACTTTATTCCATATTTACTCTAAAAAATATCATTTTTTAGTGTTACTGATGAACAATAATATCATTAACACTAAAAAATATATTTGGTTGGAGTAAATGTGGAATAAACTTAGTAATTTTGTACTATGTATGATGAATGAAATAAAAAAGAATACAAACATGGTTTTTCGTATTCTTTGTAGAGTTAGGAATTAAAATTTCTCACTGCTTGATCTTGCCAGGATACTGCTCCAGCTTGTGAACAGAAATATTCCTTGAACTCGTCTCGAATGTTTCTTGCTTCAGCCATTGATTTATTGCCACTTTGTCGTCCGATATTCTGTAAGGTTCTCAATGGATTATTCATTGTACTTATATCTGTATATAAACTACCATTTTCAGTGGCAAGATAATTATGTAGAACCACACAGGCAAGGGTTATAATTTCAACTTTTGGTGCTCGAAGATTTATAGGGTCAAGTAACACTCTAAATCGATTGGCCAAAATACCAAAGGCATTTTCTATTACTCTTCTTGCCCTTGAGAGACGGTAGTTGAATATTCTTTCACTATGTTCCAGTCCTCTTTGGGGATATGGTTTAATTATTATATCTTTATGAGGAAACGCATCATCAGCAACTATGACATATGGAACTGCTTTATCCCTACCTGGCAACTTCTCAGCAGGTGGAAAATTTAAAGTATTTTTGCTGAGAGTCGTTGCAAAAGTTGATTCTCGAAATACTCCGCCATCACTAATTCTCCCATTACATCCTACGTTGACATAAATTTATAATTAGCATCTGCTATTCCTATTAAAACAATGCTGTGAGCTCCTTTATAATTATAGTAGTATGATCCATCCGATCTTGGTGGTCTAAAAGCTATATGTTTACCATCCAAGGCTCCCAGACAATGTGGAAACTGCCACAAAACAAAAAATTCTTGTACTATACCCATCCATTTTTCTGCAGAGTTAGGAGTCTACAATAAAAATCATATTCATTTTAAATTTTATTGTGAAAATAGGTACTTACTTTGAGATAGTCATCTTTAAGTCGTCGATATAAAGATTCACAAACAACAGGAATAAATCTAGAAATACTACTTTCATGAACTCTTGTTGCATACATAAGTGATCGAAAAGATTCTCCGGTTGCTAAGAATCGTAAAGTAATTTGGAGCCTGCCAAAATAAATATATGTAAATATATAATTATAAGGTAAAGTATGTACATTAAAAGCGACTTCTATATACCAACCTGCTGCTTGCAGAAATAGTTTCCTGCATCAGAGTTTCCTCTTTTTCAATGTCATTTTTAACCAAGCAAAGCAAATAATTAAATTGTTCCTCTGATACACGTAAAAAATTTTTATAAGAATCTGCATCTTCTACTGCCAGTTCTTCATTCAGCATTTTAAGTGTTCCTAAGCCTTTTTCGCTCCTTCTTTTTAACCATGGTTTCCTTACGACTCTCTTGTTTATAGCTTTTCTCTTTCTCGCAACATTAATTATTACTAAATTAATAACAGCTGCTGCTGCTGTTAATAACAAAAATTCAACATCCATATTAAGAACTGTAGACTGTGTACCTAACCCTTGTATCTGACCTAACTAATGCTACATTTAAAAGTTTCCGCCAATTGCAGTGCGCATGATCACATCCTAAATAAATTATTAAAACTTTGACTGTTGCATACATTTGATTTTATAGTTTCAATGTTTAGTGTCCTAAATTTAGGATCCTAAAAAATTGACTAAAACTTGTACTAAATCATTGATAATTACAAATGGGCTTTAGACATAAGATTTTAGTGTTTATAACCTATAAGTGTCGAGTGAAAATAATATACTTCAAAATATTTCTGAAAATTGGCAAAATTAAAGTATTTTCTTCCGGTTTTTTTTGTGAAACATACTTACATTTAGTTGAAGATAATAACCTTTACAGTTTAAAGTGAAAATAGTCATCGTAAATAGCATTAAATAGTGTTCAAAAAGTATCATTTTTTGAACTAAATTCGTGATTTTTAAAGTAATTTCTGAATGATCCAACGAAATTTTTGTTCTAATCTACTTTATTTAAGGGTAGTGGAGGATTGTTTTCCATTCACTTCTCTCCTCCATTTGGGAAATGAGCTGAGTGGACTGTATATTTTTCCTGAAGCTGGTTTGGTTTTTTACTTACTTTCTATACCAGCGGCCTATGGATTACAGGCTTAGTAGCGGAGGAAGAGGATTGTGTTTTTTATTGTGGATGGTACTACGATGAGTTTTAATGGAACATTAATCATTAATCCATTTTATATTAAAAAATAGTCGGGAACTCAAAAAACATATTTTATTTTTGTCAAACTTGACAGACAACTTTTTGTTTCTATATCGACGGTTACGTTATAGTGAGTTTTGAAATAATTATAACTGCTCACTTACTGGAACACTGGTAGATTTTTTAGTTACTTTTATAACTGATTACAAACTTATTTCGGATATGAGAGAAAGGGGCAGGGTGAAGGCATGCAAGTTCGAATACAAATGGTTTGTTTTCGAACATACTGCCCGCGCGGCAGGTGAGACTATGAAAGCCTAGATTCGGAAATATATGTAAATGAATTTTGCTGTCACTCAACGCCACAAAACATACACGTACCAGTTGATTAACAACAATATTATTCTATTGTTACGCGAGCTACTGCATCAATATGCTCACTTAGTGCCCCCAGTGAAATCCCCGTATGAGACGACTATGGCTCCTCCGCCCAATTTTCGAGAAGCATCCAGAATACGAAACATCGAGAATATCCAGTGAACCCGCCAGAACGTCGAAAGATTTCTAGAATTACGGCGCGCGAGTATAAATAGGCCACAAGCATCGCTGCAGGCAATTAGTCAATCAGTCAGTGTTGATACCGAAGGAAAGTAATCGCGCCTCGATAAAGTGTTTATTGAGTGACTCTCATATAAATTATAATTAGTGTGTTTAGTGTATTACATAAATTATTAAATAAGGAATGAATTACATATAAATCTGTAAATATAAATTAATTGTAAATATAAATTAGAATAAACGTTACATTGGTGTCAGGTGTGGGGTTAAAAAAAAATAATAAATAAATAAATATACAGGAAGATGGCGAAACTTTGTGAACTAAAAGTTTCAGAGCTTCGAAGAGAGTTGGAGGATTACGAATTGGACACAAGCGGGGTCAAGTCAGTGTTAGTGGAACGACTGAAAAATGCTATGATTAACAATGGATTGGACCCGGAAACGTTTGAATTCACCGACGAAGCGTCCGCCTCTATAACCTCTTCCATAAAAAACGAATTGTCTTCGATGGAAAACAAAATGTCGGACATGGAAAATAAAATTTCGACGGATATAAAAAACGAAATTTCAGCCATGGAAAGTAAACTCTCGGCGGACATGGAAAACAAATTGTCGGACGTGGAAAATAAAATTTCATCCATGGAAAATAAAATTTCGACGGATATAAAAAACGAAATTTCAGCCATGGAAAGTAAACTCTCGGCGGACATGGAAAACAAATTGTCGGACGTGGAAAATAAAATTTCATCCATGGAAAGTAAACTTTCGGCGGACATGGAAAACAAAATGTCGGACATGGAAAACAAAATGTCGGACATGGAGAATAAAATTTCGACGGACATGAAAAATGAAATGACATCCATGAAGACTGATATTTCTGCCGTGGAAGAAAAGATTAAAAGAATGGAGCAAGAAATGAAACAAAAAATCAAAGAAATCGAAAGGAAGACTAGTAATAAACCGGATATTACAACTAGGCAAGCCCCGAATAACGACGAACTGGCAGAGAAAGCAGAGTTGAAACCGAAAATGGAAAACGATATTAACAGCCGAGTGAAACTGCCAACATTAGATGGTAAAACGTCATGGCCGAACTATCTTAAACAATTCGAGGCGGCATCAAAGGCAAACAACTGGAGTGAGAAGGAAAAAGCGTTAAATTTAACTATTGCCCTTAGAGAAGACGCCATGGATATCCTCCAGGCCATTCCAGTGGAAGAGGCCGAAGATTTTGAACAACTCAAAAAGCGATTGAATATGAGATATGGCCTGGAACACCTGGAGCATCTGTACCAGTCGCAGCTGAAAAACCGCAAACAAAAACGCGACGAAACTCTGCAAGAATTCGAAGCAGACATTGCGAGGTTGGTGCGGTTTGCCTATCCATCGGCACCGGAGAATGTCATGGACTGTTTAGGGGTACAGACATTCATCGACGGAGTTCGTGACCATGAAATGCAGAGAACTCTACGCTTGGCTCGGCATAAGACACTGGTCGACGTACTCTCTGCAGCCTTGGAGTACGAAGCAGCTACACAGGCTTCCGGAGTATTCGGCAAGGTGAGGGCTGTAGCAGACGAAGAAGTTGAGAACAAGCTCGACCAGATTGTCAACATGATGAAAAGCATCTCAAATGGAAAACCGAAAGCTGTGAGATGCTGGAATTGTGGAGAAATGGGACATGTACGCAGTTCGTGCAAGCGACCGAGAACTGCTACAAACGAAGATGCCCAGCAGGAAAACTAGGAAGGGTCGACCTTCAGAAGGCAGCTTCGACCCGAAGACCTTCCAAAGACCCTCTCATCCTAATAGCCTCTCTGAAATGTCGCGATGATAGTGTATACGTGGATGGTGAAGTTAATGGAAGGAAGTATACACTATTGGTGGACACTGGAGCAACGAGGACTATTATTCGCCCCGAGACTGTCAACACCCGGAAAAGACTTTTACCGACGAGGCTGCGACTCAGGACTGCCACAGGTGAAAGCGCCAATGTCCATGGAGAACTACCGGTGCAATTGGGAATTGGCGCAGAGAAGTTCACCCACACTGTCGTTGTCGCTGATATCGAAGAGGACATAATACTCGGAATGGACGTTATGAACCTACATGGCTTCCAGCTAGATTTCAAGAACCGACTGATTAGAGTAGGTTCTGAGGAGGTATTCCTTCACCCACACGAGGATAAGACTGTTCAGGTAGCCGTACAGGAGGATACAGTTGTACCCGCAAGGAGTGAATTTTTCACTGTGGCAAGGCTACAAGGAACCGTCGAAGAAGGAACACCGGTCATGATGGAACCATGGAATCACGATGAAGAGGTTGGTCGAGGAATCCTGGTTGGAAAAGGGTTAGTCATGACTGCCGAAGAAATACCTGTACGCATTATAAATGTAAATGACCATCCAATAACCATGAAGAAGGATACCAAAATTGGAACTTGCGTACCAGTGGCGTCGATAATCCATCAAACAACAACCTCCAATGATGCCAACAATAAATTTGAACAAATGATAGCAGTGGCTGGACAATCCCTTAGCCTTCAAGAGAAGAAAAAAATCAGAGAACTCTTGCTACAATACCGATCTCTTTTTGTACCAAAAGGAGGAAAGACAGGAAGAACATCTGCTGTCAAACACAAAATTGACACCGGCGACGCTAAACCGATAAGACAATCGGCTCGACGGCTACCACAGGCCAAAAGAGAGGAAGCGGAGAGAGTTGTTCGCGAGATGGAAAAGGACAAGGTAATAGAACCTTCTACCAGCCCTTGGGTCTCTCCGGTAGTTCTGGTAAAGAAGAAGGATGGAACCACGAGGTTTTGCGTGGACTACCGGCAGTTGAACAATGTTACAAAGAAAGATAGCTATCCTCTGCCGAGAATCGACGACACTCTGGATACGCTGGCCGGTAGCAAATTGTTTTCTTCCTTGGACCTGAAGTCTGGATATTGGCAGGTAGAAATGGATCCAGCCGATAAAGAAAAGACAGCGTTTACCACCGGATCTGGACTATGGCATTTCACCGTTATGCCATTTGGGCTGTGCAATGCCCCCGCAACGTTCGAAAGACTGATGGAAAACGTATTGCGAGGGTTGTCCTGGAAGACATGCTTAGAGTACCTTGATGACATCATAGTCTTGGGAAGGACATTCGACGAACATCAAAAGAATTTGGAAGGTGTCTTCAAAAGGTTGCAAGCTGCCCAACTGATGCTCAGCCCCAAGAAATGTCAACTATTTCAGAACAAAGTCAATTACCTAGGCCATGTAGTCAGCAAGGATGGTGTAGCTGTAGACGAAGAAAAAGCTGCTGCCGTACGAAAGTGGCCAAGACCCACCGACAAGCACCAAGTTAGAAGCTTCCTTGGATTCTGTACATACTACAGGCGATTTATAAAGAAGTTTGCAGATATCGCTAAGCCCTTGACACGACTTACAGAGGAAACAAGGGAGTTTCGCTGGGACGAAGATTGCCAAACTTCGTTCGAAACCTTGAAGAAACACTTGACTACTGCACCTATACTCGGCTATCCACTACCAGAGGGAGAATTCATACTAGATACTGATGCTAGCAATGTTGGAATTGGAGGAGTGCTATCACAGGTTCAAGGAGGACAAGAGAAAGTTCTGGGATATTTTAGTAAAGTCCTTTCCAAACCAGAACAAAACTACTGCGTCACAAGAAGAGAGCTCCTAGCAGTAGTGAAGTCCGTGGAGCACTTCTATCAGTATCTGTATGGGAAGAAATTTGTGATCAGAACCGATCATGCAGCACTTAAGTGGCTTATGCAATTCAAGAACCCTGAAGGTCAAATCGCTAGATGGATCGAGCGGCTCCAAGAATATAATTTCACTATTGAGCATAGAGCCGGAATAAGCCACAAAAATGCAGACTCCCTCTCTAGAAGACCATGCCCTGCAGAGTGCTCTCACTGCAGCAAAACAGAAGCTAAGGAAGCTGCGATTCGAAGGACCACGGTGACCACCGACGAATGGACACCAGAAAAGTTGGAAGAGGAACAAGAGAACGATCCCGACTTGAAGAAAATCCGACATTGGAAAAAGGAGAACTGTCGACCTACTTGGCAGGAGATTTCAAGGTACTCGCCAACGATGAAATCGTATTGGGCCCAGTGGGACTCGCTGGTTTTGGAAAACGGATTGCTGTGCAGCGAGTACTCGAGAACGATGAGGGTTCCGAAAGTAGAAGACAGTTGGTGATTCCAAGAACAAGGATAGCAGCAGTACTGCGGAAATTACACGACAGTCCGTCAGGAGGACATCTAGGTGTGAAGAAGACCCTCCAGAAAGTGCGAGAACGGTTTTATTGGATCCACAGTTCCGAAGATGTGAAGGACTGGTGTACGACCAATGGACCGCACGGGAGAAGAAAGGCTCCTATGAAGCAGTACAATGTCGGAAGCCCTTTTGAACGCATTGCCCTGGACATTGCCGGACCGTTTCCACCGACAGCAAATGGCAGCAGGTACATTTTGGTGGTGATGGACTACTTCACAAAATGGGTAGAAGTGTATGCCATTCCAAACCAAGAAGCCGCAACGGTTGCCGACGTGCTTGTGAATGAGTTCATTTGCCGATATGGAGTGCCCCTGGAAATACACAGCGACCAGGGCAGAAACTTCGAAAGCCAGCTGTTCCAGGAAGTTTGTGAAAAGCTCGGCATGAAGAAAACGAGAACTACGGCTTTGCACCCACAGTCGGACGGGATGGTAGAGCGAATGAACAGAACTCTTGGCAAATACCTGTCTAGAGTAGTATCTAACCATCAGCGAGATTGGGACCAATATCTCTCGCTATTCGCGATGGCCTACAGATCCGCCATCAATGAGTCCACCGGCCAAACACCAGCAAGAGTTCTGATCGGACGCGAAATGAGATTACCCTGCGACCTTGAATTTGGATGCCGACCCGGAGAAGACATAGCTGGTGAACATTACGTGACCCAGCTGAGAAAAAGAATGGACGACGTACACGAGCTGGTTCGATCGAATCTCCAGATCGCTAGCGATAGGATGAAGAAAAGGTACGATACGCAAGCTACGGAAGGAGGTTTCCACGAAGGAGACAAAGTCTGGCTGCATAACCCAAGAAGAAAAAAGGGTTTTTCTCCAAAGTTGCAGAAAGCTTGGGACGGTCCGTACCTCGTAAAGAAAAGAATCAACGATGTCATCTATCGTATCAGCAAGATCCCAAATGGAAAGCCAAAGGTGGTACACCGTAACCGATTAGCGCCATTCGAGGGTGACCACGATGAGGAAGTGAACCAGCTTCAGGAAGTAGCCGATCCTGCTTTTGTAGAGTTCATGGGTGCCTATGGTGGTACCGGAAAAGCAAGATTCGGCGTCATCACTGAGAGACGACAAGACCTGCTTACCGTTCCGGAGGAATACTCACTGGCAATAAACATCCCTGCCAGCGTAACCGATGCGCGCGGACTGGCATCTCTGTTTATAAAGAAGAGTGGTGCACGACTTTTGGCAAACCAGTTACCAGTACCAGGTAAAGCTTTGAAGCTGCAAAATGGCTCCCGCTACAATTTCCACCTAGTGACGAGGAACACGTTCGACGAAAGACCAACGTACGAGGATGTCTGGGAAGCATTACGAAGCCTGATGGAGCATGTGCTTGAATTGAACGTGCATAGGCTAGGCTAGGCATTTAGATTGGCGAACAATCCGTAACATGGTAGAAGTAATCTTCCGAGATACCGAAGTGCAGGTACTGGTTTGCGGCCATGCTCGGGAGACACAGCCAACAGAGAAGACGGTCGCATGTTACTTCCATACAACTGGAAAATGCAAGAAGGGGACCAGTTGCCGATACAGTCATCTCGTTCCAGTTTCCTAGCTAGTTCCAGGAGGAACTGTCTCTTAAGGAGGGGGCAATGTTACGCGAGCTACTGCATCAATATGCTCACTTAGTGCCCCCAGTGAAATCCCCGTATGAGACGACTATGGCTCCTCTGCCCAATTTTCGAGGAGCATCCAGAATACGAAACATCGAGAATATCCATTGAACCCGCCAGACCGTCGAAAGATTTCTAGAATTACGGCGCGCGAGTATAAATAGGCCACAAGCATCGCTGCAGGCAATTAGTCAATCAGTCAGTGTTGATACCGAAGGAAAGTAATCGCGCCTCGATAAAGTGTTTATTAAGTGACTCTCATATAAATTATAATTAGTGTTTTTAGTGTATTACATAAATTATCAAATAAGGAATGAATTACATATAAATCTGTAAATATAAATTAATTGTAAATATAAATTAGAATAAACGTTACACTATGTATAAATAATGATAAAACAATTGGAGTAAGCAAAATCCTAAAACGAACTATACAATTATCTACTAGTAGTGGCCGGTGATGTGCCAAACATTCTAAGGTGAAAGGGAGGTAGAGATTGAAGGGGTATCCTCGTTAGGGAGTAATACCACCTTTGTGATGGGGCGAGTGAGATATCCAGATTGTGTAAATACTTGGACTGAGCGCACTTTTGAATATTTTCCAGTGAAAACTTGTGTAATGCGAGCTAGTGGCCATTTCATGGGGGGATTATCTTCGTCTTTGAGAAGAACCAAATCGTTTACTTTGAGATTTGGTTGGGGATGCATCCATTTCGGACGGTTCTGCAAACGGTTTAAGTAGTCTGTTGACCAGCGTCTCCAGAATTGTTGTTGCGCCTGAGTACAGAGCTGCCAGTGCTTTAACTTATTGATCGGAGTCAGAGAAATGTCCACTTCTGGATAAGACATGAGAGGGGAGTGCACTAAGAAATGTCCGGGAGTCAAGGGGAGTAGATCGTTCACATTGTCGGACAATGGGAATAAAGAACGTGAGTTTAATATTGCTTCCACTTGACTTAAAATGGTTGAGAACTGTTCGAAAGTGAAAGATGAATTTTTCACAATCTTGGCTAAGTGTACTTTAGTGCTTTTGATGGCACTTTCCCAGATTCCTGCCCAGTGGGGAGATCTTGGAGGAATACGTTTCTAAGTGATTTTAGATTGAGAGAGAAAATCTCCCAATTGAGGAGCATTATCAAGTAGGTATTGATTAACTTCTTTCAAGTAATTGTCAGCTCCTACAAAATTTGTGGCATTGTCTCTGTATATTATTGATGGCAGTCCCCTACGTGCTATGAATCGCTTTAAACAAGCTAAGAAAGAGTCGGCAGATAAGTCAGAAACTAACTCTATATGAACAGCCTTAGTGGATAAACATACAAATACTGCTATATAGCTTTTCATTAAGGGAGCTTTCTTTAGTGATGAGGACTTAGTGAAGAATGGGCCACCGAAATCTACTCCGGTGTTGGTAAAAGCACGCAAAGGAGTAACCCTTTCTTTGGGCAAATTAGCCATGATTTGGCTGGAAGCAATAGCATTTAAGCGTTTGCATGTGGGACATGAATAAATAATTTTCTTCAGAGATCTGAGGCCATCTATGGGCCAATAATGTAATCGTACATTATTTAATACATTTTGAGGGCTTGCGTGACCTAATCGTTTATGCTCATGACGTAAGATCAGGATCGTGAGATGATGTTTGGAAGGTAACAATATTGGGTATTTTTGGTCAAAGGGCAAGTCAGCATTGGACAATCGTCCACCTGCTCTGAGGTATTTATTGTCATCTAGAAACGGGTTAAGAGAAGCGATATGCTTGTTATGAATGGGTTTATCTAATTTGAGAGATTTAATTTCCATAACAAACGAGATTGTCTGGATTTGTTTTATTATGAAAGAACTAGATTGTTCTAGTTCTCTTGGGCTCAGGAGACCTGTCACTTTTTCCCTATTTCTGAGATCATAGATGAATCGTAGAACATAAGCAGTTGTCCGTTGCAGCTTGTTTAGAGAGGAACATTTTGAGACAAGACATTCCCAGAGGTTAGGTGATGGTTTAGTATTCAAGGCAGAGTGCTTTCTTTCTTCGGGAGGATTGGATATTGGAGAAAAAGAATCGAAAGAGTCTAAATTGGATTCTGGGTTGGAGAGAAAAGAGGGGCCTGATTTCCACAGGTGAATAGAATCAGGTTGAAATTTTCCTCTGGACAGCATATTGGCGGGGTTTTGGACAGATGATATGTGTCTCCAGGTTGCTTGTTTCGTAGCAGTTTGAATGAGGGAGGCTCTATTACGCACAAAGGTGCTCCATTGGGTGGGAGAGCCTTTGACCCAAAATAGTGCTATCTGAGAGTCTGACCATAGGGAAGATTCATCTATAGTCAGTACAGGTTGGAGAACTGAGTGAATTCTAGTAAATAGTTGAGATAAGAGAGTCATAGAGCATAGTTCCAGCTTGGGTATGGTGAGCGGTTTCTTTATGGGAGCTACTCTAGATTTGGCGGCTATCAAAGAGGACGTGACAGAGTTATCAGAGTAAAAAGTGCGTAAGTACAAACAGCATCCGTAAGCTGTGGTGCTGGCATCGCAAAATCCGTGCCTTTCGTATCTTGTCACGGTTTTGTGCAGTATAAGGCAGCGAGGAATTACATAAGAAGATAAATTCGAGATATTAGACAGAAAATTGTTCCAGTCATTTACTATATCGGATCCAGTGATATTTTTGTACCACAGTTTTTGCATGAGCATTTTTCCCTGTACTATTACAGGATTTATTAATCCTAAGGGATCATAGCACTTGGCCACATGTGACAATATTTTTCTCTTAGTGATAGGGTATATTTCTTGCAATTTAGGGAGAGATATCTGAAAATTATCAGAAATAGGCTGCCAGAGAAGTCCTAGCACTTTACAAGGGGCTTCGTCGGGATTGAATTCTTTGACGATTGGTTCACATTGAGAGGTAGAGCTACAGAAATTTTCTGAGTTGGATCTCAGCTTGTGTAATTTGAAATGAGCAGGAGATAAAAGAGTAACCAGAGAATTGTATAAAACGTTTAAGTCTTGTTCTGAATCTGCTCCTGATAGAATATCGTCTACATAGGTTTGGAGCAGTATGGTTTGTTGAGCAAGTGGTAAGTCAGGTCGTCGTAGAGCTATTTCTTTGAGTACTCTGCAGGCAAGAAATGGGGCACTTTTCTGGCCAAAGGAGACAGTGGTCAGTTCGATGCATTGAATTTCGTCGCTTGGATTGTCCCTCCACAGAACATTTTGGAGAGAACAATATTTGGGGTTCATTGCCACCTGCCTATACATCTTTGTGATGTCTGCTGTCAGTGCATATCTAAGAAGCCTGAACCGAGTAAGTATATCAAATAACTCGGGTTGTACGGAGGGCCCTCGTAAACTTATATCGTTAAGAGAAAGACCCGAAGTAGTGGTTGCAGAAAAGTCAAAAACTATTCTAGTTTTTGTGCTAGAACTTTGTTCCCTCACAACACATAAGTGTGGGACAAAGTATTTATTTTCCATCGAAGCGTTGTGAAGAGAAAGAGGTATAAGTCGAGCATGACCCAAGAGTAAGTACTCATCAAGTACTGCTTTGTACTCTTGTTTGAGTTGAGGGTTTTTTTGTAACCGTTTTTCTAATGACATAAATCTGTTCTGCGCTTGAGTGAATGATTCCCCTAAGTTTTTTTGAGCTAGCGGATGAATTATGGGCAAGTCTACCTGGTATTTTCCATTAGGGAGAATTTGGGTAGTGCCTTGAAATATTTGTTCCGCCAGGTCATCCTGTTCGGAATTTGTTAAGTGGTAAGAACCATTTTCTTGGTTTACAAATTTTTCTAAAATTTCCTCTAGCTTCTCTTCTTGAGTGAAGCTAGTTGTGTGGAAAGAGTAGCTGGGGTGAGCAAAGCGAGACAGAGCAGATAGACACTGGGGAGGCACGGCTCCCGAAAGAATCCAGCCCAATCGGGTCTGAACTAGAGTAGGGTAACCTTTTCCCAAACATTCGACACCAGGGAGTAATAGTTCATAGTAAATATCAGCTCCTAATAGAAGCGATATTTCTCCTGGAGAGTCAAATTCTTCGTCTGCTAACTTGGCCTTGATATCATGAGGTATGAGCAGTTTGGAAGAATTTATGGGCACTTGAGGAAGATGAGAGGTGATTTTTGGCACCACGGCACAGGAAACAGTAAACTTCTGAGATGAAGAGCGATGAGAGTATATGTCTACATCCATCACTAATAACACTATGTTTATTAAGAATACCTGCCACTTGCAGATGGGATGGTTTTAAGATTCCTTTCACATTTGCAGCTAAAGAGGAAATTATGAATGCAGTTTGGCTTCCAGGATCCAATAGTGCTCTTGCTACTATTGGCTTTCCGTTTTCAGGATATAAGTGTACTTTAGCGGTAGCTAATAGTATGTGAGAACCAGCAGTGTTCAGCGCAGACAAGGCTGTAGCCTGCTGGGGTTGAGCGTTCAAATTTTCTTGGGAACTTGAAGCTGGGTTTTGCGTCGGATGCTGATTAGAGGGTATAGAATTTTGGAGACTATGTCTTGAATGAGTATTAGTGAGGTGAAGAAGAGTGTGATGCTTGTTATTGCAAGTAGCACATGTAACTTTGGAGGTACAATCTTGAATAGAATGCTGCAAACCTAAGCAGTTGTAACATCTTTTGTTGATTTTGACGAAATTTATTCTATCAGGAACAGGGATATTTCGAAAACCATTGCAACTATAAATGCGATGACCACTGGTTTTGCAATAATCACAGTTTTTGTTAACAGAGACACTAGAGCTTTGTTGAGAGTGAGAAATGGAGAGTGGCTTAGAGTACGAAAGTGTAGAACGATTGTCGGTGGAACTAGAGTGAAGAACCACCTGAGGAGTGTGGATTTTAGGAGCGTTACCTTTTGAAGTATGGTGAGAGTGTTTGGTAACATTTTTGTTATCTGGTTGTAAATCTGGATTTATGTTTTCCAAGACTACACAACGTTTTTGCAAAAAATCGAAAAATTGTTTAGAGGTTGATAATTTATTCACCTCAGCTTGTTCTTCAAAAACGCGACGAGTGTTAAAATCGAGCTTTTGTTCCAGTAAGTGAACTATTAACGAGTCAAATAGTGTTTCCTTATTAGGTTCAACTGAATCCAAAGCATCTAGTATAGCTTTGGAGCTAGCACAAAACTGTCGCATATTTTGAGAACTACACTTTTGTATAGTGGGAAGAGCCAATAACTGCTGATAATGATTTATGACGATTTGTTTCTTGTTTCTATACCGATCTTCAAGAAGGTTCAAAGCTATCGCGTAATTATCATCAGTTACCTGTATTTTTTCCACTATTTGTAACGCTTCGCCCCGTAAGTACGATTTAAGATAGTAGAATTTCTCAGATCTGGAAGCTAATTTAGAATTATCTCCAATTAATGCATTGAAAAGATCAATGAATGATGGATATTCCACGCAATTACCAGAGAATGTTGGTAAATGTATGTTAGGTAGCTTTATGTTACGATCATGAAAGGTAGAAGGATCGGCTTTAGGAGTCAATACAGTAACGGATTCTATGATTCGTTTGAAGGTACTAATTACATTCACAATGCGATTTTCAAATTCTTCCCAATTTTCATCTTCATCTTTGTAATCTTTGTGATTTTCTATCTGATCTTGGGTATCAATATAAGTTTCTAGAGTTCGAGTGAGCATGTCAACTCGAGTCTGCAATTCGAATTTATCGCGACAATCCTTGTTGGCCGCGTACCAATTTACTATGCGTTCGAGTTGAGATGTACAATTGCGTCTTTTCTTTTTAAGAGATTCCATGTTTGTTTTTTATTTGTACTAGTGAATCAACAATTAGTAGCCCCGACAGATAAGGTTATCAGAGCAATGTTAAAGTTCGGGTGTAAGCTCCCGAACTATAAGAGCAATAGATTACAACTAACAAATTATTGCATGAGTCCCCGAACTATAAGGGCGTCAGAGAACAAATCACAAACTATGAATAACCCCGAGATATAAGGTTATCAGATTACAGTGAAAGTTCGGGTGTAAGCTCCCGAACTATAAGAGCAATAGAGTTAAACTAACAAGTTATTGCGTTAGCCCCCGAACTATAAGGGCGTCAGAGAACAAATCACAAACTATGAATAACCCCGAGATATAAGGTTATCAGATTACAGTGAAAGTTCGGGTGTAAGCTCCCGAACTATAAGAGCAATAGAGTCAAATGAGCAAACTTTTTGTGTTTCTAGCTTCTAGATCCCAGAAACCACCATCTGTAGTATTATTAAACTTAAAACTTAAACAGAATTGCTGTGGCCCAGCTCATGCGAACAATAAAATTAACAGTGTAAATCAATAGCAAATTCAATAAATTTAAATCAGAAAGAAAGTAAATCAATAATCACGCATATTAAAACAGACGACGACTTGACGTTTTAATATAAGACTTCTAATCTCCCAGTATCTGAGTATTAAAGCAGAACACAAACAAAATATACTATTTTGGCCACAGCTGGTTTTCTATAAAGACTTATCTACTTTTCTTATAATCTAAGCACGGATTCAATTTTATTCTTGGGAAATGCAGAATTCAATAGCGGCACTTCACTATAGTTTTGACACTATTTTTATTAGATAGTTTACGTGAAATTGAACAGAGTTTTATTAAAAGATACTACCTTTCGGTTTCAATATGGTGTGCAGTAGAGAAGGGACTTGACTGGCATCACTTGAAGAATGACCATAACTGGCATCCAGCTTGAATTAGACCATAAAATGGAGGATTGTTTTCCATTCACTTCTCTCCTCCATTTGGGAAATGAGCTGAGTGGACTGTATATTTTTCCTGAAGCTGGTTTGGTTTTTTACTTACTTTCTATACCAACGGCCTATGGATTACAGGCTTAGTAGCGGAGGAAGAGGATTGTGTTTTTTATTGTGGATAGTACTACGATGAGTTTTAATGGAACATTAATCATTAATCCATTTTATATTAAAAAATAGTCGGGAACTCAAAAAACATATTTTATTTTTGTCAAACTTGACAGACAACTTTTTGTTTCTATATCGACGGTTACGTTATAGTGAGTTTTGAAATAATTATAACTGCTCACTTACTGGAACACTGGTAGATTTTTTAGTTACTTTTATAACTGATTACAAACTTATTTCGGATATGAGAGAAGGGGGCAGGGTGAAGGCATGCAAGTTCGAATACAAATGGTTTGTTTTCGAACAGGTAGCTATCAAACAAATTTAAAATTAACATAAAATTCCGAGGGTCGCGAAGTCTACCAGAACCCGAGGTACATTATACATTTTGAATTGCTTCTTTGAGTTTGATTTATTTTAATTTGAATCATTTAAATAGTTTTCCTTTAATATTCTATAATTATTGAAGCTTTTACGATAGAAGTAACTCGTGTCGGTTATGTACAATGTGTAGTGTTATTTTTCATATCAATGCACTACAGGCCCTTCGTGGCCCTTGGCTTAAATTTTTTTCACTTTTTCTCTCCATTTTTTTCTATTTAATGTTTCGCTTCGCCAGTTCTGTACTCCTACTTTTTTCATATCATCTTTTACTGAATCCAACCATTTTGTTCTAGGTCTGCCCCTTCTCCTTTTGCTACCTGTTCCACCCATTAGAACTCTCTTAACCCATCTGCCTTCTGTCATTCTGCTAATATGAACCAACCATCTGGCCCTCTGAGCTCTTATTATGTTTGTTATCGTTGGTTTTTTGTATAATGCTAGCAATTCGTTATTAGTTCTTCTTCTCCATTCGTTCTCCTCTGTTTTTACTCCTCGAAATATTTTTCTCAACATTTTCCTCTCCCATATTTCTAGTCTGTCCTCTTCCTTTTTATTCATAACCCATGTTTCACAGGCATATGTTACTGATGGTCTTAATATTGTTTGATATATTCAATTCTTAGCTCCTCTGGATACATTTTTTGCTTTTAATATGTTTGAAAATATTCCTGCTGCCTTACTACCTTCGGATATTCTTTTTCTTCACTTCCTTCTGCTGTTAAGACTACTCCTAAGTATTCTAGTTGTTCCACTTTCCCAAATGTATAGGTGCAACCATCGCATTTTATATTTAAGTCCGTATTTTTATCTCCCATAACCATGAACTTAGTTTTCTTCTCATTAATTAACAGGCCATATTGCTTTGCTGATTTCTCCAGTAATTTAAATATTCTCTCTAGTTCTACTATATATATATATACACTGTGTCCGTAAAGTATGGAACAAATTCATTTTTAGCTAAACAGACCATTTTAAGAAATAATCCTGAAACACGTCGATTTTTGATTTTAATTTACCGTATTTTAAAATAATAATCTAATATACAGGGTGAATTACTTTCGAGTAATGACGTCACCGTCATTTTTTTTAAATGGAACACCCCCATTTTGTTTCAATTTTCGGATTACTCTAGCTGAGCTGATTCCAAAAATGTATCACATGTTGATTCCAATTGGTACAGGGTGAACAAAAATACAATAGTTTTGTGTGTGCTCATAAAGTAACGCGTAACATTCTTTATTAGTTAAATTAACAATATTATCAAAAATACTTACTGTCTAGCGGCAATTGGTTTAAATGTAACACCCTGTAGCAAATATTCAAGAATTAAAAGAGAGAATTCGGACAGCAATAAACAATATTTCTCAAGACACAATAAACAAGATTCAACAAGAATTTGTACACCGTTTGGGTTACTGTCAAATACAGCAAGGGCTGCAGTTCGAACATTTATAAAGTCATGTATTTCATAAGTATTTTTGATAATATTGTTAATTTAACTAATAAAGTATGTTACGCGTTACTTTATGAGCACACACAAAACTATTGTATTTTTGTTCACCCTGTACCAATTGGAATCAACATGTGATACATTTTTGGAATCAGCTCAGCTAGAGTAATCCGAAAATTGAAACAAAATGGGGGTGTTCCATTTAAAAAAAATGACGGTGACGTCATTACTCGAAAGTAATTCACCCTGTATATTAGATTATTATTTTAAAATACGGTAAATTAAAATCAAAAATCGACGTGTTTCAGGATTATTTCTCAAAATGGTCTGTTTAGCTAAAAATGAATTTGTTCCATACTTTACGGACACAGTGTATATATATATATATATATATATATATAGGATAGTCTTTGCCGACTAATTAGGCATAAAACCAGAAATATTGGGGAAACGGCAAGTTTATAAAAGTGAAATCTTCTTACTAATTTAACAAGCTTTCGGAAACTTTTATTTCCATTATCAAGTTACAGTAAATTGAGGATTGATATAAAATGGTAAATATATATTAAATGCTAAAATTGGTATTTGAATTTTTTTAAAAATATTGAAATATTGTCATTATGACAGATAAACAATTTCATTTTTTTCCCTCTAATAAGTTATAAAAATTATGTCAAAAAATGGAGAGTGTAGGTTATGATAATGTCAAATTATTATAAAAGTTTTTAAAAAAAAATTAATTTTTGATTAAGAATTAAAATTTGAAATCTTATTATTGTGATCAATAGATAGTAAGTAGTGATAAATATCACTGAGATTCTTATGGTCACTCTTCTTGTTAATAGTATAAGGTTCTTGAGATATGTGAGCCATTTCTAAGAAAAGTCTTTTTTTAGTATTTGTTTGTATGTCTAAAATATTAACAGCTTCAAAATCCATAAAGTGGTCTTTATCAATTACATGTTCTGCTAATGCACATCTGTCAGGATGTAATCTACAATCACTTTTATGTAAACTTAAACGACTTTTTAATTTTTGACTGGTGTGGCCAATGTATTTATTATTACAGTTTTTACATGGTATACAATATATTACATTTGATAGATTGAGAATCGGAGTTTTCTCTTTCAATTTTGTAAAAATAGATTTTATAGTGAAACATGTTTTATTGGCAAATTTAATGTTATTTATTGGTTTGAAAATCCTACTCAACTTTGGTGTTATTTCTTTAATATATGGAAAAGATATATATTTATTTATATGTACTGTATTATGGGATGTATTATTATTGTCTGCAATGTCTACAGTTGGAAAATAATTATACAATATGTTTTTGATTAAATTATTAGGGTATCCATTTTCTAAAAATAATGTATGAAGAATTTTTAGGTTCTTTTCATGAAAATTAGGATCTGAAATTTTGGTTATTCTGTTCTTCATTTGTCTAATCAAGTTAATTTTTATTGAATATTTATGATAAGACCAATAGTTCATTAATCTTCCAGAGCTTATTGGTTTAATGTACCAATCAATAGATAATGTATTATCAGTATTTCTTATAAATTTTGTGTATAAAAATGGCACACTTTGTTCACTGTCTTCTTTTTCCATAGTGTATTGAATATATGGATTATAGCTATTGAAAATGAAAAGAACCTCATCTAAGTTAGTTTTTGGTATTGACATAATAATGTCATCAACATATTTTTTTATAAAAATTATTTCAAATGGTAATAATGGATAATATGTTGGATTCTATTATAACAGAATACCGAAATCTTTAGACACGTGAAAGACACTTTAAAAAATAACAACTACCCAATAAACAATACAGAAAAAATTTTCAAACAACGCACCTACAAATTCTACAATAGCACTCAAAATAACCACACAAAAACTGAATTAAATCAAAACAGATACATAGCAATGCCTTATACAAACGAACTCTCAGAAAAACTAAAATTCATATTGTCTAAACATAACATTAACGTGTGTCATTAAGCTCAAAATACTTTGTCATCATTATTTACTAAACTTAAAAGTCCAACTAAAACCAATAAAAAATCTAATGTTATATATTCTATACCATGTTTAAACTGTCCAAAAAAATATATAGGTTTGACAACTCAACATTTAGAAAATCGTCTCAACGGCCACAAATATACAAAAAATGCTTCTACAGCTCTACATAAACACGAAACAACAGAAAAACATGAATTTGATTTCAAAAAAACAAAAATACTAACACAAGACTCTGTAGGGGAGCCCACGATGCTAAATGGGGATTTACTCGAGCGTCATAGAGACCTATTGGGATGCGAAGCTTAGATGATAAAAAGAAAAAAATGTTAAATAATGTAAACCCTTTCATCGGTGGGGGGAGCGTCTGTAGATTTTTAAAAATGTAAAAAAAACTGTTGCATGGACATACTCGAGCGGGTCAGATATTGATAATATCCATGTCCCACGTATTTTTAATAATGTACGTATGTTAATCTGATCGTTTGCATGGTGGGGGTGGTCATACGTAAGGGTTGAAAATGATATAGAAAAAAATTTAATCGAGCGCGTCAGATTTTGTAAGGGGATGTTAAATGAACCTAAAAAAAGCTCTCATTCAATAATCAGACGATTTGAATGTGACGCAAAATCGCGGCCATTATTAGAATGTGCAAAAAAAATTCGCCATTTTGAAATACTCAAGCGCGTCAGATTAAGATATATATGATTCATCTTCATGTCCTAGACGTGCTGTCCCCTAATCTGACGATTATCTGGAGGAATTCGCCTAATCTGACAATTAAAAAAAATTATTTCGATTTTTTTAAAACATTGAACTTAATTAATTGAAAAGCTCAGGAAATTGCATGCAAATAAAAAAGCGTATGACTTTTAAGTAGAATACATGTATTTATAAGAAAACAATTATGAAAAATTGAATTTTTTTTAATCATCATCTTCAACTGTAGAATCATCTTCCTCTTCAGGCTCGATTTCATACTCACCTGCAAACCAGATCATTTCCAACTTTCCGTCGACATCTTTCCATCCATAGTCCGTTGGTAAAATATCAATAATTTTTGCATTATGGGCATTACTCCACAAGCATGCAATCAATCTTGTGCGTAACACTTACTGGAGTAGCTCCGATTTACAGGGTGGCAAGTTGCACGCATCGCAATTCCGGATACTCAAGGAGAGGGGTTGTGATTTGTCTTTTACCTTGTACGTATTATTTAAGATGACAATCCTGGCTCACTTTTTCAACCCATACAAGCGACAAGTAAAGGACTGTATGATGTTAAAAGAATCCTGCACATTATGCTCCTTTGATCCCAAATCCATGCATCCTTTTTGGAAAATTTCTGAATTCATCAGAAATTGTGAAGGTTCGTTTTTCCCTCGTCGGTACAATGCCGGGTTGAAATCGCAACCGGTGAACGCATGCATAGCGAAATTTTTGGGCCTAATTTATTATAAAGAGCGGATACATCGATGTATCGGCGTGCATTGCCAACTCTAAGATCCATCCAGTCTTCTACTGTTGCTTGCATATTCGCCATCATGATGACCACTATATCAGTATCAGAAGTTCTGATAGTAATAGTAGAATCTTCTTTTCGCAAACCAGAGTGAGGACGGAGTGAGAGAGTAATAGATGGAAAAAAAGTGATAGAGGAATAGAAACGCGGAGTGGGGAATATACGCATCACGCAGCTGCACGCATTAAACTTTATCGATGAATTTTTGTTACTTCGGCTTGTGGAAATCGTCAGATTATATATTTTTTGTTATCCTTGAATTATTTCCTTCAAAATGAAAAAAAAATTAGCCACGCTCGAGAATGTCAAGATGACGATTTTTTTTACAAGTTTCCCAACAAACAATGTAATGGTGGGTCACTGGGGGCCCATTAAAGCACCCCAGTGCTCAACTACCCCCCGGTCCGGGCCAGTAAATTTTTGCACACTCTGGCCGGCAGCCGGCCCAATGACGTTTATGTTCGCGTTGCCTATAAAGGCCCGTCAGTAGGCCGTGAATTATTTTTATGACGGACCGTTTCCAGCCTAACGTAATTTAATTGACACTGAAAGGTGTATTGTAGTAAAATTCATAAATAGTTGAAATAAAACTTTTAATACAAACTAAACATCAAAACGTTCTGTACATTTATCAATAAAAAAATTATATCTAATTAATTTTTTCTCTGCCTCTGTCTGCTCTATTTCCAATGAGGTTATAACTTCCCATGCTTATTTGCTTGTTACCCCTAAAATATATTTCATAAAATAGTATATTTCATAAAATAGTATATTTTATGCAATGAGTATTTAATGATGGCTATTTAGACACAAATATGAACATTGCGTAAGGGGTTTGCCATTAAATTTGTATTAAATGTGAGTTACATCACTATTTTTACTACTCCCATACTTCAATTTCATCATTAGATATGCACAAATTTTAAGACAGCTGTCAAATTTAATTAAATTATGATCTGCCAGATATATATAGCTATATCAGATATTGGCTGAATATTAGGATGATGTGTTCTTATTTTATTTATTTATTGTATCTATTGGATGCAAACTTGTATCTAAATAAAAAATCCGTATCTTGATGGATATCATCAAAGTACAGTTCCTAAATATTTAATGATAAAATCTAATCATACGAGTAGAAAAAGTATATTGCTTGTGACCTATAACTATTATCGACTGAATTATAATCATTCAAGTACAGTAACAGGGCATAGCTAATACACTGTTTGACAAATGTATCTTTTTGTTGTTATCCTACTACCCAGTAAATATAACTTCATTAAGAATAATTAAAAAGTTACAATATTAGAGGAAGATAATTACCAATTTATTATCAGCTCGATCACTTTATTGTAATCTTGGAATGTTGGCTTGCTATTTATCCATAGGCAGTGCAAATTCATGGCTCATCATCTTTTACACAAGCATTCTCACTGTTTCCTTGTCATCAGCACTAATTGGTGGAATTGTCATCCAATCGCACTAAAATAATAAGAGTTAGTAGGGTAGGGACAATTACATTTTGCTCTTATACAAGCTCTTTTCAATAGCTCAGGTTGCAAACAATAGTACTTCGATTAAAAATGTGAAAACATATTATATAATAATTGAATTACAGTTTTGTTGAGTAGGACCTAAATTTTTAAATTGATTTTTAACAAGCATTGGAAAATACAAATAATAAAATTGTAGTGTAGATAAAGGTGAGTACTTTAAACTTACTTCAGCAAATTGTCATCTTTAAGCAGTTAAATATTGTTATTGCTTCATTAGTATTCAACAGCAATTGTGTTTCCAAATCACTTTCAACTTGGACCTTCTTGGCATCTGTTTGTATCTGAAGCTGAATTAGTTGGGTAATAAACTGCATGTCTTTTTTTAAATTTCATTTCTGGTAATATTTCTAAAATAAATACATAAAATGGATAAGTATATAACAAAAACATCAATTTTAGAAAGTGTAATAGGTACTAAAAAAATAAGATACCTATTGTAGCTGTAAAAGAAACTAACTAAGACACTAAAAGATTGTAGTTTAAATAAATATTAACTGCAATAGTTGAGTAAAAAATATCAAATTCAACAATCTGTGACATCTACGTAACAAAGTTTTATTACATTGTACTTACTTGTTATTAATAAAGTTAAAACTACTCTTCGCCATTACTATAAGAATTAAAATTAATAGAACGCTTGCACTGTACAAAATCATCAATAAAGATCATAAGCAATAAAAATATCTCATGACATAACCTCTGTTCATAACACGAGTTCGGAGTTTCTTCTTCTGTTTCTCTCATTAGATTGGGTCCTAAATTTTTAAGCCGTTCATCCATAAATATATATTTATTTTGAACCTCACAGTTATTTTAATAAATTCAAAACAAAACAAAATATATTGGTCGGCACTGTTTCGTGTTAATAGATTTCTCGACTATGGGATTGCTGAATTTTGATCAATATGCGTTGGTAAGGATGAATAACGGATTGGCTTTACTGGTCCATCAGGGGTCTGACCATTATCGGCCCGTTTGCAGCAGGTCGGCTATAGGCCATGACTAAATATTAGTTGATATGGTTTAATAATGGCTGGACGTTACTGGCCCATCACAAAGTAAGTTGGTACCGGCCCACGTATAATAGGCCATTTACAGCCTTTGAATGGTCTGCCATTACATGCATTTTCCCGGTAATCCCGTCATTGGCCCGGACTTTTGCCGTCAACGCATTGTTTGCTGGGTTGTAACACTCCCACTTTTTTACGTCACTCAAAAATTGTCAGATTAGTGGAATATACACTTTTTAGCATGTCATTTACTCACCCTACCTTAATCTGACGCGCTCGAGAATTTCTGATCTGATACTAATCTGATCCTTTTTCCTTGGTGGGCGGCCATGTACATGGGGCTCATATTTGGTGGAGATACTTAACCGGGTACAAGGTATCCCCCTGTATGTTAATCTGCCGCGCTTTAGTAAATCCCGAAAACCCCGCTTGGGCTCCCCTACATACAATTAAAAATGATACATATAAAAAAAGAAAAAAAAATTCTGTGAACGATAAACAAGATATCAAAAATTTGAGTCAAATTTACAGTATCCGCCAAAATAAACAGTACCGAAAATAAAAATAAAAATTAATTTTTAATTTCTGTAATGTATTTGTTCAAAATGTTCACCATTTCGACGCAAACAAGCTTCATATCGATTTTGTAAGTCAATAAACATATTTATAAAAAGTGGTTGATGTAACTGCCGAAAAATATTTTGTATTCATTCCCGTAGTTCGGCAATATTCGCCGGCGGATTTTCCGAGTGAAATATTTTGTCCTTCATTATGCCCCAAATGTATGCGTCGGGTGGGGCGTCAGATCAGGTGAATGAGAAGGATATTCGAAGTCTGTTCCCCGAGAAATTATTCTATTTTCCGTATGAACGAAAATAATGCTCTACCAAAAACACTTTTTCTTCCGTTGTTAGAACCATTTTTAAATCAAATTTAACTGCAGCGTACTATTAATATATCAACTAATGACAATTAAGTCAAATATGACAAATCCATATTACATAAACAACTCCACAGCACTCTCTGTTTCGGTACTGTTTATTTTGGCGGATACCGTATCATAATTTAATAAAATAACAAATTAATTATCAATAACTACACTCTTTTTCACCTATTATTCAAATATCGTAAATTTAGTTCTGAAGTAAGTACTTGTATCATAACTAAATTCTAAAATAACAATTTGTATATTTTTTACTTCATTGTGACATATAAAATAACAATTTTGAAAAAGCTTTCAAACGAAAGCGAAACGTCAAAGATCGTTTAATTTTTCAATGTATTCACATTAACCATACCCAAGAAATAAAAATCAAACCACTTACTAACATAAAAATTGCAAATAAAACATGTTTAACGATCAAATCAATTTATACAAGAGTTAAAGATAAAACTGATATTCTTAATCTTTCAAATGTAGTATACTGTATGCCTTGTAGAAATTGCGAGAATAAATATATTGGTCACACTGGCCAAAAATTAAAAAACCGAATTTCTCTCCATAAAAGTGATTCCAGATTATATCCCGATAGATGTGCTTTGGCCAAACATATAATTGATAAAGACCATATTATGGATTTTGATTATGTCAGTATTTTAGATATACAATCAAATACCAAAAAAGACTTTTCTTGGAAATGGCTCACATATCTCAAGAACAAAATATCATCAATAGAAAGAGTGATCATAAAAATTTGAGTGATATTTATTACTACCTTTTGGCTATTGATAGGGAGCATGAGTGTCATCAAATTTCAAATTCGTCTATTTCAAACATTTGAGGTTAAAATAACATCAAACAAATTAAAAAAAAAGAAGACGAACCTAGCCAATCTTGATATTTTTAGATATAGGTTAGTTATAATTGTATACTATTTCTTATTCTATAAGCAAACGATTTTGTTTGACATCATTTTGACATTTATTTTTTTTTAAATTCAAATCATAATTATTATTAGATGTATTTACCATTTAAAACAACTTGTAATACAATCTCGAATGCTGTCCTTGAGAATGGAAATAAAGATATTCCGAAAGCTTGGAAAATAGTGTAGAGTACTCATTTTACAATTTTGCCGCTTCCCCAATATTCCTGTCCTTGTGTATATATATATATATATATATATATATATATATATATATATATATATATATATATATATATATATATTGTACTGAAATTGAGATGATCATAAATGAAATCAAATGGTTACTTTTAGAAATTATTATATCATATGTACATGGGAGTCTTATGTTATGTCCATCATTTTAACAATAACGTTAAAATGATTAAATTAAATACTTACTGTTAGATATTTTAATGTACCCTGTATAAATTAACTGATAAAGTTGATATTGGAAAATGTCAGTACAAGAACATTGGTAGTTATGGACATTTTTATTTGATTAAATAATATGAACTGTCAGTAACTGGATTTCAACAAAAATTAGTAATTTCTATAATAAATAAAGAAGAAACAAAAGGATGTTCGTTAGCAACGGGAAGGAAGTTTGTTAGGTGATCAGTAACTAAGGGGGAGACGAAAAAAAGTAATGGACGTTAGAAGTTTAAATGTACGAAGACTTTAATAAAAACTGATAAAAGAAAGAAATAGTGAGTTAGAAATATCTTACATAACTTACCTTCGATTTGAATCCAGTAAAGGTTGTTCAAATTCAAGATCAAGAGAGATCATGCAGCAATAAACGATGGTAATGTAAATCATTTTATACTAAAACTTGTACCTAACAGCTGTTTGTAAACCAGTACCGAGTTTCAAGACGTTTACCAGTAATTTTTCCTTTGCGCAACGCAGAATTTCTTCGCTTCAGGGAACAAGTCGTTTTCTATTTAGATAATACAGCTACCGACGGTGTTTCGACAAGATATTGAGAGATTTATTTTGTGTGCGGAATTGTGTTAATTTTATTTTAATATAGGTTGTAATAGGCTAGGAGACCATCCACGGATTGCAATCTGGAGATAGTTGTTTAATTAATATTAATTTAATTTTGACGTTAAAGGTTATTATATTTCAAATTTTACTCCTTAAATTTAGACAACTCACTTTACCCAAGATATACCCTGAGATACACGTGCATATGATATAATGTTAAATTTCTAATATTTCAGATTAATAAATACAACTTAAATATAAAATTTGTTTGATTTGAAGTTCTGGTTGATACTGATACATGTGGTATATAATACTATTCAATAAAATTAAATCACCACACATTGAATTATTGTATACCATAACAATATATATATATATATATATATATACTACTATAAATATAGGGTGAGTCTTTCTTTTTTTCTATGTGGAATAAAATGATAAAACAGGTCGGTGTTACTAAAATTAAATCGACACGTCCTGTATCGCCTCAAATACAATAGGGTCGTAAAATTCACAACAATGGATGGGGATTCATCAATATGATAAGACGGTGGCCAGTGTCGTGCAGACAGTTTAAGGATTTTGCCGAGTAGGGATGGGTCTTACATTTTTTTTATTCTGTTAAATAATTTTGTTTTAGGATAAATTTATATATCTGGATTTTTTCTATTAGTATGAAAGTATAAAAGTATAGGCTAAAGTATGGTTGGTAGGTATTTAATAAATTACAAAAAAGAATCCTAAAGATCTAAAAGTTATATAAAAAGCCAAAGATAAAGATAATAATGATTTAAAAAAAGTCACAAACAATTATTCTTTATTTTGCTTTATTAAAAAGAAGCAACATACAAAATTGTGAAAATTAAGAAGTGCAGAAATTATAAATAAAATTTGTTTTTATATATTTACAGTAGATGTAGATTTTAATAATGATATGACTGACTCATTGTAATATTTTAGAAATTGTTATGACATTTATTTTTGCATACCTACCTTAGTAAATCTAACCAAAATATCCCAACATATTTTCATACAGTGATAATAAAAAACACTTTTTGATTTACATAATGATAAAACAGCGCCCTTCAAGTTTAACGTTGGTTAAATATTCATCAAAGTAGTTGGTTAAAAGCTGGCAATAATACCATAGATTTCAAAAAAAATTATTGACTTCTTAATTATTTCATCACATTAACATTACAATAGATAATATATATAATACAAATATATATTCACAATATAATAAAAATATATATACACAAAACAAACAATTTTATTATTATAAAATGTCATCACTCTCATCCGAATCAGACATTGTCACTGAAATTACTAAAGGTTCTATGGTTTCTTCAACAAGATTATCAAGGTCCCACATCTTTTGCTCTTCTTCAATAACGTGGTTTACAGCATTGCTCCAGTTCTCTTTGGTAACGTTGCCCACCGCCGCTTTCAAAAGTTCTCTAACATCTTTGATTTTAAAGGTACTATTATTATGTCTAGCAATAAATCCTTTTACTTGAGCCCACGTTAATTCTATGGGATTTAATTCGCAATGATGAGGTGGCAAACGAAGAACAATTATATTATGTTCTTTAGCCATTTTATCAACAACATGCCGTTTAAATTTTGCCTTATTATCTCTCACTACTGTGCTCTGCTTTTACGGCATCATTATCAAAAGGTTTTTTTTCAATAAGCCGATTTTTTATTTCCCCCTTTCTCCAGCTAGATGAGGGCAATTTTTCTACTAGTCTGGAATGATAGCTGGCATTGTCCATAACAATGACGGAATTTTCAGGAATTGCTTTAATCATTTCGGAAAAATTGTTACGACTCGCGATGGTCGAGTGAAATAATGACCTGAGCATATACTTTTGTAGACTTTTAATTTAACAGGAATCAAGACTACTGTCAAGCGATTTGTCATATAACATTTTTTATGATATCATTTCCATAATTTTGTCAATAAAGCACTAGTTTAATCTTTAAATCGACGAAGAAAACTATATCAAACATTGGTCCTTCGAACAGAGATCACAGCGAAGCCTAGAAATCAAGAGTTTTTTTTTTGATGGTTCAAACGCATCAGGGATTTTGACAGAATCATGCCCGCCCGGTGAGTTCGTTCCATTTGAATTAGTCTTTTATCAAAAGAATATACCTATTACTATGATAGTATTTGTATTTGTACATTAGTGGTTGGAAATTGTTCATGTGTTATATCAGAGATTAGGTACTGACAAACAAAATCAACAGAATATAAAATATCATATTCGAACAAAAACATAATATCACAAAACACTCATACATCTATTCATTTTTCACAAAACAAACGGTAATTTAAATATCAAAATGGGTAAGCTTGAATAGCTTATTATTAAAAGAAGTGATCTTTTTGAAGAAATTGCTCGATTTGCAGATTTCTTAAAAACACCAGACAATGACATAAATATGAGAATTAAATATCCGACATAATAAAATTCAAGCAATATCAAATTACACTAATTTTAATGCTATAAAGCACCCGACTGTGGCTTACCAACATTATTTGTAGGTGAATATACAGACTTTCCACAATTTCAGGCTACTTTTAAATCATTAATCGATAATAATAAACATCTAACCTCAAGCCAAAAACTACAGTATTTAAAATCATGTCTGAAAGATGAAGCTGCTGAAGCTCTTCATAACCTTAAAATAATGGATGATAATTATGAGGTAGCCTGGAATACTTTGAAGAACGCTTTCGAACACAGACGAACAATAATAAATCAACATATAAAAACAATAGTAAATCTTTCACCTGTAGTAAAGGGTTCATATGACTCACTAAGACAGTTTAGTTTTACATTTAGCAATGAAATAGTCTGCTTAAAATCACTCAACATTGAAACAGATAATTGGGATCCATTTTTAATTTACATTTTAGTAGAAAAACTTGATTTCCAAACCAAACTTGCATGGGAACAGACTGTTGAAAATAAAGATAGCAATTATTTACCTAAAATATCAGAATTAACAAAATTTCTTCAGTCACGGTGCCAAACTTTGAAAAAGATTAGCGATACGTCTTCTCAAAACTCGCAATCATCAAAAAGAAATGAAAAAAAACTACGCAAATCAATCAAAATCACTTCTCGCTTCACATAAACCTCAAACAAATTATACACCAAACTGCAATTTTTGTAATGCGAATCATTTTATATTTTCTTGTGATAAATTCTTGCAGATTTCACCTGCAAAAAGACTTGCCGAAAGTAAAAAATTAAAATTATGCACTAATTGTTTAAGAAAGAATCATTCAGCACCCATGTGCGTTAGTCAGGGTTGTAAAATATGCAAAAGGAGACACAACACATTATTACATATACATCAAGAAAATCAACCTTCTACAAGTGGCGTATCAGAAAGTCAATCAGAGATAAATAATACAACAGTAGCTCATTCAAGTAAGGGCAACGAAACAGTTCTTTTGTGCACAGCCATTGTACAAATTCTTGACAACAATAATAAGTTAATTAATTGTAGATGTTTACTCGACTCTGGAAGTCAAAGCAATTTCATAACTAATGAATTAGCACAAAGATTGGGCTTAACACAAATTGAAAAAAATGTACATTTGGTCGGTATAGGTTAAACACCTGCAAATGTCAACTCTTACATACACACAAAAATTAAATCGAATTATAATAACTTTTCAAAAAATTTAAATTTCTTAATCCTTGAAAACATCACACACAAATCATCACACACAGTAACTTACCACAGTTCTCCTTTCCTAATTCTGCCTTAAATATACCTAGTGGTATTACATTGGCAGACCCTACCTTCAATAAATCACGAAGCATTGACCTATTATTGGGAAATTCAATTTTCTTTGAATTACTTTGCATAGGTCAAATAAAATTGGGACATCATCAACCAATTTTACAAAAATCACAGTTAGGATGGCTAATCTCAGGTCCTTAGAATTTAAAACAAGATAATAATAAAAACATATGTCTCTTCACTCATAATTCAAACTCAGAACAATTGCAATCACAACTAGAGAAATTCTGGTTGTTGGAAGAAATCACAAATTCTCAAAATAAATTTACAGAAGAAGAACAGTTCTGTGAAAAACATTTCTTGAAAAATCATACTCGGGATAAATATGGTAGAGTTGAAGTTTCATTACCCTTGAAGGAAAATCATATCAATCTTGAAAATAACTTTGAAATAGCAAAAAATAGATTCTTCAAAGTAGAACAAAAAATTCATTCAGATCAAAATCTATATAAACAATATGTGCAATTTATGCGGGAATATGAAAATCTCAATCATATGACAAGACTAAATGAAAGAGACGAACATGACAAATCTGAATTGGTTCATTACTTACCACGTCATTGTGTTTCTAAATCATCAAGTGCTACTACCAAGTTACGAGTAGTATTCGATGCCTCAGCTAAAGGCAGCAATAATATATCTCTAAGCAACGTTTCTTGTGTTGGACCAACAATACAAGATGATTTATTTTCAATATTGTGTAGATTCAGAAATCATAATTATGTAATCAAGGCAGACATAACTAAAATGTATAGATAGATAAACGTAAACGAAAAACATAAGCACCCGCAAAGAATTTTGTGGCGTGAGAATAAAAACGATCCTCTAAATCATTTTGTTCTTAATACCGTAACCTACGGTACTGCCTCAGCTTCATTTTTAGCTATTAGGAGTTTGCATCAAACAGCTATTACACGATTTTTATGTATATGACCTAATAACCGGCAGCGATACAATTGAAAATACACGAAAATTAAAAAATGAAATTGAAACAATTTTACATAGCGCATGCTTCAATCTAACTCAATGAATGTCTAATGACATTAATATACTTGACAACTTAGAGCAAAATGAGACTAAAAACTTTTATATAAAACTGATTACGAAACTGTGAAAACATTGGGAGTGATTTGGAATCCTTCATCTGACAATTTTCAATTTGTTGTTAATATAGACTTACCAAATCAAAAAATTACCAAAAGATCCATTCTTTCCACTATTTCCAAAATATTTGACCCTCTTGGTTTAATATCTCCGATTATCATTATAGCAAAAATCATTTTACAAAAGTTGTGGAAGATTGAAATCAATTGGGATGAATCTGTACCACAAGCTGTTTATACAGAGTTCCTCAATTTCATAAATAAACCGCCAAAATTGAATAGCATACATATACGCAGACATTCCATATTGTTAAATCCGATAAACATTCAAATACATTCATTCTGCGATGTCTCTGAGCGAACTTATGGGGCTGCGATATATTTTCGCAGCTCGGACAACATGGGAAATGTAAACGTTACATTGCTTTGTAGTAAATCGCGCTTAGCACCATTAAAAACGATCACCTTGCCACGCCTAGAACTTTCAGGAGCATTGATTGCGTCTGGTCTAACTAATAAAATCAAAACATTTATAAATTTACAAATAAATGATATTTTTTTGTGGACAGATTCACAAATTGTGTTGGCATGGTTATCTAAAGAACCTACACACTGGAAAACATTTTTCGCAAATAGAGTGTCGGAAATTCAAATTCTCACATCAAAATATGAATGGAATCATGTAAAATCTACTGAAAATCCAGCCGACTTAGTTTCGCGTGGTTGTGATGTTGATGCTTTGAAAGGTTCACAACTCTCGTGGACAGGTCCAACCTGGTTAAAGCTGGAAAAGGAATGCTGGCCAGAAACCAATTCCAACAGCAATAGTGTAAAAGTCCCAGAATCCAAAGCAAAAATAATGGTAAATGTAGTCACGCACGAAATAGACATATTTGACGACATACCTAATTTAAACAAATTTTGAAGGGTTATAGCATATTGTAAAACATTTATAAATAACTGTAAGTCTATTAAAAGTGATAGGATTACTGAAGATTTAACATATTTCGAAACTAACTCTGCAGAAATAACTTTAATAAAGGTAATTCAAAATGAGGCATTCTCATACGAAATAAACGAAATCCAAAATCATAACCGTATACCAAAAAAAGGTAAATTAACTTGTTTAAATCCTTCAATTGATAAACGCGGAATTTTATGCGTAGGTAGTAGATTAAAACAAGCTAACCTTCCAATTGAAAGAAAAACACCTATTATCATACCAGGAAATCACCAATTTACTAAAGCACTTATTTTAAGGGCTCACGAACAAACTTTTCATGGTGGTACTCAGATGGTACTATCTACATTGAGAAACAAATGTTGGCCACTCAATTGTAAAAATAATATTAAGGGGGTCCTGAGAAAGTGTATCACAGCTTTAAGGCTAATCCTACACAAATAACACCCTCAATGGGAAATCTACCAGAGTCGAGAGTTGCCCCTACTAGACCATTTTTAACGGTGGGTATAGACTTTGCTGGTCCATTTCTCTTGAAAGACGGTACACTTAGAACACGAAAACTGGTTAAACACTATATTTGTCTATTTATTTGTTTTTCCACGAAGGCTATTCACATAGAATTGACTAGTAGCTTATCTTCGGACATGTTTTTAAATGCATTTAAACGTTTTGTATCCCGTAGAGGTTTGTGTAAAAACGTGTATACCGATAATGGAACAAATTTTTTAGGTGCAAAAATCGTTTAAATCAATATCAATCTTATATTCACACACTGAATAATAATTCTTCCTTTAAACATTATATGATTAGTAATGAAATAACATGGCATCTGAATCCTCCCAGAAGTCCAAATTTTGGTGGGTTATGGGAATCAGCAGTAAATCTGACAAAACATCATTTGGTTAGGATACTAGATAATGCTCATCTGACATGAACAATTTTTGACTGTTCTTGTACAGATCGAATCTATACTAAATTCAAGACCAATATGTCCCTTATCCAATTATTCCTTTGATCTTGACGTTCTCACACCTGGGCATTTCCTAATAGGACAACCAATGAATTCCATACCAGAAGAAACGGTTTTAATAATACCTGATAATAGACTAAATGATTACCAACGATGTCAGCAGATGGTAGAACATTTTTGGCAACGATGGTCTTCCGAATATCTCAACAACTTGCATACTCGATCTAAATGGAAATTCAACATTGACGATGGCAAGATATCCATAGGAAAATTAGTTATACTAAGAGAAGATAATCTTCATCCATTGCAGTGGAAGATGGGTCGAATTTTAGAGATTCATCGAGAAAAGGATAACATTGTGCGCATAGCCACTATACATACATCTAATGGAATTTTCAAGCGTGCCGTCAATAAACTCTGCTTACTTCCTTTGGATGATTGAAACTTTGTTCCTTTATTTTTAACAGTGATTTTTTTTAAAGAGATGCTTTCAAGGCGGCCGGCTATGTTACGACTCGCGATGGTCGAGTGAAATAATGACCTGAGCATATATTTTTGTAGACTTTAAATTTAACAGGATTCAAGACGGTACAAGTGACTACTGTCAAGCGATTTGTCATATAACATTTTTTATTATATCATTTCCATAATTTTGTTAATAAAGCACTAGTTTAATCATTAAATCATTTTAAATCGACGAAGAAAACTATAACAAACAAAAATAATCTTCAAAAACATCAGCGGTCATTTCCTCATGGTAATCTTTAGTTGACTTAGATTCGAATTCAAATAAACCACCAACTAAAAATCCTTTATCGCTACCAATATGAGTAATTATTAATCTGCGACCCTTGCCGGAAGGAACTTTCAAGCCAGTCGATAAGCCTTCTAAAAACGTCTGGCGAGAGCTTTCGACATTTTGGCACTGCCAATATTTGCACACGGTGTGTCCTTCGTTAACCCAGGTTTCGTCTAAATAAAAAATGTTTCTCGCTTCCCTTCGGTACTCCTTAATTCGCCTTAAATATTTCCTTTTCCAACAGATTATTTCTTCCGTATCTATTAAAATAGATTTTCTATTTTGCTTTTGCCAAGAAAAATTTAGTTCGTGTAAAATTTTCCACAACTTTTCCTTCCCATTTCTGGTACATTTTCATTTTCTTTCATTACTTTCAAAATTTTATCTATTGTTGGAATCTCATTCTACAAATAAAATGATTGTACTGACCTTCCGATTATATTTTTCGCTGTTTCGTCAACTTCTAAAGGCTTTCTACCAGGGGTCTTTTTTACACATCAGGTAACTTCACTCTGTTTCCACATTTTCTTTCACTAAGAAGTCTGTAAATTGTAGATTCGCTAGTTTCTGTCATATTGGCACACGTAGAAACTATACTTCTAACAGTACTTAGGAGGAGAAGGTGGAAAGGCTGGAGGAAGAGAAGGCAGCGGCAGAGGGGCGAGTCAAGGAATTGGAGAGGTTGAGGGGGGAGGACGATAGCAACGGGATAATGCAAACACGATGGGAGGTGGGGCAAAGAGACTGGGAAGGATGGCTGGAGGTTAGAGATAGGGACTGGGATGGTAAAAAGGGGGAGGGAATAGAGGTGAAGGTGGGAAATCCAATATTAGGGGATGAAAAGGTAAAGGTGGTATGGGTGACCAAGGAAGACAGTGGAATGGAGAAGGGAATACAGAGGATGTTTAGGGATAGGTACCCGATGCTAGGGGAAAAAGGAGAGGAAATGGAGTGGGTCAAGGAGGTACGCACTACGGAAAGGAATGGGGTAAGGGTAAAGACGGAGGAGTTGATCTGTCGGATGGAGGGAGATTGTAGGGATGAGAAAAAGGTGTTTGAGCTGATGAGTCGACTGTTTGGGGTAGTGGGGAGCGGGGACAGCATTGGACTCCACAGGCTTGAGCAGGTAGAGGTGGAGGTGCTGAAGAAGATGGTGGCGTGGGTGAGAGGTGGCGGAGAGGTGGCGGAGGTAACAATCTATACAGATGGGGAGAAGGAAAAGGAGGGTAGAAATGGGGCGATAATCCTGAAGGATATCGGGGAAGTCGATCAGGAGGGGATCGAGAGGATTAAGAAGGGGTTGAGGGAGATGACAGGGGAGTGGGTGGATAGACTCAGAGTCTCAAGAAATAAGGAGGTGGTAATAGAGGCAAAGAAGGGGGTTGAGGTGAGGGGAATTCTGGGGGAGGTAGGAAGGGTAACAGGAGCTAGGGTGGTCGAAGCGGGGAGGGGAACAAAAACCATTAAAATGGTAGGGATAGAACCGTGGATGGAAGATGAAAAGGTGAGGGAGAAAATAGAGAATTTGATTGGGAAAGGGACAACGGTGATTAAAGTGGTAAGGGAGAGGAACGGGATGAAAATGGCGGTGGTGAGGGCGGAATGGGAAAAAGCGGTAGCCTTGTTGAAAAAAAAGGAGATTAGATTGGGGTGGAACAGGGTAAATATTATAGAGGGTAGAGAGGATGACAGATGCTTCGGATGTGGGATAAAGGGCCATAAAGTAACAGGGTGTAAGGTGAAGGTAGTCAAGGAGAGGAGTAAGTGTTGGCTTTGTAAGAGCGAGGATCACATGGCGAGAGACTGTCGGCAGGCTTTCCTTTGTAGGGTATGTGGGGAAAGGGGACACAGGCCAGGGGAGATAGAATGTAGTAGGGGAAGGGAAGAAGTAGAAGGAGACGATGGAAAAGGTGAAGGAAAAAATGGGAGGGACCCTCTGGACCCCTCAGAGGGGACGAGTCTGGTCAAATAGGAGGAAGGGGACAGCATTGCGCGGGAAGGAGGAATGTAGGGGATGTATGGAGAGTGTTACAGATAAATTTAGGGAAATGCATTGGATGAAGTGATTTTTAGGAGGGAAGTGGATGTAGTGTGTGGATCCGAGGTGAATGCTAGATATGTGGGGAAGCAGGGATGGATTATGGACGATACAGGAGAAGCAGGAATAAGAGTGGTGGGGGATGGATTGAGGGCGGATGAAGTGAGGAAGGGAAATGGATGGGTGGTAGTGCGAATGGGAGACATGGTGGTGTATAGTGTGTATATAAGCCCAAATGTCAGCCTGGAAGAATATGAGAGGAGCATGACAGGATTAGAGGACGATCTGAGGGTGTCAAAAGGAAAAAGGAGGATCATAAGGAGAATGGTGGCAGGGGACTTCAATGCGAAGAATACTATATGGGGGGGGAAGAAAACGGACAGGAGAGGGGAGATCCTTGAGGAAGTGTTAACATCCAACGGGTTGGTGGTGCTGAATGATGGACTACTGCCCACCTTCGTGAGGGGTGACGGGGGTTCATCATTCATTGATATAACAGCATGTGATGAATGGCTGTGGGAAAGAGTGTTTAGTTGGGGGGTGCTGGAGGATGAGGAAAGCTTGAGCTTACATAGGTATGTGGAGACGGATATAAGGAAAGAGAGAAAGGATTTAGTGGAAGAGTGGGAATGGAAGTGGACGAAAGCCGAGGCAGAGAGAATGAGGAAGAAAGTAAGAGAAGAGATAGGAAGAGGACTTGGACATGATGCAGATGAATTGTACAATGTGATACAGGGCTGCAAAAGAGAGGGAAAGAGGGGTAATAGGCGTGAGCGGAGGGCCAATTACTGGTGGAATGAGGAAATAGAGGAGCTGTGGAGGGAGTGTAAGAAAGAACGAAGACGGATGCTGAGAGGAAGAGGAAGGATAGAGGGAAGAGGGAGATATAAAGAGAAGAAGAAGGAACTGGAGCGTAGAGTGGAGAGGGAAAAAAGAGGGAAGTGGGAAGAGTTACTGGGGGAATTGGAAAACAATCCATGGGGAAAGGCGTATGAGATAGCGGTGAAGAGGATGGGTGGAAATAGAAACGAGGTTCTAGAGGAGGATTGGGAGAAGGAGATTATAGAGAAATTGTTCAAAGGGGGAGAAGGAGGAGTGGGTGGCAGAATTCAGGAAATCCAAGATACAAGGGGGGTAGTGAAAATGAGGGGGATAAGGCCGGTAGAGAAGTGGGAGGTAGAAGATTGGGGGAGAAATATTAAAGTGAGAAAAGCCCCAGGGATAGATGGCCTGAGGGGTGATATGGTGAAGAGGCTGTTGGATGACAATAGGGAGTACTTCTGGGAACTATTCAACAGGGTGCTGAGGGAGGAGGAGTTCCCGGAAGGATGGAAGGTAGCCAGGGTGATACTGATGAAGAAGGCGGGTAGAGAGGGGAAGCGGGCGGGGGACTATAGGCCTATCAGCCTGCTGTGTGGTATGGGTAAATTGATGGAGGGGATAATAAGGGATAGGATTGAGGAGGAAGTTGGTAGGAATGGGGGTTTTAGGGTAAACCAGCATGGGTTCACGAAGGGGAAATCTTGCATCTCGGCACTGAGCAAGATGATGGGTTTGGTGGAAAGAGCTAGGGAGGGCAGCTGGAGGAAGAAGAAATTGGCCCTACTCGTGTTCTTCGACGTCGGGAACGCGTTCAACAGTGTCAGCAAACGGGCAGTGTTGAGCGCGTTGCTGAGGCTTGGAGTGGAGCAGGGGTTGGTTAACCTGGTGGAGGACTACCTGACGGGGCGTGTGATTGTAGACTCCAGAGGAAGGAGATATGAGATGGAGGCTGGAGTGCCTCAGGGCTCGGTTCTTGGACCGACGCTCTGGAAGTGTGTGTTTGATGAGGTTTGTGGGATAGTATGTGAAGAGGGATGTGAGATTACGGTGTATGCGGATGATGTGTGTCTGGTATGTACGGCAAAGGGAGAGGCGGAGATAGAAAGAAAGGCGGAGAGAATGTGCAGGAAGATTGTGGAGAAGATAGAGCGGTGCGGACTGGAAGTGGCGGAAGAGAAGACGGTGGGGTTGCTAGTGAAGGGACGGAGCAGGGCGAGGGAAGTGGGGGTGATGGTTAAGGGAAGGAGAATTCGCATGGAGGAGTCTGTGAAATACCTAGGGGTGTGGTTGGATAGCCAATTATCCTTCAAAACCCATATGGTAAAGGCGGCAGAGAAGGGTAAAGTGAGGGCAGCATGGCTGGGGAGATTGATGTGTAATGTGAAAGGGCCGGGAGAGTGGAAGAGGAGGGTAATTGGTAGGACGGTAGAGCAGAGTATGCTGTACGGTGCGGAGGTGTGGGGTGAAAGAGCGGGGGTGAATGCGAGGGTGCGGGTGCAGAGAGGGATACTGCTGAGGGTGGTGCAGGGGTACAGGACAGTGGGTGGACTGGCAGCAGCGGTGCTGGCAAGGTCCTACCCATTGGACGTGTTGGCTAGAGCTAGGAGCAAACGCTGGAGGGGTGCGACCAAAGAAGAGGTACGGGAATGGATGGAGGAGGAAATGGAGAGAAGGTGGGAGGAGTATGAGGGCGCGCTAAAAGGAGCGATTGGGAATAGGAGAGATTGGATGGACCGGAAATTCGGGGAGGTGAACTACTTCTTGACACAAGTGCTCACTGGACATGGGTCGAGAGTAGGGTACCTCCACAAGATTGGGAAACGAGAGACTGGTGTGTGCGAGAGGTGTGAAGTGGAGGATGATGTGGGGCATGTGTTTAGATGCTGGAGGAACGAGGAAGTGCTGAAGAAGTTGGAGAGGAAACTAGGGGAGGCGGTGTACTGGGAAAACATGGTGGAGATAATGTTGAGGGGGGAGGAGGAATGGATGGAGGTGAGTGGAGTAGTAGAGAGCATGGTAAGGGGGAGAGAAGGACTCGATATGGCATGAGAGGCAGGAGTGATAGGAGGGAGAAGATGACAGTGTGAGCGGAGAGTGTGCGAGGGACCGCCGCCTGTCTCGAAGTATGCTAGGGTAGTGATTCCGAGGCGGGGGTAACGGCGAGTTTGAGGTGGGTTTGGTTGGTAGGCATCTCCTTGGGGATGAGTCCAACACTGTTTGGGTCCTGGACCCATTCGAACATGAGTTTCCCATCTCGGCCCGAAAAAAAAAAAAAAAAAAAAAAACAGTACTTAAAGGTGCTTGATGCACAAGCGCATCATGTACGTTTAGTACTATAGTCCTTGCTTTAAAATCTAAAACACCTTTACACACTACGGGGCTAAATTTTGACGACATTCTTACTACAAAAGTGCAACAAATACTGAAAAATATATTTTTCTACTCCTGTTTTATAATATACTTTTTAAAAGACTAAAATCTGTATCATAATGATATTCATTATGATACAAATTTTCATTATGATACAGATTTTTAAGCCAATAGGAATGCGACATTCGCACAATATTTAATATAGCCATGGATACCTGGTTGACATTTCAGGGGGGTAGGAAAAATGAGGGGGATAAGGCCGGTGGAGAAGTGGGAAGTACAAGAGGGGGGAAGGAACATTAAAGTAAGGAAAGCCCCGGGGATAGATGGCCTGAGGGGTGATATGTTGAAGAGGATGTTGGATGACAATGGGGAGTACTTCTGCGAGCTTTTCAACAGGGTGCTAAGGGAGGAAGAGTTTCCAGAAGGATGGAAGGTGGCTAGGGTGATATTACTTAAGAAGGCGGGTAGAGAGGGGAAGAGGGCGGGGGACTACAGGCCCATCAGTCTGCTGTGTGGTATGGGTAAATTGATGGAGGGGATAATAAAGGATAGGATTGAGGAGGAAGTTGGTAGGAATGGGGGTTTTAGGGAAAACCAGCACGGGTTTGCGAAGGGAAAATCATGCATCTCGGCGCTGGGCAGGGTGATGGGCTTGGTTGAAAGGGCTAGGGAGGGCAGCTGGAGGAACAAGAAATTGGCCCTACTCGTGTTCTTCGACGTCGGAAACGCGTTCAACAGTGTCAGCAAACGGGCAGTGTTGAGCGCGTTGCTGAGGCTAAGAGTGGGGGAGGGTTTGGTTAACCTAGTGGAAGACTACCTGGCGGGACGTGTGATAGTAGACACTAGAGGGAGGAGGTATGATACGGAGGCTGGAGTGCCCCAGGGCTCGGTTCTTGGACCGACGCTATGGAAGTGTGTGTTTGATGAGGTTTGTGGGATAGTATGTGAAGAGGGATGTGAGATTACGGTGTATGCGGACGATGTGTGTCTGGTATGTACGGCAAAAGGAGATGCGGAGATAGAAATAAAGGCGGAGATAATGTGTAGGAAGATTGTGGAGAAGATAGAGCGGTGCGGACTAGAAGTGGCGGAAGATAAGACGGTGGGGTTGCTAGTGAAGGGACGGAGCAAGACAAGGGAAGTGGGGATGATGGTGAAGGGAAGGAGAATTCGCATGGAGGAGTGTGTGAAATACCTAGGGGTGTGGTTGGATAGTCAGTTATCCTTCCGAACACACATGTTGAAGGCGGCAGAGAAGGGGAAAGTGAGGGCAGCATGGCTGGGGAGATTGATGAGTAATGTGAAGGGGCCGGGAGAGTGGAAGAGGAGGATCATTGGTAGGACGGTAAAGCAGAGTTTGCTGTACGGTGCGGAGGTGTGGGGTGAAAGAGCGGGAGTGAATGCGAGGGTTAGGCCACTCCTGCGGGTGCAGAGAGGTATATTGCTAAGGGTAGTGCAGGGGTACAGGACAGTGGGTGGACTGGCAGCAGCGGTGCTGGCAAGGACCTACCCATTGGACTTGATGGCTAGAGCCAGGAATAAACGCTGGAGGGATGCGACCAGAGAGGAAGTACAAGAATGGATGGAGGAGGAAATGGAGAGAAGGTGGGAGGAGTATGAGGGCGCGCTAAAAGGAGCGATTGGGAATAGGAGAGATTGGATGGATCGGAAATTCGGGGAGGTGAACTACTTCTTGACACAGGTGTTCACTGGACATGGGTCGAGAGTAGAGTACCTCCACAAGATTGGAAAAAGAGAGACTGGAGTGTGCGAGAGGTGTGGAGTGGAGGATGATGTGGGGCATGTGTTCAGATGCTGGCGGAACGAGGAAGTGCTGAAGAAGTTGGAGAGGAAACTAGGGGAGGCGGTGTATTGGGAGAATATGGTGGAGATAATGTTGAGGGGGGAGGAGGAATGGATGGAGGTGAGTGGCGTAGTAGAGAGCATGGTCAGGGGGAGAGAACGACTCGATATGGCATGAGAGGTAGGAGTGGAAATTAGGGAGAAGACGACGATGTGAGCGGAGAGTGTGCGAGGGACCGCCGCCCGTCTCGAAGTATGCTAGGGTAGTGATTCCGAGGCGGGGGTAACGGCGAGTTTGAGGTGGGTTTGGTTGGTAGGCATCTCCTTGGGGATGAGTCCAACACTGTTTGGGTCCTGGACCCATTCGAACATGAGTTTCCCATCTCGGCCCGAAAAAAAAAGGTTTCGTCTAAATAAAAAATGTTTCTCGCTTCCCTTCGGTACTCCTTAATTCGCCTTAAATATTTCCTTTTCCAACAGATTATTTCTTCCGTATCTATTAAAATAGATTTTCTATTTTGCTTTTGCCAAGAAAAATTTAGTTCGTGTAAAATTTTCCACAACTTTTCCTTCCCATTTCTGGTACATTTTCATTTTCTTTCATTACTTTCAAAATTCTATCTATTGTTGGAATCTCATCCTACAAATAAAATGATTATACTGACCTTCCGATTATATTTTTCGCTGTTTCGTCAACTTCTAAAGGCTTTCTACCAGGGGTCTTTTTTACACTATCAGGTAACTTCACTCTGTTTCCACATTTTCTTTCACTAAGAAGTCTGTAAATTGTAGATTCGCTAATTCCTGTCATATTGGCACACGTAGAAACTATACTTCTAACAGTACTTAAAGGTGCTTGATGCACAAGCGCATCATGTACGTTTAGTACTATAGTCCTTGCTTTAAAATCTAAAACACCTTTACACACTACGGGGCTAAATTTTGACGACATTCTTACTACAAAAGTGCAACAAATACTGAAAAATATATTTTTCTACTCCTGTTTTATAATATACTTTTTAAAAGACTAAAATCTGTATCATAATGATATTCATTATGATACAAATTTTCATTATGATACAGATTTTTAAGCCAATAGGAATGCGACATTCGCACAATATTTAATATAGCCATGGATACCTGGTTGACATTTCTGAAATTAATTATATTAGGTGACACTTAATTTGACAGCTGTCAAATAATTTTGATTTTCAAAAGTAACTATATATGAATTATTAATTAAATAATTCTTATTAATCGGAGTAGAAAAAATATTGTATGCAACTTTCATGTAATGGCCATTAATACACTCGCATATTATATACGAAACTCGCCTGCGGCTCGTTTCGTATCCTACAACATGCTCGTGTCTTAATGGCTATCATTACATGATCGTTGCATAAAATACTATTATTCACAATCGGTCAGTAATATAGACATTTCTTACCTTTAAAACGGTAGGGAAGTGACTCATTACTTACTTTCACTTCCACGCCTTAGCCGTTAAAGTACTTTTCCGGCTAGAAGCATGTGTCACTTTTCTGAAGTATGTGTCACTTTTCTGAAGTATGACAATATTGTGTTAAGCTTAATTTAATGTAAGACGAAAAGTTTTTCTCATACCTTTCTTTACTTTTCTCTGGAATTATTCCGTCCATCGCAGTGCCCGCATCTTCTCGGACTTCCGGAGGTGTGCAGGTAAATTTCAATTCAGACATTATGTTTAGTTTGGCAACTTTATTTGATATTGGTACGTTTATGATAGATGTCAAACTATAGGTACTTAGCAATGTTGCCTAGCAGCCGTTTCATGACGTTCTTTGTCGAAAAAAACATTAATATATGATAACACTTTTTCTTAAAATTAATGTTTTTAAAAGCTTGTAACTAAGCGATTGTGAATAAAATAGTATACATACCACGCGGGAAGGATCTTTCCAGCCACGGCTTTTAGCGACCCTCGGCGCTACGCGCAACGGGTCTCTAACAAAGCCTGGGCTGTAATGATCTACTTCCCCGCTAGGTATGTAATATACTATTTATCGCCAACCGTCAGTAAAGCCGTCAATTATCAGATTGATTTCCGGAAGTAAACAAACAGTTTACCTTATCGTATACCAATAATGTACTTTTATTTACAATCGGTTAGTAATATAGACATTTCTTACCTTTAAAACGGTAAGGAAGTGACTCATTACTTACTTTTACTTCCCCGCCTTAGCCGGAAAAGTACTTTTCCGGCTAGAAGCATGTGTCACTTTTCTGAAGTATGTGTCACTTTTTCTCATACCTTTCTTTACTTTTCTCTGGAATTATTCCGTCCATCGCAGTGCTCGCAGCTTCTCGGACTTCCGGAGGAGTGCAGGTAAATTCCAATTCAGACATTATGTTTAGTTTGGCAACTTTATTTTATATTGGTACGTTTATGATAGATGTCAAACTATAGGTACTTAGTAATGTTGCCTAGCAACCGATTCATGACGTTCTTTGTCGAAAAAAACATTAATATATGATAACAAATTTTCTTAAAATTAATATTTTTAAAAGCTTGTAACTAAGCGATTGTGAATAAAATAGTATACATACCACGCGGGAAGGATCATTCCAGCCACGGCTTTTAGCGACCCTCGGCGCTACGCGCAACGGGTCTCTAACAAAGCCTGGGCTGTAATGATCTACTTCCCCGCTAGGTATGTAATATACTATATCTGCCGCATTTGCGGCAGGTAAAGTGACATATGCGTTAGGTAATGTATTTTGACTTTGACATTACTCGAAAATTATTATGTCAGTGTCACGCTTCTCCCTATTACGGCTCGATAATAGTTTTCTTGTAATTTATTCATAACAAATTATGGAAGATGTTCAGTGCACGCCATCTGAAATTCAAGAGAAGTCATTAGAGACGTCTTTAGAACTGCCAGAAAAATCAAGGAAAAATACAATCGCCAGTACGACATTTTTATGGAGTGGTGCAATAGACACAAAGTAAGGAAATATAGTGAAAACGTGTTACTGGCATATTTTTCTGATTTATCAAAGAAGTATTGTCCCCCTTCAATGTGGACCTATTATTCCATGCTTAAAGCAACCCTTTCAGTGAAGCAAGACGTCAACGTCGGTGAATATATAAAACTAACGGCTTTTTTAAAACAAAAATCAAGGAATCATGTTCCAAAGAAATCCAAAACTCTTTCACAAGAAGATTATTATTATTATTATTATTACATATAGACAAGGGCAGAGGGACAAGTCCCTATTTTACCCAAAAGCAGAAAATAATATGCAATTCAATTACCTACTATCAAATTAATACATAAATAATTGAAATGAACAAAATAATAAAAAAAAAGAGAAGATATCACAACAAAAGTACAATAGTTCGTATTAAGATAAAAATTAAATTATAATTAACATTTATTAAAAGTTATTGATATATAAGGCGGTCCAGTCTATTTTCAAATATATTGGTAGAAGAAGCAGAAATAATGTCAACATCGAGATTATTCCAGGCGTCAAAAACTCTATTAGTCAGAAAATTTTGTCTTGATCTGGTCACAAAGTTTTCTTTTTTAAGTTTTAATTCGTGTCCTCTGAGGCGGTTGTCTTGGTATAATGGAAATATCACGGAAAGATTTCCGAAGTTGAATTTCAATATTTTAAATGTTGTGATAAGATCTCCACGGTGACGTCGAAGTTCAAAAGAAGTTAAGTTGGCCATAACAAGTCTCTCTTCATAAGAAGGCCTTCTCAGTCCCAATGGAAGTCGAGTAGCTTTTCTTTGAACGTTTTCTAATAAACTTCTATCACGAATCAAGTCAGGATACCAGGCGGGCCCCGCATATTCAAGAATGGGTCTTACATAAATGGTGTAAAGTTTACAAAACGATTGAAACGCAACTCTCGAAAAACACTTCCGTATAAGATACAGCCTGGTGTTAGCACGTTTGGTTATTGATAAAATATGGTCGGACCATGTAAGACTACTGTTAATAATAATTCCTAAGTCATTTTGAGAGAATACGGAGTTTAAAGTTTTACCGTTTATGAAGTATGGCAGAAGCGGGTTGTTTTTACCGATTCGAAGCACTACGCACTTAGCAGCATTGAGAGGAAGCAACCATTGGGAACACCATAGCGAGATAGAGTTTAAATCGTCCTGAAGAGATAAGTGGTTCGTTCTTGGATTTGAATGAATTTTTATGTCATCTGCGTAGAGAGATATTTTGCTTGAAACGTGAAAAGGAAGATCGCTGGTGTAAGCTATAAATAGCAAAGGTCCCAGAACAGAACCCTGAGGCACCCCACTCTCCACTAATTGTTCTTCTGAGAATGCTTCTCCTACTCTAACTTTAAATTGCCTATCCGATAAGAAGTTATCGATCCACAGATGCAAGTGCCCTCTTATCCCAAAGTGCTCAAGCTTATGTAGAAGTCTTCGTTTAGGAACTCGATCGAAAGCTTTGGAGAAATCTAAGTATACAACATCGACGGGCTGTTGTTTATTGAGCGATAATGTCCAGTCATTGACACAATATAACAGATTAGTTAAGGTTGAGCGGCCTTCGACAAATCCGTGTTGTTGCAGTGGAATAATCTTCTCCTGAAGAAGAAATTTGGTTATTTCTTCTGAAATGATAGATTCCATTACTTTACTGACTACTGGTAGCAGACTGATTGGACGATAATTATTTGAATCAAGTTTATTGCCTTTTTTGAAAATAGGAGTGATGGATGCTAATTTCCAACAAGGGGGTATGGAGCCCTGAACAAAAGAGGCTTGCATAATTAAGGACAAGGGTGTTGCGAGTGAGTTTGCACATATGTTCAATAGGTTTGGGGTCAAGCCATCCAAACCAGGAGAAGCGTTTCTGCGTAGCTGTAGTAAATGTTCCCTCACCCTATCTACGGTGAACACTACATGTTCTAAGGATGAATGAAGTCGAGGACAGTTAATTACTGGAAGGTTCTCAGAAGTGAGTTCTTTAGTAAAAACATCCGAAAAAGTCAACGAAAGCGTTTCGGATGATTCCCTGTCAGAAAAACATAGAGACCCGTCAGGTTTTTGAAGAAGGGGTATGGACACTTTTGACGTTAAAGATGATCGTATGTATTTGAAAACTTTTTTGTTGTTACCACGAGCGATAATATTTTCTTCAAATTTTACTCTTAAATTTTTGAGAAAAGATTGTAGATTATTAGAATACTTTCGATGATTTTCAAAATCGATAAGAACACCTGTCTGCTTGTATTTACGCCAAAGATGTCGTTTATGTTTTATTTTTCGTATCGCCATATTATTTATCCAGGGTTTGAGGTTGTTTTTGTAAGCCTCGTGGTTTGTAGTATGAATGGAAACTATATCGAGAATTATTTGGTGTAGAGCGTTCCACATTGACGAGGGACTGAAAAATGAATCCCAATCTAATAAGGATAGTTGATCATTAACTTTCGAAAAGTCAGTGATCGCATATGTTATGAAGTTCTTTTCATTAGGTAGTATTTGATTAAACTGTATACGGGCTATAATAACTGCATGGTCTGATTTACCAATCGGAGAGTTCACTTCAAGTGAAGAAATCATCTGTTCATCGTTAGTTAGGACGAGATCAAAAGTTGAAGGTTGGTTGTTAATTCTAAATCTTGTAGGTTCTGTGATAAGTTGAGTGAGATTTGAATTTGCGACAAAATTTTTAAACAAATTATGGGAATTTGTCGCATCCGATAATGTGATTATAGGCCAGGCGATCTCTGGAAAGTTGAAGTCCCCAGCAATGATAAGATTTTCGAGGGATGACAGCTCCTCTAGTTTCTCAAATAAAATGTTGTCCTGAACTAGCTGGGTATGAGGAGGGCGATAAAGACATACTAAATTGAGAGAAAAGGTGTTTTTGTGAACAGATAGATGAATGGCGTCTATACCCAGCATGTCGATTGGTTTAGTGGTAATGGAGAAATTATTAGTAATATTATCGGATAAATATATACATACGCCTCCACCGACACTATTGTTTCTATCTTTACGATATATTGTATATCCATTAACGTTAACCAGAGAGTCCGGAATTGAAGGCTTAAGCCAAGTTTCTGCAATTAAAATAATATTAGGTTGAAGAAGCTGTACGGTACCAGTGAACTCGTTAAATTTTGCAGAAAGTGAGTCTAGATTTGTATAAAGAAAGAGCCAATCGTTAAAATTGTCCTTAGAAGAGTTAGGAACGAAATTTAGTGATTTTGGGAGTTCCGTTGATGTATCTGATAGTCAAATCATGTTCTCCGTTATTCTTTCGGGTGTCTAGCTCATTGCGAAGCTCCTTTAGTCGTTGTTGTTGAATAGGGGTCTTGTCATAAATTATGGAAAAATTCTCGGTGGCCTTATTCTCCAAAAGTTTAGCTTTATTCCTAAGAATATCTTTAACGTGGTGTTCGGAAACCATTACCACCTTTATCATTCTGGGGAATCGTTGGTTCGGTTTACCAACTCTGTAGAAGGTGATTGGTTTTTCTTGACATCCGACAGTGTTCAGCACCGCACTTATTTTGTTAGTATCGTGATCCTTTTTGTGTCTGGTATCTCCAGAAGGTTCTGGTACGCCTCTGACTAAAATATTTTTAGCGCGCGTGATGCGGTCTACGGCTTCATTGGCGATATTATCGGTGAATTCGGTGGACTTAAAAGTGTCGAAGAGGCTCAATTTATCGTTCATTTGTGACAACTTTTCATCAAAATCCCTGATTTTCTTGTTAATATCTGTTTTAAACTCTAGCAAAAAATCCTTAATTTCGGCAATGTTTAAGACATTTGAACTACAAGAATTGCAGAGTATGCACAAACCTCGTACTTTCTGCCTAGTAACGCGATCGTCTGTAGAAACATCGGTACAAGCCATATGTATTGGTCGCTTACAACCATCGCATTGGAGTTTGCGATCAGCATACTTAAATTTTTACTAGATGCACCGGACGAAATCTACTTGATGATGAAAGTAATTTGTACAAACCAAAATGATAAAATGTTGCATTTTTTTAGGTTTGTGTTTTATTTGGAATTGCTGGAGCTTTACGTAATGAAGAACTTTGGAATTTAAAAGTATGTGACATAGAGCACAAAGAAACAATTCTGGTAGTTCATATACCCAAAACAAAGTCCAACAAGCCTCGTTTATTTGTAGTCACTGAAGAATTTGAAGGAAAAGTAAAATCCATAGAACTATTTAATAAATATTTCTCTCTGCGTCCTAGCACACGTCTCACGATCGATTGTTCCTAACCTACAGGAACGGTAAATGCACTATTCAGCCGATTGGAATCCATACTATCGGAAGTATTCCAAACAAAATTGCCAAATATCTGCATCTGCCAAAACCATCACTTTACACGGGACATTGTTTCCGTCGAACATCCGCCACTCTCTTTGCCAACGCAGGCGGTAGTAAGGAAAATTTGAAACGCCACGGAGGATGGAGAAGTCACACGATTGCAGAGTCCTATGATGAAGAATCTGTGCTCAATAAAACAAAAATTGCAAAGAAAATTTTAGGCGATGATCCAACTGACAACACAGTTATCACCAAATCTAAAAAAGAATATTTGCACATTTTCAATATAGATAATAACCCTCAAACGTTTTTCAGTTGGAACTCCTTCGACTTCAGGGATTAACTTTTTTAATGTACGTTTAATTTCAATATAACAAATAACAAGTAGATTTGTTCTATATTTGCCATTTACTTCGTCGCAATAAAATGCAATAAAATATACCTCAGTTTCTTATATTCCGAATTCTGAAAGTTGGCGGTAAAATTTTGTATGCACCACGTCAGTAAAGTGTCTTTATCGGACTCGCCTGTTATTCGCCTCGCTCGCTTCTCTCGCTCGTCTCATAATTTCAGACTCGTCCGATAAAGAATCACTTTACTGCCTTGGTACATAAATAACTATTATTTTTAGGATATATATTATATACCAAAAGATAACTGCCTAATTATATTAAGGATTGCACAATTCAAGTACCTATCTACATTTATAGCTACCTGGAATACTTTATGACCGCATACTGGTCAAAACTTTCATTGTTTGGCAGTACCTAGAATACCTAGTTAATACCCATTTTCCGTAACGGATTATAGCAGGTATTTTGGCCCAATTGAATGGTCTCCGTAAAATCAGCTCTTAATACTGTAATAATTACTTACTAATGATAAGATATTTGCCCAAATTTTGCACTATTAAATAAACCCGACAAATGAAACCATTCAGGTCTTTACCGAAAAATGTAACGCCAATGGTTTATTGCCGCTTTATGGGTGTCGACCCTTTTCTGTGCTCCTATGCAATAGGAAATCGAGTTATAGTTTTACTGACATTTTAAGTGAAGTGATTATTATTTTTTATTATCTGATTTATCCTTAAATAGTTATTACATTATGTTTTAATATTAATATCCTTGCTAAGTACCAGCTAGGTACTGTTCACTATTTGAGTAGGGGTTTTATAGGAGTACAGATAAAATGACTGCTAAATAAGTACAAATTACATATAATAAAATGAGTTTATGACCTTGGCGAAATTACTAACACCCCTGTGTGCTACCTAGAATGTGTTTTTTATGATGTACTGCATTCTACTAGACAAACCCTTTTATTTGATATCCATATTGAGGAGGTTTAAAAAAAATGTAATCCGCCATTCTGTGGAGGTGGCCATCTTGAATTTAAATTCATTCTCAATAGACATTGTCATCACAACTTATGCAGTGTACCAAATTTCATATCAATCTGTCAACAGGAAGGGGGTAAAATTTCAATTACTAAATTTGACCCAAGCAACAAACAGGTCAAGCTAACTGAAACCGTTTAGAAACTGGTTCAACCCAGCAGTGAGACGTAGGAATGTGATTTCACTCGACTACCGTTTTTGTCAGGATTTATTTTTGGAAAATAATCATTGCTTAATGTGAGTGAAACAAGCTTAAGTGTACGTACCTAAAAAAAAAATATATTCCCTATTAGCTCAATAATCTTCCATAAAAACATACTATATGTTTGTATGTTCGGAAATAAAAGAATCGCGATTTAAATGTGAGAAATTATAAGATTAATAAAAAAATCGCAGCTTTCGTGTTTTTTCGTTAAAAATAACTATTGATACCGCTGCAAGCAGTAAAAATGGTTTTAATAAAGACCGCAATAGGCAAACAGTATAAAAGATTAGTGAACTAGAAACAATACTCCGATGTTTCTTTAAATACTCCAACAAAAAGTACCTAGTTGTTTCTTCAGTGGAGATTTCATTTGGTAATTAAATTTGAATTCGCTATAACGATGATCAAAATAAAAAAGGAGCCACTTATAAAAATATTTGTAGTTTTTGTTTAATCTTTTTATGATTACGATTTTTCAATATTATTAAGTATAAAGCTTTTCGCATTAACTGTTATAAAGTTTTTCTAATTTTGACATATAAAGTGACACTTTATAAAACTCGTTGACGTTATGAAACGTATTACTTTTCATAACCAGTTACGAAAAGTGAAATATTTCCTAACTGGTGATGAAATAGTTATTTTTGTATCTAGTGCGCGAAATGCTACTTTGGTGATCGAGAATTTGAATTATTCGAGACCACCAAAGTAGTTCGCGCACGAGATGCAAACAATATTTTTTCTACAACCGTCAAAATCTATCTTTTAAAAATATTATAAATAAGTAAAATGCCTAATTTATTATAGAAAATAGTGTTGAGCTGGCTTAAAATGTCTTTCCTAATTAAATTTTCACTCTTACTATGGATTAATGTTAATATTGTAAATAATAACTAAAGTTATTGTAAAATTCTATCATTATTTAAAAAGTATTTAATTCTTATTAATTTAAAAATAAATAATAATTTGGAGTTTTGCTTCAATTTTTCAAAGATTGAAATACAAATGTCTTATTAATTTACATGCAGTGTGCGAAAGAATTTTAATTAAAGCCTCTGATACTGACGTTTTGATTATTTTTCTAGGAAATATATAAATATATATATATATAAATTATTGGATCAGAAATTTGGCTTGCCAGTTCAGCAACAAAAAAGACTAATAATCAACCTGTTGATTGCATTAATTGCACCGATTTAGCGTTGAAATTAGGAATCAAATTATGCCAAAGTCTTCCCGCCTTCCATGCGTTTACAGGCTACGATTACACGGCAGCATTTTATAATAAAGGAAAAGTAAAACCTTTTCAGCTATTTTCAAAAAATTAAAGATATCAAAAAGTTTTTGCATCTTAAAAACAGATGCTGATGATATTTTCATTGGCGAAAAAATGAAGACCGTTCAAGAATTTACTGCTAGCATGTATGGCATCAAGAACTGCACCAAAGTGAATGATGCGAGATATCGCATTTTCATGAAAAATTACTCTGCCAAAGAAGACAGCGAGTAGTTTAAAAAAAAGGCTTTGACTCCAACTCCATACCACCATAATGGATATCAATGACTCAAAAAATGTTACGAACTATTTTCGTAAATTCCATGTGGCTTAATGCAACGGATCCATTATGCGTGAAACTTCAGCCTGAGAACTGCGGTTGGTTCTTAGATGAATATTTAAAACCAGTAGGATTCATTGGGGATCATATGCCTTTAAGGATAGAGGACATTGTCAAAACATCTGAAACAGAAAGCGATGACGAAGAAGGTTCAGAAGTTGGAGATCACAGTTATATGTCCGATGACTCGGAACCTGAAAATTAAAAAACTATTCCTCTATTTTAATATTGAACTACTCCAAAATGATGCACAGCATATACGAGTCTATCGCCATCCTTTTCATTTTCAAGAACAAATAGTATGCGCACTCTCTTTCTACAAACAACTGCTATGCTGTATCCTCTTCTATCGCATGGGATGGTTGGTTGGGACCTCTCAGTCGCACATATTCACTCGCAGCAATATTTCACTTTTTAAAATTCGACTACCCGAATTCAGGACTGATCTTTATTTTCATTTAATTTTAATTCATTAACCAGACCGGTGCAAGTTACTAGTATCGATTTACCTGTTTATACCTTCCTATCCGAGAGTTGTGACGGGAAAAAAAGAGGCAACATAACGTTTGCATATTCTATGGGCTTCATAATTTCGATGGGTATGGAATTTGTCTATTAACTAAACCGGTGAAGGTCGTTTCATATCGGGATCCTATACTATACCTTGTTCATTAAATGTTGCCCGTCGGAAGCTTCTTGCAGAAAATGGGCAATGTTTTCTTTACTAAAAACTTGCGACTTTTTTGGCTGGTAACCCTCAGAATGACGTTTTAAGAACGCCAGCAAATTTGTATACTTCTTAATGTCAATATTTCTTTTTAAGCACAATTCAGTTTAGTGAAGTCTAGTTTAGTGAACCAACGCGGATTTTGATGAAATATTTTTTTTTAATTAACTCGAGGTCGCTGAACACGAAAATGAAAAAAGAAATTGGCGCTCTCTTACCAAAAACGAGTTATGAATTTTTGAAGATGAGTTCAGATCAGCACTGCACTGGTTTTATTGTCATATTATAACTGCTTTAAAATGATGCATTTTCACAATGTTAAATATACTATAATTGCTTTTTACGATATTCCTCTCACACACACATTTAAAAAACACTGATATTGACATTAATTTCTTGTACATTCTTTTTTTAATTCCAAAATTATTATATCTTTTGACGTTTCCATGTAATATGACTGACATAAGTTTTGGTCTGTTTCCTCTTAGTCTTAAAACTTGTACCTAATAGCATATTCAGCCATTAGATATTTAGCCACTTCAATTAGTTGCTGAATATTTTCGATTTCATGATCGTGACATAGAAGATATAAACAAGATGAACATCATGAACATACACCTATTTTTCCGATAGCTGGCGCTGTATTGGCTCAACTTTCGTTTAACTGAAATCTGATATGGAAAAATTGAATGAACAGCTATCAACATACTGTGAAAAAGACGCGCCGGATCGACGTTTCGCAATTCGCGCGCGCGAATTCCTCAGTTCTTAACATCGAATATAAACTCCACAAGGCTGAATTCTTCAGTTCCTTTTTTTCTTGGGTAATCCTTTTCTGTTCACCCCATAAATTAAATTTGGCATAGGACAAATCATACTTGCTCTTCGACTTCTTAGGAATAATTGTAGATAACGCAGATTGAGCCGCTTCTTCAATGTCGCTCGGTACGTCATTCTCTGAATCGGACATTGCAGTATTTATATATTCTTCTACTTTAAAAAATAGAGAATGAATTATTTACGAGAAGAAAAACGATTTTTAATTTCTACTTGCTTTGACAATCGAAATCACGAAACATGACATTGAACAATACTTGCTTCCATAGTAACAAATAAACATCTCCAATTTTACTAGGCGACTTAAAAATAATCTACGAGGGGCGCTCGTAGGGACGTTTCACGTACTTTAAATTTGAATTCAAATAATCACATCCTATTCAAAATTAGAAAAAATATTGTGTGAAACACGTTGGGAAACACTATTTTTCGTAGAAATCCGCTCGTTACGAAAAATTGTGCTTTTCGCAACTGGTTGCACAAATAATTATTTTGTTATTTAATTGTAAATTTTTTTATGGGAAGAAATACAAAAAAGATAAACGTGTGAAATTCTATTTATTCTGTGAATAACAGCAATGATGGAAATTATTTAAAATTGAAATTAATAGTACGTATCGACTCTTATAGCATGCCAAACTGTGGCAGACAATGGGGAAGACCTCTAAAAGAGATGAAATCCCTTCAAATATATTTCAATCAATGAATAATGATGTTGGTTCAGTGTGCACACAACATCATGTGTCAAAATCGTATTAAATAGATTTCCTTGCGTTTTGAATTCAACATATTAATTCAAAACTAAAAAATGTCCGAAAGAAGTGGGCGGCGCAATGCCGTTCTAACCCTTAAGAATATCAGTCTCTGTATGCTTCTATTAAACGAATTCGGTAAATATATCCGAGATGCGACGAATTTTTTTGTCACATGACCACAGATCAGACGTAGTAATTGAATTAAACGAACGGTATAGATCACTATCAGTCAAAAGTGTCAAATGTCATATTAGTTTATATTTGTTTTCTGTTTTGTTTCAGTAGAGTGTGTGATAAATTCAGATTAATCACTTTCAAAATTCTCAGAGTAGAAAGATCATCATCTGATTGCTCCGATTAAAATTGCCGAACGATTAGGATTTATTTCCCCTACATCTAGACGTCATAAACGAACGATTCAGATTGATTAGCTGGGTCTGAGGTTAATGCCGAACGCTACAATTATCCTCTGAACACCGTAGTGAATTGTTGTCAAAGCTACTCATTAATGGCTTTTGTATATCTGAGCTGTTTTTTCCCTACAACGTATCAGCTAATGATAAAAATGTCATTTCACAATGGAGAACAAGTTTGATCATTTTAGTGCGGCAACACTGTTGGTGATGGGATATGACATTTGTTCACAGAAGCACTCTCAGCGTGATTGACGTTTTGTTCTGTGATCTGACCTTAGTCGTCTTTGGCTGTGCACCTTGTTTGCTTTGTCCGTTTGTCGTCTGTTTGTAATGTTATTGTTGCCGTTCTTGTGTTGTATTTTCAATATTTTTCAAAAACTTGAAAACAGCATACAAATACAATGAAGCATAACCTCAAATTTGATTGACTTTTGTTTTGTCATACACGAAACCACATGTTTTTGGATTTACTATGATAGAACTTATATGATTGGTCGGCTTAAGGTCGATAGACGTGTGGGGGTTAGTACGTCACACTGTATTAAGCCAATGAGAGCAGCCTTTACAAATGGCGCGTAAAATTGTATGCTTGAAATGAAAATTATGTAATTTATTGCAAATAAAAATATATAATTACTTCATATAGCAGTTTTAAGACATGGAGATCACGATTATACTGTTTTTGAAAATTAGTGAGCTTTCCGATCCATCAAGCGCTTTCCAAATGTGTTTGATGCAATTTAAATCCGGACTCCTCGCTGGACACTTACATATTCTGACCAGAAAGATAATTTAACGGTTGTGTTTGTCTGGTTTCAAAAGTTTCTAGTTAGAACCATGAAAGAGAAGAAACCGAAATTCGCCCAATAAGGAGTATTTTAACAATTGATTAAGTCCGAGTATCCTTTCAGATAGAAGTCTGGATGATCAAGTAACATACTTTTTAAACAGTTACAATGGTATAGTGCCTGATAAATATCTGTTTCTTTCAATTCTTGATGTGAAACAATGTAAGAGGGTCTTTTATATCTTGCATATAGGGCTAGAAAAAAACAGTAGATAACTTTTAAACACAATTGTTTTTCAAAGTATTCTCCACGAAGATAAATGAATTTTTGTATCCTTTGGAATCAATTCTGGAAGCAGTTATTCCACTCGCTTGCTGATACATTCAAAATAGAGTTTTTAAAGGCGTTGACTGCATATTCTGGGGACTGGAACCTTTGACCACGCAGTTCATTCTTAATTTTTGGAAAAGTAAAAAGGTGTCAGGACTTAGGTGGAAAAGTCAATTGTTTTTCGAGCTGTGAGGAAACTTGCATTGTCTTGGTGGAGGATTATTCGTCGTTGGGGGTTGGTTTTTAGAAACTCAGCAATTACTTCCGGCAAACAAATCGATATGTACCAATCAGCAGTAACAGTTCTTTGATCTTGCAGAGGAATTGTTGCTACATGACCCGCTTTTGAAACAAATGTCTCCAACATCTTTTTGGAAACACTTCGAGAACGGATAACTTTCGTCGGTTCTGGTTCATCTTGGAAAACCCAAACAGCCGACTGACTTTTATTTTCGGGTTCATAAGAATAATTCTAGGATTCATCACCACTGACAATACTGTATATATTTTTTAAGTTTCCTGCGTTAAGCCGGCTTAGAGTTTTTTGACTCTAATTGACTCTAATTGCTTTCTGTTCTGCCGTCAACAGATGAGAAACTATTTTTTTACAAATAAATATTGATGTAAAGATTTTTCAATTGTGGTTTTTGAAATACCCAATTTGATGCTGCAATTTCACGATATGTGACAAGTCGATCTTCTTGGATCAGCTTTAGTATAGCATCGACGTTTTCCTGAGTAACTGGCCGTTGTTGGTGGACCTGTTCTTGGATCGTCGCTACCAATGAGAAATTATCGACTGATGTGGTGCTTTATAGCCGAAAACAGAAATCAATTCGGCAAGGCATTCTGGTTGAAACAGCTGTCTTTGAAAATTGTAAAAAATTATTAGGCAAACAATTTCTCGGCTTAATTCCATTTTTCGACTGACTCATCAACTTTAAAAATTCAGTATATACAGGGTGTACCACAAATAAGTACCGTATATTAGAGGCATGAGAGATCGTTAGGAAATATTTAAAATACTTCAATAAAACTTTTCCTCTAACCTTCTTAGTTTGTGAGATACAGGCTGTTGAAGGATGCAGAAGAAATACAGTACAAATTTAAAAATTTTTGTAGGTTATTGTCTCTGCAAAACACATCAACAGTATTAATTGTGTCAAATTCCAATGAGCCAGTGGCGTGGTACGAGGGGTTCGTAAACTTTTATTGTACCATATTTTTGAAACACCCTGTATTTAGAGCTTAAGACTTTTGTCTGCAATTCTTTATTAAATTTCCTACATAAAAGATACTCCTTGTTGAAATCGATACAAAACTCCATTTTCAAGTTTTTAACTTTTTATTGCAGTAAGACCCTTTCTTATGTTGTAAATTTTTTTAACCAATAAATTTGGTCTGACGAAAACCCGCACACCGTGAAAGTGACAAATCATCAGCACAGGTTTAAAATTAACGTTTGGGCTGGAATAATTGGGGACCAGTTTAACGGGCCTTTTATTCCACCGGAATATTTAAATGGACCTAGATATGTAAATTTTCTTAGGAATAATTTAATAGATATTCTTGATGATGTACCTTATCAACGTAGACTGTCAATGTGGTTTATGCACGATGGGACCTCGCCGCATTTTACACTGCGAGCTAGGGAATTGCTAAATGAAAACTTTAGAATTTATTGTCAAAGATTCGTAAATATTTTTTATTACTCCTTTAGCATCGGGATGTAAATGTTTTTTGGAAAGGTGTCAGACAAGCCAATGGACGCCATATTTTGATACAAAAAAATCACTCATTTAGTTGCGAAATGAATGTGCATATAGTTCAATCAGATTTAATGTAATTAAGCAATCTGAGAACACTAGGTTAGGTGAGGTTTGTGGTGAGTGGGTCTATATGGCCCTCCACTGCGACTAGCAAGAGTCTATTGTGGCTCATACCTATTCTATACCAGGATTTATACGGGTTGGTATTTCATGAACCGCCGAAATTTAAACTGCGGCGGATCGTACAAAACGTTTTTTCAAAAACGGAATTTCGCCGAAGTGCCTAGACAGTTTGTCTAAAATTGAAGAATTACAGGATATGACGGCAGTTTATTATTAATTAATAAATCTGAAGAAGTGAGCTGAAGAAAATCTTTACATTTGTATAATAGACTAAAAGTCTGTTTTCCAACATTTAATTAAGTATCTTCATATTAATCCACGTATTTGCTTCGTATTGCTTAAATGAACTGTGATCATCAACATTTTAAGCTTGTGTAGGCAAATATCACGTTTTCAGTTTTGCTTTATTTTATAAATTGTAGATGTACGAGGTGATCGAAAAAAAAAAACTTGGTTACATATTCAACCTATATAATATCATCTACAATGATTTACTACAAACATTCCGCCTCAAACATTCTATTTGTTGTTCACAAAGCGTAACGGATAGCATAAAAAATTGAGAACGTACCTGCCGCTGCAGATAATAATATATTATGATGTATGAACGCGGAAGTACCGCCGATTGGGTTATCACGGCCTCCAGCTCTTCAGTACTTCAGCTACTACCAGCATGATGGCAGACACGCGACCAATTGTCGATAAGACAATAATGAATGTTACACATTCACATTCCCATTATTCATTAGTCTTATGGCAACCTTCAGTACAAACACCCAATATACAGTTAATAACTTATCAGTAATTCTTTAAGTTAATTAGGTCTAGTTTCTACTGTTTCAAGTGCACGAGATCACTGTTAATAGAACAATGTTTTATTTGGCTACATCAGAATTTTGCACAGGCTGTTGAATTATATACATATAACAACGGTAGCGATCACTGACATTAGATTAATAGAAGGGAAACCTATTATAAAATTTAGTAAAATATGAAAATTTAACTTAGATTTGTAATTTAACAGGTTAGGGCCGGTTTTAAAAAAAGAGATTTATATTAGGTATAAATAACAGAATAGTTTTTCTACGAGTAAAGTTATACCAGAATTCATATTCATATAAATTGATATCTCCTGTCACTTATGTCATCTTTTTCTTCGTTAACTTTAAAACTTAAGACCAAAAGTTTTTTATTGGTTTTTATCAGTTTTTTTATTATTCATAATTTTTGCTGTTCGAGGTTTTTTATTATTGTGAAATGGATTTGATTGATCTTTCAATATTTGAATCTTCCGATGAAGAAGATAAGGTTGTGCTATGAAGGAAGCCAAAAACTATACGTGAAAGGTAACTACTCAAATTCTTTTCAAATTATCAATTTTTTAATAATTCATTATTGTAGGGTCAATTACTTCGAAACCTGACAATAAGTTGGTGGCCAGATTTAGGTTAGACAAGGAAACGTGTTTACATCTTCTAGAGCACATTAGAGAAGAAATATCCCAAAGGAATTATACCCTCACTGCTGAAACTAAATTGCTACAACGCGTTCTTTTATCGCTTTTAACAGACACAATTAACATATTGACAACAAATAAAATTGAAAGTTTTTGCCTACAAATGTTAAACTAGTGTAAACAACCTGCGTATATGTCACTTTTTAGGTTATTCGTAGAGTAACCGACATATCTGTCTGTTCGGCGACGGTATAGCTTATTCTAGTCTTTCCGAGATTCTTATTCCATTGTTTAACTTATACCTGCTTTGTAAAACGCTAGAAGATGTAAACACGATTCCTTTTCTAACCTAAATCTGGCCACAAAATCATCATCTAAGGTTTCGAAGTAATTGACCCTACAATAATGAATTATTAAAAAATTGATAATTTGAAAAGAACTTGAGTAGTTACCTTTCACGTAAAGTTTTTGGCTTCCTTCTTAGCGCAACCATATTCAAATATTGGAGATCATTCAAATCCATTCTACTATAATAAAAAACATAGATTTCAGCCAATCAGACATGATCTCTACAAATATCAATATTTGCATTCAATTTGGATTCCATTTTTTGAGACCCGAGACTCAGTTTCGGGATATTTAAAAACAACGCGAACATGAACATGACAAATGCCAGCTTGTACCGAAGTCTCCCATTAATTTTAATGATCTTCTTTTGGTTTTTTGGCCTCCACCCCTTGAGTATTTAGCCAGCGGGTTTGAGAATGTTCTCTTAGCAACGCCTGGAATTTTCCATTTCCCACTTGAAATCTCCCTGCTCCGCGTTTTCCATACTACTTCTTGTTCCTAAAGCTAGACTTTTTAAAGGACAACACAACACACCATACAACAAACACACTTCTCTCGCTCAGGTAGTCCAGGTAATTTGAAGTTGAGCGCCATAAACAATGAAATAACATTGTAATAGTACATTTACCCGTTTTTTCATGAATATCTTTTTTGCTGTTGATTGCACAGGAAAAATGTGGAATACTTTTTCTTTCTTATTCGAAAAACGAACAAAATGAAACCAGCCACGTCAAAAAATATTAATAGGATCAAAAGTTGTGCAACGATTTGCATTTGCGAGTTGGTGCTATTTTGTTATACGTCTTTTTTGCGAATTGTACACAAACTTACAAGGTTATTCCAGCGATTATCGCGCTCAACTCCAAATCACCTAGGGGCAACTGCCAAGCATTACACCACCCCAAAAAGTTGCCTTGGATTTATAGTAGAGTACCCAGGGTAAAAAGATTAGGATTTTCTTAGTTCTGTAATTAAAAAGTATTAATATTCCAATCAGGCAGATCTCATTTCAATGAAATTGTTGGGGCCATGTGACTGGGACCGGAAAGACTTCTTATAAGAATGAGTTTTAACTATTCATAGCTGCCAAATGTCATACAGTTTTCGAGAAATCGTACTGTCAAAACGTCGTGGGACACCCTATTCGGTTCATTCTAGAAGATAGATTGTGCTAGTAATCCCTCCATAAATAAATTTAATTTAATACAAAAAATATATAATTGGATCTATTTACATAGCTGCACCTTAATGATTCAGTTTACATGGAAATTATCACGTGTAGATACCACCCACAATAATTAAATTATAATATTATTTTTATTAATATTGTTTCATCAGACCTTTACTGAAGATATGTAGTGGACCTATCTAGAACTGTCATCGAAAAGTCTAGAAATGTCATCCAAAAATCGAGAACTGTGAAAAGCATAAGAAGCGGGACAATTGACATTAGTTAGTTAGTTTTGAAGTATTAGAAATTGGAGTTGTGTTTTCTGATAGTGAGACGTTATTTGTATCGAATTGTGAAAGTTAAATTTGTAGAAATAAAGATGGAAAGGTTCAGTAATTGATGTCGCAAGACCCTGAAGCCACCCACATTTGATAGACAAACGGCATGGGAAACATATCGACTCCAATAATTTGAAGCTTCATTAATAGTGTCGCTTCCTGGGCAGGCAGCAACCGTTTTGCAGTTTCTTCCACAAGACACGCCCAATGATGCATCCCTCGTACGAGACAAGGTATGGCCAACAGAACTTGAAGCAGATATTCCAGAGTCAGCTAAAAATCCACAAACAAAAATCAATTGAAAGCCTACAGGAATTTGAGGCCGACATAAAAAATTGTTACATCTTGCCTATCCCCAGGCACCTGAAGATTTCCTAGAGCAAATCGAAGCACAGGCATTCGTTGATGGATTACATGACGTGGGAATGCATCAAGCTCTCCGGCTACAACACCACCCACAAAACGTTGAATGAAACTCTGATTGCAGCTCAGGAATATGAGGCAGCAAAAATCATAATCAAGTGGGAAAATAGTTCCAAAGAGGAAACCACCACAAGTAACTCAGTTGACACCAGCCTCATGTAACCACTAGTATAAAATTATGATCATCTAGCAACTAAAGAATTAAGGAAAATTAACAACTTTATCAATGACAACTGCAACATTTTTGAGACGGGAAAATTTACAGGACGCACCAGTCTAGTACAGCATAGAATTTATACAGGACATGCCAGACCAATTCGTCAAATGCCAATGAGATTACCATTCAGACCAAGTAGAAAATATGATAGAAGTAAGTATGCGACATGTTAAGGAGTACCAATTTGAAAATGAATCACAAGAAATTTTCACTGTTTCAAATGGAGGCCTATTATCTGAAACATATCGTTTCCGCAGAAGGAATTAAAACCAACCAGGAGAAAATTGTAGCTATTAAAGACTGGCCTAAACCAACGGACAAAAAGGAAATAAGGAGTTTTCTTGTTTTCTGTTTATATTACAGAAAATTTGTCAAGGATTTATCGAATTGCTAAACCTCTTCATCGACTAACTGAAAACTACATTGAATTTGACTGGTCGCCGGATTGTCAAAATGAATTCGTAGAGTTGAAGAAACGATTAAGAGCGCCGATTCTAGCCTACCCACGGGAGAAAGGAACATTTACTTGGATTGTGATGCATCCCAACACGGCATAGGTGCCGTGCTATCACAAGAACAAGAAGACGAAGAAAAAGTGATTGCATACTTTAGTAAAACTATGAGAAAGGCTGAGAAAAATTATTGTGTCACCAGAAAAGACCTCTTGGCTATTATCAAAGCCCTTGAACACTTCCATACTTTTCTTTATAGGAGAAGTTTCTTAGGAAGTGACCATAGCGCTTTGCAGTGGTTAATGAATTTTAAGAAGCCTGAAGGACAAGTTGCTAGGTGGATGGAGAGACTAATATAACTTTGTACACCGAAAAGTACGTCTCCATAGAAATGCCGATATACTTTCCCGGCGACCCTTTCAAGAACGACAATGTCGGTACTGTAAAAGGCTTGAAGAAAAGGAGAACCCAGTGGAAGAAATTAGTGTACAGATAAGCCAGAAAGTGATGATAATCAGAATCGCTTGAAATCTTTAGAAAAAGTCAAAAGAAAGACAATGACTTGAAAGTTATAAGAGAGAGGCTTAAAATGGAGTCAGACCTACTTGGCAAGAAGTAGCCAGATATACTGGAAGCTTAAAAGAGTACTGGGCTCTGTGGGATTCACTGTATCTTCAAGTTGGTCTATTGCATCGAAGCCCCGATGGAGTAGGTATAGTTCACCGATTGGTACTGCCAAGAGTACACTGTAACGTTAATTTCGTTCACTTTACTTTCCTCTATTAAATTAATAAATTATCGTATGGGCGGCGAATAGCCAGTCCTTTCTCATACCCAACACCGAGAAATGTTTCAAGGCTGAATATATTTGCTGTGGACGAGAGTCGAAATCAACGTTTCTATGAGGGCTGATCGAGGTCCGCCTGTAGTGAAACTAGTCACTTCTATTTTGAGATTCCCACTTCGACCTCGTGTCTCTTCTTCTACCAATTATAAAGTAAATATGAAGCAAGAATTCACTACTGGAATGTAAATTCCTTTCCTGGTCAAAGCGTATGAGCGTGACACGAACATGAGACGTAAGTCTGTTGTCTTTCACATGATTTCGTGTATTTAAACAAGTGGCAAAAGGGTTTCGTTCTTCTTTCCTGTGAACATGTACTATTGAAGCCTTTCTCTTATCGTATCTTCTTTAAGAAGTGCATTCATTTGAGTGCACCTTACCTGGACCCGAAACCTTACCTGGACCCGAAACTTTATCTGGACCAAAACTTTACCTGGACCAAAATTTTACCTGGACCCGAAACTTTACCTGGGACATTTTACATGGGACTTTAGAACTTTACCTGTTACCTGTACTTCAACGAGGAATCCATCTCTATCACTCCAGGAAAGTACCATGGAACGCTTTACCTAGAACTTTACCTGTTACCTGTACTTCAACAAGGACTCCATCTCTATCACTCCAGGAAAGTACCATCTAGAGATTTTTCAACTCTTCAACAACCGTCAATAAAAACTAGTAATTTTTTCCTTTGCTTAATTGTTTGTTTTTCAAAGTAAATATACAACTTGTAAATTTAATAACGTTGTTCATAAAGTTTATTTTCCCTTCCAATCTTACAGGATTTGTCGTTATAATGCTGATGTGAATAACAAATAAGCTAGTATTATTCAGGGTGGCGCCCACTTACCTTTCTTAATTTTCATAATTTACCTTCATCTTATTTCAGTACCTTAAATAAATTTCAAGTAGGATTACCCGAGAACCGGTAAGACTACTCTCTGAATTTGTACTAGTTTGGTCTCAGAATATACATCTGAGGTGCTCTCTAAACTGAGTAGCCGTTTCAAATTGGCACCCGAACGTGGGGCCTTGTTTTACACATCTGTTTTATATCGATAAATCTTGAAACTTGGAAGTTTGGACAGTAGTTGAAGTAAGAAGCAATCACTTTAATATTCTAATATCTATCGTATTATTTATCTTTCTATCTTTTACTTATCATATCGTTCACAGTTGAGTTGGTAATATCTATTTTTATTATCGTTATCTCACATATCTATATATTTTTATATTTTTATCGTATATCTTCACGTATCGTACCTATAAAATTTTCTTTTTTGTCAATATCAACAGTACTCGTTTTTCCTCTTTTACCTTATATTTTTAATACCGTCAATTAACGTATAATAACATGGCTCGAATTTTCAAATTAAATGTTGATTATCTTTTATCTCATGAATTGGATTACGAACTTTCTTATCGTGGCTTAGAAATACCTTCACTGGTTACAGAGAAGAGGAAATTATTACGCGGTGTTCTAACACAGGAAGTATCTATGAGGAGTTCGATTTCATATGTTGAACTTCCTTTTATTACCGAAATTACAGGTATTAAGATGTCTTTTGCCGACTTGAAGAAGAAGGTTCAAGATTTTGTTGGAACTTCTTCGGATGTCGAGTACCGAAGGTTGACTTGCCGTCTAACTCACCTCACTCAACGTACTTCTCGTTTAACTTGCGAGGAGGACGAACAAGAGCAAGTAAAGAAACATTTAACAACAGAAATATTCTGTTTAGAAGGTGAATTAGATAGCAAAATCAATGTTATCGATTCAGACAGACAATCCACTCCAGTAAATACAAGTCAAAGCTTTTCTTTTTCTAAACCTGTACCTGTACATAAATGGGGGATAAGATTCTCTGGAATAGATTCCAAAGAATCTGTACTTGGATTTTTAGAACGCGTAAATTGCCTCAAACTTTCGAGAGGTATCACAGATGCTGAATTGTTTTCTAGCTCAGCTGATTTATTTAGTGATCAGGCTTTTAATTGGTATCTTATTAACAGATGCAAAGTTCAGAATTGGGAACAATTAGTGACCAAATTAAAATCCGATTTCTTACCGTATAACTACCAAGATGATTCACTAGAGGAAATCAAAGCTAGAAAACAAGGTCAACATGAACGAGTTACCTTGTATATTAACGCCATGTGTGGTTTGTTCAACCGTCTTGATGACAAGCCCAGCGAAAGTGCCATTATTCGTATTATTCGTAAAAATCTTTTACCTCATTATGCACAACCATTAGCTTTAATTGATATTGATACTGTTGATATTTTGACTGAAAAATGTAAGCGACTAGAGGAAACATTAACTTGGGACCAACAGTTCACAGCTAATCATAAGAGCAGTCAATGTTTACTTGAACCAGATTTGAGCATACCTAGTACCTCTTTTAAGGATAATTCTTGTTTTAAACAAACACGAAAAAATCTATCTGTAGTATCTTCTATCTGGACTTGCTGGAATTGCAAACAAGCAGGTCATATGTATTATAACTGTCAAGCTCCTAGGAAACTGTTTTGTTTTGGTTGTGGACATCCTGATACAGTAAAAACGAAATGTCCAAAATGTTCAAAAAACGAACCAAGCGGTGGTCGAGCTTCCCACTCTACCACAGTCGCTCAGAAACCGGGAACATCAGGAAAATCCAGCACCAAAGTAAAACCAAAACCTCAGGAAAAACCTACAAAAGACAAAAATTGAGGTTATCTCAAATAAATCCTGTAAATTCCAGTTCTGCAAGGAAAATTTCTCCTTCTATCTTAAAAAAGGTTCCTACTGTAAGTCGCTCCGACTGGAATTCATGGCTTTTATTTGTCAAAAATTTCTATAAATTAAATTCAAGATCAAATTCAATAGTTTCAAACTCGAAGCATAAGTCTTTAGCAAATGTAGGGTCACTGTTGTATAACATGGAAAATGATAATCGACCTTATGTCGATATCATAATTTTTGATAAAACAATTTCTTGCCTTGTTGATACTGGTTCAAATATCTCATTGATTGGTTCTCGTGCACTAGATTTTATTCATAACTTATCAATACCTATCTTAAATGATGATAACTTAAAAATATCTACTGCAGATGGTAAGTTGCAGGACGTTCTTGGTTATATCGAAACATATGTCATCACAGACAAGATATCTAGGCTTATGAAATTTTATCTAATACCTTCTGTTAAACATGACATTATTCTCGGTATGGACTTTCTTAAGATTTTTAACGTAAAAATAAATTTCTCTAAATTATCTTTAACTGTAAATTCTCTCTCGTTGGCTGTAGTCAATACAATTCGGGATATATCTTATTTAACTCCTAATCAAACTGGTAAATTAAATCAAACTATTAATTATCTTTAACTGTAAATTCTCTCTCGTTGGCTGTAGTCAATACAATTCGGGATATATCTTATTTAACTCCTAATCAAACTGGTAAATTAAATCAAACTATTGATCTCTTCAAGACTATTAGTCCTTCAGATAAAATCGGCAAAACCCACTTGATAGAGCATTTTATTGATACCGGAAATTCCCCTCCCTTTAAACAAACCCAATATCCCTTACTTCAGGCAATGCAAGCTTACCTGGAAAAGGAAGTAGATACTTTGCTTGAATTAGGTGTAATTCAGGAAAGTAAATCTTCATATTGTAGCCCTATCTGGTTAGTTCAAAAGGGAGATGGTAAATATAGAATGTGTTTTGATGGACGTAAATTAAATAGTGTAACTTTATAAAGATGCTTATCCCTTACCTTCAATCGAAGTTATACTGAGTCAACTTCGAGATACTCGTTATATATCTAGTATCGATCTGAAGCAAGCATTTTATCAAATTCCGTTGGAGAAATCATCTCGAGAAAAAACAGCTTTTGCAGTTAAGGGTAAAGGTTTATTCGAGTATGTCACTACCCCTGTCGGTTTAGTCTCTGCTCCTGGTAGTATGTGTCGTTTGATCGATTTGGTCATTGGTCCTTCCTTAGAACCGTATTGTTTTTATTCTGGATGCCATCATCATTTGTACACCTGACTTTGACAAACATATGGAAATTCTCCAGAGTGTTTTTGAGAGATTACGAGATGCCGGCTTGACGGTGAATTTAGATAAATGTCAGTTTTGTCGTTCTTCCCTTAGATATCTAGGTTATGTAGTGGATGAAAATGGTCTTCGTACCGATCCTGAAAAGGTTTCCGCTATTTGTGAGTATCCTGTTCCGAAAACTGCCACTCAGGTGCGTAGATTCTTGGGAATGGTTTCGTATTATCGACGGTTTCTTAAAAATGTTTCTTCCTTATCTGCTCCAATTTCTGATCTTCTAAGTGAGCGAAAGAAACACCAACCCATTACTTGGACACCCCAAGCAGATCAAGCTTTCGAAAAGGTGAAAACTGTCTTAACTACCGCTCCTATCTTAAGTAGTCCCGATTTCACCAAACCTTTCTTCCTTATGACAGATGCTAGTGATGTTGGGGTAGGAAGTGTTCTTTTTCAACTAGAAGATGGACTCGAACATCCCATAGCTTATATGAGTAAGAAACTCACAAAGGGTCAAAAGAAGTTCAGTACTACCGAAAAGGAACTGTTAGCAGTTTTGTTAGGGATTGATCATTTTAGGTATTATCTTATCGGTCGTCATTTCACCGTAATTACCGATCATTATTCTCTGGTTTGGTTGAATAACATGAAAAAACCTTCTCCTCGCTTAGCTAGATGGATATTGAAATTGTCGCAATACAACTTTTCTATCGTACACCGTAGATCTACCGGAACTGTAGTTGCGGATGCTTTATCTCGTATACCTAAAGTTAGTATTTTAGACTTATCTACCTTGCATCCTGATAAATGGTATAATGACATGATTTCTCATGTTCAGGATTTTCCGGAAAAATACCCAAGTTTTCGAGTTGAGAATAACATATTATATAAACATGTCTTTAATAAATGTGGACCAATTAGTAATATTTCCGATTGGAAAATTGTCGTTCCTAGTAAAAATCGAAATGAAATCTTACATCATTTTCATGATAGTCCAGCTTCTTCTCACTTCGGTGAACATTAGAGAAAATTTCTGAAATTTATTATTGGCCGAATCTTAGAAAATCGGTTTATAAATATGTCACTCGTTGTAAAATATGTGCATCGTGTAAACCATCTAACTTACCACAAGCAGGATTAATGGGACAATATCGTAATATTAACTTCCCTTTTCAATAAATATCGTGTGATCTTTTAGGGCCATATCCCCGATCTCGCAAAGGTAATCAGTTCGCACTTGTTGTAGTTGACTGGTTCACTAAATTCGTATTGGTTCATCCCTTACGTCAGGCTAACGCTCGTTCTATAGTGGATTTCTTAGAAAATCATGTTTTTCTCATATAAAATTGCTCAAGCAATTCGGCTGTCGAAACATGAAGTTACCGATTTCACCCCTTCCTTCCTTACCTTTGCTCGAAATGTACCTGTCTCGGGAAATTTTTATGGTAAAATTGCAGAAAATGCAAATAATCAGGTTACCATTTCCGACAAAGTTCACCGAATTCAGGATACACAAGAAATGCCTAAATTTTTCGAAGTGGTGAGAAAGAACTTGCAAACAGCATATCGACAAAGTAGTCAACGTTATAATTTGCGCAAAGGTGATCATAGGTTTTATGTAGGTGATCGGGTTTGGAAAAAGAACTACCCAAAATCGGACAAAGCCAGATATATTTCCGCAAAATTTTTACCGAAATATACACGATGTACCGTATATCGTGTTATCTCTCCCTTAGTGTATGAATTAAAAGATGAAACGGGAAAAAATATTGGTCGATGGCACATGAAAGACCTTAAAGCTGGTATCTTGTCTGATAATGAGTGTTCTGATATCGATGATTCCGAAGCAACCCTAACGTAATCAGATAAATATATCTTTCCTAATTGTTCATTCTATTTGTGTTGTATGTTGGTGTCTCGAATTTTTTTTTATCTTTTTATCATAGAGATTTTCCTTTTCTTTGACTAGTAAACGATAATGACTTTCTTTCCCTACTACTGATTAGCAAATTAACCTTCGTGTTCTGGGATAAATGAGTAGTGTAATAAATATTTTCCTAGCCGGATGGAATTCTTATCTAAGAATTATAATATAAAATCTGTTGAGAATTTTTCGAATTTTTAAAATATTCAAATTTATTATAATTTTGAAAAGGTTTTTTGCACAGTCAAATCAAATTGAGTAATAAACCTGTTGCGCACATGCATAGAGGTTAATGAAATTGGGTCTAATTGATTTGGAGAAATATCGGATATACCTTAAATGTTTTAGGGGTGATATTATATCTTCAGTATCTTATCTTATCTTAATTATCGTAGTTTACGATAAATATCTTATCTTATCTCATCTCATCTCATCTCATCTCATCTCATCTCATCTCATCTCATCTCATCTCATCTCATCTCATCTCATCTCATCTCATCTCATCTCATCTCATCTCATCTCATCTCATCTCATCTCATCTCATCTCATCTCATCTCATCTCATCTCATCTCATCTCATCTCATCTCATCTCATCTCATCTCATCTCATCTCATCTCATCTCATCTCATCTCATCTCATCTCATCTCATCTCATCTCATCTCATCTCATCTCATCTCATCTCATCTCATCTCATCTCATCTCATCTCATCTCATCTCATCTCATCTCATCTCATCTCATCTCATCTCATCTCATCTCATCTCATCTCATCTCATCTCATCTCATCTCATCTCATCTCATCTCATCTCATCTCATCTCATCTCATCTCATCTCATCTCATCTCATCTCATCTCATCTCATCTCATCTCATCTCATCTCATCTCATCTCATCTCATCTCATCTCATCTCATCTCATCTCATCTCATCTCATCTCATCTCATCTCATCTCATCTCATCTCATCTCATCTCATCTCATCTCATCTCATCTCATCTCATCTCATCTCATCTCATCTCATCTCATCTCATCTCATCTCATCTCATCTCATCTCATCTCATCTCATCTCATCTCATCTCATCTCATCTCATCTCATCTCATCTCATCTCATCTCATCTCATCTCATCTCATCTCATCTCATCTCATCTCATCTCATCTCATCTCATCTCATCTCATCTCATCTCATCTCATCTCATCTCATCTCATCTCATCTCATCTCATCTCATCTCATCTCATCTCATCTCATCTCATCTCATCTCATCTCATCTCATCTCATCTCATCTCATCTCATCTCATCTCATCTCATCTCATCTCATCTCATCTCATCTCATCTCATCTCATCTCATCTCATCTCATCTCATCTCATCTCATCTCATCTCATCTCATCTCATCTCATCTCATCTCATCTCATCTCATCTCATCTCATCTCATCTCATCTCATCTCATCTCATCTCATCTCATCTCATCTCATCTCATCTCATCTCATCTCATCTCATCTCATCTCATCTCATCTCATCTCATCTCATCTCATCTCATCTCATCTCATCTCATCTCATCTCATCTCATCTCATCTCATCTCATCTCATCTCATCTCATCTCATCTCATCTCATCTCATCTCATCTCATCTCATCTCATCTCATCTCATCTCATCTCATCTCATCTCATCTCATCTCATCTCATCTCATCTCATCTCATCTCATCTCATCTCATCTCATCTCATCTCATCTCATCTCATCTCATCTCATCTCATCTCATCTCATCTCATCTCATCTCATCTCATCTCATCTCATCTCATCTCATCTCATCTCATCTCATCTCATCTCATCTCATCTCATCTCATCTCATCTCATCTCATCTCATCTCATCTCATCTCATCTCATCTCATCTCATCTCATCTCATCTCATCTCATCTCATCTCATCTCATCTCATCTCATCTCATCTCATCTCATCTCATCTCATCTCATCTCATCTCATCTCATCTCATCTCATCTCATCTCATCTCATCTCATCTCATCTCATCTCATCTCATCTCATCTCATCTCATCTCATCTCATCTCATCTCATCTCATCTCATCTCATCTCATCTCATCTCATCTCATCTCATCTCATCTCATCTCATCTCATCTCATCTCATCTCATCTCATCTCATCTCATCTCATCTCATCTCATCTCATCTCATCTCATCTCATCTCATCTCATCTCATCTCATCTCATCTCATCTCATCTCATCTCATCTCATCTCATCTCATCTCATCTCATCTCATCTCATCTCATCTCATCTCATCTCATCTCATCTCATCTCATCTCATCTCATCTCATCTCATCTCATCTCATCTCATCTCATCTCATCTCATCTCATCTCATCTCATCTCATCTCATCTCATCTCATCTCATCTCATCTCATCTCATCTCATCTCATCTCATCTCATCTCATCTCATCTCATCTCATCTCATCTCATCTCATCTCATCTCATCTCATCTCATCTCATCTCATCTCATCTCATCTCATCTCATCTCATCTCATCTCATCTCATCTCATCTCATCTCATCTCATCTCATCTCATCTCATCTCATCTCATCTCATCTCATCTCATCTCATCTCATCTCATCTCATCTCATCTCATCTCATCTCATCTCATCTCATCTCATCTCATCTCATCTCATCTCATCTCATCTCATCTCATCTCATCTCATCTCATCTCATCTCATCTCATCTCATCTCATCTCATCTCATCTCATCTCATCTCATCTCATCTCATCTCATCTCATCTCATCTCATCTCATCTCATCTCATCTCATCTCATCTCATCTCATCTCATCTCATCTCATCTCATCTCATCTCATCTCATCTCATCTCATCTCATCTCATCTCATCTCATCTCATCTCATCTCATCTCATCTCATCTCATCTCATCTCATCTCATCTCATCTCATCTCATCTCATCTCATCTCATCTCATCTCATCTCATCTCATCTCATCTCATCTCATCTCATCTCATCTCATCTCATCTCATCTCATCTCATCTCATCTCATCTCATCTCATCTCATCTCATCTCATCTCATCTCATCTCATCTCATCTCATCTCATCTCATCTCATCTCATCTCATCTCATCTCATCTCATCTCATCTCATCTCATCTCATCTCATCTCATCTCATCTCATCTCATCTCATCTCATCTCATCTCATCTCATCTCATCTCATCTCATCTCATCTCATCTCATCTCATCTCATCTCATCTCATCTCATCTCATCTCATCTCATCTCATCTCATCTCATCTCATCTCATCTCATCTCATCTCATCTCATCTCATCTCATCTCATCTCATCTCATCTCATCTCATCTCATCTCATCTCATCTCATCTCATCTCATCTCATCTCATCTCATCTCATCTCATCTCATCTCATCTCATCTCATCTCATCTCATCTCATCTCATCTCATCTCATCTCATCTCATCTCATCTCATCTCATCTCATCTCATCTCATCTCATCTCATCTCATCTCATCTCATCTCATCTCATCTCATCTCATCTCATCTCATCTCATCTCATCTCATCTCATCTCATCTCATCTCATCTCATCTCATCTCATCTTATCTTATCTTATCTTATCTTATCTAAGTGGACAAGGGTAGTAAACTTGTCTACTGTACTATATATTTTATAGTACTTATCTTATCTTATCGTTACAGACAAAAGTGTAAAATTTCTTCTTTAAAGACCATTGACAATTTGACTTTGCAATTATCTTACATAGTTGCTGACATATCAGGGGATATCGAAGTTATTATCTTAGCTCTAAAGTTTTATTACCTCAGTTATCTAAAATTTCTATTATCTTAACTATCTTGAAATTTTAATATCTTAACTGTTTTAAAATTTCCTTTATCTTAATTACCTTAAAAATTTTCATTACCTTCATGTTGAAAATTTTTAGTATCTCAAGTGTTTTAAAATTTTTTTTATTATCTATTTGTTAATATGTTCGAGATGTCAACTTACATTACAGAAATTCTTTTTGCTTATCTTCAGTCAATATCTTACCTAATATCTTGTCTACTTAAAATTTTTCTATTTTGCTCATTACATACCTCTATCTATGATCATTCCGAAAGATTGATCTAGATATTTCACTTATAGACATGGATTCAATCTGTCTATATTTTATAGCATCCCTTTTCCCTTTTTGATTATATTTTTTTTTGTTGGTTTTCTCAGCAGTGGGTGTTGAGGGAGCTCAGAGCGGTCTGAAATGTGTTTCAGGGTTCAGCGTCGGGGGGTTAATCAGCCTGGGAGGCAGAGGTGGCTAAGGTCTGCTGTCATTAGTTAAATCTACTTGGGGGGTTAGCTACTGCGTTTGTGCCAACATGGCTCACATATCGCTCTGGGGATTTTCCAACAGTACTGTTGTGGGATGCCGTTGTCAATTTCTCTTTTCCCCAAATTTCAGCTTAACAGAAGCTACATTCTGTTGGGGGGTTAGATCGAGCCTCCTTGGACTTGCTGTATCAGCTTGTTTCAAAAAATTTTTTGAATTTTTTTTTGTTTTTTTTTGGTTTGTTGTTATTCATTATTTAGTTTATCGATCTTAAAAGCTTTTCTATTTAAGGAACGTTATGTTGTATTGTCATGGTGTTTTGGGTTTGGATTTCAGCTGAAGCTGAGATTGAAGACCACGACGCGATTTAACATCTCTCGCGAGGTCCTTCTCATTAGGCAGAAGCTGATTTCTTGATCGGTGATACTGTGGTGATGCACATATCCGACCAAAAATATGAGGGTTTTTTTTTATTTCATATATCGTTATATAGGGTATAATATATTGGAAATTTTAGCTTGACAGGAGCTACATTCTGTTAGGGAGTAATACAAACTTCCTTGGCATTGTTCCAAAACATTTTAGCTTGACAGGAGCTACATTCTGTTAGGGAGTAATACAAACTTCCTTGGCATTGTTCCAAAACATTTTAGCTTGACAGGAGCTACATTCTGTTAGGGAGTGAAAGAAACTTTGTTCCAAAAATATAATTTTTTTATTATTCATATGATAGTAGATATGATATAATATAATATTTAATATTTAGCTGACAGGCTGATATTCTGGTAAAATTTTTTTTTGCAATTTAATAAAGAAACATTTAATAAATAATAGCTCATCCATATCTTTTTTATCTAACTGAGGGATAATCAATGTATCTGGTGGGAGTCTCATTTCTTTCCTTATCTTATCTTATCTTATCTTATCTTATGTCATTATCTTTGGGAACCCACTGATGCAGTGATTTATCTTTCTATTAAATTTCTGAAATTATTGGTATGTAGATACCTGGTACTGGTTCCGCTTTTCTCAGAATTTACCGTTCAAAGTTTCTGCTGAGTTTGTATGATGATTTTTTTTCCTAATGTTCTGCTTGCGCGATGACCAATGGCTACTGTGGACGCTAACTGGCAACCTCCCTGGTAAGAGCCTAGGAAGAAAAAAAATTCATGCGGGCCGATCGAGGTCCGTCTGTAGTGAAACTAGTCACTTCTATTTTGAGATTCCCACTTCGACCTCGTGTCTCTTCTTCTACCAATTATAAAGTAAATATGAAGCAAGAATTCACTACTGAAATGTAAATTCCTTTCCTGGTCAAAGCGTATGAGCGTGACACGAACATGAGACGTAAGTCTGTTGTCTTTCACATGATTTCGTGTATTTAAACAAGTGGCAAAAGGGTTTCGTTCTTCTTTCCTGTGAACATGTACTATTGAAGCCTTTCTCTTATCGTATCTTCTCTAAGAAGTGCATTCATTTGAGTGCACCTTGCCTGGACCCGAAACCTTACCTGGACCCGAAACTTTATCTGGACCAAAACTTTACCTGGACCAAAATTTTACCTGGACCCTAAACTTTACCTTGGGACATTTTACATGGGACTTTAGAACTTTACCTGTTACCTGTACTTCAACGAGGACTCCATCTCTATCACTCCAGGAAAGTACCATGGAACGCTTTACCTAGAACTTTACCTGTTACCTGTACTTCAACAAGGACTCCATCTCTAGTAATTTTTTCCTTTGCTTAATTGTTTGTTTTTCAAAGTAAATATACAACTTGTAAATTTAATAACGTTGTTCATAAAGTTTATTTTCCCTTCCAATCTTACAGGATTTGTCGTTATAATGCTGATGTGAATAACAAATAAGCTAGTATTATTCAGGGTGGCGCCCACTTACCTTTCTTAATTTTCATAATTTACCTTCATCTAATTTCAGTACCTTAAATAAATTTCAAGTAGGATTACCCGAGAACCGGTAAGACTACTCTCTGAATTTGTACTAGTTTGGTCTCAGAATCTACACCTGAGGTGCTCTCTAAACTGAGTAGCCGTTTCAACACATCGCAAGTGTGTTAGAAGAACTTCATAGTAGCCACTCAGGAGGACATTTTTTAAAAGAACACTGGCACGAGTTGTAGAAGAAATGTAATCTGTACAATAGTAGAAAAGGTCCTAAAACAAGAAGCCGAGGAAAAATGGCACAGTATCTTTCCGGAGAGCCTTTTGAAAGACTTGCGATTGATATTCTTGGTCCACTCCCTTGGACAGAAAGAGGAAACAAATCCCTGATGGTTGTAATGGAATATTTTTCCAAATGGCCCGAAATAGCACCTATTTCTAATCAAGAAGCGACGACTGTAGCAGAGGCTTTTTTAACCAACGTTATTGCGAGACACGGAGTCCCCCTGGAATTGCATTCTGATCAAGGACGAAATTTTAAATCCGAATTAAGGCAGGAGTTGAAGAAGACATTAGACATCATAAAACTATTTGCCAATATCTTTCAATGTTCGTCTCTGAAAAATGAAAAATACAAGTTTCTCGAGAGGTGACCCCGTATGGCTCTACAATCCCAAGTGCAGAAAAGGTTTGTGCCAAAAAGTGCAACGAAACTGGGAAGGCTCCTACACCGTTCTCAAGAAAATCAACGACTTGGTCTACCGGCTCCAATTGTCAGAGTGGAGTAAGCCCAAGGTGATTCATGTCGAGAGATTAGGCTCTTACTGCAGGCCCAATCCACCCTGATGGCTTCAACCAGACCCCAGCAGTAAGGACGCATAACTAGAAAAGAGAAAGCAATGTTACATCGGACCTGTACTGAGGATATGTAGAGGTCCATAAATAAAAAGAAGAAGACATACATCTAGATCATCTAGAACTGTCATCGAAAAGACTAGAAATGTCATCGAAAAGTCAAGAACTGTCTGGAACGGGTGAAAGTTAAAGTTAAAGTAGTAAAAATAAAGAAAGTTTAAGAAAGAAAAAGGAGAACAATATTATGAATTTGTTTTATTAAATTATATCTCGTATTCAACATATATGTTTATAGTGGTTCAGTTTATCTTGTCTTTTTATAAAATGCTTTGTCCTGCGGATTCTCCTTCAGCTATTCACTTAATTTTGTCGACGATTGTCGACCCTCACAAACTTATAATATTGGCTTGTAGATTTTTAAAACAAAAACCAGGATAAACTGATAAACTACCATTAGAAGCGCGCAGTTTTCTTACTGACTCCTCAAAGTCACAATATATGTGATTCATTTCCATGCATAAAAACAGATTTATATTTTAAATTATACAGGCTGCCAAACGCAAACTACAAATACTAGATGTGATTTTATGTCCATCTAACCTGATTCACCCTTATCCAAAAGCTCCTCCTAAAGAGGAGCATATCTCAAGAAACCACTACCTACAAACTTCAGACTTGGTACATTGTATTACCCTACAATAATAAATTGTTCACTACAAACTAGCGTTTTTTACTGCTATCACAAGCGTTCAACATGGAAGAGCAACGGAAAAATTTTGTTAAAGTTTTCTGACAAATTTTACAGCAAATTCAAAAACCATAAGGTATTGTCCAAAAAAAGTGTTGTTTGAATTCGCTATTATGCACAGTTTTCGAGAAAAATCTAATTAAATTTTTTCAATCATTATTTAATTAGCCTGTTTCCTTTGAAAATTGCCTTAATTTTTATCAATAACACGATTTTTTTACATAATTTAGTAGTTGTTCCTATTATTATGGATAGTGAAGATTACGAGTTTGAAATAATATGTAGGCTACTCCCGAAGAAATCATAGAAAAGGCAAATTCGGCCACATTAAACTTCTTCTACATTATGGTCCAGCTATTCTAAACTAAAAGCAACCCTAATTATTAATGATAACATAGATATAAGTAAATATTCTAAACTAATAGCATTTTTGAAACGAAAATAGGTTGGGTACAAACCTAAGAAATCTAATACATTTTCAAGGGAGGAAATGATTCAGTTTTTATTGAATGCTCCAGATGACAAATATTTAATGTTTAAGGTAAAAGTTTTAAATAGTCAATTTGTTTTTTGCTTACTTTATTTATAAATTCTCAGGTAACGTTAATACTGTGAATAGCTGAAAGTTGTCGAAGAGAAGAGCTGTATAAAATGAAAATTGATGACTATGATGACATTGAAAATAGGGGGGAATTTCTACTCATCACGATTCCAGATTAAAAAACTCATACATTTCGGCGTTTTACGGTTATTGGAAAATCCAGTACAAACATTAATTTAATACATTCATATCAAGTATGCTAATCTGAAACGAAAAAACGCAACCAGCAACCATTTCTTTTTAACATATAGAAATGGCAAATGTACAAAGCAAGTAATTGGTAACACTTTTTCGAAAATTCCATCGCTAATTGCGCAATATTTAAGTTTACCGCATCCAGGAGAATATACAGGTCACACGTTTCGACGTACTTCGGCATCCCTTCTAGTTGATTCGGGTGGAGACATTCATCAATTATAGTAGCTTGGAGGATGGAAATCTACTGCTGTTGCCAAATGGTATGTGAACAATTCTCTCATTTCAAAAATGAATTGTGCTTCACGAATTTTACAAGGGGCTAATGTCAGCAGTATTTTTAACCTAGCTTCAACATCATATGAGAATCAAGCAGAGGCGAATTGATTTAAATGAATCTTTATCCATGAATCAAACAGAAACAAACGAGACTGGATCAAAAATTCACATTAGTCAACCAAACAATCGTGTTTTCAGTATTCACATTGCGAAATAAAACTGAAATACATAATATAGTTGTTAATTTTTCTCAATATTATTGTATACATTTTCCAATTCAGTCATTATCATTCATTAGTTGTAATTTACTGAAGGAGTTTAATTAAAATATTCCAAATTACCTACTAAGTATTTTAATTTTATTATTTGTATAGGGCTATAGAAAAAATATTGTATGCATAAAGTGTCTTTTTTCACTTATGGAATTTCCATTCGTGAAAAAAATTACCACTTTATGCACTTGTTCCACAAATTACTGTTTTACTGCGTTTATAATTTCCAGGGTAGTAGGTACCTATATTTCATTAAGAAATTGACTTTAAGAATATTATTTCTGACCTATTTTTTATTCTTATTTCAATAAAACTAAAAATTTAATGCTCTCCTGTGAATTCAATTCCTGTATGTAATTGATAAGACGTGCGTGAAAAAATTCCAATTAATAATATAAAGGCGTTTATCAAATTAAATCAATTGAAATAAGATTAACTATATAAAATGTTTTCTCAATTTAAAAAACCTCACCGCACGGTTAGCCAAAATAAGTTTAACCACTTCATTAAGAAATTAAAAAAAAAGCTAGTTGGAGTAACAATATACATAGATGGTACAATAAATGCTGTTGTTATGTTGCTATTTAACGCAATGGTCTTGTTAAGTCAATTTTTTACGGTTTTCTTGAACCATGGGAAATAAATTTTGCAGTGAAGGTCTAAGAAACCAAACAGGTTCCGTTCAACCCAAATGGAGAAAACCACAATAATTTTTTGAAACGTATGTAGTGCACTATTCGATTAAAATATCTCTATAACAAGAATATGTTTTCCATGGGAAGTATTATAAAATTAACTTTTATTTCTTAGTTTATTTTTTATTAAGAGGTGTATTGATATCTAGTTAAACTGGAAGCAAGCATATTTGAATTTCTTTTAAATGGTAACAAATATATCATTCAGTTAATGATCTGAGTAGAATTAAATCAATTTAAAATCATCCCTAACATGGTCATTGGTAATTACAATTATCCTCTTTTAGCTATTTTATCTGTTTATCTGAGAATGAAGCAGATTGTAACTCGATATTTGACGTTAATATCTTCGATATATCATTTTAAATGGGGAATAAATCTAACTCATTTTGCCAAATCAATTCAAAAATTATTTGGAAAAAAATAAGGATTGAAAGGAACATATGAAACTGAAAATATTAAGAAAATATTTCTTATTCGCAAATCGAGGTCATTATTTGGTTTAGGTGCATGCTGGTTTTTCAGGATACTTAATTAGATTTAGACAACCAAGCAACAACTTCATCATACGAAATGAACAAACACGACTTTAAATAGTTATTTATACTATAAGGGATGTAAGTATATTTACTAGTCTCGCACTTTATTGCCAGCCCTCGCTATCGGTTGGGCGCAAAATCGTTCTCGACTAGTAAATGCTACTCACATCCATTATAGTATAAATAACTATTTAAAGTCGTGTTTGTTCGCAATCGCTCGCACTTTATTGTCAGCCCTCGCTATCGCTTGGGCGCAAAATCGTTCTCGACCAGTAAATGTTACTCACATCCCTTATAGTATAAATAACTATTTAAAGTCGTGTTTGTTCATTTCGTATGATGAAGTTGTTGCTTGGTTTTCTAAATCTAATTAAGTATCCAGAAAGGATTTTTTCTCCTCCCCGCTGTTTAATATATTATGATATTGTTAATGTAAAGACATGTAAATTTATTCTTGGATTATTATTAACTTAATTCGATAGTTTTCGCATGAGATTATGGACAGCTTTGACCGGTTTCTATAGCGTCATAAGCATTGTTATTTTATCAACAACGCCATGCTGACAGTTTATTATCAAAAATTAAGAGATATTGAAATTACTGATTTGTATAACAGCCAAATGGATATAGAAGAATCAGCAAATATCGCTTGTCTGTCGGTGCTGCCAGAAAAATCAAGGAAGAGGAATGAAGCAACGTATCAATACTTCAAGAAATGGTGCCAAATAAAGACTGCATAAATTATTACCACCCAAGGGTGTTAAGTTGATTTACAACCCGTCGTCAAGGGCAGTATTTACGCATATGAGGAGCGTCATTAAATACTAGAACTTTCCAGAACCGATAAAGACTATATATACGCGGGTTTTTGAGTTTTTTGAAAATTCTTAAAATTTTCAAAAACATTTTCTTGAAAATCCAAAAAGGATTAAATTAAATTTTAAAAATTAAATCATGTTCGAACAAAAAAAGAGTGCGTTACGGTTAGTTCGAGAGAATTAGTGAAACGGGCAGTAAAGAGTTAGTTCACAGACAGTTTACAGAAGTTCTTAGTAATCGGACAGTTAATTAAATATTGCAGATAAATAGTGTGATATTCAAGTGGTAAAAATAAATTAGAACTAATATACCGAGTGTAAATAAATTAGTAGACATTAAGTAAAGTGTGTACATAAATTAAGTTTAATACAGTGTGTTTCTTTAAATAAATAAATAGTAATTAGCCATAGTAGTGTGTATAATTTTATCCCACAAGTAAAAACTGTTTAAATAAATAACAAAAACATTACAATACTTTTTGGTAATTGGTAATTGTTACTTACGTCCTTCAAAACAGTGTCAAAATGCGTTTTCTACAATATAGGGGGGAGAAAAACATTCTATCGAAATATTTAAATCGCTCAGAAGCATAGTGGCCTAAGCACCAGTTTTATGTTTGCGACAATGCTTATAAGCACAATACTTAAAGCTTAGAGTTATTCTATACATAGTAACCAGAGGACCCGACAGACGTTGTCCAGTCCGAACCTTGTCTGCTAATCGGTCCAGTCGCTAAGGGGAAGTTCAGTGTGAACTTTATTATAACGCTACTCATCCGAACCATCCAGAAATTCACTCAAACATAAATTTCATCAAAATAGGTCCATCAGTTTAGAATCAATTCAGTGTGAACCAATTGGACCAATTGTGAAATTAAACCATACACAAAAAACTTCAGAATTGGTCATATACACAGGTACAGCATAATTATATACCTACAGCGTTACTGAAAAGTCTCGGATAAAGGAAAAGTTATGAAATTCTAGGATGATGAATGAGACCTTATTCTGCATATTTCAGGGCAAATGTCAAATGTTTTTGACGTCAAAGTTTAGCGTACGGCGGCCATCTTGAATTTTTTAAATGAGAACCTAGGACGAGTGACGTATCACCAAGAAGCTTATTTTTTTCTCTTTCTAAAAATAGGTATCACTTTACTCGGAAATTATGATAGAAATTCAACAAAAATATTTTAAACAAAACTGGATGTTACAGAAATTTATAAAATAAACTGTAGATCTATTTATAGGAGGGCATTCAGGATTTAAATCGTTAAAAAAATTAGCTGCTTCGCCATGGGAACTTTTGCGATCACCATATCCAACTAACATTAAGATTATTTTTGGAAAGAGAAAAGAATAAGTTTATTCTTTGTGATACGTCACTCGACCTAGATTGCCATTTCAAAAAATGCAAGATGGCGGCCGTACGCTGAACGCTGACGTCAAAAGTATTTGACATTTGCTCTAAAATATGCAAAATAAAGTCTCATTCATCGTCCTAGAATTTTATAATATTCCCTTTATCCGTTTCAAAGACAATCCCTTGGTGCGATACTTTTCAGCAGCGCCGTATATGTAAAGATAAGAATCAGAATGAGAATCACTTATTAGATCAACAACATAGCCAGCCAGCCAGATAGCCCGTATGACGTCCGGGAGAGTGAGAGAGATAGGATATCTAAAAACTGGCCTACCTGAAATTCTTGTTTTCCCGACGTTGCTAGCTCTCGTACTATAACGGGACACTGTCGCTTGAATGGGCACATTAAAAAGCTCAAAATAGTGGAGCAAGAAGAATATAGATTCTGTCGAATGGAAGAATCCACATATATCAGAATCCTAAAGAAGCTATTAGTCTGTGAGACTTTCCTCAGAAACTAAGTAAAAGAAAGGTGGCACAATAGATATTTTAGGTCTCAGTGAATATCACCCCAATATGCTTAAATACATACATCGTCTTATAATTGCATAACTATCTATTCATCCGTCTCAAAGATAACGCCTTGATGCGGTACTTTTTCGCAGTCCCGTATATTCTTGAATGATAACTTCATTGTTTGTATAATTTGTACACCGACAGGTACGTGCTTATTTTCTTACAAAACAATTGATATCAATCACATTCACCTCTCCACAATTGGCCACAATTGACCAAGAAAAATTTATAATTTTTAACTTGGATTTTTTACTAATTTTCTACTTCCATAGACCATATAATACGTTTTAAATATATTATCCTGCGACGGTACTGCTCGTATTAATTGGGTAGTACCTCTTCACCCTGATATCAGTATCATGCAGATGCAGAATAGTTCCTACCGCATGATGGTGAACATGATGATGATGAGTTTGGATGCGCGTTAACGTTAGCGTTAGCGGAACCCATTAGCGCTCTCGCTGCCGGGTTAACGGTACCACCGACTCGCCATTCCGTCAGGTGCGTTGAACCTGCTATATCGACGTGTGGCTCTCCCCGAACCCCCCTTTCATCACGGTACCACACTCGATCGGCCAAGGTCCCCGTGAAGTCAAAGCTACTTGGCCAATGTCACATTGATCGGCGGTACGAAAAATTTATTATTGAATCGATGGATACAAACAATGCCACGGAAATTGCTGATGGTGATGTCACACTAGACGTATTTTATTTTTAGGCCAACAAGTTGACTACATTGAAATAACACTTTTCGATTTTAGTATTTGTTATAAGAACGACTTTATATTAGGAATTGGTAGGTAAACTTTCTGTTAACAATGGTAAATAAAGTGACTCAAATGAAAATTTTAGAGAACCGGTTTAATAGGAAAAAAATTTAGATTCGCGGGACCAATTTAATATTTCGCAATCTAATAGCCGTTATTTTATTCACTATGCGGTAAGTTTAATTCCAAAAATAAAATAAACACAAAATGTTTCTTTTATAAATAAAATTTGCGTGATTCAATTTATTTTAAGTTATTAACTGGTCGTGAGATTTGGGAGCATCTCTGTTAGAAATAAAAAGTGTTAACGAAATATAGTAACAGTGAAAATACGGTCGTGTAGAGCTAATATGCTGGTGGATATTTATTTCAACCAGTCAAATAGGTAGGTACCAGAGGATGCTTCGATCATTAAACAAACTATATGAATAACCCGCTATACTGACAATTCACTTTGTTTGTAACCAACATCTAAATCAATGCTTTCATTCCAAAACAAGGTTAACAGCAAAGAAAAATAATCATAGGTGAATAATCATAGATAATAATAGAAATACGAATCTCAAATTCATTTATTACTCGAGGAATAAATTTTAGTTCTTGTCAACCAGATTGGGTTGCTCTAAGAGATTTTTTTTTCAACTGGCCCAACCCGTATATAACTTGAAATTAAATGGCTAGAACATAGTCCAGCTTTCTTCGGAATACATATTCTCCTTCCCAATGCTTTTTTTTCATGGCTGAAGTTAATTTGCATCTCGAGAAAACAAAATTTTACTTAAATTATCACCAACAATGCCACAAACCATACAGAACTTATTGTATTCTTAGTAGAAAGGATGAATAGTATTTTTAGATCAAATGATGCGACACTGGTAGTTTCAGAACTGTATAATTGTTCAGAACTTGTTGCTTCTTATCTACAAAGCAATACATATACTTGAGAAATTTTTTTGGCATCTTACACAACGATTCACCATTTTGTGAATATAATATAACGAATAAATAAAGTTAATTAATTTACATTCAAAGCTCTTTGAGATATCTCCCAAAGTTGGACACAAGAAAATTATATGTATTATATCTTTCTCCCTTGGATTATTATGCTTCGAGTTGGGCAGTAAACTACATCCTGTGGGAAGAAAAGTGGCACTTTCTTCACTAGTAATACAAATAGCTATTGAAACTTGAAGCTTAACTCTGTCTATAACTTTTATATAAAATTTTTTGTGTCTCTCATTACAAGGAAGTTATCAAACTCCGGAGTAGGTATAAGTTGTTATTGTAAAATTTGTGAAATTAAATCAGTACAGTACAGTATCTTGGAGATCACTTTTAATGTCCACTGGTTCTTTCATATCTTAATAGATTCTCATAAATTATATAATTACAAACATTTTTATTTTGTTTTAACTATAAGAATATTTGTTCTTCCTCATACTACTTCATAAAAGTCCTATATATACCCAAACCGACCTCTACGTACTTTCAATCAACAATGTTTTATTAAGTACACTATTTTCATTCTCCTATAGTATACGGTATACTTCCTTGAATTGTATATAATCTACTTAAGAAATTAATATGCACATGTTAAGTATGTATGACATAAAATAGTGATAACTTGCTACTCACGTCGCTGACCTGTATTCGCTCAAAAATGATAGAAGCCTTTTGTTACCTAATACGACATTGTGAATGTACATTACGTTACAAAGAACTTAAACATACCATTTAGGTTTACAGGGTACAGAAAATAAGTAAGAATCTCCTATCATACTATGAAATAGTATATTTCATTACGAGTCCAGAAAATAGGCTTTGCCGTGTGCGCACGACGGGTTTCGGGAAATCGTGCAAGCAAGAGATAAGCATTTATGGATGTGTAATGAACGATTCTTTGTATTATACCTTTCTGAAAACAAAAACAAGTAAGTATTAACTGAAAACTTTTATTTTCCAACATAAATGAACAAATATCAGCTTATTGCTTATATAATTTTTAATTTTTACTGATGGAAATATGTACTACTACTACAATTTGAGTTGTTATAATATTAATAATTTTTTTCTACACCCACATGTATATTATCCATTTTCTGCATAATTTACAGAATGTAAATGTAGGCCATTACGGTTAACTGAACGGATATGATTTCATATACATCCTAGAACGTATATGAAATCCACCAATCAGCATTTTCGTTTAGTAGGTACCCGCCCACTAATCTTTTTTCAATTTCATAGAAACGTCAAAATAACTTGTCAAAATATTTCTATAGTTCTTAAGAAAAATATTAGTAAAAATGAGTGATTCCAGTGATGAATCAATAAATAATTTTCCACCAGATATTCGCTTAGCCGCAAAGGAGACGTATAACGTATAGAAACAGAATAAATTGAATATTTAAGGGTACTCCTCACAAACGTCAGTTTTTATGTACTACATTTGACGTTATAGATAGATGAATAGTATATTCATCGGTAGTCCAGTGGTAAGTATCCCAGCCTCTTACGCGGTAGATCAGAGTTCGATTCCCCGTCGGGAATTTTTTTTTAATTTAAATTTTATTTCTAAATAATAATAAAATAATAATAATAGTAAAATTATTAAAAATTTTTAATTTGAAGTTATATTATAGTTTAATAAAATGTTTATTTTATAGATTTTTTCTTAAGTGAGTCGTAGAAAAAATATACTGTTCGACTCGAGTGGATTGTCCATATCGCTCTCGGACGATTGAGCACTCCGCCTACGGCGTCGTGCTCAAACTTCGTCCTCGTGCGATATGGCCATCATATCCACACTAGTTGCACAAACTACTATTATCCACCATATAAAATAAAATACATTCAGAATATGATGCATAGATGTACCTAGTGAATGAAAAGAATAAATTACGCAGTAAATTACCTGTATGTAAGTACAATAAAATATCCATAAGAAAATATGGGTGGAATTTTTTTTAGCTGAAACCAGTTTCAAAAAAAAAATTTTTTCAGTATGCCTCCCCAAAAGCAAAATCACAAAAAACTTTCTGCTGAAATGCATCATTTTCCCGACTTTAGAATATCGGGAACTAATAAATAAACTATAATAAATAATATAAACTATGTAAAAATTGAGTTTAATCCTCTTCCCGACCTTTAACACAGATCAATGAATAATATATGTATAATTTATTTTAAAAGTTCCAACCTTCATTCACTTTTGAAGCAATAACTCTTCTTTCTTCGAGAGCTCTCTGTTCAATGCTTTAAGGAATGCCTCTTCCTTTTATCTCTTTGTTAAGCAGATATCTCCAAACTCGTTTCTTGCTCGAAGTCTCCTTCTTTCAATTTCTTTCAAAACCTTTTTTAAACTTTTAAATCAAAAAAATCAATCTGGCATTTTTTTTTCTAATCAACTCCTGTCATAATTTCGTTTCCATGTAAACTTCCGTTCACCGATATCAAAGGCTTCCCTTTTATTTGATTATTTTTGAAATACAGGATGTTTTCCTTTTAAATATAATATTTTCAAAATATTCCCTCAAACATTTCCATAAAACCATTCTAATACTAACCATCTATAAACTCAATATGACAATACATTCCAATAAAATATTTTAATTAACCAATTTCCATTAATGTCTTTATAAACAAAATCTCGTCTTTATACTACTATAATAGTATATTATGTTATAAGGACGAAAAATGAAGTTTTTTGGACGATGTGGGGAATTTACTTAGTCCGAAAACAAATTTTTCGTCCATATCACATACGAAATTTTTTATCCGATTGTTTTTTATCCAAATGGCTAAAATGTATAAATAAAGTAAATCAATACAATTAATTTTACACGGAAAGATAAAGGAGACCTGTCACCTCATTTGCGTATCTATGGATATAACAAATAATTAAATTCAACTGACGTTTTGTCAATAAGACGAGAGTTTTAAAATCGGAAAAACTCCAAAATGGAACTAGAAAGGGATAGTGAAAATCTAGTATGTACGCCACCTGATGTTCAAGAAGCTGCCAATGATGTTATGTTACATTTGTTGCCGCAAAAATATATGAAAGAGTTTTTACAAAATTTATGGACTATCGACAAGAGAAATATATACAGTCGTTATCAGCGTCCGAAAAATATTTTTTGGCCTAGGACGAAAAGTGTTGCCTAGGTAACAATGAATTATTTATAATTCCTTACTGAAAAGGTTTACTTTTCGTCCAAATATCTTAACCATAAAACGTCACTTTTTGACACAATCGGATAAAAAAACATTTATCCCTCTCACAGCTCAATCTCATATATCATTTAATTAAGCTGTCCGGGCACAATGTTTATAAACAACTAACCAAATAAAAATCGTTAAATTTATTGCTCATGTTTAGCCATTTATCAATATATAAATATATATCCTTCTATCGTTAAAGCGTCCAGACAAAAATGCGCTTTATAGTGTCCGACGTCGTTTTCTGCAGATATAGTGTTAATTGAGCTGAATACTTTTTGATGTAGATAAAGGATGGTGAAAATAAATGGAAAAAAGGACTTTGGCACGGAAAACACAACATTGCTGTATATTTTCTAAACATTATGGCGCCCTTTCAGTCGATGGACAATTGGGCGTCTCTTATATTCAGCATTACGTATATATGATAGCCTTTAGGGCGTCAATTTTGCTATTGCGTTGTTGCCGCTGTAAGTACATATCTGCTATTTACAGAAAATAGGAGGACCAATAAGATATAATGTGGTTATTGTAAGTAGGAGGGATCCATATTATGTTATTGCAATAAAATTTCAGAAGTATTCATTTAACAAGTTACAAACACTCCAAATATTGAAGACAGTGGACTGTAATAAATCTTCAAATGGACAATTTCTTCACAAAATTGCATTAATTTCAGAATTACATCATAGTTATTATTTTATATGGTGTTTGTTAGGTACTAGTTGAAGAATAGCTATTTATGTAGGAAGTTACAAAAAATATTATTTTTTGTGACATTTGTGATCATTCAGGACACGAGTATTGTCGGTGAAAAGTTTGAAGCCTAGTTGTGAACTAATATTTTTCCTGCGTAGATAAATAATTTATTTCCATAAAATTGTAGGTTACGGGAAAATACTATAAAGGAAATAATGTGAAGGAGTGATTTTGACGTTTCGAGATTCAAATGGATCTACACGTTTCATATTAGTCCAAAAAACCTATTTTTTAAAAATGTCGGTCGGTCAGTTGTCAACACGATAACTCAAAAACACTACCGAATTTTTCAATGAAATTTTATAAGTAGGTTCAGAACATGAAAACTGAGGCTAAGTTCGTAAATGATTGAAATCTGATTTACAGTTTTTCGGAAAATTCCATTTTCATGAAGTTTTCTCAATTTTCCACCCGAAAAATTTTTTTTAACGAACAGCTGACAAATTTGTTGGAATCCTCGTATCAAAAAACTTCCTATACAAAATTTCTCCGAAATCGAAATCAAAAAGTTTTTGGGAATTTCCTTCAGCTTTAATCCTGTATATTATCTACAATATAAAATGAAAGAATTCAAATGTAGTAAGTAATTGAGATGCATGTTAAACATTTTGCAGTCCTGACCAAAAAATTGTAAATTTTGGTTTATATTGAATGTATTATGCAGTATCATGTATTTTGATACGAGGAATCCATTTCTTGATGTAGTTTTATGAAATTTTTGTTATTAAAAAAAAGTTTTCTTAGGTTTTTTTCAAGTAAAGTATTAGAAAAAAAATTTTGGGTGAAAACCAATAGCCTCGTGCATAAGGTGAAGTCATCTGGGTACATCAACTGATTCAAATAATATTCTAATATATCAGTCGGAGCTAGATATCTCGTTTATCCTTAGTGCCACGAAACAACATTATTAACAAAAGTAGTAAGTAGATATCGTCAAGTACCAGATTTCAAAAATATTCATAAATATTCAGTCTGCTCCAAAATTCAGTGACGAACCAAACACATATTTTTTATGTAACACCTTGTATTTCTTAACATCTTTCGATTCTCTTCGAAGAGCTGATTTCGAAAAATTATAGCACTTGGGAACAAATGGTTATAGTTTCTAAATTCCAGGGTGTTGAAAATCACTTTTTTAACTTCAAAGATTTTTCAGCTAAAACAATTGATTATTTAAAAAAGAATGGCTTGAATGTCCCTATATTTACTTGGGTTTAGTTGGGTTCTTCAATAAATTTTGGAATATCCTATATATTTATGAATACTTATAAAATCTGCCTCTTGGCGATATCGGCTACTTTTATGTTTCATACAACAATATTGTGTATAGGAAAAGGAATAACTTTTGGCCCTTGTACTAATATTTCTGTTGTTACAAAAAATTGAGTTTTTGTTATTAATCTAACGAAATTATGTCATATCAACCTCAGATGTCGAAGAATAAAAATATATTATTCTACGCTTCACAACTAGTTTTGAAAAATATTTTTCAAAAACAGTGACCGTTCAACGAAGAAGAAACAACTACTTCCCGGGCTACATGCCCCGACAGATATTGAATTACACTTCTAAGTCAAACGGGGTTGGTAAATCTACAAGATTTAAACCAACCATTCTGGTTTGCAACTAGAAGGGATAACACAACTTGTAGACCGGTTTCGGCGTATTGCGCCTCATCAGTACAAGGTATATGTTATCGTCCGAGAGTTAATCTCGGACTGAAATGTGACTATAATCAACAACGGTACATATTGTCCAGTTACGGAAATATTTTTGTTGCGAAAATAGCGACATCTCACCTCTAAGTCACAAACCAAAATTCGAACGAGACAACAAATCACGTGGATTTGAAACAAAAATGAATTAATACAGTTTCCTGTAAAATTGTCGTATTTAGTAAAGCGTTTTAACAACAGATGTCGAAGAATAAAAATATATTATTCTACGCTTCACAACTAGTTTTGAAAAATATTTTTCAAAAACAGTGACCGTTCAACGAAGAAGAAACAACTACTTCCCGGGCTACATGCCCCGACAGATATTGAATTACACTTCGCAACAAAAATATTTCCGTAACTGGACAATATGTACCGTTGTTGATTATAGTCACATTTCAGTCCGAGATTAACTCTCGGACGATAACATATACCTTGTACTGATGAGGCGCAATACGCCGAAACCGGTCTACAAGTTGTGTTATCCCTTCTAGTTGCAAACCAGAATGGTTGGTTTAAATCTTGTAGATTTACCAACCCCGTTTGACTTAGAAGTGTAATTCAATATCTGTCGGGGCATGTAGCCCGGGAATTAGTTGTTTCTTCTTCGTTGAACGGTCACTGTTTTTGAAAAATATTTTTCAAAACTAGTTGTGAAGCGTAGAATAATATATTTTTATTCTTCGACATCTGTTGTTAAAACGCTTTACTAAATACGACAATTTTACAGGAAACTGTATTAATTCATTCATATCAACCTGTTGTTGGTTTTCCAATGAGTCCTTCAGTTGGTTCTTGCTGATTTGCCATTCCAAATGTATTATATACAGGGTGGTCCGTAAGTAATGGTCCAAAGTGAAATGGGAGATTTTTGGCCTGAAAATATTACAATCTGTTGCAACTTGCTTCAATCAAATATTGATAATGGAAAAGATACAGGGTGGCAAAGTTGAAATGTAAAAGATGTTTTTTCTCAGTAAATTGAAAGATTTTGGATATACAAACGTAAAAATTCAGAGATCGGGGTTTTAAGGCATGAGAAATCGTAATATGATATCCGTTTCAATGTATTTCCTAGAGGGCGCTACATGCGCTATGTTGTTGGTGTAACTGTGCACTTAACTTTTTATCGTTAACGCTATCTCTCTTTTTATTGAAAAATATTAAAACAAAATCATTTTTGCGACAAAAAGGTATACTTATCATTAGTCTCAAAAATTACTAGTTTTCGAGATATTCGCATTTTAAAAACCCCCTACATAATTTTTATTTTATTTATTAGCACAAATAACACCGTACACTAACTAACGACGTTAGTGTTAGTGTACGGTGCAAATAATAACGTTAGAAGGCGCTGATGTCAGCAAATTTATTATCACAAGTATTAACATAGTAGGTGCCGATGTCAACAATACTCCTGTCAGTTAATCATTCGTGTTTTGACAGTTAATCATTCTAATTTCTGTATTACAAAATTGTGACTAATACTACCAGTTAATTTAAGAAAATGCCGAGGCATAAGAGAAAAGAGATGTTAGCTATTTATTGTCAACAGAATTTCAATGGGCGTGCTGCACAAAGAGAATACCTACAAAGGTTTACCAACAGATTGCAAACTGGTAATCGATTAAATAAAGATCTGTATAGGAATTTAGGTGGAAATGGATCATTTCTTGGTAAACGAGATCATTTAGGTCGTCCGAAAATTATTACGCCTGATGAGAAGACGAAATACTAGTTCGCATTGTAAACGATCCACAAATAAGTTCAAGGCTACTATCTGCAGCAACAGGAATAAGTAAAACTTCTATTCTAAAAGTATTGCACGTAGAAAAATACCGTCAGTTTCATTTTTCACCTATCCATAATTTATTACAAAGAGATTACCCTTTAAGATATCAGTTTGCACGTGATATTCGGAACAAACAAGATAATGACCACACATTCGTCAATAGGATACTATTTACAGATGAAGCCACATTTACTCGCCTTGGAATTTTCAATTTAAGAAATAACCATTTTTGGGACGTCAAAGATCCTCATGTAACAAAAGAACGGCATTTTCAACACGAATTGGTCATTGGCAAACATTTTCTAGGACCATAAAATATGAGTTGCCACAAAGATTAAATGGTAACAATCATTTACATTTCCTACAAAATGAGTTAATTGATATGCTCGATGATTTACCACTCAATTTGGGACATAACATGTTAATTATGCAGGACGGGGCTCCTTCTCATTACACTCTTGAAGTACGAAATTATTAAAACACCTTGTTTCCTGAACGCTGGATTGGTCGTGGTAGTCCCTTTCCTTGGTCACCACGCAGTCCAGAATATAACCCCTTGGATTTCAGTATATGGGGCACAATGAAGGAAATAGTTCACAGAAATCCTATAAATAGTAGAGTTCAACTTTGGCAAGAAATCAGTAGCGAAAAAAATTTTTACGCCAATGACATTGTTTAATATTAGGCGTTCTTTCATGAAACGCATGGATAAATGTATCGAGATAAATGGCGGACATATTGAACAATTACTGTGAAATAATATTTAAATTTTGTTGTGGTATTTTTCAATAAATTGTTCTTTTTTCTTTTGATTAAAAGTTATTGAGTTTATAATGGTTGCTTTATTAATAATACGTCAAAATACTAATAAATGAAATGCAAATTATGTAGTGGGTTTTCAAAATGCGAATATCTTGAAAACTAGCAACCTTTGAGACTTATGATAAGTATACATTTTTTCCACAAAAATGATGTCATTTTAATATTTTCCAATAAAAAGCGAGATAGCGTTAACGATAAAAAAGTTAAGTGCACAGTTACACCAACAACGTAGCTCATGTGGCGCCCTCTAGAAAATACATCGAAACGGATATGATATTATGATTTCTCAGGAACTAAGAACCCTATCTTCAACTTTTTACGTTTGTATATCCAATTTACTGAGAAAAAACATTTTTGACATTTCAACTTTGCCACCCTGTATCTTTTTTATTATCAATATTTTATTGAAGCAAGTTGCGTCAGATTGTAATATTTTCAGGCCAAGAATCTTCCATTTCACTTTGGACCATTACTTACGGACAACCCTGTATATATATTTTTATTGTTTAAAAGTATATTTTGCAATTTTTTTCCAATTTCATTCAACTATTCGAGAGCTATAAGACCGAGACAGGCAATAAATGCGGAACATAACACCCTCTATGCTACAAAGTGTTAGAGTAGACCTTAATGCCCTTTAAGTCATGTCTACTGGTCAATGATGAACAAGTTGAACATTTATTGTAAATTTTCTTTTGATTATTTTGGTAATTAAAATCAAAAATTGACCTATTTGGGGAATTTTTAATAGTACATTTTATTTAGCTTATAATAAATTTATGCGTTACTTGGACGCACCCTATATACAGGAACGTATCTAAGAAATTAAGAACTGGGAAGTAACTTGGGACTTCGATTTTAAATGAAAAAGAGATTCATTCATATTGTTTCATGTATAACTTGCGTATATTGTTTCGCGTTTACGGCGTCCACTGACCATCTGCATACAACGTGCTAACTCTTTTTTTTTTAAGAACACTATAGTTATTTACATTACAAGCTGCGAAAGCTCGGAGGTATTCAAATAGCCTCGGCTACGCTTCGCTTCGCCTCGGCTATTTAAATGCACCTCGCACCTAAAAGGGCTTTTGCAGCGTGTAGTGTATTAAACTTTTCATTCTTCCCCCGATTTTATTATTAAAACACACAATTTAAAGATGCAAAAAATTCTCTGTATACTGCAATAAAATGGGTAGAAGGCGTGGGTTAACGTTACTTTGGTAACTTCGTGTCAACAAAAACTAATATTTTGACCGTTGTCAAATAATTATTCTTCCATAAAGTCTACATCTTTTAAGTTTAACATTTGGCTAGAATCTAGTTAAAAATGAATTAAATTGAAGAAGCAGCAATTATTGCGTGCAGAAGTTTGCTACCGGAAAAATCTGAAGGCCGTTACAATCAAGCCTATGAAAATTTAATCAAATGGTGTACAACGAAAGATGTGTCCACAATAACTGAAGATGTATTATTGGTATTTTTCTTAGAAAAATCAAAGACATTGTCCCCTGCTACATTATGGTCAGAATACTCAATGTTGAAATTGACTATTTCATCAAATAAGAACCAGGATATTTCGAAATTTGGCCGCTTGAAGGCATTCATAAAAAGAAAAAATGATGGATATCAACCTCGAAAATCTCAGGTATTTACAAAAGGTGATATGTCAAAGTTTTTGTTAGAAGCTCCTGATGAAATATATTTAATGAAAAAAGTGGTAGCGATTTTTGATCGCCGGGGCATGCCGAACTGACGAGTTATATAATTTAAAAATGAAGGACGTGGAGTATAAAAATTGTGTTATTTTAGTGCAGATTCTTACTACAAAAAATAATGTGCAAAGAAGATTTGTAGTAACAGAAGATTGGGTAACATTTGTTAATCGTTATATGCAACTCCGACCAAAAAAGGCGCAAGATAAACGCTCTTTTTATCGTTATGAGCGAGGCAGATGTGTAAATCAGGTGGTTGGAAAGCATACAATTTCAAAAATTCCGTACGACATAGCTAAATTTCTTAAAATTACAAACCCAAATCAGTACACCGGCCACTCGTTTCGAAGAACCTCCTCTACATTACTAGCAAATGCCCCAGGTGTGGACATTTTAGATATGAAAAGGCACGGGGGGTGGAAGTCCATGCCCACAAAATCGATATCTATTCAGGAAAGCCAAAATTCAGAAATAGAATTTAATGATAATGTTGCGCAAATAGACAAGCAAGTCAAAATTTGCAGTGACGTTGCTTTCAAACAAGATTTCAATCAACTTTTTCCGTTAAATCTTTCAGGAACATACAACAATTGTAATTTTACATTTAATTTCCAATCTAAGTAAATAGTTGACAAGTAATTTGACATTTTATTTGTTCGTTGTCCAGGGCACGAAAGTTTTTCATACTTAGCTACCGATAACCTAGCATGTTTTACTTTCGCTTTCGCTTGCCTATTTAAAATAAAAAAATATATTTTCGTAGGGGGGAGAATGAAAATAGTATTTTATGCAACGATCATGTAATGATAGCCATTAAGACACGAGCATGTTGTAGGATACGAAACGAGCCGCAGGTGTATCATAATGAAAATTTGTATCATAATGAATATCATTATGATACAGATTTTAGTCTTTTAAAAGTATATTATAAAACAGGGTAGAAAAATATTTTTATGATCGAAGAATACGTACAAGTACATGCAATGGAAACGCACAAAGAAGTAAGAGATGAAGGCTGTAGCTCATTAAATTCTAATGCTTTTGATTTTTGTATCCCTGCAGGATTTTTTTTCAATCTGAATAACTTTGTAGTATTGTAGGACTTTTAAGTTTCTCTGTGTATATGTAGATTTTATAGTAGAAAACTATTTTTTGTTTTGTGTAAAAATTTATATTTTATTTGTCCCATATTCGACATTGTTTTATAATTACTACTTAATAGGTATTAAAACAATAAAATCTAGATCTATAACCTAATTAAAGTGGTTTTCTTTAACACGTTTTAGCTTCCAAATAAATTTAGGGGTAGTCAACATAATATAATATTGACTTTATACTTGTCTTTTAGATGACCGAGAATAGTTTGTATATAATGTCCTACTCAATAATTAATTATAGAATACTATTGATAAAAAAATGCGCCAGCTCACTGACATTCCTAAAGACGAGAGCATGTATTTGAGAGAATACTCAGAGTTGAGTAATGTACCATAAATGTATTTTTCTAACTGTTGCATTCAACAATATAAGCAATTTAACGTTCTACTGAAACTGCAGTGTTGTCAAATCTCGGGACGCTCTAAGCGCGAATAACTATCAAGATAAAATGTATACTCTATATACAACTTAATACTCCTATAATATAGCGACTCTGCCGGAGAGTTGCGCGAACTAAATATATTCGAGAACTGTATATTTTCGTTCATTTCATGATCAAAAAAGCGTCCCCCAAAAATTTTGTTAGTAGGTTCGTGACGTAATTTCAAGTCCCTGGACAAATTATTACAAGGGGTGTGCCTAGAGCGTCAGTATACGGACGCTCTATGCACATATCTATCTATATCTATATCTATCTATATAAAACCAGAAATATTGGGGAAACGGCAAGTTTATAAAAGTGAACTCTTCTTACTAATTTTACAAGCTTTCGGAATATTTTATTTCCATTATCAAGTAACAGTAAAATGAGGATATTAACATTGGTATAAAATGGTAAATATAATTAAAAGCAAGAATTGGTATTTGAATTTTTTCAAAAATATTGAAATAATTTCATTATGACAGATAAACAATTTCATTTTTTTCTTTCTAATAAGTTATCAAAATTATGTCAAAAAATGAAAAGTGTAGGTTATGATAATGTCAAATTATTATAAAAGTTTTTTTTTAAATTAATTTTTGATTAAGAATTAAAATTTAAAATCTTATTATTGTGATCAATAGTTAGTAAGTAGTGATAAATATCACTGAGATTCTTATGGTCACTCTTCTTGTTAATAGTATAAGGTTCTTGAGATATGTGAGCCATTTCTAAAAAAAATATTTTTTTACTATTTGTTTGTATGTCTAAAATATTAACAGATTCAAAATCCATAACGTGGTCTTTATCAATTACATGTTCTGCTAATGCACATCTCTTAGGATGTAATCTACAATCACTTTTATGTAAACTTAAACGACTTATTAATTTTTGACTGGTGTGGCCAATGTATTTATTATTACAATTTTTACATGGTATACAATATATTACATTTGATAGATTGAGAATCGGAGTTTTGTCTTTCAATTTTGTAAAAATAGACTTTATCGTGAGACATGTTTTATTGGCAATTTTAATGTTATTTATTGGTTTGAAAATCCTACTCAACTTTGGTGTTATTTCTTTAATGTATGGAAAATATATATATTTATTTATATTTACTGTATTATGGGTTGTATTATTATCAACTGTAATGTCTACAGTTGGAAAATAATTATACAATATGTTTTTGATTAAATTATTAGGATATCCATTTTCTAAAAATAATTTATGAAGAATTTTTAGGTTATTTTCATGAAAATTAGGATCTGAAATTTTGGTTATTCTGTTCTTCATTTGTTTAATTTGATTCTACGCCCCAACTAAATTATTAAGTTCATATATAACTGAAATTTTAACAAAAGCTTACGACTTTAATACAAAATATTACATCAAAGATTCATTCGATGTTTTTAATCAATTTAACAAATTTCAACTATCTGATAATCATGTAATTTGCAGTTTAGATGGTATTTCTTTATTTAGTAATGTCTCTTTAGAAATTGCTCCAAGACCAATTGATAAAAAATGGAATGAAATCAGTCAACATTGTAAAATATCAAAAAAATATTTTCTAGAAGTTGTTACATTACTCTTTGAAAATACCTATTTTACTTTTAAGTCCCAAATATACAAACAAACTTTTGGTACTCCAATGGGAGCTGCAACTTCACCTATTATAGCTTGTTATGTAATTGATAATTTGTTGGATTCTATTATACCATTATTACCATTTGAAATAATTTTCATAAAAAAATATGTTGATGACATTATATACCAAAAACTAACTTAGATGAAGTTCTTCTCATTTTCAATAGCTATAATCCATATATTCAATACACTATGGAAAAAGAAGACAGTGAACAAAGTGTACCATTTTTAGACACCAAATTTATAAGAAATACTGATAATACATGATCTAGAGTACTGTTCTGGCAGCGAAACAGAGCGGACGTATTAAGTCGACGAACAAATTTGTTGGTTCCTAATTTGTTTTTAATTACCTGTGAAAAAAACTGGTAGTGATAAATTAACAAAACTGTGAGTACCTACATTTTATATTATACACAAAATATATATAATGAAAGCTCGCTTATAAATCAAACGAAAATGGAACATGATAACTGTGGACTTGAACCACCATCCGAAAACTCTACAAACATCACCAACACAATGCACAAATCATATTCCAACGTTTTAAGCCAAACCACGATCAAATATCCAACTAAAGATCAAGCAATTATTTTCAACGCCATTAACCCTTAACTGGTATCGTCGGGTCATTTTTGACCGCCGCCTCAAATATTCCACACACAGTTCGTGTTTTTACGTTTACGGAGATATGGTTTCGTGACTTCCTGGCGAGTGTGTGTATCTATCGGCAGACCAAATCTCAGTTCAAAACAATCACTGTATCTACCTTATTGTGCTTCTTCGGGTCAACACGGACCCGACGATACCAGTTACGTAAGATTGTTGTTCAAATAGATTGTAGTTCAAAGTTAAATTTTAGTGCAAAATGGATCAAGTTGTTATTGACGGTCGACGGTATACATCAACAGAAGTACAAGACTTATTTCTGAATGAAGATGACGGTGATATTAGTGATTCGTGTACCATCAATAGTGAACACGATTCGGATGATGAATATAACATTGAAAATGAAGACTATGAAAATGAAAATGCTGTAACCGGTGAGTCATCAAGTGAAAATGACTTGGGCAGGAATAGTCCAACAACATCAAGTAGTTCAGACGAAACGGATACCGTTGCTAGATCACCAAAATATGTCTATGGGAAAAATAGATATAAGTGGTCAACCCAGCCTCCGGCTACAGGTCGTACTAGAAGTCAAAATATTATTATGCACTTTCCAGGCCTGAAAGGCGAAGCAAGAAATGTAGTTGAAAAGATACCAATACGCTATTGGTCACTTCTAATAACTGATGAAATTATTGGCATTATTGTGGAGTGCACAAATGAAAAAATTTCAGATTTATCACACAAGTATGGAAAAACAGCAACCTTTGTGAATCATACAGATGAAACTGAAATGAAAGCGTTTTTTGGATTACTGTATTTGTCATCAGTTTTCAAATCCAATCATGAAGTCGTCGAAGGGCTATTTGCCACGGATGGCACCGGACGAGATATTTTTCGAGGAACAATGTCACTAAAAAGGTTTTTGTTTTTGTTGGTTGCATTACGATTTGATAGTCTTAGTACCAGAGATGAAAGAAAAGCAGATAGATTTTCTCCCATACGTGAAGTTTTTGAATCATTCATCGAAAATTGCAAAAATTGCTATATTCCTGGAGAATGTTGTACCATAGATGAAATGCTTGTTGGCTTTAGAGGACGATGTGCATTTCGCGTATACATGAAAAGCAAACCTAACAAGCGCGGGCTAAAAATTTTATGTCTTTGCGATGCAAAGACTCATTATCTTTTGAGTGCTTTCGTATATACGGGCAAATCAGATAAACAACCTAACCCACGTAAATTGTCCGTTCCTACCCAGACAGTGTTATCTCTAATTGATCCAGTCAAAAACGCTAATAGAAATATCACCGCAGACAACTGGTTTACATCCATCGAACTGGTTGATGAATTACAAAAAAATAGACTAACCTATGTCGGTACTATCCAAAAAAACAAACGTGAAATACCTCAAAGCATTATCCCAGATAGGAAAACTGCAACAGGCACGTCTAAATTTGTCTTCACCAAAGATAAAACTTTGGTTTCCTATGTTCCAAAACCTAATAAATATGTTCTATTAGTATCTTCTATGTTCCACGACAACAAAGTAGATGCAGTTTCTAATAAACCAGAAATGATACTATATTATAACTCCTCTAAAGCCGGCGTAGATGCACTGGATCAGAAGTGTGCCAACTATGACACAGGCCGAAGAACAAGGAGATGGCCATGTGCTATTTGGTATGCCATTATGAATATAGCATCCGTAGATTCATTTGTTTTGTATAAAACCGGTACTGATAGTGACAATTCCAGAAGAAAATTTGTTATTGAGTTAGGGCAGTCGCTAATAGAACCCCATTCAAGGCGACGTCTAATAGAAACAAGACTTCCTAGGGAAATTGGATCAATCATCACCAAAGTTCTGGAAATTGAGGACACTGCAAGAGCGCGCCAAGAGGGTCCTAGGACTCCAGGAAAACGCCGTAGATGTTACTTATGTCCTTCAACTCTTGACAACAAACATCGTACCACTTGTAGCAGGTGTAATAATTATGTTTGTAAGGCTCATGCTCATAGTGAAACCAAATTGTTATGTGAAACTTGCCAAAATAGATTGTAAAATAAAGCTACCCAAACGTTCTTGCAGGTTTTTTTTTATTGAACAATAAACTGTTTATTTTTTCTTTAAATTAATCTTTCTTCTATTAGGTAACTGCCCTTAATATTATTTTCTCAAATACGTTTAATTAAGTTATGGAAATTTTAAATATTTGTTACCACGTTTATGTTCACAAAGCAAAATGTGTATATTTTTTTATTTGGCTTAGAAATAAAAGTTCTCTAGTTATTTTTGTTAATATGTGTTTGAACCTGTTGTATACATTGCATTGAATGGGAACTAGGCGGTATATAAAGATAAAATATTATTTTTATAACTAATTGTTATAAAAAAGTTTTGGGTCCTAAATGACCCAACGATACCAGATACGTTGCTAAATATGACGATACCAGTCAAGGGTTAACGGAGTAAAACTTCAGGACTATCTTCTTCAACTGGGACCACTTGTAGAACCAAAAAACATACTTTTTTCCTCAAGGATATCAAACAACAGAGTATGCGTTTATCTCTCGAACAAAAACTGCGTCGACAATTCCCTACAACTTCAAGGAGAAATTACCGTTCATGGAGAAAAAATCAAAGCCAGAAGACTAATAACTCCCTCGGAGAGAATAGTCTTATCCAACGTATGCCCTACAATCCCGCACGAAACTATTTCTACAAAGCTCGAAAATATAGGACTAAAATTGCTATCTCCACTATCCTTTTTACGAATCCGGCATATACACACATTTTAAGTTTTAGGCGTCAACTATATATTGCACCACCAGTCACCCTTTCAATCCCTGATTTCTTGGATATCCACTACGATAACTCTTCTTATCACATATTCATTACAAAAGACAGCCAGGGCTGTTTCAAATGCAAGCTCACTGGACACCAAGCATCGCAATGCCCAAATATACAGCTCGCTTCTAATGAACCAGCAGCTTCCACTTCCTCAAACAACCCACTGCGTACGCCATCCGTACAGCCAATAAATTCTCACATCGATGAATCCTCCACCCCAAACACAAACTCTAAAAACACCATTACTTCCAACGCAAACACCTCTACGCCACAAAATTCATCAACCATCTTACGACCCAGCTCTTTAATTATCTTACAAACGAACACACTCGGAAGTATTAACACCATCCAGTGAGGAGCTCCCACCATCTGATGACAGAACCAAAGACTTTAAAACGCCAAAACGTCCACCTAAAGCAAGAAAACAAAGTAAATCCGAAACTAAATTCACAATCGAACCAGAACACATCGCAGCAGCAACAAACTTTTTTGAAAACCAATCCCACCCTCCTATACTCAACATCGATCAGTTCAAATGTCTGCTCGAAAATTCATACGGTCTAAAAGACACAGATGCATTAAACTTAGCTACAGAGTACACTTCAAACATACAAGGACTAACCGAATTGCTCTTACAAGTTTATCCACATTTAACCGAAAGAACCATAAAAATTCGCTGCATCAAATTAAGGAAAAAACTGGAAAAACATTTGAAAATCGATACCTCTAGTGACAGCACCTATGAAACCTAAAACTAATCTTCAATTCTATACTACAGTGGACTTTAAATGGATATTTTATCCATCTAAATATGCTTAAGTTATTATTATCCGAATACACACCAGACATCATAGCACTTCAAGAAACGCACTTCAAAAAAGCCAAAACACACGACATTAAAAACTACACAAACTTTTTTTAAAATCGCAACCGAAATAGAGCAAGCGGAGGAGTTGCAGGTTATATAAAATCCAACTTAAAAACAACACCACTAAATCTCCAAACAAAACCTTGAAGCAATAGCTGTGCGAATAGAGGAAACAAAACTACATGTATGCAACCTAAACCTACCTTCGGACGTTGTGTTAGAAGAAAACGAATTGGAAATGCTTCTCAATCAAATACCTAATACCCGCATTATTCTGGGAGACTTCAATGGACACCACTACTCTTGGGGCTCACAAAAAATAGACGCAAGAGGTCGAAAAATAAAAAACTTTATAGATAACTCGAATCTTGCTTTACTGAATAATGGAAGTATGACTCGTTTCAACGCATCTAATGGTACCTTCTCGGCCATAGACCTAACTATGTGCACTCCAAATCTAGTAACGCAACTTGACTGGCAAGTTTTAGATAGTTTACATGACAGCGATCACTTTCCTTTACTTATAAAAAACCTAAATCATAATCCGGCAACACAAATCATCAATCCTTTACCAAAATGGAATCTAAAAAGAGCAAACTGGGAAGGGTTTGCATCAAATATAATATACAACATACCTAATATTAAGTTCTCAATAGACATTATCACTTGGTTAAACAGTTTCAACGATATAATCTTAAATGCAGCCGATGAAGAAATCGGCAAAACTCGTTACACAAAAAAAAACAATCCCGTACCGTGGTGGAACAACGATTGCGAGAAAGCAATAAAAGCAAGTAAGCACGCCTGGTACCGTTACCGAAAACACGAAACTACGGATAACCTCACAGAATACAAAAAACGCAAAGCCTATTCAAGACTTGTCATCAAAAACTAACAAAAAGATTCATGGCAAAAATATGTAGAGTCAATAAACAGCTCCACCCCTATCTCAACAGTATGGAAAAAAGTCAAAAAAATATCTGGATGTTCTACTAACTACGGAATAAAAGCATTACAGAAAGACAATGTCATTACCACAAATAATGCAGAAATTGCTGATGAACTTGCAAAACTATATAGTCGAAATTCTAGCAACGAAATATATGATGCAAAATTTCTCAACTACAAATTAAATAAAGAGAAACTAGACATAAATATTGAGGACTACTCACATCCAATAAACGCCCTGATAACAGAGGAAGAATTTGAAGACGCTTTATCTTCGATGAACAATACATCACCTGGCCCAGATGATATACCTGCTATCTTTCTCCAAAATTTACCAATCAGCGCTAAGAAACTTCTTTTGCGAATATTTAACTCCATATGGACCAACCACACATTTCCAGACATTTGGAGGAAGGCAATAGTTATACCTATTCTAAAACCTAACAAATCTTCTTTATTACCAGAATCATACAGGCCGATAGCACTCTCATGCAACACATGTAAGCTATTTGAAAAAATAATTAATCGACGATTACTTTGGTGCCTTGAAGCAAACAATCAACTTATACCCGAACAATCTGGATTCAGAGCTAACAGATCAACTTTGGATAATATCATCGACTTAGAAAGTGAAATACACGAAGCCTTTAACAAAAACCAAAAATGTCTAGCAGTCTACTTCGACCTTAATCACGCCTTTGACAAAGCTTGGCACCACAAAATCACCCTAAACCTTTTTTTTTAATATTCCCATCAAATTTTATTGAATTACCATTATTATTATTATGGCAATATTTAACTAATATTTGCCCCCTGTTCTCTTGTCTACTACTATCCTCATTCTGTCTTCAAACTTTCTTGAATTTCTTGATTTCGGACTATATTATTTACCTGTCGTCTATCTCCCTCTGTATTATTTTCCCGAACATAGTTTCCCTCTCGATTTTCTTGATTGTAATTTCTTCTGTTGTAATCATTTCTTCTTTGATTATAATGATTTCTTTCTTCCCCTCTATTCTGTTGCCAGTTCCCATTCCTATTTCCATTATAATTTCTTCTTTCAAAATTTCCTTGGTTTCCTCTGTTTTCATAATATCTATCACCATTATTTCTATCTCCAATTCCATAATTTCTTTCTACATTTCCTTGATTTCTTCTGTTTTCATAATATCTATCACCATTATTTCTATCTCCATTTCCATAATTTCTTTCTACATTTCCTTGATTTCTTCTGTTATCTCCATTCCTGTATCCATAATCTCTATTTCCATATCTATTATAATTGTCTCTTCTCACAAAACCATTTCCATTTTCTCTCTGTTTATCATTTCTTGTATCTTCATTTCTGTTTTCTCTTTGATATCTATTAATACCATTTCCATTTTGTATACTCCTTTCCACTCTCTGTAAATATCTTGATAAATTGTCCATTGATTTTATATTATGCAATGCTATTGTTTCTGCTACTTCAGCATTAAAATGTCTTCCTACATATAAAACCAATTCTTCTTCTTTCATCACAGGTTCTAAGTATTGCGCCATATTATATAGTTGCATAGCATATGTATTTAAATTTCTACTTTTATTGTAATCAAATTTCCCGAAATATAACCTTTCTCTGAAATTAGCCTGTGGAATCTCTCCCCAAAAATATGTTAGAAATTGCATCTCAAATCCTTCCATGTCCATAATTTGTTCTTCTTTATTACAAAACCATAATAGTGCATGTCCTGATAACATTCCTCTAATTATTATTTTCTTCTCCATCATATCCCTTATTCCCTTCATTTTACTCTTCATTATTTTCATAAATACTTTTGGATGAATTATATTTATATTTCCATCAAATTTCACCCCTACTTCTACATTTCCCGTATATACCATGCCTCCTCCAGTTCTTCTTATGTTATCTTCAATTTCTTCTCTCGTATCTTGCAATTTTCTATTCATTTCCTCCAATCCTTGGTTAAATTGATTACCCATTATTTGACTTCTTTTTTCAGATGTTTCTGTTTGTACTTTCATTCTACCATCTAAGTCTTCAATTGTCTTATCAACATTTTCTTGATACTTCTGCATTACTTCTTCATTTGTCTGTTCACGCAGTTTGATATATCTTACTTCCTTTAAAATGCTTTCGTTTTGTTTGGTTACCTCTGTTTGTATCTCTCCTGGTAAATTTTCTGAAACACTTCTTCCTAATTCCTGAATTTCTTCTACCATATGCTTTTCTATTTCATCTCTTATCTTAATTCCATTTTCTTGGATTTCTACCCGCAAATTCTTATGTTGGTCTATCATCTCTTCTTTCATTTCTGACATCTTCTTTCTAAATTGCTCGTTTTCCCCTCTGATTTTCTTCATCTCCTTTAAACTTTCCATCTTACCCTCTTCTATTTTCTTTTCCAACTTACTACTCAAATTCTGTTCCATATTGTCAAACTTCTTACTTATAGTATCATTCTGATTATTCATATCTCCTCTAAGATTATCAAATTTTCTGCTAATGGTGTTATACTGATTATTGAATAATTGTTGCAACATTTCCATCATTCTATTTTGTTCACTTCTACTTCCAGCTCCTATTTCCTCTTCTCTACCTTCCCTGGTTTCTACCAGTTCTTCAATTGGGTTTGTTCTTTCGCTTTTCTCTATCTCTTCATTTTGCTCCTCATTATGTCTCCCTTGTACAAAATATTGCACTTGAAAATCACCCATTTCATGTCTCCTTTCTTCTTGTTCTTCCTCTGTTCTTCCCTCTGTTCGTATTTGTTTTCCATCTCTTAGTGTCATTCTTCTTTCCATTTTGTTTTAATTTTAAATATTTTTCCAATAAATTTTAATAAGTTTACTGTTTTATTTTTAAATAGAGAGCCCCACGTTGGGCGCCAATTGTTATGGTATTGTTGTAAACACTAAGATACTCACCAACCTTAGTGAAGCCAGCGATCTCTTATCTCAGGGGTGTTTCAGTAGGGATAAATATATCAAAAATGTTTTTTATATTATATAATGAAGCAATATGTCTAGTAAACAACTTATAATAAACAACTCAACTGAACAACTGCAACACTAAACTTATTATCTCTATAATTACAAAATTAGAAAACTTTTGTGATATCACCAAAAAAAACTTTTTGAAATTTTATATTAACTATTCTACTAACACCCTAATTAATTCTAATCCTAATCACTATATATTCAGTTTCCTTTTTTTATAATTTTGCACAATTTGTCTGTTCGATCAATGTCAAAATCCGTCAAACAATTTTCATATTCAATTTGTTATTTATTTAATAATTTTTTTTAAAAGGATCAAACCAAATGGGTTTTATAGCAACTGGATCTTCTAAGAATATCGTCAAGTTAGAAAATTTGAGCGTAACTCACCAACTTTCTTCAATCTTGGATTTCTTTACAAAGTAGCTCCTCAACTTATACCATGTTATAGCAATCCAATAACAGTACTTCTATTATTTTAACGATTATCATTCATATTTCTTTTTGCTTTTTCTCATGAAAAATGTTCATGACATCGCCATTTTTCGCCGTCAAAAAAATTCTCCTTTCAAAAAAAAAATATCCATGGAAACCATTTTTTTTAAAATCATTTCCTTGGAAACCATTTCTCTCAAATTTATCGGAATTATAAAATTTAAATAATATTTACACAATTATTAAAATCATAAACATGCGTTGTTTTCTAGACATATTTTTTTTTAATCCACATATACCAATACAACATCTAACATCAAAAGTAATTTCTTTGAAATATCGAGTATCTGGTCGATACCATAACAATATATATATATATATGGTTTTATATATATGTAATAAGAGTTATATATATATATATATATAGGAAATAGTTCGTTGCCGATACTAGTTAGGTCTAACTATTATTGTGGGGGATGCGGCAATGTGAATAAGTGAACTCTTTTTAGTTTGTTCTGAGCTTTCGGTAATTTATTAACACCATTATCAAAGAACTACAAAAGATACATTTATAGATATTTCAAACAGGTATAAATAAATTCAGTTTAAAAGTAAAACATTAATTACTTACAACTAAGCGAGGTTAATCACAATATCTATATATAATATGTATAATATGGAGAAAAAACATGGTATAAGATATAATTTTCTTTTTCAAGAAATTAAATTAAAAATAAAACTATCAAAATTGACATTACGACATCGATGTTAATTTTTAGTAGTCATAGAAATGTCTTTAAATATGTTTAGTATATTAGCAAGTGAAATAATAGTTGGTAAGTTAATATAAAGGAACAGAATTCTCATCTTCAATATTTGAATTTTTTGTTTTTTTGTCAATATATATATATATATATATAACTCTTATTACATATATATAAAACCAGAAATATTGGGGAAACGGCAAATAAATATCAAAGTCAACTCTTGTCTCATAAGTGACATATGTCTGTAATTTTAAATATATTTTATACAATTCTAGGTTTCAAGATTTTTTATATTTTTTACACTATCGAAGAGCTAGCTTTCCATTTAAATCTCAAAAAAGGAAATACTAATTTAATATATTTCAACTAATTCATAAAGATGTTGTTATTTTATTTATTTCAGAAGTGACTGAAGAAGGTAAAAAAACTTACCGAAAGCTTTCAGTAAACCTTTAAAAGAGTGTACATTTATAACTACTGGCTGCAATCCCCGATATTTAAAAATATTATTCAGCCGATACTATCTTTTACTATATATACATAAACGGCTAAACATGTGCAGATAAGTTAGTGGGATATTAAAAAAAAAGCTTAGATTCTTTAATACAATAAATTTAAAAAACAAATTAAAAATTAACGATTTGTATTTGGTTAGTTGTTTATAAACATTATGCCCGGTCAGCTGAATTAAATGATAAATGAGATTGAGCTGTGAATTGGATAAATATTTTTATAGTACTATAAAGAAGAGAATTTGTTTAGAAAGATGTATAGTAAATCAGAGTGGATATAATCGGACAAATCAATATCAGGGACATTATAACGACAATGATAGGCAGGGTAATAGGAATTTTAGGGATAACAATAGTGATGCTAGGAATTTTTAGTAGGTACAATGGTAATCGGGGATATTATAATGAAAATAGGGATGATAGACTGAATTTGAGGAATTTTAATCAAAGAGATAATAGAAATGGGAATGGTGGACATAATTATCAGGGATATATTTCAAGAAGTGGGAACAATAGTCATTGGAATGGTCCAGTTCGTTAGAATAGTGGATATCACGGACAGAACAGGGGAGGTAATATACAAAATACAAGTAATAGAGGAAATAGAAGAAATAGTGGGGACACAGGACAGGAAAATAGGGATTTTGGGTAAATCGCTTCCATGTCCATAATATCATTTATCCTTCTAAAAATCAATAGAAGGGGGAATAAGTGATAGGAGATTGAAGTTAGGATATTATGTAGGATAATTATGTTTGTTTAATATTTGTTATAATTTTTATTAGAAAAGGGAGTTGGGAAAATAAATTTTCATATCCTTTAACTAAATAATGAATGAGCTAAAGGATGAAAAGAATTGAAACATTTAATACAGAACAGAACGAAAATAACAATGTTATTAATAATGAAGTATAGCAGACTATTTTTCAATGTTAATTTAAATATTATGGAATATTTGGGGTAGGCATTTAAGAACAAGAGAAAAATATAATTTTATACGAATTTATAAAATGATGAATATGAAATATGAATATATAAAATGAAGTATAATAAAAAGTATTGAATTATGAATATATGATATTAATATGAATGAAAGCGAAAGTACTATGTGGACGGGTGTAATTTATCAAAATTTGGATTAACATTGATAGATGTCATGTATGATTTAGGAAGTATATGAAAGTTACAAAGAGAAATGCGGCATTGAAATAAAAAAGGAAAAATATATGTAAAATCGATAGAGGGAAACTAGAATGGAGGATGTGAATATTTATTTTAAATTTGAATTTCAACAAAATCCAATAAGATTGGATTTATAAAAAATTAAATTTGGGGGAAGTTGATAAACGGCTAAACATGAGCAGATAAGTTAGTGAGATATTAAAAAAAAGCTTAGATTCTTTAATACATTAAATAAAAAAAAAATCAACTATTTGTATTTGGTTAGTTACCATTCAAGCATGTTGTCAGTAAAAACTGCATTCGGTTATTTTCATATATTTTTAAAAGAGCCCCCCTCCTTTGGAGTCGGGCTCTTTCGCCAAAACATGAAAATAAACTCATGCAGTTTTTAGGCAACATGCTTTCATGAAAAATTATCGGTAATTTTGATGCATTTGTGTAATTACTTCCGAAAAGAAACCTTTGATATTTGTTTATAGACGTTGACATGGAAACAAAAAGGATAACAGATTATTAGACGGATAGTAAAATGTCAGATTGAAAAAGAATTTTTTGAAAATTTTGAAAGCGAATTAAAAAGAAAAAAAGACTGAGCAAGATACGAAGTGGTATAATTCCATAATTCAAATATATAAATATATAAATAATTTAAATATATGCTCAACAGAGAAGTATTATAAAGGCACATTATTGAAAGTGTTGTAAATATTATATGAGAATTGAATTTGGACCCTTCATCTCCTAGAGAGCTCTTGAAGAAAGAAGAGTCATCGTAAAGTGAATGAAGGTATGAACATTTGAGATAAATTGTCTAGTTTATCTTTGTTTTGAACTTTTTTTTGTAAATTTAATCCTAAAAGGAAAATTTTGTATATTAGTATAAGTTAGGATAGAACCATTGCTTAAAAGTGAATTCACTTATTCACCCACTCAATTTGATTAGTTCATCAGGTGTAAATATTTTTAGTTTAAATCTTTCAAATTTGACCTTTCAAGGTTGAACCCAATAATATCGTTTTCATATTATTTTTCTAGTTTAAATTTTTTATTGGACTATACCTTGTCAGTGTCGGTCTTCAGCCAAGCTGGTTTACCATTTCATTAAAGTCTTTATAAACAAATTCATTGGAGTTTGATTTCAGAATCAGTAATTTTTTTGTTTAATTATTGAAATTTAAAATTATTGGATAAAAAAAATAATCATAAGTCTATGAAATTACAACAGAGTCAAGTTTGAAGGCTGATCCCACTTTGAGAATTTGAGGATTTACTTTTTTTTTTATTTTGCTCTGTTTCATTTATTTGAAATGTGAGCTGGCGCCGGGCACATCTAATTTGAAAGATAAATTTATTAATAGGAATATGATGATAAAATTAAATCATGAAATCAAATAATAATAACAACCAATACTACAATATTACAATATATACTAAATATTTTTAAATATCGGGGATTGCAGCCAGTAGTTATAAATGTACACTCTTTAAAGTTTTAGTGAAAGCTTTCGGTAATTTTTTTTACCTTCTTCAGTTACTTCTGAAATAAATAAAATAACGACATCTTTATGTATTAGTTGAAAAATATTAAATTAGTATTACCTTTTTTGAGATTTAAATCGAAAGTTAGTTCTTGAATAGTGAAAAAAATATAAAAAATTCTGAAACTTTCATAGAAAATGGTATAAAATATATTTAAAATTATAGACATATGTCACTTATGAGACAAGAGTTTACTTTGATATTTATTAATTCTTTCTAATAATACATTATGTCTCTTGTCTATGTATTAAATAGTCAACTTTTGAATAGATTTGTTCAATGCAGATATCTTATTATTTAAAAATAATAATTTATAGACAAATAAGCAATAAACTATATTAGCTAATAAACCTATAAAAACTATTAGCCAAATTTTTAGTAAAACTAAAGATAAAGTGAAAACTGATGAACAAACTAAGCCCTCATCGGGCTTAACAGTCTTTTCAATTGGTCCTTCTTGGAGAAATCCTCCCTTAGTTGTTTTATGCCTAGAGCCGGGGCCGCAGTGCAAGCGTATTACCTGGAGGGTCCCTCCAAGCGACAATATTGCTTATAGTTGTAATATGTTGATCCATTATTAGGTGGGGCTCTTACTCTTATGTGCTTTCCATTAATACATCCTATAAAATTAGGAAAATTCCATTTTTCATAGAATGTATCGGCCTTCGTACCTTCCTTTCGTGGGATGTGGCATGTACTCATCTTTTAACTCACTCCATAAAACCATGTGTCGATAATAATTTCCGATACTGTCATCTTTCCAAGAAGTAAATGAATGCAAGGAATCTAAACAAAAAATTAGAGAATTATTCTTGGTTATTCCTCACTATAAATCAAGTCTTATATTCATTGATTAATGAGGAAAAATAAGCAGATTATCATCTACATTTCTTTTTTGTATGTTTTAGTGGATGATGCTAAAAAAATGGAAAAACCTTCGCGCTTATTTTATATCTCAGATGCGTGAACTGGATAAACCACGGTCTGGAAGTGGAGGGGGCGTCAAGACAACTAGCTCATTGGCGTATTTCCAACAACTCCTATTCCTTAAGAATGTCATAACTCCCTTAGATGAATCATGAGACGACAGTCTAACATCTACACAGTCTTCACAGATTATAACTAATCCTAATCATCAAATTCAAAATATTATTGAGGATGTTGATACCGAAACAATTCAGAATTCGCTTGTATCAGAAATAAGGAATGATGATGATACAGACGCTGACACTCTTTCTGCTACAGTTCCAGGGCCATCGGAAACTACGAAAATTCAGCCAGGGTCATCGAAGCAAACGTCTAACAGCAAAAGCAATTTTCGCATGATACGAGCAAATGCAAATAAACGAAAGCTTAATGCTGGGAATGAGAGTCGTTCTGACAATACAGCCGTTAATGTGCTCGAAATTGAAACACGTAAAATGGAGCTACTGGAAAGAGAAATGAACGCAGAAGAAGACCCCAATTTATTATTTTTTAAAAGTTTGCTTCCGTTTATGAATTCCTTTACACCAACTCAAACAATACGGCTTCGTGCAAAAATTCAAGATATAATTCTGAAAGAGCACGAGGCCATGCAGCAAGATCTCGGTAGAAGTAGCAGGAATAGTATTGGCGAGGAATCTGTGACACCCCTTATCGTTCAGCTTCTCGAGGATCTCACAACCCTGCTTGGTTCGCCTAATCATTCGATCATTGATGAGATCGTGAAGGAAGGCTTCGGCAGAAGTAGGAAAAATACCTTTAAAGATGAGGCCATGCAACACGGTTTCGGTAAGAATAGCAGAAACAGCATTACCGATGAAAATGTGCCACCTCAAGAAAATCATACCCATCGTTCAGTTTCTCAATTACCTCACACTACCCAGTTTATTTCGTTTAATCATTCGATTATCAATAAGCATGAGGCAATGCAGCAATATTCTAATAGCAGAATCAGCAATACCAACGAATTTGGGACATATCTTAAAACTGGATTTTCTGGTTTGTCTCAAAGTATTCAGTTTGATTCATCCTCTCAATCTCCTCCACAACGACGTACCTTTACCGACTTATGAAACAAAAATCTTTATAAATAATGTCAAATAATACTTTACATTTAAAAAACTCACCTTATTGTGAGGCACAAGCGCTGTTCTGCAGAAATTGCTTCTTTGAAGTTTGTAGACGCCCTTTCCTCTTATTTTTTAGATTAACATAGTTCACATAAGAATTGTCACAGAGAAGAAGCCTTCTGGCAAATTTTGAAACGGGCATGTTGACACACGCTGACTTCAGTTTAGACTGAACTTGATTTAGGTTGGTACAATAATTTTCCGTCGACTAGTGCGGCCAAGGTATATTCACCCTCTACCCATTGACCTTCACCCTCTACCCGCTAAGATTCCCTCCACCCGCCTGTACTGTGGCTTAGCGTTAGGAGTGTATATATCCAATGAGACAGTGCTACACATTCGAAAATAATGTGTGAGGCAGTTTCCTCCTCTTCCATGCACAACCGTCAGATAGGTTCCTACCTATATATGCCAATTGTATACATGTGCTTACTTACGGTACAGTGACCGCTTAGTAATCAAGTCACTTTCCTTATCTGGCCCCTGTGAGGTTTAATGTTTCGTTAGTCAGCGACTCCAAGGATTTTTTGAACAGGAGTTTGCTGTGTTACTGCTTTGGCACGTGGCTCCAGTAAGTCTGATGATTAGTTTGGATACACCCAGATGTACAACCACGTGCAGCAGTTTTTGATAGCCCAAATATTGGTTCAGGACCAGTAAATGCCGTTTCATTGCCTACAATACCCTTGCGCTCCGGGACCCACTGAGGTGTTACTCTATTATGGTTTGCCAGGGTTAAGAGTCTTTGAAGGCAGTCCTAGACCAGTCTAGATCTGATCTGGGGACACGCTAAAGATTTCAGTGCTGCCTGACTATCTGAGAGTAATAGGATCTTTTGGCCTCTGTACCCCCTTTCGATGTCCATTTGCAAACACGTGTCGATAGCGTAGATTTCGGCCTGATTACTGATGATTCTTTAATTTCGAATACTCCAGATGAATATCAAAGTAGTAGAGTTACGAGACCATCTAGAGAAAAAAGTATTCTCGAAATTCAAGGACTATGAAATATCTTATAAATCTATTCAAAAGCTTCAGCTTAAGTCACTCCGATATTTTTAGAGTCAATTATTTTCTATGTTAAAGAATTATTACAGTTTCCTGTAAAATTGTCGTATTTAGTAAAGCGTGTTACCAACAGATATCAAAGAATAAATATATATTATTCTACGCTTTACAACTAAGTTTTGAAAAATATTGTTCAAAAACAGTGACCGTTCAACTAAGAAGAAACAACTACTTCCCGGGCTATATGCCCCGACAGACATTGAAGTACACTTCTAAGTCAAACGGGGTTGGTATTTCCCGGGCTATATGCCCCGACAGACATTGAAGTACACTTCTAAGTCAAACGGGGTTGGTATATCTACAAGATTTAACCAACCATTCTGGTTTGTTATTTGAAGGGACAACATCACTTGTAGACCGGTTTCGGCTAACGGGCTTGTTGTCAAATTTCGAATTTTGGTTTGTGGCTTGGAGGTGAAGATGTCGCTATTATCACAACTTTTACTTCTCCGTTACTGGAAGACATGTATTGGTGGTGATTTTAGAGATATAGTCAGTCCGGGATTAACTCTCGGACGATAACATATACCTTGTACTGATGAGGCGCAAATACGCCGAAACCGGTCTACAAGTTTTGTTGTCCCTTCTAATTACAAACCAAAATGGTTGGTTAAATCTTGTAGATATACCAACCCCGTTTGACTTAGAAGTGTAATTCAATGTCTGTCGGGGCTTATAGCCCGGGAAGTAGTTGTTTCTTCTTAGTTGAACGGTCCCTGTTTTTGAAAAATATTTTTCAAATCCTAGTTGTAAAGCGTAAAATAATATATATTATTCTTTGATATCTATTTTCTGTTATCTGTTAATAAAGTATTGCTAAAACAAATCAAAGGCTAACGACTGAAATAAAATTTAGTATTTTTACATTTTCATGATTCCCATGTAAATCAAAGCATTTGCTTGTGTAAAAAATATTTTTTCATAACCTTTCGCGTTTTGACTTTATAGGCCCAATGTCAAGATATTTTTCAAAAACAATTTTCTTTCCACTCATTTATTTTTGTAATTTTTTGCTAAGCAAAAACACTACTCACCTCGATTTCACAGTTCATTTAACTCTACTGTTTTTTTATGAAAAATATATACATGGAAGAATATTAATTTGCAGAATTTCCCATTAACCAGATGACGGTTGCATAACAAGTAATTTATATTCGTGTGGCCTTTGCGAGATAAATTTTTAATTATTGGCTGCTAACATTCAACAATCTGTCGCATATGTGTTTATGTACGTACATAACTACCGTTAGAAATGATAATGGCATTCTTGGAATAAAACCAAGTTGAAGGTAAATAAAAGTAAAGTGGAAGATTGCGAAAAACAGAAACAGGTCGAACTTGATCGCTGTGATTTCATGACACCATAATTCTAATATATTATGGGTACTTATTACGATTATGATCATTTCATCTTAAATACCACTTGCTATATATTATTTTTTGAACATTTGTTCGTCTCCAGTATCTAAAGTTATTATTACGACAGTGACGTAGATTGTAGGGGGATAGAAGAAAGTATTAATCCCTACCGCACGCCTCTGATAATAGATTAAAACTATATTTTACCACTGTCTAAAGTAACTTAACATGTGTAAACTCTTTGCCAAGTATGAATAAAAAATATTGGAAGGAGTCAAAACTATGGGCTAAAATCGTTTAAAATATTTAAAATAAAACACCCTATATCTCGGTTAGGAGGAATATTTTATTTAAGTGTTTTGGCTTAAATCTTCATATTTCGTGCTAAGGTTTCTCCAGTTACTATATGGACAATTCTTAATGAAACACCCTGTATATTTTTCAAAATTGTACAAATCGAAGATGAACAATTTAACGAATTTTTAACCAGAATAAAAACTCAAGCAAGCAATTGCGAATTTGATAATTTACTCGAGGAAATGCTAAAAGACAAGATAGTGTTTGGAATCCGATCTAATCAAGTAGGAGAGAAATTGTTAACAGAAGATAAACTAGATTTGACCAAAGCTATAACAATCTGTAAAACTAGTGAACAAGCTTCCAAACAACTAGACGAGTTCGAAGGTAAAAATAAAGCAGATAAAGTATTAGCAGTGAGAAATAAAGGTGTCAAAAATAAACAAAATAAATATTTTGGCTGCAAGAGATGTGGTACAAACCATAAATGCAGAGAATGTCCAGCATTCAACAAACCATATACTAAGTGCAATAGAAATGGTCATTTTGCCAATATGTGCCGCACTAAGAAGAAATATCCCAAACAGAAAAATAGAGTGAATATAGTAGAAGAAAACTCAAATAGCTCTGAAGATGAGGTATACATATCAGCTATAAGTGCCGGAGAAAAGAAAGACTGGACAGAAAAAATATACAAGTTGGTAATGTGAAATTCATTGCCAAACTAGGTACAGGAGCACAATGCAACGTGTTACCGAGACACTAAACGAAGGCAAGTCTGAAACCAAGCTGAACAAAAAAATTTAATAAGTTACACAGAAGATAAAATGGCAGTTCTAGGCGAAGCAGAGCTACTTTATAAAATAAAGAATGAAGAAAACAACATTATATTCAAGGTAGTTGAAGAAAAGGTTACACAGATCCTAGGACTTGATACCTGTGAAAAGTTAGAACTTATTTCAAGGGTGAACACAGAAGGAAAGTGAAAGTAAAGATGATATCTTCGAAGGTTTAGGCTGTTATAAAGATTATGAGTTTGATATTGACCTAATCGAGAACCCAAAACTTGAAATTAAACCGTCAAGAAGAATTCCACATGCTAGAACAGAAGAGGTAAAGTAAAAACTTGACAGAATGGTGAAACTAGACGTCATAAAACCAAAAACAGAGCCTACCCCTGCTGTAAGTCCTATGGTAATTGTAAGACAAAAATGCAAAATAAGAATCTGTATAGATCCATCAGATGTAAACAAGAACATACTGAGACGACATTTTCCACTTACTACTATAGAGGAAATTTCAGCTGATATTAAAGGTTCTAAATTCTTTGCATTATTAGATTGCACAAAAGGATTCTGGCAGATTAAGCTTTCAGAAAGAACACAAAAAATATTAACTTTTGCTACCCCTTGGGAAAGATATTCTTTCAAGAGACTTCCGTTTGGAGTATCATCACAACCTGAAATATTCCAAGAAATTTTAACAAATTTACTCAGTAAATTTGAAAATTTAAGAGTATCAATCGATGACATTTTTATATATACAAAATGTAGAGAAGAACTACAAAAAACAGTTAGTGAAGTCATAAACACTAAAGAAATCCGACTTCAAACGTAATAAAAATAAATGCATTTTTGAATCGGAAAGAATAAAATTCCTGGGGCACATTGTTTCAGCAGACGGACTAGAAGCAGACCCAGAAACAGTAGAAGCTATACAGGCAATGAAGACACCAATGAACAAAACAAAGCTACACAGACTACTAGGTATGAGCACATACCTAAATAAATTTATTCCGAAAATGTCTGACCAACAAATCCACTGAGAGATTTGTTACACAAAAATACAAGCTTTATATGGGCAATTCATCACGAAGAAGCTTTGAACCAAATAAAACAAGTTCTTCAAAGTCCTCCAATATTGAGACTATATGATGTAAACAAACCTGTAACATTAAGCGTAGACGCGTAGTTCAGTTGTTCTATAACTTCATATGAAGACTGCCTTTTAGCTGTTGAAAATCTGAATATCCAGAGTAGCTGTCACAGATTACGAGGTAAGTTTTTCCTTTTAATTCAAATAGATTAGATGCAACTATTTGCCATGGAAGTGTAGGAATCCTTTTAACTAGCACTATATCTTTGATATTGTCTTTTTGTGTTTGTTCACAGACAGAGCAAGTTTCAACTAGTTTTATGATGTCGTCATATTGTCCCTTCCAGTAGAGAATTTGTCGTGATCTTCTTAAACAGCTGTTAGCATTTTAGGGATCGGTGATTTTGGTATTACAATTTTATCCATTTGAAAATTATTCCTTTGAGATAGCTCAATTCTTCTTTAACGTTAAATTAGTGTTGTAGTGCTGTGGGAAGTTCACTGACTTTTTTTGGAAATCCTTGAATTATTGTCTGAAGTAGTAACTGTAAATGTGGATCTTCCTTTGTAGCTGTAATTAACCTCTTTTGCGTCAAGTGACATAGGTAGAATTACTGCAACTTTCAAATTTTCTTCTTGTTCATATTTCAGACTAGATGCATCGCAGTCTCGACTAAGAAAGTCTGCTAAGGGTATTTCTGTGCCTTTTCTAAATATGACTTTTGGTGCGTATGTTGCAAGATTGAATATTATGCGTTGCAATCTCGCTGGAGCAGATTGTATGTTTTTCTTGAAGATTGTCTCAAGTGGCTTATGGTCTGATTCCACTGTCAGTTCTTTACCATAAACATATTCGTGAAACTTCTTACATCCGAACTGTATAGCGAGTGCTTCTTTTTCAATTTGTAGATAATTCTCTTCAGACTTGGTTAACGCTCTTGCTCCATAGGCTATTGGTTGTCCCTCTTGAAGAAGTGCAGCGTCAATATTTTTTGAACATGCGTCTACGCTTAATGTTACAGGTTTGTTTGAAGAACTTGTTTTATTTGGTTCAAAGCTTCTTCGTGATGAATTTCCCATATAAAGCTTGTATTTTTGTGTAACAAATCTCTCAGTGGATTTGTTGGTCAGACATTTTCGGAATAAATTTATTTAGTTATGTGTTCATTCCTAGTAGTCTCTGTAGCTTTGTTTTGTTCATTGGTGTCTTCATTGCCTGTATAGCTTCTACTTTTTCTGGGTCTGCTTCTAGTCTGTCTGCTGAAACAATGTGCCCCAGGAATTTTATTCTTTCCGATTCAAAAATGCATTTATTTTTATTGAGTTTGAAGTCGGATTTCTTTAGTGTTTCTATGACTTCACTAACGGTTTTTCGTAGTTCTTCTCTACATTTTGTAAATATAAAAATGTCATCGATTGATACTCTTAAATTTTCAAATTTACTGAGTAAATTTGTTAAAATTTCTTGGAATATTTCAGGTGCTGATGATACTCCAAACGGAAGTCTCTTGAAAGAATATCTTCCCCATGGGGTAGCAAAAGTTAATATTTTTTGTGTTCTTTCTGAAAGTTTAATCTGCCAGAATCCTTTTGTGCAATCTAATAATGCAAAGAATTTAGAACCTTTAATATCAGAGGAAATTTCCTCTGTAGAAGTAAGTGGAAAATGTCGTCTCAGTATGTTTTTGTTTACATCTGATGGATCTATACAGATTCTTATCTTGCCTTTTTGTCTTACAATTACCATAGTACTTACAGAAGGGGTAGGCTCTGTTTCTGGTTTTATGACGTCTAATTTCACCATTCTGTCAAGTTCTTGCTTTACATCGTCTCTTCTAGCATGTGGAATTCTTCTTGACGATTTAATTTCAAGTTTTGGGTTCTCGATTAGGTCAATATCATACTCATAATCTTTATAACAGCCTAAACCTTCGAAGATATCATCTTTAATTTCACTTTCCTTCAATGATTTCACCCTTGCAATAAGTTCTATCTTTTCACAGGTATCACGTCCTAGGATCTGTGTAACCTTTTCTTCAACTACCTTGAATATAATGTTGTTTTCTTCATTCTTCATTTCACAAAGTAGCTCTGCTTCGCCTAGAACTGCCATTTTATCTTCTGTGTAACTTATTAAATTTTTTTGTTCAGCTTGGTTTCAGACTTGCCTTCGTTTAGTGTCTCGGTAACACGTTGCATTGTGCTCCTGTATCTAGTTTGGCAATGAATTTCACATTACCAACTTGTATATTTTTTCTGTCCAGTCTTTCTTTTCTCCGGCACTTATAGCTGATATGTATACCTCATCTTCAGAACGATTTGAGTTTTCTTTTACTATATTCACTCTATTTTTCTGTTTGGGATGTTTCTTCTTAGTGCGGCACATATTGGCAAAATGACCATTTCTATTGCACTTAGTACACGGTCTGTTAAATGCTGGATATTCTCTGCATTTATGGTTTGTACCACATCTCTTGCAGCCAAAATATTCATTTTGTTTATTTTTGACACCTTTATTTCTCACTGCTAATATTTTATCTGCTTGTTGCTTCAAAACAGACCGACGGCGCAGGCGGAAGTCTGTTGCCAATAAGCAACAAGCTTGAGAAAGTTGTTATAAATTTTTTTAGCATTTATCAATGTTCGAGGGTTATTCGAATAGAAAATTTTTGGCTAATTATAGAAAAAAATACATAGTATATTTGCTTCTATAATTTCATTAATGTTCTCGTCAGTATTATGACAAAATCGTGACATTTTGAAATATTTGAAACGTCAAAATCAAAATGTATCCATGGCAACGAAGGTAATAGAGTGAAAATAGCCCATGGTCTGTTTTCAGTATAATGTTGTTCTGATTGGTTGTGTTCAATCAAATGACCTTGAATTAACTGATTTTATTGGATATATACTAGAGCAAAAAATTTTCGGGGGTAATACCACCAGTGCTTAAAAATTACCGATAATTTCCATGAAAGCATGTTGTCTAATTCCACTCGTTCTTCGAACTCGTGGAACTATTAACAACAAGCTTGAATGGAAATTATCCGGTTAATTTTTAAGCACAAGCGGTATTTAGGGAGAATATTTCTCGAATAAAAATACAAATTACTGTATATCCCCACTATATTCAGATAGATAATGTAACGTCTCTTACTTAAAAATCTCAATAAAAACAAATTATTTATTGAAACAGTAACGTAAAACATTTTTGTCAATTTCCCGTTCTATTATATCTCCGAATCGATTAATGACCTCTAAGAAATTCTTGACGTTTCACATTTATTATTTTAACGTTGTCTGACAATGGTTGTCATGGCAACGTGGAATTATCGCTGGGTTGTCATGGCAACGTGGAATTTCCGCTGAATTTACATTTAATAATTTAGCATTCGTTGCATTGCTACAACATGTATAAGTGACATATAAATATTCATGGTAATTAATAATTAATACGTTGAGTCAACATTTAAGTTTAGAAAACAATGTTTTTAGTTTACAAAGAAAGGGAGATGTAGTGTATTGTTGCGAGGTCACCAACTCGAAGCCGGTCCTGTCCCTCGACTCTAAATTTTGGTGGCTGCGCTCCTTTCGAGAACATTCGCTTTGTTTGTGCATAGGACGTGCGCGGAAGGTACTGGAGTTGAGAAGGACTATATATACGCGGGTTTTTGAGTGCGTGAACAATTATTGAAACAGTAAGTTCGAAAGAATTAGTGAAACGGACAGTAAAGAGTTAGTTCACAGAAGTTCTTAGTATTCGGACAGTGAATGAAATAGTGAAGAAAAATAGTGTAATATTCAAGTGGTGAAAATAAATTAGAACTATTATACCGAGTGTAAATAATTTAGTGGACATTAAGTAAAGTGTGTACATAAATTCAGTTTAATACAGTGTGTGTTTCTTTAAATAAATAAATAGTAATTAGCCATAGTAGTGTGTATAATTTTATCCCACAAGTAAAAACTATTTGAATAAATAACAAAAACATTACAGTATAGACACCTAGTGTAAAACTTGTGTATCATCATTTCTGAAATGTCATTATTCTAAATATAGTTTTTTCGTATGTCACATTGACCGCTTACTTATTTTCTTTAAAAATCATAATTAAACAACTAATTACGACGTTACACTTCCAACAAAAATAAATCACTTTATAAATTTGTTCTTATTAATGAGTCCTGAATTTTCCAAAACAGTGCTGTAGGCTGTTCATGTCAGAAGGTATGTTACAATAATGTATGTAAAATTTTAGTATGCAAAATTGTTTTTATTCCAGGAATGAAGAACATGTTTTTAAGTGGTTTGAAAACCAACCACTATTGAATCTTTCTGAATAACCAATAAATTATGGACAATGCTTTTCGATAATGTTATGTTAATGACACATAATATAGAATTCAATCAACAAATGTTGAAGCTGAGCTTATTCGTATTGTAGCCTAGTAAGTAGATACAAACTGTATTTGAACAGTAATATAGCAAATTATATGATAGAATTCAGAATACAACACAACTAGTTTAATGCATTTAAAAATATTACTTCAAATTATACCTCTCCAACGAAGGGTTTTGTGGATTCATCCGGAAAATGCAAAACAAAGGCTCCATCAAACAAAGGACAAAGAATAATAATAATACATGCTGGATCAGAAACAGGTTGGGTTCCAAACGCTTTATTGTTGTCAGCGAAGAATATCAAAGATTCAAGCTTAGATTATCACCAATATACAACAGCAGAACTCTTCGAAGATTGGTTTGAAAATTATTTATTGCCGAATATACTGGAAAAAAGTATAATTGTGATGAACAATGCAACTTCTCATAGCCGTCAATTGAACGAAGTTCCAAACGAGAAATGAACTGTATTTTGAAGAATCGTATAAAAAACCAACCTCTTACAAGTTTTAGCAGCGTTCAATATCGAAAAAGAATAGGTACGTTTGTGAACTAAAAATCACTAAAAATATGGGCCACACAGTATTACGGCTTCCTCCATATTATTGCATATTTAATGCTATCGAACACATGTGGCATTAGCTAAAAACGTTTCATCCACATTGAACTCAAGTGTTATATAGTTAATTAGCATTGTGACAAGTAAATAGTTAGTTGTAAATAACATAGAATTAGTTCATTAGTTGTAAGTAGGTAAATAATATAAAACAAATAATAAATAAGTCTATATATATTTTTTTCTCTTTTTACTGCCAGCTTTTTTGTTTCATTTGCAGTCATAGTTCATGTACTACTCACTTTGCTCCTTTGTGATTTTATTTCAATTTCAATCATAATGAGATCTGATTTAAAAAATGTAACTTTGATATCCTTCACTTTTTTGCAGGTACCCTGTATAGTACAAAATATTTTTAAAATATGGCTATTATTAAACTAGATATTTTTTAATTGAAACATTTTTTGGTAATATCTGCCAATTAGATGTAATAAATCAAAGCGTATACGATGGGCCACCCTGTATGTTTCAACAGTTCAATTTGTTCAATTCCAATTAATCAATAAAAGTTAAATTTGTTTTTGACAAAATAAATTTAATTCATGTTTTAGTATCTAAATTTTACCGACTACGGATCTATTACTGTTTACTGTACAATCAGGGATTTATAAACTTTTGTTACTAAATACTTAAGGACGAGATGCCGAGTCAACGAAATATTGTGAAATATTCTTTAACTACAGGTAGTCCAGAAACTCTCCTGTCAAACGCAAACTACAGATACTAGATATGATTTTATGTCCATCTAACCCAATTCACTTTTATCCAAAAGTTCCTCCTAAGGAAACTAGCGCCCTTTGGCGATGACGCTGTTAACATATCTCAAACAAACCGCTACCTACAAATTTCAAAATGGGTACATTGTATAACCCTGTAGTGACAAATGTTGACTACGCGTTTTTTATTTCCATCATGAACGTTCAATGTGGGAGGAGTATCGGGAAAATTTGGTTATATTTTTTGTGTAAGTTTTTGACAAATTTCACAATAAATTTAATAACTATGAAGTATTGTACAAAATATAGTTGGCATTGACAAATTAACAATAATTACGTCAAATTGTTTTGAAGAGTTATAGCTATTGTTGCTGCGAGAAAAGGTGAAATACTTCTTGTCTTTTATCAGAATGGCCAGTTATTCCTATGAAGAAAATGCTGAAATGCTTTACTCTATGGTGAGGTGCAATTTAACGATCGTGCAGCCAAACTAAGATATGCGGAAAGATTTCCTAACAGACGACATCCCAATCGATCATTTACGGCTCTCTGCCAACGTCTAATAGAAGCCGGCTCAGTAGTACTTGAAAGTACTGAAACTAGTAGGAACCCGGATGTTACAGATGTAGACGAAAATGATATTTTGGACGACTGGCGGCTATATATCCTACAATTTCTAAATCCTCCATATGGAATATTATTCATAAAGAAAACCATCTGTTTCACTTTCAAAAGTTCATGCAATGCTAGATGGTAATGTCCCTGCTCGGATAGTTTTTGAAAAAATCACGTACAACTTGTGCACAAAGCTACTTTTCCCACGAGCGCAGAAGTTTGAAACGCGAGACGTTAGACGAGTGCCGCAAATCGAGTGCGTTGTTTAATAGTTGTTTATGCAACAAGTGCATAAAGTGGTGCTTTTTTTGACGAATGGAAAAATTTAGGCATGAGCCGCAGGCGAATGCGTGAATTCCATGAGTGAAAAAAGGCACTTTATGATATATGTTGCATGCACTATTTTTTCTACAATCAAGCAAAAACCAAAAAATATGTTATTAAGGTTGCTCTAAATGGACTAAAAATGGCGTCGATTTGAATGTTTATGTTTGTCATAATGACAAAACGCTAAGTAAAATGTCAGATGAGTGCAATCTGCAGAGCTATTATCGGTAATATTTAAAATTAGCGTTTACTACTTTATCTCACCCTAATGTCACTTTATCACACTCTAATGTCACTTTTTTCAAATACATATTTTATTTACGAAAATAGATTTAAAAAACGTCACTTTTATTAATGATTGTAGAATAGTATATTCTGTAACAAGGTTAGAATGAAAATTCGATGCGAGTGGAAAGTTCCGAGCGCGAGCCGAAGGCGAGCGTGAGGAACCACGAGCCTCACGAATTTTCATTCTAACCGAGTAGCAGACTATACTTTCTCCACGGTCAAAGATTTTAAATATATATTTTTAAATGGAAATGAACAAAAGATAATTTATATTACAGAACTGAATCACAATTATTATATTAGGTAAACACTCAATAATCCAAGAAACATTCTACTTTGTATTAATTGTTATATTTGTACAGTTCTCGAAATGAAAAACTGGTGCATTATTGGATGAATTTTCAACAATTGTGTGGTTATGTTAGGTTACGGTTACGTGACAGCAATAATTTTGACACTTACTCAAGTTTTGCCAATACGATGACAATCAACTGCGTCAAGGCTAATGCTATTATTGCTAACCAGTGTGATAATATTATTCTATCACTAGCGAGAGAATGTAAATACATTTAAATTGCATGGGGGCAGAGGTGTTGCAGAATATTTCTTCAATCTCAAGAGAGAGAATTCAAGCATTCTGTAATCAAATTTGATTTCAGAATTGGCAAATTCTGTAATGATCGTGGAGAAAAAATATTATTTCCTATCAACATATACTGCGATTTAATAGCGGTTTTAAAATAACGAACCATCTCTAATTTATACATGGGGGCGTAGTAGCGTACACCCAATCTAAAACACAACGCTGTTTTCATTTATTCGCTGATATATCGCATTCCTTACCTACAATTACTTATTATTCTTAACATGTTTTTGTATTAATGACATATATTTCCCACAGCTTCCTATTTTTTCAGAATCCTTATTCAAGCAAACATCTTGCGTGTGATCGTATTCTAACAACGTTTGAACGTTTGAATAAAACATTAGTTAACTTATTAGTGAAGGTAACTTCATTACAGGTGTATTTAATTGGTTAAAGTAAAGATTATCCTAATATGGTTATTAAGCGATTATCTACGTTTTCAGTGAAAATAAGCTAGGCACTTCGAGAACCACCAAAGAAGGTTGATAATATCAACGCAAAGTAAATACTGTATAGTCCAGGAAATACATAATTTTAAGTTGCTAAATTCATGGAAGTGACATACGCTTGTTTCATGTTTTCCGGGTCCGAATTTTCAACTTCCCACCAAAAATTCCTTCCATAACCCCCAAACTCTGAAAAAAATACGTTTTTTTTGGGAAAAATCATCATTTTAATGAAAAACTATCTGGGAATTCGGAAAGTAGTCAAAATTTTCGACAAAAAATATTTTAAGATATTTTGACGTAGAGCGAATGGGTAGCGCCTCGGTGCCATAAGCGCGCCGGTACAACACTCGGTAAACCAAGTCCAGCTTTGGCAAAAAAGTGTCAAAGGATTACAAACATGGGGTGGGGAAAAAACTTGCTACGTACAATACCTTCTCGATACTTTCCTTCAACCACCCACTCTATCAAAACTTCTAAAGTTTATCTCCTGTAGGTATAAAAAAGCTGCCGTGTAGTGTATGGATACAAGAAAAAATGATTAAAATATTCAATAATGTGTCTAGGGTGCAACAATTAATACGATAATAGCCATGAAAACTTCGTCCACAATTTGGAAAAACCACGTAAATTGATGGTCCAGCTTTTCTAGAGACCAAAAACACGAACAAGAATTGTCAGGCTAGTCGTTTCTAAATTCACTTTTATGTTTCTCTACCTGCATTGGATCAATCAATTTACTTTAAAAACGGGAATTTGAAATAAATTCCTGCTTGACTGACAAATGCTCCTTCGTTTCAGTCATGTATGGAGCCCACGGAGTAACAGATGACGGATCTTATAGTAGTGGACAAAGTGACGTAGATAAACCGCAGGCGGTCTAATCTCAAACTGTGACATTTTTTGTCGCATGCGAGATTGTACTTTTGTCGATAAGGATTGTATTTGCTTATTCTCAAATGTCGCATTCGAAAATTTTTGATAGACAAATTGTAGACTGGTCTTAAGCAGTCGACAATTTATGTCATTTTCAACTTTTGCGAGATGAAAAATTTGACAGATCCCTAATAATCAATTTTATAGTAGTTCGAATTTATTGAGAGAAGATAATGGCAGGTTTACCTGGTTTACTGATGGTGATTGAAAATCTTGAGAACCAAGAAAATAATCAACTTCCTTGAGAAAGACATGGCATAAATACACACTGCCAACAGAGTATACAGTAATTTGTGACTGCCAAGTTGCCAACAGACATAGAATAGAAGCATTGACTGCTCATTGAATAGAAGTGAAGTAGGTGATCCTATACTGTGCAAAATTTGTTTCGTGCGAGTTTGATGTCGAAACCAATAGACCATTCCAGAATGACGTCACTGACAGGGCGGCCATATTGTGCTGGAGGGCACATATTCTATTTAGTTTTCATTGTTTACTGGTAAACGACGGATAATAGTTGGACTTTAATTAACAATTAGTTCTTAAACGTATCTAAAATGCCATCGTTTTGTAGTGTTGTTAAGTGTAGAATGCGGGGAGAAAGAGGTAAGGTACCTTTTTTCAATTTCCGGCTGTCCTAACCAAGCGAGATGACTATTTCTCTGTGCAACATCGCGATGCTTGGATTAGTGCTTTAAAACGGTGCCCCCTCGTTTAATCACAACTTTAAACTTGGCATGTGTGTTCTCGACAATTTATCGAACGTTAGTTAGTATACCTATATCAGCCAATTTTGGTTCATAAAACATAAACACACAAGGTTCAACTCCAACTAATCGATTCGGTTGTCCTCCAGCACAATATGGCCGACCTTTCAAAGTCATGTGTTATGGAATGGTCTATAGCGAATACCACACTTTCATCATGTGTAACAATTTCTATCGATATTCCAGAATAGACCCCCTGGGCCCTCAAATGCATTTAAGTAGAGAAAAGTAATTTAAGCTCATCACGCTGATGTTCTATAATATTTATTAGTATTTCTTTTCTTTTGTCAAATTTTTTTATCAGTAATGAAAGTCTATATTTTCTTAAATGAGTTCTTAATTTTCAACTTGCCAGAAAAAAGGTAGTGGGGCAACTTCCAGATGTTGGAAAATTAGTAAGGATAGAAAAGAGGCGATCAAAACGAAAAATAAATTGTTAGATACCACTTTACAAATTCTTTATGTAACTTCTTTGTCGAAATTACCTTTTTCGCCTTCCTTACCGGAAAACTAATCATATGAACACCAAAAATAGGGCGGAATGTATTGTTTAGAATCCCAAGGGCGGAAAATTCTTAACGCCACAATTTTGTAGTTTTTCACTCTGTCATTTGAGAGCTCATCCTTTCACGTGAATTTTCATTAAACAACAGTGCAAATCGAAGTTTTTTGTCATATCTCCTATTTTTTTGTTTATTTGGCAGACGAAAAACAGTTGTGTATCACACACGCAGAAAACGCTTTAGCAGCCATTGGCTATCAGTTGCCCTCGCTCCGCTACGCTCGCTCGTGCAACTAATAGTCTCGGGATGCTAAAGCTCATTTACTGCCCTTGTGACACAATATAGTATTGTGTACCTTTCTATGAAATGACAGATGTATCACTATATTTCATTTTTTTCACAAACTAACACGTTTGAACCTTTTTCAAGGTTTATACAAACAATAATAAGAAATTATCTAAAATAATGACCATTGATATTTTAATCCACCAAACGTCAAAAATTTGGATATCGTGGCATTAGTTCAAGTGTAGACAAAAGCAAAAATATGTCATAAATCTAACTGGTGAAAATAATTTGGTTGATGAAGTTGACGTTCACTCAGTGTCATTGTCAATCACTTTATATTTTTTCGTGGTATAACTTTAAAATTAAAAAGTCAATGCTAAAAATGTAGCAGTCTCTTGAAATGATATGAAATGAAGAAAAAGTTGTGTTTCAATAAATGCAAATATAATTGTGAAGATAAAGCGGTGGGAACAACAAAACAGGATGTTGAACAAATTTATATAAATGAAAGTTATCATGGTTGTGATTATTCTTCAAAAGATATTGCCGATTTAGTTCTAAAATATTACGGAGCTCCAAAATTTCCACGATTTACAACGGATACCCCAAATCAAACTTTAGAGAAAAAATCCTCGAATACTTGTATAGCGAAACAAAGTCAAACAAGTAGATGTAACATTGCACGTTCGGACCAAAGTACAACAACATATGTCTACGACGTTTCCAGTAGTAGTATTTGCTACAGAGTTTTCTTAGGCCCTTCTTTGGATGAAAGTACTATCGGAGTATGCAGTAATAACAATTTATTTGTACGAGTTTATAATCGACTGGAAAACGCAATTCATATTTTTTATGAAGAAAAGCTTCTGCCATTAATTCAGTCAAGCTCTGTCAATTTTGAAGATATATTTAAACTTAGTCTTACGATAGTTATTGCTATAATTTGTGTAGCACCTCTTTTTACTGTTACGACACTTGGTGCAGGTCCGAGTAATGACTCATAATCAAAAGTAAAGTTTTTAAAAGATACCTCATTGTTTAAGTTTATCCGATACCTTTTTTACTGATAGAATACGGTGAAACTTTCGTTAGCAGGAATTAAATTACGATAAAACTATTGCTACGGCGACATTTTATATTACAATACCAAGATAAGATAAGGTAAATATGGGGCTTATGTTCTTCTAATGCTCGATTTAACGAACCATTTCCTAAAATTAGGCAATATCTAAATCGGATTTAGGAATTCCTAAATGCAATTTAGATATCACCATGCGCTAAGTAATACCTAAATGTGATAGGAAATTCCTTTGCAGATCTATTGTGTGTGCCCTCCCGTTATGATAGAGTTCCTTGTCTAGACCCGTCCTTATTACTAGACTTTGAATGCCAAACCTCAGGTCCTCCATATATTTTGGGAGGGTTGCGGTTTTTCCTCCTATATCGTCAAAAATCCGATGTTATTCATGTGTTTGTTAAGTCATCAATGCCCCGTCAGGAGCCCAACCAGGATCCTGATTGCTTTCCTATTCTGGCTCAGTAGGTACTTCGTGAATTTTGGCGAGGGTTTTTTAATAAACTCTTTGGCATGCCTCATTTTTGGCCCCTTGTTCCACAATTCTCGAAGCTGCTGCCTTATCCAAGTACTGCTATTTGTTTTTTTGCAGCGCTTCCGCTATGCAACAGAAAGGTTCTGGGCCAATGGAAGCACATCGAGCCCCTTCTCGGGCTAGTGAGTCCGTCTTTTCATTGCCCTTGTGATCTGAGTGGCCTGGTACCCAGGCTAAGGACAATCTAATATGACTGCCCAGCTCTTGTAGCGTCTCCAAGCAGTCCCAAACGAGTTTGGAATTTATCTGCATGGAACTGATTGCTTTTATAACTAAAGCTCTCGGGAGTTATTCAGATTATTAATGTTCATATGGTCTCATCAAATTGTCAAAATACAAGTTACTCTCGATATAATTAAATAGAAAATAATAGTCGGCTATTTGTCATGGTCTCGGGATATTACCTTCGATTATTTCATTTACACATGGCTGCACCTATAACATTGCATGATTGAAGTCACATGATATGTAATGTGAGCGGATATTTAGGTAAACAGAAGCTTATGAGCGACTATTTTGTTTGATTGCACAAATGTCAAAATTTGACATAAATCAAACAGCGAAATTTGAAAATGTCTCGTTTTGGTTTATCTTCCACTACGGAAATTAATGACGATGTGAGCAAATCCATACCAGTGAAGACAAAAAGGAGTAAAGAGTCTGTATGGAGACAATTTATGTCTTTGTCAGCAGAAGAAATATGAATTATGCTGTTCATGAAATAATCTTCCTGAATATCACTCGACCAGGACAAATAGAGACTATTATTATGCTCTCAGAGCTTCTGGACGAATAGCATCTACCTTGTGCTGATGAGGCGCAATACGCCGAAACCGGTCCACAAGTGATGTTATTCCTTCTAATCGCTAACCAGAATGGTTGGTTCTATCTTAACAGATATACCAACCCTGTTTACTTTAGAAGTGTAATTCAATGTCTGTCGGGGCATATAGCCCGAGAAGTAGTTGTTGCTTCTTAGTGGTCTGCTCTTTGGAAATTAATTTTTCAAATTTTGTAAAGCGTTTAATAGTATTGAACTATTATTTTTTGACGTCTATATATCACGCTTTACTAATATGACAAATATTTACAGTTAACTGTAATTAAGTAGAGACTATTATTTTCTTCAATTCATCTCGAGTAACTTGTATTTTGAGACAATTTAATTCGACCATATGAACATTAATAATCAAAGAATATTAATGTTCCTATGGTCTCATCAAATTGTCAAAATACAAGTTACTCTCGATAGAATTACTAAGAAAATAATAGTCGGCTATTTGTCATGGTCTCGAGATATTACCTTCGAATATAGCCGTTTACATATGTTACGTTGTTGTCATGTTTATCTTATAAAAACATATTGTTTGTTACATGTTTCTATAGTTTGGCAAACATAACTGAAGCTGTGAAAGGAATGCGGTCGAACACATTCGATATTGCCACGTTTAACTATGAAAAAGCTAAAGTGCTAAGTATGTAGTGATAATAATTTGAAAATTGACTTTTTATTATTAACAATATGTAAATAATGATTAATTGTTAGTTCTTTAATGTGCTTGTTTCATTGAATTTTGTCTATTAAGATTATTTTTTCAATTTCTGAATATTAAAAGATGAACACGTTTCCAAATATGTTATGGGTTTCATTCAAGCTGGCAACGTCGTACGAAAATCATAATTACCACGCCCTCCTACTAACTCAATGGTTGAATATTTATCGAAATTCCGTTGCTAAGTAACCACCTGACTTCCTATTGGCAAGCGCGTGCGTGTGTTCTTCCCTGTCACTTCGACAATTGACTGACATTGATTATCCAGTGACGTTTATAATGTCAGAGTATTTACCTTCGTATTTACAGTTTTACTTGGTATCTTATTATTTCGTATCCACATTGAATTCAAGTACGATTTTTAATAAAAAGGTACCGTGTTTTGAAAAATACCTTACCTTTAAAGCAAAGCATAAATCAGTTTCTATATATAAGTATTATATAATAATAATAATTATTTTTAATACTTTTATAAAATAGGTACCGTACGCCATTGGTACGTTTATGATAGATATCGGCCATTTTTCCTCACCCTTTACCGATGCCGCGTAGCTTCAGATAGACTTGCCAAACTATAACTATTCAATTATTAATATGATTTGCTTAGTACGCTATAAATACGCTCTTAGTAACCATTAGTTAGTATGCTGTTATCGCGTTAATTATTAATAAGGCTGAATATCTTTAAGTCTTCTAGGGAAGCTCGTAATGCGAAACGGAGGAATTTGCAGATGTGCGCAAATAAAAGGAAATCGAGCTCTGCTTCATTAAATTTGGAAGAATACTACACAATGGTTTTATTATGGGACGAAAACACTCCGGCGGGACTCCTGCGACAATTTTACCATATCGCTTCAGTAGAACTTACCTGGGGGGTGGAGAAGCAGTCAATTGCAGAGTTCATTATTTTAAAAAGGAAGTATATATTTCTGGGATTAAAACAGGTAGATAACATAGTTACATATTTTTTAAAACAACTGATTTTCAAAAATCCTACTTTTTAGGAAGAGTAGAATATAATAAATAGACCAGGATGGAGAAAAAATTATGGCCGATAGTAAATGACAGTTTTTTTTCAAATTCTAATGGTTAAACGTTCATCCAGAATAACAACTGATAGATTGTTCTTAACAGTAAACCCATCATGGAACCATCAAGGGGATGGTACAAAAACACTCCAGTGGGAAAAAACGAACTTTCGAAATGGACTAAAGAAGCTGCAGGGAAGGCAGGATTTAATACAAAAGAAATAAAAATAACAAACCACTCTATGCGGTCGACAGCAGTCGGTAACCTGGCTAAAAGAGGGGAGGATGAACAACAATTAATTAAAATTACTGGCCACAGTTCAGCCAACTCAATGAAGCCTTATCTGTAAATGGATAATGAGCCTTATTCCAACATCATAAACACCCTTAGAAGTGACGCCTCAGAACGTCCAGCTAAACAACAGAAGATCCTCGGGCATATCTCACTCTACAGCTGGACCCTTCAACTACATTAATGATTTATCAACACCCAACGTTATCAATGAGTTAATTAAGATTTCAAACAATACTCCTACTGTGTACCAAAATTGCAATTTATATTTTCATTGTACCATAAATAATTAGGTTTGTAGTAATTTGTGATTAACTAAATGTTCTTCAGTTTTCAAATACCTACATATTTATTATTTATGCATGTATATTAGGTAGTATGTTTTGTAAGCTATGTGTATGCAGAATAATCTGTTACTCGTGAAATAGTCTTGTCAAATACCATTCGGGCATCTAATTTTTCCTGTGAAAAAAATCGAAAAAACACAATGCAAACTAATATTTTTTTAACAAAATGCATTCGTGCAGGTGCAAAAATCATTGTCTTCGACTCGGATTTTTGTTGCCACCAGCACTCATGCTACTTGTTAAAATATTACTTAGCAACTTGTTTTTTCAGAAAAATTAGATACCCTTCTGATATTACTCACGAAACTATTCATTAGTTCTATCTTTATTACTACTTTTTTGCGTTTGTTGTTATATTTTTAACAAAGTATTATATTCCAACCAAGTTAATTGCCATTTTCATTATTTATTCAGTTTCATAAACAAAATCTATAGTGTCCATGCTTCATTTTTCTTGTTGATTTTAAATAAGGTGCCAAATAAAATCTTATTTTTGAAAATATTTTTACATAAAGTTTTACATACATTACAGACAATATTATGGTAATTTTCGATATCAAAGCTTCTGTTTACTTCTAGTTTATACTTACCTAAGCCTCAAATGTAAATTGATAATAATTGAAACATATAATTGCACTTTCTAGATATTCTGATTCGATATTTAGACATGCCTTGATCCCTCATTGTCCACGACAACTGCGAGCAGTACAATAAATATTTCACGTTATTGACAATTAGTTCAAAAAGTCTGAACACGACCCTTTCGGAACACACTCCCAATCTAGTTACTTTTAGTGGTGTGCTTAAGGTTCCCTAAAATGCTTCTCCTACTTTAAAAACAAGGTATGATAGGACTCCAGTTTATTAACTAATAGCTGAACGCACTGGCAGTCCACTACAAATGCGTTTTATAAACATGAATTAGGTAGCAGTGCGGTAACTGGCAGTTGACAACGTCGCATCAATGCTGGTTAACATGTATGACAAACAATAACCAATCAGAACGCTTACATGTTTGTCGCAAACTGATACAGTCGGGCCCGTATTCTTTACTGAGGCTTCCCAAGAGAACAGCTTTTTTGTCTTTGTCACTGTAGTGACAGAGTAACCAAACAAAATAAATACAAAATAGGTGTTCTATCGGGAAGCTCCACTCCCTCAGTCGAGAATAAGGCCCCTGACCATATGACACGGACGAGCGTATTCGACAGTATACGAACACGATCACGGGAATTGTTTTGCCGATACCGGAGTTACTCTGACCGCAGCCATGAACCTGGTGCTCTTAGACTTTACGAACACAAACTGTGTATCATGGAAAATGTCTGCCGAAAGGACGAAAATTGATGGCGCTACTGTAGCTTCCAGACATATTTTAAAAATAAAAATCACAAAATTAACGGGTCATGGTAACATTAATTCCAAACAATCTTATTCATGACTGGATCAGCAGTTTCATCAAGAAATTGTAACATAACTGAGGGCAGATGGTGAAAACAAGAAAAAAGTCAATTCTAAACTTCTACAACTCGAAGCACCAGTAGCATAGTATCTTGACAAAGCTGTGGCATACCAATTATTAATTACAATATATGTGTATTCAACTGTAACAATTTCAATAAAACATATAAATACCAATAAAGTGATATAAATAATAAGTATCTACACTGACCGTCAAAAAAATCCGGACCTCTTGATTTTTGAAAAAAATTTGTGTAAACTGTAGATACATTCTTCTGTAGCAATAATGTGCCTTTGACATTTCGATGTAGAGTTAAAGTAGAGTGCATTAATGTGAAGATATTGTTTACCCGAAATTTGAAACACCCTATATGATGCAGCGACTACAATGGAAGGTGTCAACTGAAGCCAAAAAGTAGCACCCCACTTCATGAACATTTTGTTTTTTTATCCACATTATTAGGTATCTCCTGTTATTACAGAAATTACGCACTTTTAAAGGAAATCCTTCAAACGCAGGTCAGATATGCAATTCCCCATCCTTTCTTTACTAACCTTATTAATATGATAATATGTCGATTGTATTAGGTCAATTTGGTAAGAGGAAGTCACACTCGGTATTAGCGCCTTACATTTGATTATTTTCTGGAATTGTAATGTTTTTTTCAAATTTTTCAGAAACTGAAGATAAACAGTTGGTGTTGAGGTAGTGTAACTGTGCTCAGCATCAAGTATTAACAACGATTCCAGAATTCTAACCTTACTTCATATTTTTTTGGATTTGGTAATAACATTCAAAAGTTGGAAGGAAACACACGATTAAAGCAACCTGCAGCCCAGTTTAATAAAGTCAAGTTCCCGAGAGTTGCACAAGTTTGATTTGAATGTTTGAGATTGACTTGAGTTTGATTTGAAATTAAGTCAAACTCAATTCAATCTTTCTGACAAATTATTCAAGTCAAATCAAACTGGACAATGGTTACAGGTTTGAAAATTCAAACTGTTTGTCAAACTAGTTTGAAAGAGTTGTAACGGTAAAAGTATGCTTTTAGTTGGGCGCCAATTTGTAACGGTAAAGGCGCCAATTTGTAACGGTAAATGCTGTACCTCACAGGGCACCAGCTCGAAGGGCTCCGGCTAGAGACTCCTCTCAAGGGTGATTCGACCCCAAGTTTATGCTGCACTAGTGCTACAGGAAGGTTGTAAAAGTTTAGGGCGCCACTACCTTTTAACGATAAAAAGTACTAAAAACTAAGGCGGAAAAGGTAGAAACGCCTTGTAAAATTTAAATGAAAGTTAAAAAATAAAAAAGTTACTAAAAATTACCCCGGGCGATATCTCCCTCAACTTTTATAGTTGAGGATTTCAATAAAAAAAGAATTAAAAACAAAATTTTAATTTATTCTGCCACAGGAAATGAATAACGGAATTTAATAGAGGAATTTGTACTTTTATAGGTACTTAGCTTAGATGAAGTGGTTTCCTGGGTTATATCCTAGCCTGGGGTTATATTCTCGGGTTCTATCCTAGCCTAGGGGCTGTGCTTACCTAGAAGTACAAGTGGATCAGGGATATGTAGGAACTTGAATGTTATGGCACATTATGTTGGTCAGCTTTTCAGGTTAAAGAAAAGGAAGGCAGTTATTTGAAAGTCAAAAAATTGATTTAATTTACTGAAAGCTTTCCAACATTATATGTCCCATGTTAAAACAGTAAAAATAGCAATTATTGGCTAAATTAAAAAAAATATACTAATGATCCGAAAGAAACTAATCATGGCAAAAAGTTATTTATTTAGTTATATGAAAAAAATATCGTGCTTAGGAAATATATGAAACCTGCACTGGCGTTACGAAAGAATATTTTTTCTACGACAACCCCGATAAATGCTCATTTTATAACCGTAACTTCAATCATAAACAAGCACATTTTGTACAGAAATTCATTTTTGCATCGGTTGCTAGGCAAGTTGCTAAGTAACAAATGCGAAATGGAATATTTCGTGTTAGGTCTAGGTTCACTCTAAAATCACGACGACTACGGCTTGTCAAATTATGACGTCCAGCGACAAATTGATGAAATGTCAGCAGATCGTTTCTGTCAAAGTTTTAGTAGGTAACGAGTAATTTCATAGTTGTTTTCTATAAAAACTATTAATTCAAATGGAAACTGATAGTGATATTGACTTAGATTTGACACCTCCGAACATAATAGAAGCAGCGAAGGTAACAACACTGAATTTATTACCGGAAACGTCGAAGAGTATGTAATGTAATGAAATGAAATGAAATATTATCAGTTTATTTCTTTCAAAGTTTTTGCAATGTATATCTACATGTATTAAACGTGAACGATATGTTGTCATAGAAAAAGTATAGTATGCAACTCGCAAAAAATGGCCATTTCGCACTCGTATGAATTGCAGCACTTGCCTTCGGCTCGTGCTGCAAATTTCATACTCGTGCAAAATGGGCATCATTTTGTGCTCATTGCATAATATACTATTATAGGTTAGCGGTTTATAACAATGTTATTTTATAATTAAAAAAGTTATTTCGCAACTGAAAAAGCTTGAAAATGTTTGTATAAAAGTAAAACAGTGAATTATAAAAGAATATTTGGCTTAAAACTACCATATTAGTATAAAAGAACAGTTTATGACCACGTGTTGAATTTAATTTCGTCTATCTCTGTAAAAAAATAAAGAATGCATGCGAAAATTATATCAGACAGTACTTTAGAAGAAGCTTATTAATTATAAATTATGATTTTGAACTTACCACAGCAAAATTCATAAGATAGGTACTTAAGATATGAAAGATAGCGAAAGATGATGTGTCTCCTTCGGCGGTCGTTAACAAAAAGGGGTGTTTAACGTGGCGTTGTTCAAAAAATGGAAGCGTCCGTTGGCAGACGTCAATTGTCTTACGTTCGGGGTTGAAGAGTTTGGGATCACAGAACTATAATTGGATGTGGCTAGTGACGACGAGCTCTAATTAAAAGGATTTATTCTGTAAAATCGAAACAGGTCGATAGACATGTTACAGAGTTTGAAAAATAATTTATTTAGTAGATATACCTTAAATGGGTAAAATAGTTATGTTAAATATAGTAAGTAGGTACAACAGGGCGATCCCCATCTCGGCTAATCAGGCAGGTATACTGAATAAAAAAAGCCCAAGTCGGCCAGAGTCTAAAATTGACCTGTTTTGGAATGGCCCATCTCGGCCAACCTTTATTACAATGATACACTTCAATCACATGAATGATAATATGATAATATTTTAACATAAGACAACTTTGAAATCTTTTTTCTTTTATACTTCAATTTTTTTAGCAACAAATATTTGTTTTTAGGTTAGGTTTTAGTTTTATTTTTATACTCTTCAATTTTTTTAGCAACAAAAATTTGTTTTTAGGTTAGGTTAGGTTTTAGTTTTATTTTTATTCTCTTCAATTTTTTAGCAACAAACATTGGTTAGGTTAGGTTCCATTTTGTCTCCCCTGAAGCTAATTTCCGGTTTTGTTGTTTAAATTTAAAGCTATTTATCACTAAGAGTGGTTTTCCTCGTTGACTTGTCATTTCTTTAAATTCTGGATGAAATAGTGTTGCCATTTTCCGAAGTTAAATTTAAATTGTTTTTACACGCACTGGTCAAGAATCAAAATAAAACTAATAACTATTATCGACAATTCAGGATAAATGTATTACAACTGACCAGTGTTCATTACTCTGCCATCATTGATAAGAATTCAAAGAAATTGATTGCATAGATTAGGGGTTGAAATTTGTCGTGGGTTTCTACTTGAAAGTTGCATTGACCGAGATGGGTATTTCCTAAAGTCATTAAAAATTGATCTGTCAGGTACCTTATTTTATCGGCCGAGAGGGGCTACGCCCGTACAACATATACATTTATTTAAAACAAAAAGAAAATATATTATTTTAAATATTTTTTTAATCAACTCCAACTTGTCACCTCAAAATTCTTCGTGAAAGTAAAGTTCTTACGAATTAAGTGAAAGCAACAATACATTTTTTTCGTTTTCGTTTTTTTGTGACTGTCAGAGAAGCTCTCGAAAAATAGCGTTCTATGCAGGCTGATGTTGCTGGGGTGGCAGGAAAGTCTCTCGCCATTTTTGATAAAGTTAGAAATACAGTTTCGTGCGTTTCCGCCACTTTAGTATGTCCTCGGTGATTCAGCTGCGTATTTGTCGATTTCGAATCTCCATGAATTTTCGTTTCTATTTATTTTTGGAGATGATTGGAAAAGTCCAAACAAGTCTAAATCAAAACCGGTAACTTCATCAGACTTTTTTTCGAACACACTAACTGCACATTCAGTTTGGGTTTGGGTTTGGGGAGACTCTTTGTCAGTGTAAGGTGAATAATAATTTTCTTTATAAATTTCTTCAAATTTCTTGATGGCTTCATCTTTTAAGGATTGTCCCCATGTCGGTAAAAAAAAACGTTTCAATTCTATGACCAGGATCCAAAATCAAAACGATACAATACATCCAGTTAGTCCTACTGCCTGAAGGGCAAGAATTATTTTTGCATCAAGATCGTCTATATTTTCTTAATAATCTAGTTCATGCGCCCATCGTTCTAGTTTGTCGAGTAGCATATTGATCCCAATGACCACCATAGGAAGGGTAGAATATTTCCCTCCTTCTAAAATTGTAGTTAGTGTTTTGAAACTTTGTAAATACTCACATGCTCTTTCAATACAATTCCATTCTGTATCATGTATTCGAAAATTCAAAAGAGTATCGGTATTGCCACAAAGGATATTAATCAAACGTTTGAATTGTAACGCCCAGGACAGCATTTCCAATGTATAGTTCCATCTGGTTTTTACCTCCAGTTTGGAAATGGTCATGTGGAAATTGAATGAGTCGCAAAATTTTGCGAAGTTTAATCTTAACATTTCGGAGTTTTTAAGTTTTTCACAAATGTTGCAGTATTTTCAAATATTCTACTTTCGTTATCACTAGTATCTTCGTCTTCGTTTTCTTCAGACGTTAACTCAAACACTTTCATTAAATCTCGAGCAGCTAAGTCAAGAATATGTGCAAAACACACGTAATGCTTATTCGCATCATCAAAATTTTCTATTAAGTTTCCCAATTCTTTTAAAAAAGTGAAATTACTATTAGTGTTGTCAGTAGTAATACCTTGAATAGAATGTGTAGTATTGAATTCAGTCGTTATTTTTAAAAACAAAGTTGCCATTGAAACGCCAGTATGTTGTCCTTTTGCGGGTACAAAATCTAATAAAAAAATGTAATGTCCAGTTACTATCAATAAAATGAACGGCTACTCCATAGTATCCCTTCATCTAATGGGAAGACCATCCATCAATCGTAAACGAAATTTTTGAGTCACAAGCATTTAAAAGTATCTTTACTGAATTTTTCAAAACATCAAATTTGGAAAATATTCGTGACTTCAACTGGTTTCTTGAAGGGACAATTAAGTTTGTATTAATGTAGTTGTATAATTGGTGGGTTATATCATCTCCAAAGATGTTAAATGGCAAATATTTTTTCACAGTGCACTCCACTAATAGATCCATAAATTTATTTTTCTTCTTCTTATTTTATTAGAATTGGAAATAAACACGTTGTGCAATATCATATTCAAACTTCAAACTGTTTGATGAAGTTTGATTTCAAGTCAAACCTAAAGGTACAGAAATCAAGTCAAGTCATACTTTATTACATAAAAAGTTTGATTTTCAAGTCAAGTTTGTTGAGTAAAATCAAACTAGTTTGACTTGATGCATCTCTAAGTTCCCCATTTGTTCAATAAGCTTATTCTAATATTCGCGTTGTCTTCAAATCCTGCAATTTTGTCGTTTACCCACAACAATTTTAAAATTGCCTTATTCCGAGCCTGACATTATAGTAAATGTTTACAGGTAGACATTGCCATTATTAAGAATGGTAAATGAAGGCAACGTTCAGACACAAGAAGAAAGATCGCGAAGAACGGGTTTGGTTCACTAGGCAATAGGAGGTCGTTGATACTACCAGCGTTAGACAAAGCAGAATTTTATAAAATAATGTTCGATATCTTTTTCTATATTTAAAATTCGTGTGATATATGATTTTTAATTTTCAAGACGTTCTCATTTAGGGCTGATTCTACAATGCCAGTATAAAAGTCAGTATAGTTATTCCTTAGATATTTTATACCTAGAATTATACCGAGAATAACTGGTTGTCGGTTCTACATTTGAAATTCTATGATAGGTACAGTTATTCCCAGATTATTTCGCTGGTAGTTCCAATCAACCAAGGTTTTGACATTTGACGCTTTGAAAAGCGGGAATTTCTGACATTTTCTACCATAACTCACATTTCTTGGTTTGTTTTGGTAAATTAGCGAGTGGAAGAGAATTCACTGGATTCAGAATATTAGCTTATTCTTTTTTATTTTCGTATCGAAAATATGGATACAAAGCGTAGTAACATTATCACATCAACGAAATGGATGTGCTATTTAGCTGAATGAAAGAGGTTTAAAACATTATTTTTTGATGTAGGTATTCAACTTTCATATAATTAAATTTATTTCGGAATGCAAAAACATGAGACAGTTACTAATTCACACATCAAAAATGTCTAAGGAACACAAAGAAGAAGCACATGAGAAATTACAGTTCATCAAGAAACTTCATTCAACTTATGCTATACTGTACCTAACTTTAAACACTTTAGGATCGGTATAATCTTATCTCTTCAATTTCCTTATATTTCCAATAGGAATGCAGAATAAGTTTATAACTCGGTTATACCCTCAAATTGGAATAAAGATATACCTCTAATGTAGAACGCAATAAGTAGTGACTCGTTATACTCAAATTGTATTATAGAACCGGTCCTTTAGACACAAAATTTATCTCATACCACTTTCTAACATTTTGTTTTTATAAATTTTGCTTTTTTTATATTTATATATTACTAGAAGACCCCGACAGACGTTGTCCTGTCCTAACATTGTCTTGCCAATAAGATATTAAGCAAGCAGTCGTTTTCTGCCCGCTGAGTGGAGTGTCGGAGTAGCTTTTGTTTATTTCAAACTTAACGATAGGTACCTATACAGAAATTTTTTCCCGTGTAATAACAAATCAAAAACCATGAAATTCGGTCCAGCCGTTCTTGAGTTAAAAGTGTTCGAACATACCCGACTAAATAAGATATTATGCAAGCGGTCGTTCTCTTCCCGTTGAGTGGAGTGTCAGAGTAGCTTTTGTTTATTTCAAACTTCTATAAATGCCATAAATTTCTTTCTTTCTTTCTATAAATGCCATCCTTCCAATTAGCTAATCTCCAAGTAACGATACCTATACAAAAATTTCAAATTTTGATTTACCGCCATTTTTTGTCCAAAGTAGAATTTTTTTAAATAATATCTACCCGCTGAGTGGAGTGTCAGAGTAGCTTTTGTTTATTTCAAAATTAACGATACCTATACAGAAACTTTAAATTTAAATTTTCCGTCATTTTTTGTCCAAAGTAGAATTTTTTTAAATAATTTTTTCCCATGCAATAACAAATCAAAAGCCATCAAAATCGGTCCAGCCGTTCTCGAGTTAAAAGTGTTCCAACAAACCCGACTAAATAAGATATATTATGCAAGCGGTCGTTCTCTGCCCGTTGAGTGGAGTGTCAGATTAGCTTTTGTTTATTTCAAACTCCTATAAATGCCATCCTTACAATTATCTAATCTCCAAGTAACGATACATATACAAACGCCATTTTTTGTCCAAAGTAGAATTTTTTTAAATAATGTTTTTCCCACGGGAAGGGGATAAAAAGTATCCTATGTCCGTCTCCTGGTTCTAAGCTACCTCCCCACCAATTTTCAGCCAAGTCGGTTCAGCCGTTCTTGAGTAATAAATAGTGTAACTAACACAACGGTAGACACCTGGCGGGGATAACTGATCGATTGATAGTTGATCAGTTACCGACCGGCAAAGATCAAATTGTATTGAGAAAAAAAATCATAATTAAAGGAAATTGAAATTATAAACTCCGAATAAGAATTTATCGTACTACAATTATTATTATATTCGATTGCCATCTTGCAAAAATAAAAATCGCTATGGAAAAATAGTAAATGCTCGATGAACTTATTGGCGTTGTTGGTCAATTCCTCTACGTCTGTTGACTATGTATCTGCGCGTTTCTCTTCGTTCTAATTGTCTTTGTTGGTTTCGTTCAACTCGTGTCTCTTGCGATTGTGATTCACGTAACTGCGCCATGCACACACGCACATCTGCATTGTTTTCTTGGATTTGTTCGCCTGATCTTCGTGCTCTTATATCTCGCACGACTCTAGAACTGATTGTTCGAAGACTCAAATTGGCCCCTTTGCATCTTGCTAGCATTGCTTAATATAAAAAGCAAAAATAGCAATTTTGTTTTGACACTTTTCATAATTGCTTATTATTTGACTTACCTTTCACAATAATAAAACACGTATATTTATTAAACACATACATGTTTTCGTTTTGATTTAAGACTATTTCCAAAAAATGTAAAATAAAAAAATAATAATAATAAAAATAGGGGTTGATCGTATAAGGGTGAAAATTAAGAGTAATACGATATTTTTTATTCCAAGTTATAACAAAATGAAATTAAAAATCTTGCCAACAAAATTAAAGTTTATAATTAACAAATAAAAAATAGGGGTTGATCGTAGAGAGGTGAAAATTTGGGATTGTATGTATTTTTGAATGCTGTATCTAAAAAAAATAAAAACAAAAAATATTGTCTAAAAAATAAAATAAAAAATTAAGGGGTGGACCACCCTCAACATTTAGGAGGATGAAAAATAGTTGTTGTCCGATTCGCAGACCTACCCGATATGCACACAAAATTTCATGAGAATCGGTCGAGCCATTTCGGAGGAGTTTAACTACAAACACCTTGACACGAGAATTTTATAGTATATTAGATTTTAAATGTTTCCAGTTTTCAACAAAATTTCCAAATTTTTAATGAAATAGGAAACTATTTGAAGGAAACCCAAGAAATTTTGAAAAGGAATTGAGGAAATTAATTTTGTTATAAGTTGAGGAGACAATTAGAAAAATTTTGAGCGAAATTAAAAATATTAAAAAAAAATAAATTTATGGGAAAATTTAATCATTTTTGAGAAAGTCAAAGAAGTTCCAACGTGGATTGAAAAAAAAATAGGAACAATTGGATTTAATTTTGAGAAAAGTTGGGAAAAATTACATTTTGAGGGAAATGGAAGGAATTTAAAAAAAAATTCAGATAAATTCAAGTGAATTTTTAAAGACAGGAAACAGTTATAATATACCCATTCCATCAGTACTGAAGCAGTTCCAATGAGCCTGGGGAGTAAATTTAAGAGTATGTTTATAAGTATATTGAGGTATATTCACTGAGATTTAAAAGATCCATTGTGCCCCTCTTCCTACAATCAGGGATAAAAACTTAGTAGCTCCTTTAGTCAATGAGGGAATTCCAGGATATCTGCAGGTTCCAGATCTTCTTGGAAACTTGTTATAAATGCAAAGTGCATTTATAAATAGTGAAAATCAAGAATGTCATCTCTAATATATCTTTCTTTAATCTGATTGTTGTTTCCACATTGTTTTAATGGCGAAAGCGCGTAGGCGAATTATACGTAGCGCGGCTAAATTATGGAACAAATTCATTATTTTGCAAACAACTTATTTTAGATAAAAATCTAGAAATATGTCGATTTTTTGAATTTAAATTGAAATGCGGTTCTTGTAATACCTAATTTGAAAGGTCTTTTAATAATGTATTCAGAAGTATCATACTTAACTAATCCTTATACCGGGAAAATAAAAAGTAATTCAATTTAATTTAATCAGAGAATCATTTTACAATAAACGAACTGCAATATAAAATTAATTAATACATAATACTTTTCAGCTAAATCCACCGGTCTCTTGAAAATAAGCAAATCGACGAACACATTCTTCTTGCCCATTACGAATAACTTCCGGAGTAATTCTATTAACTTCGTCTCTAATTTGGTCTTGCAACTTCTGCAGATTTTTCGGTTTATCTACATAAACCTTTGATTTTCAATAACCCCTTAGAAAAAATCTAGAGGTGTGAGATCTGGAGAACTTGAGGGCCACTCTATTGGCCCTCGTCTACCAATCCACCTCCCAGGAAAACACTGGTTTAAAAACTCGCGAACATCACGTGCATAATGCGGGGTCCACCATCTTATTGTAACCAGATACTATCATCTGTTAGTATTGTTGGCGTTTGGAAACGTATTGACAAGGACTGGTATAACTTATAATATATATATAATATTTATGTCATTAATTATTCCCGCCCAGACATTCATTTTCTGATGGTGTTGAGTATGACCCTCAATCATTCAGTGAGTTTTATCCTTACTACAGTATCCGCAATTTTGACGAGTGTCTAGGCCATTTAGGCAAAATGTAGCCCCATCAGAGAAAATAATTTGTTTAATAAAATGTTGATTGCAGTTACATAAATCCTGCAAAATGTCACAAAACTGCATACGGCGATTGGGATCATCATCGTTGAGTTCTTGATGTACCTAACTGAATTTTATACTGATGGTACTTTTCGTCTTTCAGAATACGGAATACCGACCCTTGAGATATGCCTGTGTCGCTGCAAGTTGGCATGAACTATTATTATTATCTTCAACACTTGATACAACATCAAGTTTCACGTTTTCTGATACCTTAGGACGTCCAGCATTTTGAATATTTTTAACATGACCAGTTTCTCTGAATTTTTTTCTCAATTTTACAAACTGATCGGCTAATAGGTCTGTCTGGGTACTTTGCATTAAACAAATTGCATACCTGTTGCTGAGTTCTCGTTTTATCTCAACATCCTATAAAAATTAAAATTTCTATGCGTTGGGTTTCACTTGAAGTACCCATAATTTACTTGTCAAGCTATTTTACTTGAAATTTGGTGTATCCGACAAAACTTCAACTGACAACAACATTGACATTGACAGGCAACTTGATTTTTATCGATTAATAGCAACTTGATTTTTGACGATTAATTGCTGTTGTGTTTTTGTGTATTTCCTTTGTCCTTTTCTGACTGAAAGATAAAGTTTATTATATACCGGGAGTGTCACCTAAAATATTAAACTACAACAGCTTATTGTTAATAATTTTAAACAGTAGTAGCAAATTCTCAAACTGGAAAATAAAATAAATTTTTGTCCACTCCGTAGAAATAATAATTCAGAATTTTTGTAAAAAGTAAATTGTTTGCAAAATAATGAATTTGTTCCATAATTTAGCCGCGCTCTGAATATTGATAAATGCAATTTACCTTTCCAATTTGTAATATCAATAACCTAATCACTCCTATCCAGAAGTCTCCTAGGTGTAGTCTAAGATTCTATATTGCTATGCACTCCGTAAATATGTGAATGGAGATTTCTTCTTCCATTCCACAGAACCTATATTCGTCTTGCTCTGCTAGATTTAGTGCAGTCCTACTCTAGCTCAAGCATTAATTTGCTCGCACCTGGTTAAAGAAGTATCTTGAATTATCTAAGCACTACTAGATCTGAAAGTCTTATTTTTTTCTTGCTGAACTGCCTTTTCCCTAGTGGTTGACGCAGGATATGTTAGCAGATATGGGGTACTTTTGGTGCACTTTTGTACTGCGCAGGTGCGGCGGTCGCCGGAGGGCGTCGGAGGGGAGGGGGAGTGCGTCACTCGTCAAATGTCTTGTCAGACGTCACATGCCACGTCAAACGTCACGTATCACGTTTGACAAGACATTTTTGACGTTTAACGTGACATTTGACGTGTAACGCACTCCCCTCCCCTCCGGTTTCCCCCGTCGGCCACGAGCCTGCGCAGTACAAAAGTGCACCAAACGTACCCCATATCTGCTGATTTTCGCTGAACCAAAAAAACATCTAAAGAAATCAAGTTTTTTGAAAAACAACACATTTGCGAGTGAAAAAACAGGTAGGTATGCTATGGTTTTTTATGAAGAATCAATCCGTAAAATAATTTCTCATTTCACAATTTTACCACAATTTTTCGTATATTTATGGTAAAAGAGAAGATAATCTGCATTTAAAGTATATGAAAGCAATACTTGATAATACTGATATTTTATTATTTTCTTTGAAAGGGTGTCAATAGCTACAACAATTTTGACCTGTTAGGAGCAGGTAAAGAGTTTGATCCACTGGTAAAGTATAAAGTATAGGTATTTATGAACCATACATTTTTTTAAAAAGATACTATTATTCTACCCCCACATTTGTCACTTTCGCCTCATTCCTACACAAATATTTGACAAACGTGGAAAAAGGGGACTTTTAACAGATTTAATAAGCATTCCCTCAAAAATATGAAATATGGAGTTGTTGATCTACTTACCTGACATATATATTCAAAATTTATATCAAAAGGAGTATGGATTGGTTATTGAATTTGTAGAATAGATTCCCTTTTAATAATTAATGAAAAACTTATCTTTGCTTAACTTCCAGAGACAATGTGTACCTACAAAGCAAAGGTAGCTTAAATTTGAATAATTTGCAATTGCCAGCTGAAGTACTGTTCGTTATAAAATATATGAAAATGTGCCAAAGCATTTTGAATTTCAATACAATTTTTAAGATATACATACGTCTATACGTCTATTTTAGAGCAAGTAACACGGTACTAATTTTTCTGGACCATCAAAGAACTAGTTATCAACAGAAGAGCATGAAAGTTAACTAGGCGATGGTGAGTAGCTATGATTAAAAATTCGATTTTGTTAAAAGCTTTGAGGTCATTGGCAGTAGAAGTGTTACAAACCGTTTAGTGTCCAATAGAAATGGAAGAAATTTGGGGAAGTATATAACACCAAACGGCGATTTGAAGCTTAGTAGATTTTTTAACTATTACCACCAATGTGAAAGCACAAAAAGTGTATCTAGTATAGTTCATCAAAATAATGTTCTTCGTACAAACAGTAATATGCAAACCATATTTCAAAACCAGAATCTCGCATCTTTGATTCAAGCTGTCAACGGAATGCCAAGAGCATCCTGGCTTCATAATAAGCTCAACATGCCCTTAATAAAAAATTATGTAACCAATTGTTTTCCAAAGAGTCTTTTGAACAAACTAAAAAATCAACGCACAAGAAGCTATAAGGGGTATAGCCTCTTGCATGCAAACATCTCAATAGAATTTCTGCCAAATTGAAACCATATAATTACAAGTATAATATTAAGATCATTAATAATGTTGCGAGGTCACCAACTCAAAGCCGGTCCTGTCCCTCGATTATAAATTTTGGTGAATGCGCTTTCTAGAGCCTTCTGGTCTATTGCAGTATTTACGCATATGAGAACCGATAAGGACTATATATACGCGGGTTTTTGAGTGCGTAAACGGTTAGTTAGTTCGAGAAAATTAGTGAAACGGACAGTAAAGAGTTAGTTCACAGAAGTTCTTAGTAATCGGACAGTGATTAAATAGTGCAGATAAATAGTGTAATAGTCAAGTGGTGAAAATAAATTAGAACTAATATACCGAGTGTAAATAAATTAGTAGACATTAAGTGGAACGTGTATATAAATTAAGTTTAATACAGTGTGTGTGTTTCTTTAAATAAATAGATAGTAATTAGCCATAGAGTATATAATTTCATCCCACCGGTAAAAACTATTTAAATAAATAAGAAAAACATTACATTGGTGTCAGAAGTGGGATAATATAAATAAATAATTACGTAAAAAAATGGCTGAGAGACTAAGTGACCTGAAAACGGAATTGGAAAATCGCGAGCTGGAAACGTCCGGAAAGAAGATTGAATTAGTCGAAAGACTGAAAATAGCACTGGAAATTGACGGCTTGGATCCGGACACATTTTTATTCAACGACGAGGCTTCCACCTTAATCACGTCAATTTCCGTTATGAAGGACGAGATTTCTGCTAATATGAAAGACGAGATTTCTTCTATGAAGGAAGATATTTCTGCTAATATGGACGAGAAAATGTCTACTATAGATGAAAAGATTTCTACTATGAAGGGCGATATTTCTGCTAATATGGACGAGAAGATTTCCGCTATGGACGAGAAGATTTCTCTATGGACGAGAAGATTTCTGCCAATATGAAGAATGAGATTTCTGCTATGAAGAACGATATTTCTGCCGATATCTTATCAATGAAAAATGACATACCCGCTGAAGTCGAAAATAAAATTTCGTCTCTAAAATCGGATATCAAGAACACAAGACACGTCAACAGAAGAAAAAAAGATCGAACAAATAAAACCATGCAAGCTAGAAACACCCCAAAACAGAAGATTTTGGAAATTTTGCCCGAGTCAAGGCCCCAACGTTCGACGGAAAGATGTCGTGGACCAATTATGTTAAACAGAATGAAGCAGCCGCTAGAGCGAATAATTGGTTCGATAAGAGAAGGCGTAAACTTAACCATCGCGCTTCGGGGAGACGCCTTAGATGTGCTTCAGACAATACCCCTTGAAGAAATGGAAGACTTCGAGCAGCTGAAGAAGAGGTTGGACATGCAATATGGTCTCGAACATCTAGAACACTTGTACCAATCTCAGATGAAGAACCGAAGGCAGAAACGGGACGAAACTCTTCAAGAGTATGAAGTGGATATCGCCCGACAAGTTCGATTTGCTTATCCATCAGCACCGGAGAACATGATGGAATGTCTGGGCATCCAGGCTTTTATTGATGGCTTGCGTGACCCTGATATGCAGAAGACGCTTCGTTTGGCGCATCCCAAAACATTGGTCGATGGATTAACTGCTGCTCTTGAATATGAAGCAGCCACTAAGGCTTCGGGGTACAACAAAGTCAGGACCATTCAAGAAGAAGGTGATGAAGATAGACTCGACCAGATCGTCAACTCGACCAGATTAGATGCAGGAATTGTGGCGAGCTAGGGCATGTACGTAGTTCGTGTATGCGCCCTAGGATTCCAGCAAACCAATTACCACCGACCAAGGATCGTTCCAAAGACCCTCTTATAGTGATAGCCTCTCTTAGATGCCGTAACGATAGTGTCCATATGGATGGCGAAGTGAATGGCAAGAAATATACTCTGCTGGTAGACACTGGAGCAGCTAGAACCATTATACGGCCGGAGATAATAAAATCTAAGAAGAAGCTTCTGCAAACGAAGCTGCGACTCCGGACCGCAACAGAGGTGAGGGTGCCAATGTTCACGGAGAGACTCATATCCAATTGGGGATTGGTGGAGAAAAGTTCACGCATACGGTAATCGTAGCTGACATCGAAGAAAACGTGATTCTGGGAATGGACGTAATGAATCTACATGTTTTCCAGTTAGACTTTAGAAATAGAACCATTAAAGTGGGTTCCGAAGATGTATTTCTCCATCCATATGAAGGCAGCACGGTGTTGGCAGCTGTACAGGAAGATACTGTTCTACCTGCATGAAGCGAAACCATGATAGTAGCGCGGCTACAGGGAATCATGGAGGAAGGTACACTGGTTATGATGGAGCCATGGAACCACGACGAAGATGTTGGTAGAGGAGTACTAATTGGAAAAGGACTGGTTACGTCAGCGAAGGAGATCCCAGTACGTGTCATAAACGTGAACGATCACTCAATTACCATCAAGAAGTCAACCAGAATTGGATCCTGCGTACCAGTGACACCCATAGATCGTCAAAAAACGACAACTGACAATTGTAATGACAGATTCGAAAAGATGTCAATAGCTGGCCAATCCTTGAATCGAGCTGAAAAAAAAGAAAATGAGAGACTTTCTCTTGCAGTATCGAGACCTTTTCGTACCAAAAGGTGGAAAGACTGGCAGGACATCAGCAGTCATACACAATCAGCTCGAAGACTGACACGAGCGAAGAGAGCGGAAGCTGAAAGAATTATTGAAGAGATGAAGGAAGAGAAAATAATAGAACCATCCACTAGCCCTTGGGTATCTCCAGTAGTGCTCGTCAAGGAAAAGGAGGGAACTACCAGATTCTGCGTAGACTATCGTCAGCTAAATAACGTGACGAAGAAAGACAGCTATCCTCTGCCTCGAATGGACGATACGCTAGACACTTTGGCCGGCGGCGAACTGTTTTCCACCTTGGACCTGAAGTCCGGTTATTGGCAAGTAGAAATGGTCCCAGAAGACAAAGAGAAAACTGCTTTTACCACCGGATCCAGATTATGGCAGTTCAACGTCATGCCACTCGGGCTATGTAATGCGCCCGCGACATTTAAAAGACTCATGGAAAATTTCTTGAGAGGGTTGTCTTGGAAAACATGCCTGGTCTATTTGGAAGATATCGTAGTATTGGGGAAGACATTTGATGAACACCTGAAGAATCTGGAAGACGTAATTAAACGACTTCAAGCTGCCCAGCTCATGTTGAACCCGAAAAAATGTCAGTTATTCCAAAACCGAGTCAACTATCTGGGTCATATTGTGAGCAATGAAGGAGTAGCGGTGGATCCAGAGAAAATTGCTTCCATCAAGCAATGGCCACAACCTACCGACAAACATCAAGTTAGGAGCTTCCTTGGACTTTGCACATACTATCGAAGGTTCATAAGGAAGTTTGGAGACATTTCCAAGCCACCAACTCGACTCACAGAAGAAACCAGAACTTTTCATTGGGATGAAGAATGTCAAAATGCTTTTGAAACCCTGAAGAGACGACGCCGATACTAGGATATCCGTTACCAGAGGGAGACTTCATTCTTGACACTGATGCAAGCAACGTAGGGATTGGAGGAGTGCTCTCAAAGATCCAAGGAAGACAGGAAAGAGTGCTGGGATATTTCAGTAAAGTCCTCTCCAAACCAGAACGAAACTACTGCGTCACGAGAAGAGAACTTTCAGCGGTAGTGAAATCTGTGGAACACTTTTACCAGTATCTCTATGGGAGGAAATTCTTGATACGGACTGATCATGCAGCCCTCAAGTGGTTTATGCAGTTCAAGAATCCCGAGGGCCAGATCGCTAGATGGATTGAACGACTTCAAGAGTACGATTTCAACATCGAACATCGGGCCGGTGTGAACCATCGAAATGCCGACTCTCTGTCTAGACGGCCATGCCCAGAAGACTGTTCCCACTGCATCAAGGCAGAATCTAAGGAAGCTGCAGTTTCAAGAACTACAGTTGTGAACGAAGAATGGTCACCCACCAGGATCAGAGAAGATCAGGAGAATGATCCTCCTCTGAAGATGATCCGGCAATGGAAGGAAGAAAATCGGCGACCCACCTGGCAAGAAGTATCAAGATTTTCACCGACACTCAAGACATTGGGCTCAGTGGGAATCCCTTGTATTGGAAGAAGGCCTGTTGAAACGAATTCTTGAAAATCTTGATGGTTCTGAGAATAGAAGGCAGTTAGTCATCCCGAGAACGAGAGTAGCTGAGGTACTGAGGAAGTTACACGACAGTCCATCAGGAGGTCATCTGGGAGTGAAGAAAACCCTTCAGCAAGTCCGTGAAAGGTTTTATTGGATGACCAGCTCCGACGATGTGAAGGACTGGTGTAAGAAGTGTACGAATTGTGCTACGAGTAATGGACCACATCGCAAGAGAAAGGCACCCATAGACATCGCTGGACCATTTCCGACGACAGAAAATGGTGGTAAATACATCCTGGTTGTGATGGATTATTTCACAAAGTGGGTAGAAGTTTACACGATCCCGAATCAAGAAGCCACAACTGTCGAAAATGTATTGGTGAAGGAATTCATCTGCCGATATGGAGTGCCCTTGGAAGTTCACAGCGATCAAGGAAGGAATTTCGAAAGCCGTGTATTCCAGGAAATTTTTGACAAGCTGGGAATGAAGAAGACCAGGACAACGGCGTTGCATCCGCAGTCAGACGGAATGGTCGAGAGAATGAACAGGACTATTGGAAAATACCTGTCCAAAGTAGTCTCCAGCCACCAGAGAGATTGGGACCAACATATTTTCCTGTTTGCATTGGCTTATCGATCCGCCATCAATGAGTCCACAGGTCAAACACCTGCGAAAATCCTATTTGGACGCGAAATGAGGCTTCCTTGTGACCTAGAATTTGGTTGTCGACCTGGAGAGGATCTAGCTGGAGAAGATTACGTAATCCAGTTGAGAAAAAGGATAGACGATGTACACAAATTGGTCCGAACGAATCTCCAAGTTGCCAGCGACAGAATGAAAAAAAGGTACGACACGCAGGCCACAGAAGGCAGTTTCCAAGAAGGGGACAAAGTATGGTCACACAACCCGACGAGGAGAAAAGGGTTTTCTCCAAAATTACAAAAATCTTGGGAGGGTCCGTACTTGATCAAGAAGAGGATCAATGACGTCATCTATCGCATAAGCAAGATCCCCAATGGAAAACCGAAAGTAGTTAACAAAAATCGACTAGCGCCATTCGAAGGAGACCATGACATAGAAGAAGGAGTGAACCACGTCCAGGAAGATTCTCACCCTGCCTTCGAAGAGTTTATGGGCGCATATGGAGGTACCGGTAAGGCTAGATTTGGAGTCACTACAGAGCAACGACAAGACTTGTTCACGCTCCCGGAAGACTGTTCACTGGCACACAACATCCCAGACAGTATCAAAAACGCACGAGGCCTGGCAACCGTCTTCCGAAAGAAGTTTGGGCAACTAGAAATACTTGAAGAACAGAATCCAACCCCTGGCAAGACACTGAGACTCAAATACAATTCACGGTACATCTTATACCTAGTAACAAAGAACGAATTTCAAGATCGATCCATCTACCGGAATGTGTGGGAAGCGCTACGTAGCCTTCGGGACCATGTGCTGGAATCCAACGTGAAGAAACTAGCTATGCCTAAGATAGAGAGCAACCAGTTGGATTGGTGAGTAATCAGGAATATGATGGAAGTGATCTTCGAAGATACCGGTGTCCACATATTAATCTGCAGCTATACCCCCGTTATCAGTGTACAATGAAGACAGTGCTCTGTTATTTCCCTACGACCGGAAAGTGTAGAAATGGGTCTAGTTGCCGATTTAAAGATTCAGTCCCGGCTACACAGAAGTTCCAGGAGGAACTTCCTATTAAGGAGGGGGCAATGTTACGAGCTCACCAACTCAAAGCCGGTCCTGTCCCTCGATTATAAATTTTTGGTGAATGCGGTTTCTAGAACCTTCTGGTCTATTGCAGTATTTACGCATATGAGGAGCGTCATAAAAAACTAGAACTTTCCAGAACAGATAAGGACTATATATACGCGGGTTTTTGAGTGCGTCAACGGTTAGTTAGTTCGAGAGAATTAGTGAAACGGACAGTAAAGAGTTAGTTCACAGAAGTTCTTAGTAATCGGACAGTGATTAAATAGTGCAGATAAATAGTGTAATGGTCGAGTGGTGAAAATAAATTAGAACTAATTTACCGAGTGTAAATAAATTAGTAGACATTAAGTAGAACGTGTATATAAATTAAGTTTAATACAGTGTGTGTGTTTCTTTAAATAAATAGATAGTAATTAGTCATAGTGTATATAATTTTATCCCACCGGTAAAAACTATTCAAATAAATAAGAAAAATATTACAATAATAATTAACGAGTACTTTTATTCAGAGGAATCGTATATATGGAATGATATTATTTTCTATTTCCCATTTGTTTACTTTATTTATGTGGTATTTATAGTTATTTTCCATCGACCGTGCATTTTTGAGCTATATTAATGTAGGTATACAAAATCATTTATTAATTATCCCTATCGTTTTTATCATATACAATACTATAATAATTATTATTAGTGTTAAAACATCGAAAAAAGTATTTAACAAAAACGAAAACAGTGACATTTATATTTGTCAGTCAGTTTTCCAACTTCTGTTTTTATTAGTCCTTTTGAAAATGGAGAATTTCTGTGGTTGTAACATTTTTCGGGAATCGAGATCGACTGAGATTATGAAATATTTGAATTTTTCCATTCACACGTGGGGGCCCTGTATTATTGATACGGCTAATACACGAAATATTGTATAGTTATGACATATGATGAAGTTTTTAATTAATTATTTAAAAAAAGAAGAATTGTATAGATATGACAGATGGTGAAGGTTTTTGTTTTGTTTAAAAAAGTAGATAAAGTCAATTTCAAATGTTAACGCATGTCAAAATTTAGGATAAACCAATTGAAAAATTTAAATTTGAAAAGAAGGGTTACATAAAAAAAATTGATAGAATACAAATAATTGATTGATTCATAGTATGAAGATTTAAAATTGTAGAGGAGATAATGAATACACAGAAAGCGTTTATAGCAACTTTTATTTAGAGCACAATAAATATGTGACAAAGGTATACAGCGTGGGCCACAGAAAACAGTCCACCCCGATATTTGACAGACGATACAAGGCGGACACATTTTTACAATACAGGCATCTGTTATTTGTCAACCCCTTCCCTTCCACTTCACCAACCCCTTATTTTTAAATAGGGAATAATACCATGTGCGGCACATTATTAGAAAGGCATTTAGATGCAGTATTCAGACATAATGATCGTCTACGATTTTTTTCGATATTTACACTATCTTTGCAAAAAAAAGTCTTTGTTAATTTAAAGTACACCTCTTAAAAATGTAACGCAACGCCTATGGTTGGCTAATGTGTCATTTTTCTGTCACATCAAAAGTAAATTAAAACAGTTATTGCAAAAAATTAGTAATTTGATACTAAGACAGTTTGTTTAACATTGTTATTAGTTAGTTTTTGAATACTTCCACAATGGTATATTCTGTTGCAGAACGAGTTGAGATTATTTCCATATTTTTTGAAAATGGGAAGTGTGCAAGAAGAACCTCGAATTTATTTAACCAGCTTCATGAAGACAAGCAACTTCATCACTCATGCGTATTACACAGAATTACTGAATACTCCATCTAAATGCCTTTCTAATGATGTGCCGCACATGGTATATTCCCTATTTAAAAATAAGGGGTTGATGAAGTGGAAGGGAGGGGGTTGACAAATTACAGATGCCTGTATCGTAAAAATGTGTCCCCCTTAGAACAAAAATCGACGTGTTTCCTAATTTCCTTAAAATCTAAAGAATACTGCGAAATATCCGGGTGGACTGTTTTCTGTGGCCCACTCTGTATATTAATTATATTGACAACTAAACCTAATAGTAAACATAAGTTAATACGTAGATTCCAACACCTCACCTTTATGTTTATTTTAGGTATTTTCTTATGATGTGTCTTGTAAGCCCTTATTTCTTGTACAAAAATCGAAACCTGCTCTAGTTAAACTTTTTGATGAAAAGTCTATGTAGTTTTAAATCATTGTTTTCAATCTTCTCTCTTACAAAATGATGTTTTATATCAATGTGCTTACATCTCTGTGAAACAACTGGATTTTCCGCAAATTTTATAATCGATTGATTATCTTAGTACAATGTATTACATTTCGGAGAACTTGGAAAACCTTATTTTGCACTCCTTTGATCCATATCAGTTCTTGGGTTGCACTACTTAAAGCCATATATTCAGCTTCTAATGTTGAAATAGCAATTGTTGGTTGTTTCTTTGAGCTCCAAGAAATAGCCACATTGGACATAAGAAAAACGTATCCTGTGGTAGTGCGACGATCATCTCTATTATTGGCCCAGTCAGAATCGGAAAAAGCTTTTAATTCTTCCCCATCTTTCTCAAACGTTAATTTCATAGATTTGGTCGCTTTTAAGTATCTTATAATTCGCTTCACTCCTTGCCAATGAGCTTTACGAGTTCCATTAGACGCATACAGTAAACTACCAACGGCTTCACGATAAGGAACTTTTTCCATTTCTTTTCTCTCTTCTTCAGTTTTTTGAGACATATATTTGATTCGGATCATTGGGTATATAAATACCTTTTTTCACTACTAGTCTCTAAACCTAACTTTATGACTTATCCATGCAGTTTTCATAGCATGGATGATTTGATTTTTAAGAAAATTTTGAAATTCATATTCGATTTTTATTAGTTTAAAAAAATAATATTCAAAAAAATAAAATGCCAGTAGTGAAGTAGTGAAAAAAATGCTATATGAACCACGGTAGAAAAGTGTAATAATGTCTCGGATCCATTAAAGACCTCGAAGCTTCGCCTCTCGGTATTTAATGGACCTCGACAACGATACCTCACTTTTCTACCTTGGCACATAATTACTATTGCATTCAGTCATATCTCAATCTATGTAGAATATCCGAGATGTATTTTTCTTGATCCAGTGTAATTGATCCATCTTCTCTTTTCTCAATTTTCATTCCCAAACAGAAATGCACTTTACCCATGTCTTTCATTTTAAATTCTTTCATGAGGTTACTTTTTAATTTAAAAATCAAAGTAATGTCATTTGAAAATAATAATAAATCATCTACGTAAACGGCTACGATGCAAATATTGTCCTTATTTCTATTAAAATATATACGGGATCAAATTTTGATTTTTGAAAATCTAGTCTACGAATGGTAAAATCTAGTTTGTCATACCATGATCTACATGCTTTTGACCATAAATGGACTTAAGTAGCCGATAAGTTTGTTTTTCTTCATTTGTACTCGTAGCTCCATATAAATTTATTTTTTCAACTCAAGATGTAAAAACGCAGTAATTACGTCCATTTGTTGGATGTCTAGCTCATATTCAGCAGCTAGTGCAAAAAGAAATATTATCGAAGAGTGACGTACAACAGGCGAGAAGAGAGTTTCAGTATAATCTAGTCCATTTTCTTGCGAGTAACCTTTTGCTACCAAACGGACTTTATACTTCTCAATTCCACCATCCGAGTTGTACTTTGTTTTAAACATCCATTTTGATTTAACAACCTCACGACCAGGTGGAATTTCAGAAAGTACCCAAGTCTTATTAATTTCAAGCGAATCCATTTCTTCTTGCATAGCTTTTTTCCAGTTTTCTGCGTCTTCACTGATTAGAGCTTCTATAGCAGATTTTGGATCTTGTTTGCTTCACAAACTTGCTTGATCAGGAATAAAATCTTCATTAAAAATTTGTATATTTTTTATTCTTTGCCATTGACTTCTAACGTCTTCTTCACTTTCTGGTCTTCATTTAGAACATTTTCTTGAATATCTTGACTTTCAGATTCCACAAATGATTCATTGTTATCCCCACCTTCAACAGCAATATCTCGAATCAGTGATTGTTGTTAATCACTACTAATCTGAGTAGCATTTTGATGATCGAAGCCATCTTCGAAGTTGTGTATATCTTTCAACTTAGACTCTTCCACCATACTGGGATTTTCAAAAAATACGACATCTCTAGCTTTAACCAGCAACTTATTTTCAGGTTTTATAAAACGATAACCCTTGCTGTTTTCACAATAGCCTACAAAAATTACTTCTTCTGATTTGGAATCCAATTTTCAACTTTTTTCTTTAGGAATATGGATCATAGCCTTACAACCAAAAAATCTTAAATTTGCTAGATAAGCCCGCTCCACATTTCTTCGGGAGCTTTCTTGAAAATTGCCTTAGTTGGGGATCTATTTCTTAAGTAATTTGCGGTATTTATTGCTTCCGCCCAATACTCTATTCCTAAGCCTGAATCAAATAGCAAACATCTTACTTTTTCAAACAAAGTTCGGTTAAGTCTCTCAGCCACGTCGTTTTGCTCTGGTGCATATATAATTGTATTTTGAAGTTCGATTCCATTTTGTTTCAGTAATGTTTTAAAACCTCTATTCATATATTCATTTCCATTATCAGTTAAAAGTTTCTTAATTTTATTCTCCAATTTATTTTCAACGAATGCTTTATATTTTTTAAAGCAATCTATAGCTTCGCTTTTTTCTTTCAAAAAATAAACTGTTGAATATCTGGTATAATCATCTATAAACGTTAAAAAATAACGAGCTCCTCCAATGGAGAGATTCTGCATAGGTCCACATATATCTGAGTGTACTAGGTGCAGGGTATCTTTGGCTCTTTTACCTCCTGTCTTATTGAATGGTAATCTCTGCTGTTTACCTTTCAAACATTGTATACAATTAGAAGCCATATTAGCTGAAGTGAAATTTACACCACTTTCTAAACCGTTCTTTAATAAATTCATTGAAATTTTATTTAAGTTACCCAAACGACGATACCACAGATCATGAGTTTCCCATACAGCCATAGCTTGTATTTAAGGCATTGTGTTTAATTGAAACATTCCATTTAAATTTCTTGTATTTCCAATGATTGAATATTTTCTTATTTCAATTTTTTTGTCTAAAATCTTGCAGCCGGTTTTGTCGAAAACTAAGAAATTGCCTTTTTTAACCATCTGATCAACAGATAAAACATATATCTACATCTCCTTTTCCTTGACATAACAGTTTTGGCTCTATTCGCAATTGATATTAGATGTTGTATTGGGTATATGTGGATTACAAAAAAAAATATGTCTAGAAAACAACGCATGATTATAATTTTAATAATTGTGTAAATATTATTTAAATTTTATAATTCCGATAAATTTGAGACAAATGGTTTCCAAGGAAATGATTTTAAAAAAAATTGGTTTCCATGGATATTTTTTTTTTTTGAAAAAGGAGAATTTTTTTGACGGCGAAAAATGGCGATGTCATGAACATTTTTCATGAAAAAAAGCAAAAGAAATATGAATGATAATCGTTGGAATAATAGAATTACTGTTATTGGAGTGCTATAACATGGTATAAGTTGAGGAGCTGCTTTGTATAGAGATCCAAGATTGAAGAAAGTTGGTGAGTTACGCTCAAATTTTCTAACTTGACGATATTCTTGGAAGATCCAGTTTCTATAAAACCCATTTGGATTGACCTCTTTGGAAAAATATTATTGAATAAATAACAAATTGAGTATGAAAATTGTTTGACGGATTTTGACATTGAATCGAACAGACAAATTGTGCAAAATTATAAAAAAAAAAGGAAACTGAATATATAGTGATTAGGATTAGAATTAATTAGGGTGTTAGTAGAATAGTTAATATAAAATTTCAAAAAGTATTTTTTGGTGATATCACAAAAGTTTTTTTAATTTTGTAATTGTAGAGATAATAAGTTTAGTGTTGCAGTTGTTCAGTTGAGTTGTTTATTATAAGTTGTTTACTAGACATATTGCTTCATTATATAATATAAAAAAAATATTTTATATATTCCTCCCAAACAGAAACACCCCTGAGATAAGAGATCGCTGGCTTCACTAAGGTTGGTGAGTATCTTAGTGTATACAACATTACCTTAACAATTGGCGCCCAACGTGGGGCTATCTATTCAAAAATAAAACAGTAAACCTATTAAAATTTATTGGAAAAATATTTAAAATAAAAACAAAATGGAAAGAAGAATGACACTAAGAGATGGAAAACAAATTCGAACAGAGGGAAGATCAGAGGAAGAACAAGAAGAAAGGAGACAAGAAATGGGTGATTTTCAAGTGCATTATTTGGTACAAGGGAGACATAATGAGGAGCAAAATGAAGAAATAGAGAAAAGCGAAAGAACAGACCCAATTGAAGAACAGGTAGAAACCAGGGAAGGTAGAGAATAGGAAATAGGAGCTGGAAGTAGAAGTGAACAAAATAGAATGATGGAAATGTTGCAACAATTATTCAATAATCAGAATAACACCATTAGCAGAAAATTTGATAATCAAAGAGAAGAAATTAAGGCAGTTATAAATACAAAATTTGATAATCTTAGAGGAGATATGAATAATCAGAATGATAGTATAAGTAAGAAGTTTGACAATATGGAAAAGAAAATAGAAGAGGGTAAGATGGAAAGTTTAAAGGAGATGAAGAAAATCAGAGAGGAAAGCGAGCAATTTAGAAAGAAGATGTCAGAAATGAGAGAAGAGATGATAGACCAACATAAGAATTTGCGGGTAGAAATCCAAGAAAATGGAATTAAGATAAGAGATGAAATAGAAAAGCATATGGTAGAAGAAATTCAGGAATTAGGAAGAAGTGTTTCAGAAAATTTACCAGGAGAGATACAATCAGAGGTAACCAAACAAAACGAAAGCATTTTAAAGGAAGTAAGATATATCAAACTGCGTGAACAGACAAATGAAGAAGTAATGCAGAAGTATCAAGAAAATGTTGATAAGACAATTGAAGACTTAGATGGTAGAATGAAAGTACAATCAGAAACATGTGAAAAAAGATGTCAAATAATGGGTAATCAATTTAACCAAGGATTGGAGGAAATGAATAGAAAATTACAAGATACGAGAGAAGAAATTGAAGATAACATAAGAAGAACTGGAGGAGGCATGGTATATACGGGAAATGTAGAAGTAGGGGTGAAATTTGATGGAAATATAAATATAATTCATCCAAAAGTATTTATGAAAATAATGAAGAGTAAAATGAAGGGAATAAGGGATATGATGGAGAAGAAAATAATAATTAGAGGAATGTTATCAGGACATGCACTATTATGGTTTTGTAATAAAGAAGAACAAATTATGGACATGGAAGGATTTGAGATGCAATTTCTAACATATTTTTGGGGAGAGATTCCACAGGCTAATTTCAGAGAAAGGTTATATTTCGGGAAATTTGATTACAATAAAAGTAGAAATTTAAATACATATGCTATGCAACTATATAATATGGCGCAATACTTAGAACCTGTGATGAAAGAAGAAGAATTGGTTTTATATGTAGGAAGACATTTTAATGCTGAGGTAGCGGAAACAATAGCATTGCATAATATGAAATCAATGGACAATTTATCAAGATATTTACAGAGAGTAGAAAGGAGTATACAAAATGGAAATGGTATTAATAGATATCAAAGAGAAAACAGAAATGAACATACAATAAATGATGAACAGAGAGAAAATGGAAATGGTTTTGCGAGAAGAAACAATCATAATAGATATGGAAATAGAGACTATGGATACAGCAATGGTGATAACAGAAAAAATGTAGAAAGAAATTATGGAAATGGAGATAGAAATAATAGTAATAGATATTATGAAAACAGAGGAAACCAAGGAAATTTTGAAAGAAGAAATTATGTTGGAAATAGGAATGGGAACTGGCAACAGAATAGAGGGGAAGAAAGAAATCATCATAATCAAAGAAGACATGATTATAACAGAAGAAACTACAAGCAAAGAAAAAGAAGGAAACTAAATTTGGTTAAGGAGAGAAGGTAACAATAGATAAATAATAGGTTTAGAATTGTTGAAAGTTAAATAATATAGAATATAGATAGAGCAATAGAATATTAATAAATCAATATAACATGTAAATAAGAATTCAAGAAAGTTTGAAGACAGAATGAGGATAGTAGTAGACAAGAGAACAGGGGGCAAATATTAGATAAATATTGCCATCATAATAATAATGGTAATTCAATAAAATTTGATGGGAATGTAGCGTACAAAGCACCTAACCGGTGAATTGATACGCCTCAAGGTCCGGAGTTAGTTTCGAAGTTGAAAATATACAAAGAGTTGATGATATCTTTTAAAAACTTATATTTTTCAATATACTTGACAATCTGTCTCAAAATTAAGAATGACAAATATTGACAACTACTAGATTAAAATAAAATACAAAGTGTCAAAAAAATACACAAACACTAGCATTTTCCAACATACTCCCACCTTGTGCCATGCTTCCAAGTGGCACAACTTCTTAGGAAAATCTACGACTCAAATCTCGACGGGGGCTTAACTTGTCTTCCATATCTTGTAACAATTGGGGCTCTGCTTTCCCTAACGGTAGTTATTTTTCTTTCCCTCATCGTTGAGTCTTCTTCAGAAGTATTAGACTTAGGCTGTTCGTTCTCAATATCTAACCTTTCTAAGTGTCTTTTTTGCAGTTCACATCTCACCGAAGTATCTTCTTCGGTCTCGATTTCAAGGGGGTAAAGTCTTTGAATGGGTCTCATCAAAGAACCCGTTGAAGTACGAACTTTCACCAGACGAATTTTTCCATCTTTTCCGGGAAAAATATCTTCTACTATACCCAAAGGCCAATCAAGTCTCTTCAAATGTTCGTTTTCGATAATCACAATGTCTCCTTTAATAACTTCTCTGGATGTTTTTCTTTTCATGTGCAAAACTAGCTGGCTCAGGTATTCTTCTCTAAATCTTTTTCTTAAATTAATTTTTATCTTCTGAATGTATCTCAGATGCCTTTTAAGAGATGTGGCATCAATTTCGTCCATACAAGGTGTCCCGATTTCCTTGACATCTTGAAGAAACATAGACGGGGTTAGAACAACTAATTCATTTTTCGTGTCTGTAATATAGGTGAGGGGCCGTGAATTTATTACTGATTCACATTCGCATATAACTGAAAAAAGCTCTTCATAGGTCAGACAAGCTTTTCCAAGTTGTTTCTTTAACAGCTGTTTCAATATGCCTATCAGACGCTCCCACCATCCGCCCCACCAAGGGGATCCAGGAGGGTTAAATTTCCATTTTAACCACGATAGGAAGTCGTCTTTCATATTTTCAGGAACTTTCGCATCCCATGATAACTTTAAATCCCATGATTTCTGAATCAATAATCGAGGAAAAATTATAACTGGACAACAAAAACCAACAGGATCGAAAAGACGTTGTGTTAAAGAAAGAATTATTCTTTTTCTGATCATATCTGTATTAATATTCCTGAAAGGATCGAAATTCATTTGAAGAGTATCTGTCTCTTTGTTCCAATAGTCCAATAGTAGTCAAATTCTCATCACTATTTTCTGTTGATTTATTAGTCATAGTATGCTCCCACCCTCGAAGATCAAATTTACCTTCTAGCATCAGTTGAGTGGATTCCAAAATAAATTCATTGAGATCTTTTTCATTATCAACACTGGTCACACAGTTATCTAGGTAAAAGCTATTTATCAATTTTGTTATCACCCAATTAGAAAATTTCAAATATCATTCCGGCTGTTCAAGAGCCTTTTCTAAATGATATTTAATTACTGCTGCCAGTAAAAAAGGACTAGAAGTAACTCCGAAAACAACTCTTGCATGACGATAACATTTCAAACTACCTTCCTTATCAAACCATAAGAATCTTAAGAAATCACGATCGTTTTCATTCAAACTTATTTGTAAGAACGCTTTTCTGATGTCTGATACAACACCAATCTTATGGAGTCTAAATCTAATAAGAATCGATGGAATGAGTTCGATAAAATTTATTCCTTTTTGTAAGCAATGATTCAAGGAAACCTGATTTCTATCCCTAGCAGATGCATCGAAAACAGGCCTTAATTTAGTAGTGACACTATTTAATTTTACCACATGTCGATGTGGCAAATAGAAACCAATCTCCTTATCAATTGGAGATATTTCTTCAATTACGCCCTCGTCCTTCCATTCACTTATAGTTTTATCATATGTATCATAATAACCATCTTTTTCTAATTTCTTAATAAGATTATCTAGTCGTTTTTTGGCCATATCGAAATTATTAACAATTGGAGGATGTCCATCAATCCAAGTCAAACCTACTTCATATCTTCCTTCACTGTTGATACAAATCGACTCTAGGAAATTTTCCATTGTATCTTCTTCTATCTTCTTTCGCTGATTTCGTTTCTCAGGATCCGTAATAGCCAACGTTTCCAAGTCCCACAAATGTGAGATATCATTATTGCAGAAAAAAGAAGAAACCAACATTGAAGAAGCATATGAATTTCTATAATGGTCTCTGGGAATTTTTCCCATTAGAACCCAACCCAAAAGAGTTTCCATTGCTATCAATCCACATTGCAGAGAATATCGTTTCCCAGTAAAAAGTTTTCCTGCAATATCAGCTCCGATTGAAATTTCTATTGGACCGTCGTTCCTATCTGAGATCGAAACACCTAATTGATGAAGTTCGTTCATCCACGGACCTTCTGATATGGAAGCGACGTGACTACAAATCAATGGTTGATCAAGAGCATCAAAGTTACAAATATACTTCTCGTTCAAATTTTTCAGAGTAATTCGATATCGATTATGATGGCTAGTTTCCGAATTTGTTCCTCCAAATAGAGCATGAATTAATTGTTCTGAACCCAAAGCTTCGTATCCCATTTCAATCGCAACGTGTTTCACAATATATGATCGTTGTGATCCAGTATCAATTATTGCTCTAACCAATCGAGTTTTAAAATTACTGCTTAGCTGCACAACAAGTGTTTGAAGGATAATTTCATTGTGATACGTGGTGTTTGATAAATTATCAACAATCCCAGAAGCATCATTCGTGGTTAAAATATTTGATTCTAACAGAGGTTTTTTCTTAGAGCACATGAGAGTAGCATGTTTCTCGTTACATTCAGAACACCTAATATCTATTTTACATTTTCTAGCTAGGTGTCCAAATCTCAGGCATAAATAACATCTACCGTGATCAATCAATACCTTCCTTTTCTCATCAAATGATAGCTTTTTCATCTCATCGTCGTCACAATCTGAAGAAAGATGGAATTTCTTGCAAAAAATACATTTGGGACATTTATTTTTGTTAAATAATCCGGATGCAGTAGATACAGAAGGTAATTTTGATTGATTTTCTCCTTGCTTTCTATTTTCATTGCCAAAACCAGATATTGCCAATGAAATTCTTTCTTCGTTTTCAACTTCTTTTTTGAGAAAATTCATTAATAAATCTAATCGATTTTTCGAAAATAATGATACATCGTATTTTTCACTGCGCTGCCATACCCTCAGTAAACTTTCTGGTAAACATGATTCGACCAGTGGATAAAGCATTGCTGCACAGGTATCGGAATTTACTCCCAAAGTTTCAAGTGATCGTAATTGTGATTCGATTTGATCATACAGATAACTGAGTTTGGATTTCGAGTTAAAATTATTTAAAATCAATTTTAAAAGTTGTCTCACATAAAATTCAACCAATAAATCGTCCCTACCAAAGCGGGATTTCAAACACTCGATGACCTTTGGGTAATTTTCTTTGGTTGGAGGATAACTTTCAACAAGTTGACGAGCACGTGATTTTATAGAAGTTGCTTGAATAAGGTATTGAAATTTGTCCTCGGTGGGTATAAATTCATCTTCATGTATGCGTTTAAATTGGCTCCAGAATGATAACCAATATTTTATATCACCATCAAATTTTTTAAGTTCTATCAATGGCAATTTCACTCTACGTTTGCTATGACACGAATGATTTGAGTTAGATAATTCAGATAAAGCATCCTTATTCAAACTTCTTTCTACTTTAGCCTTAAGTCTATTATACTTCCCTAATATTTCATCCGCTCTAGAAGTTTCAGCATCAATGTCCTCGGCAGTCGTATCATCTTCTAACATCAGGTTCAACATTTGCTTATCAAGGTCCATTAGGATTTCTATCTTCTGATCCAAAACTTTAAGATTTCCATGTAGATCATCAATGTCATGATTCGGGTCCAGTAATAGTTTCATCGACTCTTCATATAATCGTTCGAACGAAGTTCGATATGTGGTTACAGCTTTCAAAACCTTCTCCATAGTCCTGTCACGGTCGCCAAAATATGTAGCGTACAAAGCACCTAACCGGTGAATTGATACGCCTCAAGGTCCGGAGTTAGTTTCGAAGTTGAAAATATACAAAGAGTTGATGATATCTTTTAAAAACTTATATTTTTCAATATACTTGACAATCTGTCTCAAAATTAAGAATGACAAATATTGACAACTACTAGATTAAAATAAAATACAAAGTGTCAAAAAAATACACAAACACTAGCATTTTCCAACAGGAAATATTAAAAAAAAATTTCATGTTATAGTATTCTCAAATATAATTAAGGGAAATTTTTTTTAACTATGATGAAAAGAGGATGGTAAAGTAGTCATGAACGAATTCCGATAAGTAAAAGACAGTCAGACAGTAATGTTGAGGACTTAATTCATGATTCTCAACATAAGTCAAAATTTTAATACAGTGCTCTCCAAAATTTATGATAAATTCGTGCACATACAAACATTATAAGAAATTTTTAAAAAAATATGATAATTCAAATATTAAAAGATAGTTAATTGTAAAACTATTTTAGAGAACAGGTAATTTATGAATATAAAATATGCATATTAAATGATATTTTAAATTCAAAAATTGGGGCATTTATTATGGTATCGACCAGATACTCGATATTTCAAAGAAATTACTTTTGATGTTAGATGTTGTATTGGGTATATGTGGATTACAAAAAAAAATATGCCTAGAAAACAACGCATGATTATAATTTTTATAATTGTGTAAATATTATTTAAATTTTATAATTCCGATAAATTTGAGACAAATGGTTTCCAAGGAAATGATTTTAAAAAAAAAATTGGTTTCCATGGATATTTTTTTTTTTGAAAAAGGAGAATTTTTTTGACGGCGAAAAATGGCGATGTCATGAACATTTTTCATGAAAAAAAGCAAAAGAAATATGAATGATAATCGTTGGAATAATAGAATTACTGTTATTGTGCTATAACATGGTATAAGTTGAGGAGCTGCTTTGTATAGAGATCCAAGATTGAAGAAAGTTGGTGAGTTACGCTCAAATTTTCTAACTTGACGATATTCTTGGAAGATCCAGTTTCTATAAAACCCATTTGGTTTGACCTCTTTGGAAAAATATTATTGAATAAATGACAAATTGAGTATGAAAATTGTTTGACGGATTTTGACATTGATCGAACAGACAAATTGTGCAAAATTATATAAAAAAAGGAAACTGAATATATAGTGATTAGGATTAGAATTAATTAGGGTGTTAGTAGAATAGTTAATATAAAATTTCAAAAAGTATTTTTTGGTGATATCACAAAGGTTTTTTTAATTTTGTAATTGTAGAGATAATAAGTTTAGTGTTGCAGTTGTTCAGTTGAGTTGTTTATTATAAGTTGTTTACTAGACATATTGCTTCATTATATAATATAAAAAAAATATTTTATATATTCCTCCCAAACAGAAACACCCCTGAGATAAGAGATCGCTGGCTTCACTAAGGTTGGTGAGTATCTTAGTGTATACAACATTACCATAACAATATATAGGATAGTCTTTGCCGACTAATTAGGTATAAAACCAGAAATATTGGGGAAACGGCAAGTTTATAAAAGTGAACTCTTCTTACTAATTTTACAAGCTTTCGGAATCTTTTATTTCCATTATCAAGTAACAGTAAATTGAGGATATTAACATTGGTATAAAATGGTAAATATAATTAAATGCAAAAATTGGTATTTGAATTTTTTTGAAATATTTTTCTTCTTTGGTTTAATGGTAACTGTTCCAGCTCATCAAAAAGTGTATTTTGAAGAAAAACACGTGTAAAATATTTTCCAAGTATAGACAAAAAATATTGGAAGGTGTCAAAACTATGGGCTAAAATAATTTAGAGTATTTAAAATGAAACACCCTATATCTCGGTTAGGAGGAATATTTTATTAAGCGTTTTGGCTTAAATCTTCATATTTCGTGCTAAGGTTTCTCCAGTTACTATATGGACAATTCTTAATGGATATATACATATATATTGTAACGGATTGAAAATACAACAGCATTCAAAATAAAGTTTAAATCTATTAAAAAACTTAGCAGCAACTGAATTTGATAAAAAGTATCGATGATTATAAGCATTAAGGATTGTTATCATGAAATAATATATTAGTAAAATACCTATGTAAAAAAATAAACTATAGTAACACTTGTTAATAAAAAGAAACACATAAACTGCAACTAAAGGGTGCAAGGACATGTTATAAAAGGTTCTGAATAACTAAAATGCTTTAATTTTCGAAAATTTAAAAGAAATCATTTGGACAATGAGAAATTTTTAAAGTGTGAATAGCTAGAAGAGGTTTTAAGATGTAAGATTTGTACATTTAATATTATGTTTTATGTAGATTATAATTATATGTGTAAAAAAGGTGTGTGTAAGAAAATCTAAAATACCAAAATAACTTTTGACCATCCTCGTATATCAGTTTTGACACAAATTTTATTAAAAAACTTAACAAAGTTACCTGTGACTTGTGTGTTTAATAAAAGTAAAAGCTCCAAGAGGATGGCTCAATCCAGTTTTTTCACTTGCACAATAAAGTCTAAGAAAGCGTAGTTCCAATATCGATAAAGTAGGGAGTCAACTTACCTTGACTTTTGACAGAAGGACATTTTGAAGTTTAAAAGTGTGGTAAATTAAAAATTCTTCACGTGCTGAGAAATCAACAAGATTTCTTTTAAAAATCTCACCAATTTGTTTATGAACGACAAATTTTTCTTCCTGAAGCGAGAAGGAAAGAAAATAGAATGGAATCCGATGCTATTTCCCTGAGCATCTAAAGAAGAAGGACTAACAAGAAAAAATAAGGTACCTAATTCTTTCTTCCTACAATATAAAAGAAAAAAAGTTAATTATTAAATAATAACAATAATATTCTAAACAGATTTGCTATAGCTAAAAAAATAACTCTAGATAGAGACTTAAAGGCCATAATAATAATAAAAAAGACAAACAAAAACAATAAATGCATTTAAATTAAAGAAAGCAATTAAAGAAGATTTGACATATCCATTATTTACTGTAGTATTTATATTTTTTATGTATTATTATTAGATTGTAAACATCTATCTATTTTTTTCTTTTGCTTATAGACTAAACAAGTTTATAGTTTTCCTTTATGAATAAATACTTTACTAAAATTGGTAATACTTCATACATAATTTGCCACTGTGTTAGATTTTGTTTCTCAATAAAAAATATGATATTTCTTCGTTCAATTCAACAACTTGTCTATTATTGAACAGCCATTTTGGAGATAATTAATAAGAGTGCGTAGAGCGTCGACTCCAAACACAACTAACGAATCCGACTGAGATAGGTATTTTTGTGTTTTATCAGAGTAAGTTACAGTGTTTTACTGAGAAATAAAGGTCTGGTAAATTTAATAAAATTTTAATAGGTGGAATTATATAAAGAAATAAAAAGATCATTAACTGTATTCAATACTTCATATTTATATATATATATATATCCCGTAGCTACTACTGATGGGTCCCATCGTATTTTTCAAATTCGTGTATTTCTTAAACTAGACAACATTGTATATTCTCAGCCTCAGTACTCTTGCGCAATACCATGGGCCTGGTTCAGCGGGCATAGTTTCGTACTTCAGTATTGTTCTTGTAGGAGAAGTGCGGAGTTTATGATTAATTGGGTCCTGAGGACCCATCAGTAGTAAATACGCAAAAATTTAATAATTGTTTATTTGTTTCCTAGTAGCTACTTTTTTGTACCTTTTTGCAAGGTAAGTTTTTATTATTTATCAGTAGGTACTAGTATCTACAAGTTATCAATTAATACATAATATTATTTTTTATGTATTCGCTTTCAGTAAATCCAAAACAATGGCATCTAGTTCCAGAGGTATTTCCGAAAAGCTGTTAAAAAATATTTTGAAGTCTGAAGACTTTTGGGAGGATTTGGAAGCCTCAAACGAAAATGAATCCGCACCGGATAGGGAAGCTGTGTTAGAGGAACTAGAAAGACTAGCTGAAGAGAGTGACGAGGATGAAGAGGATACTGAAATACTGAGTGACCACAATTCCGAAACAGAACAAGAAAATTCTGAGTCAGAGGAAGAAGAGTTGCCCATTAGGAACAGTTGGTATGGAAAAGATAATTCCAAATGGTCGAAAACAGCAGCTACTAGAGGTAGAACCCCTGCTCATAATTTGGTTACCATCTTGCCAGGCCTAGCTGGTCCTGCTCGTAATAATCCCCTCAATGAGCCCGTAGATGCTTGGAATCTATTGATTACCAATGAAATGATTCAAAAAATAGTTGATTATACCAATTTGAAGATAATCTCCACCAGACAAAACTATAAAAAGTCCAAAAGGTTTCCCGGATCCCAAAATAAATTTTGGCCTTGTTTTACTGATAACACCAATATGTCTGAAATGAAGGCTTTCTTCGGACTGTATCTGCAGTCCAGCTTCAAATCTGGCCATGAAGACATCCGTTCTATGTGGGCAACAGAGATGGGACAGGAAGACCTATTTTTCGTGCCACAATGAGTTTGGCAAGATTTTCGTTTTTATTGAACTGTCTCAGATGTGACAATGTCGAAACCCGAAAAGAAAGAGTGAAAACGGATAAATTGGCTGCTGTGTCGGAATTATTTAATGAATTTGTGGCTAAATCAAAGTCATGCTATTCTCCTGGAATTTACCTAACTGTGGACGAAATGCTTGTACCCTTTAGAGGAAGGTGTGCATTTCGGATGTATATTCCGAACAAACCTGCCAAATACGGGATCAAAGTGCAGGTTTTGGCTGACGCTAAAACGCATTATCTCGTAAATGCAGAGATTCATGCCGGATCTGAAATAAAAGTTGGTGGTGCCCCTAAACCTATATTATTGAACCCGACAAGAGTGGTTCTTAGGCTTGTTGAGTGTGTCAAAGGCTCCAACACAAACATCACAGGGGACATCTGGTACAGTTCAGTGGAACTCGTTGATGAACTAAAGAAAAACCGATTGACTTATGTGGGGACTTTGAAAAAAAAACAAAAGATGTATACCACCTGAATTTTTACCAAACCGGAAACGTGAAATTCATTCATCAGTATTTGGATTTACTTCTTCAACAACCATAGTAAGCCATGTGCCAAAAAGAAATAAAAGCGTTATATTACTTTCTAGCTTGCATCATGACAATTCTGTCAACGAAATAACCAAAAAGCCAGAGATAATTCATTTTTATAATGAGACAAAATCCGGAGTTGACGCTTTAGATGCAAAATGTGCGTTATATTCGGTATCAAGAAGAAACAACTGTTGGCCAATGACCATTTTTTTTGCTGTTCTGAATATTGCAGGTGTAAATGCTCGAGTACTGTACCAATTTGCATCACAAGGTCAACAGGTGAAACGATATTTATTTCTCAAGACTCTGGCTAAGCAGTTAATAGATGAACATCTGCGACTTAAAATGTCCAACAAAAAGGTGCACTTAAAAATACGAATCCTCATTGCTGAACTATTGGGAGTCGCGATTCCTATTTCTGAGCAACCTCAAGTACCTCCCGAAAAAAGTAAGAGGAAACGGTGTGCCATTTGCCCCACCAACAAGAACAAGAAAACTGCGATCCAATGGGACACATGTAAATTGCCTATTTGTAATCAATGTTGCAAAAAATTGTGCCCTAAGTCTTTTGAAAAAATAAAAATAATTTTTTTTTATTTATATACTCTAACATACCCAATAATATTAAGTTTTTGAATAAAAGTTTGTTTTAATTGATTTTCCTGTAATTATATTATTATGGGTCCTGAGGACCCATCAGTAGTACATATGTAACAAAAACGGTAGTAGCTACGGGATATATATATATATAAATATATATGTCTAACTATTATTGTGGGGGATGCGGCAATGTGAATAAGTTAATTTTTTTTTGTTTGTTCTGAGCTTTCGGTAATTTATTATCACCATTATCAAAGAACTACAAAAGATACATTTATAGATATTTCAAACAGGTAAAATAAATTCAGTTTAAAAGTAAAACATTAATTACTTACAACTAAGCGAGGTTAATCACAATATCTATATATAATATGTATAATATGGAGAAAAAACATGGTATAAGATATAATTTTCTTTTTCAAGAAATTAAATTAAAAATAAAACTATCAAAATTGACATTACGACATCGATGTTAATTTTTAGTAGTCATAGAAATGTCTTTAAATATGTTTAGTATATTAGCAAGTGAAATAATAGTCGGTAAGTTAATATAAAGGAACAGAATTCTCATCTTCAATATTTGAATTTTTTGTTTTTTTGTCAAAAGATAATAAATAGCTATAAATTGTACTAAGTTTTTGAATATCAGTTCTTTTATTTAAGCAATTATCTTCTTGAGATATGAATGCCATTTCCAGGAAAATCCTTTTAGAGTAGTTGTTTTCTTCATGTAAAATTTCAAAGTTTTTATAATCTATTATATGATTTGTAGAAAAAACATGTTCAGCTAATGCTGATCTTTCTGGATATAATCTTGCATCGCTCTTATGTAGAGCTATACGTTTAGTTATTTTTTGTGATGTTTCACCTACATATGCAGATTTACATGTAGAGCAAGTCAATCTATATATTACATTAGAAAGATCAGTAAGAGGATCAATTTCTTTCAACTTACTATAAACACAATTAAGTGAGAGAACATTTTTATTTGCAAGTTTTATATTAGTTACTTCTTTTAATATTTTGGAAATTCTAGGTGTAAGCTCTCTAAAGTAAGGTAAAGATGCAAAAAATAGGCTAGTTGTAGTTGTATTCGTTACATTTTCTGAGTTCGTAATAACTAAATTTGGTTCAATTGCAGTATGTGTGGGATGAGGGGTGTTAAACAGAATTTTTCTTACTAATGTTTTAGGATAACCATTATTAATAAATAGGTTAGATAATATATGTAAGTTTTTATCATGCATCGTACTATCTGAGATAATAAGTACCCTATTTTTCATTTGTTTTATCAAATTTATTTTTGTTGAAAATTTATGGTATGAAAAATAGTTGATATATCTACCAGAACTACAGGGTTTTCGATACCAATCAACTGTAATAGTATCATTTTTCCTTATAAGTCTGGTATCTTAGAAAGGAACGGATTGTTCTGTATCTTCAGTTTCAATTGTAAACTGAATGTGAGGGTCATAACTATTAAATGTTTCTAATATCTCATTGATGTTTATGATAGGTAGTGCTACGATAATATCGTCTACATATTTTTTTATAAAATGAAGATTGAAAGAAAGTACTGGAACAACAATGTCTAACAAGTCATCCATAACGTATGCAGCTAATATGGGAGATATATTAAGATTATCATTAGATCTAATTGAAAATAATAATTCATATAAAAGAATAAATTCTAATCCTACTGCATCATTACAAACATCTTGTAATAAACTTATTAAAAAGGTATTTGATTCACATCAGATCGATAAAAATACGAAAAAACAATTAACCACTTATAATGGTACTATAGCTAAATATTACGGTTTACCTAAAATACATAAACCAAATTTATCAGTAAGACCTATTGTAGCTTCTATGGGAATTCCTACAGAACATTTATCTGCATTTATAACTAATATACTTACTAATGCATATGATTGCAATAATGAATATTTTGTAAAAGATTCTTTCCAAATTTCAGTAACATTCAATAATATGAAACTTCCTCCAAATTATGTTTTAGCAAGTCTAGATGTGGTATCTTTATTTAGTAATGTATACTTAGAAACCTGCTTAAGATCTATTGATAAACATTGGGATTGTATTCGTTTACATTGTAATATAAACAAAAATACTTTTTTAGAAATTATCACTTATTTGTTTAATAATACTTTTTTCACATTTAATAAAAACTTTTATAAACAAACTTTTGGTACCCCAATGGGAGCAAATATATCTCCCATATTAGCTGCATACGTTATGGATGACTTGTTAGACATTGTTGTTCCAGTACTTTCTTTCAATCTTCATTTTATAAAAAAATATGTAGACGATATTATCGTAGCACTACCTATAATAAACATCAATGAGATATTAGAAACTTTTAATAGTTATGACCCTCACATTCAGTTTACAATTGAAACTGAAGATACAGAACAATCCGTTCCTTTCTTAGATACCAGACTTATAAGGAAAAATGATACTATTACAGTTGATTGGTATCGAAAACACTGTAGTTCTGGTAGATATATCAACTATTTTTCATACCATAAATTTTCAACAAAAATAAATTTGATAAAACAAATGAAAAATAGGGTACTTATTATCTCAGATAGTACGATGCATGATAAAAACTTACATATATTATCTAACCTATTTATTAATAATGGTTATCCTAAAACATTAGTAAGAAAAATTCTGTTTAACACCCCTCATCCCATACATACTGCAATTGAAACAAATTTATAGTTATTACGAACTCAGAAAATGTAACGAATACAACTACAACTAACATATTTTTTGCATCTTTACCTTACTTTAGAGAGCTTACACCTAGAATTTCCAAAATATTAAAAGAAGTAACTAATATAAAACTTGCAAATAAAAATGTTCTCTCACTTAATTGTGTTTATAGTAAGTTGAAAGAAATTGATCTTCTTACTGATCTTTCTAATGTAATATATAGATTGACTTGCTCTACATGTAAATCTGCATATGTAGGTGAAACATCACAAAAAATAACTAAACGTATAGCTCTACATAAGAGCGATGCAAGATTATATCCAGAAAGATCAGCATTAGCTGAACATGTTTTTTCTACAAATCATATAATAGATTATAAAAACTTTGAAATTTTACATAAAGAAAACAACTACTCTAAAAGGATTTTCCTGGAAATGGCATTCATATCTCAAGAAGATAATTGCTTAAATAAAAGAACTGCTATTCAAAAACTTAGTACAATTTATAGCTATTTATTATCTTTTGACAAAAAAACAAAAAATTCAAATATTGAAGATGAGAATTCTGTTCCTTCATATTAACTTACCAACTATTATTTCACTTGCTAATATACTAAACATATTTAAAGACATTTCTATGACTACTAAAAATTAACATCGATGTCGTAATGTCAATTTTGATAGTTTTATTTTTAATTTAATTTCTTGAAAAACCATGTTTTTTCTCCATATTATACATATTATATATAGATATTGTGATTAACCTCGCTTAGTTGTAAGTAATTAATGTTTTACTTTTAAACTGAATTTATTTATACCTGTTTGAAATATCTATAAATGTATCTTTTGTAGTTCTTTGATAATGGTGATAATAAATTACCGAAAGCTCAGAACAAACTAAAAAGAGTTCACTTATTCACATTGCCGCATCCCCCACAATAATAGTTAGACCTAACTAGTATCGGCAACGAACTATTTCCTATATAAATATATATATATAAATATAAATATATAAATATATATATATAAATATAAATATATAAATATATATATATATATATATATATATATATGTATAGATATTCATTAATAGGATAAGACTGATTTTTTTTATGAAAATGTGTCAATATATTTACCTAAAAATTTGTAGGTAATTGAACTATCTATCAAATGTGTTGGATTATGAAGTTTCTTGTCAATTATTTTATAAAAAAATAGAAGAATAAAGCCTCATTCAAATGATAATTTGAGTCTTTAGTTAAAATAAACCATTTAAATTGAAAATAAGGGTCATCTAAAAAAAATAGAATAGCGTTGCTAAAATAAATAAATAAATAAGGGGAATTTTTTTGAAAAATTTAGAAAAAAAGGTAAAATTTGTTGAATATACAGAAAATATATGAATTAAAGAAATAAAAATTAAATATGGAAGTATAGAATTATGGATTTATAAATGGGAATGAAAATTAGCTTGGATAAATCAAAATATTAGAAGATATTCACTAAATTTAAATGAAAATATGATAATCGACAAGAAATTTCTTATGATATGGAGAATTAAAATTATACAAGGAGGAAAGAAATAGGGAAGTAAATTTCAATTAATTCAAATTTACTTAAATCTTTCATCACTCATTAAATTGGCGACATTTGGACATTATTTTAGACATCAAAATTAAAGGGTGTTTATTGTAGGAGAAAGTGTTAATTTATAATAATAATCAGAATAAGAATAATAATAATATAAATTGGAACAAATACAAAATTAATCATAATAATAATTCTTCATAAATAAAATAACTTTTATTCAAATACACAACTAGATGTTCTGTTAGGCTTTCAAAATAATTCCCATACCAGTTCAAGGCAAGTAGCATTAGATAATGACATGGACCATTCAAAAGTTCTTAGAAAGCTAAAGAAGGAAAAATGGCATCCCTACAAAGTAAGTTTAGTACAAGAACTTATGGAAGATGATTTTGATAGACGAATTGAATTTTGTGAAATTATAATGGAACAAAATAACAGAGGTCCGATGTTTTTTAAAAAAGTTCTTTTCTCTGATGAAGCAACATTTCTACTAAACGGTCATGTCAATCGTCAAACGGTACTGGGCTACGGAAAATCCATACTGGATGCAAGAGTACCGTACTCAATACCCTGAGAAAGTTAATGTTTGGGCGGGAATAATAGATAATAGGATTATTGGACTATACTTTTTCGAAGAAACCTTAACAGGTCCTCGATATTCATAATTTCTTCAAAACTTCTTGCTCCCCGAATTGAACCGGTTGTTTCCAAACAGAAATGGTTTATGGCTGCAGCAAGATGATGCGCCTCCACACTATGCTGTCTTGGTAGAATGGCCGCCTAGGTCACCTGATTTGACTCCTCTTGGTTCCTTTCCATGGGGATACTTGAAAAGTAAAGTGTACCAAAATAGACCACGAAATATCAATGAACTCAAAGAAAGGATACGTATTGAGGTTGCACAAATAACTCCGGAAGTTATAGAGAAGGTTCGAGAAGAGTTCGCGGCACGACTTTCTCATTGTATTTTAGCTGAAGGTAATTAATTTGAGCACTTAATTTTGGTTTCGTTGTATTTAATGAATAATACATAATAAATATTTATTGTAATAACAAAAATTTATTAATTTTTTAAACAAATACAAACATCAATTACTCAGACATATTGATATGGACCTTTCAAATAATGTATTACACCACCCACATTTCCATCTAAAAAGTTTAGCGATGACGTCATGACGCTCACATAGATGACGTCAAAAATAAAAAGGTATCCTAACGAATAGCCTGTTTAAAAATAAAAATCGACGGGCTTCAGGATTTTTCCTTAAAGTCGCCGGTTTACGAAATAACGAATTTATTCCTTTCATTTGCACCATACTGTATATTAATTATATTGACAACTACATGACAGTTTTTTTTAATGAAACTCCCACGAACAACCAAACCTAATAGTAAACATAAGTTAATACGTAGTTTCCAACACAAGAGGAAGAAATTATTGAAATTAGGAAAAAGTTTAGTTATCTAATTCCGGAATACAAATCAAAATAACAATAGTGTATGACGTCATCACGCTCACATAGATGACGTCAAAAATAAAAAGGTATCCTAACGAATAGCCAGTTTAAAAATAAAAATCGACGGGCTTCAGGATTTTTCTTTAAAGTCGCCGGTTTACGAAATAACGAATTTATTCCTTTCATTTGCACCATACTGTATATTAATTATATTGACAACTACATGACAGTTTTTTTTAATGAAACTCCCACGAACAACCAAACCTAATAGTAAACATAAGTTAATACGTAGTTTCCAACACATGAGGAAGAAATTATTGAAATTAGGAAAAAGTTTAGTTATCTAATTCCGGAATACAAATCAAAATAACAATAGTGTAGAATTATAAATTGACAGAAATTTGATAATATTTTGGACACAAAACTTAAAATAAAACAATTAGAGTGGGAATAATATAATATGATATAGTAATAATAATAACAATTACAAAACAATAATAATTCATCATAGTGAATGTGAGTAGATAGTTTCCATACCAAAATCATATAATGTAATTTTCATTGTATCAATATAATTGAGTTTAAGAAAATTTTCTGGACAAATTTTATTAAAATAACAGGATCATTTTGAACCACGACCTGAGAGGAGCTTTTAGGCAGGGGCATATTAAAATTAAAAATATTGACCAAATTAAAATCAATATAATATATAAGTAACTGACCAACGATCCAGACGGATAAATGAAAAAAAATCTTCATCTTAATACTTGCTAAAATGTTGTTACTGCTGATATAAATATTTTGTTTGAAGATTTATTTGTAAGGTTATTTTTAGTATACACATTTTTTTTAAATTCCCTGTCATTATGTGTTGCTTGTATGACTTTTGAAATTATAATACCTATAAGGCAGGTTTACATAGTAAAAATCATCGTGTGTGACTTTTGTATTAACACAACTGTACATTATTATTAATAATAAAGGTTCTTCTGCTTGTTTTCAATCATTTATTTTTGTGCTTATCTTTGTCGTCAGAAATCGTGGTACTATGAAATTATAATATTATAGATATCAAATCAGCAATTTACAAAGCTCACGTATTAGAGATATTGGTCTATTCAATTTTATTTTTATCCAGTTTCATTATAGATATAATTAATCATATCTTGGTTTCAGCTTTTAAAAGCTTGCATTCTTTTATTTAAATGTATATGCATGACATTATAACGAACAAAAATAATAAGATGATAGGTAATTAATAAAATTTAACAAAATGTAACCACAGAAGTTCATTGACCAAATCTGCCTTTTTTATTCAATTTAATGATTGTGTTGGAATTTAAAATTGAGTTTTACCATTATAAAAGAATTCATAATTAAGTTTGTAATACTTATTGTTCATTAGCGTACTTGAAAAAAATAGTTACAGAGTTTGTGAGGTAGAGAAACATTTGACCCTAAATAAAAAAATGTTATATGTTAATTAATTTTTCTACACAATTTATTGATAAAATAATCAACCAACAAAATACATGAAACATTTTCATAAAGAACCTTTTATCAACAATATACAAAGTGAAATGGTGACAGAAGATATTGAAAACAAAATAGTAGGAGTTGGAGAGCGGATTAGAAGATATTCATAAAAATGGAATTAACAGTGGTAATGTATTGAATAACGTAACAATTTCACCCCTACGAGCTTATGTATAATTAGAATCCAAACAACGTGGGAAACATGAGAGGTACGGAAAAAAACTAAGTCATAATTCTTTCAAGATATAGATTTATTACAGAAAGTGAGGAAAATATGTTTGGGACCCTCACTAATTATTTAACTTGAAGTAGAGATGTATCTGTTTTCTCAACTATAATCCCGACCATGGTAAAACAACCGGTCAATTCCAACGAGGTAGGTATTAGGCAAAATTTTAAAGGAACACACTAAAAAATGACACCTCTCTCATTTCTAATAGAGGAGCTACGGGGGCTCTGACCGGACACTTTCAACTAAACATACATCTTCTTCATAGAATCAGACGCATCCTTATGTCGAGGCTGTGAACAGGAAGATGAGACGGTAGAGCATATCCTTTTTGATTACTCGAGTCATGTTGCGAGAATTTCCTCTTGGGACGTTATCAACTATGTTAAAACCATAGGCTGGTTGACGTAGTGAGAGGAATTTCCAGGAGAATGCCACAAATTTGCCTCAATTACTTCGATTGTTGGTTGGTAACGAAAGTTCAGTGCCTCACAGTCAGATAAGATGAGGGTTACGGTTTCGATCTCTATGCCACTAAGACTGCAGCTGGGATCCCCGTTATACAGCCCCATTTTATGTAGGTGGTCTTTAATCAGAGCATGGACCGTTAGATAACCTGTAATAATTCCTACTGATATTTAGCAGTTCTTCGGCAGATTTAACAGATTTATCTCCTTCAAAGGTTTTACTTTGTACCTGTCTTCCTCCACTGTGAGCTGCATAAGCTTTATACTTATTTTTGTATTTGTCCTCAGACCACTTTCTTTGTGGTCCCAAGGACTGGTCCTGGTGCAACGTATATTGTTGCTGAGCCTCTTCTCGCGAGTTTCTCAGCTTGCCCATTTCCAGAAATGTCATTATGACCTGGCAGCGAACAATAATCTTATTTTAATGAGGTCTGCCAGTTCATTCAGTTCTTACTGTGATTTCTCCATTGTATGTTTGTCAGTTTATATATTAGTTCTATAGAAGTCAGTAATGTAGGTATTTGTTGATTCTGTCCTATTGTAAAATAGCATACATCTCGGACTGAAATTAAGATGTATGTTTTCTAGTGTTATTGAACATATTGTGTTCCTCATTTCACTATACACTCCTACTCCTGCTTCTTCCCTAGTCCTTGACCCGTCTGTGTACCTCGGAGAAGCATCAGTCCGATTGGGTCTTGCCAGTCTCTTTTATTAAATATTTCTTCTTCCTACCTAGACGTCGAGAAGTTTAGTAGCCATGTAATCGGTTTTTACATCTAAAATGGCTTCATTTACGATGTCTCTAATGCGTATCCTGATCTTACTGATTTGTTACTCAGGTTGTTCGGAAGCTTGAATAACCCCATCTTTTCTTCTTTCATTATCACGAGGTGTAAAGGAAAAAAGCCAAATAAGGCTTCTAGGGCTGCAGTTGGCGTGCTTCTCTTTGCACCTCACTTAGTCTCATCAATACATTATTTTATGTCGTCTTTGTCCATCATACCCAAGACGAAAATGTTGAAACAAAAATACCGAAAATTTTGTGGTTGTAGGAAATATTCAAGACATCACATATTGCTATTGGACAAAGACCAGAGTAATGACCTTTCTAAGAAATAGTAGTAAACGATATTTTTATTTGAAAGTAAGTAGATTTTATAAAGTAACGATAAAAACATCCAAAAATTACGCCAATCTTTGTGAAACATGAACAGTTTAATTTAGACAGTCAAGATATTTTAATGTCAAGTTAAATTTGTAGAATAAAATTATATTGTGTTATGTGGATATTTTTAAAACTATGTTTTATGGACATAAATCAACTACAATTTACTTATTCAAAAGCCATTTATCTTCTAGTGATTACTAGACTTTGCGTAGATTACAAAGTATTAAGACGGCACAGATGTGTTATATCCACTTCCGGGTATCGGAATAGTTCTTATGAGCAGACCATCCGGTATATTATTATTACACAACATTGGTCGCGGATGTTGCAAATTGTGATGTGAATCATCAACAGACCGTGTACCTGATGTTATTTTGATCAAATCACCAGAAATTCTTCGAAAGATAAACAGAATACCGTTACCCCACATTATGCAAAAACTACATTGAGAGGATTAAACTCAACATTTTATATTTGAGGTGAATAAAAACCCATTGGGAATTTTTTAGTATCATTATCATCTTTATATTTCTTAGTCATGCGTAGGATCACAGGGTTAGTAAATGCGGTTATAAATAAATATATTGATTGCGCATATATTTGTCTATGGGGCTAGCAAAAAATATAAAACTAGCTATTTATCTTTACGGTAGTTTATTATTTTCAAATGGTATTGTTTTTATTTTACGTAATACTCGGTGACTTTATAGTCATTGTCATAGAGGGATCTATTCAAAATATCTCATCAGTACGTCACTTAATCCACCTCAGAATTGGTATCAACTGAAGTGAGTTTTGGCCAACTAGATCACAACCAAAAGACAAAGCAGTTTTTTATGTTTCAACTTTCAACAAAAATGGCTCTAATGGTGTGCAAGATTCTGGCAGGGAGAAATCGGGGTTGTGACCCAAAAATCCTGAGCTGGATATACACTGCCATAGTGAGACCAATTATCACTTATAGAGCCATTGCGTGGAGTAGTAGAACTAGCCTATTGACAACGAGAGAAAACCTCTCCAAAATTCAAAGACTAGCCTGTATGTGCATTACAGGAGCAATGAGAACATGCCCAATGGCAGCCATGGAAGTTATTCTCAACCTCACACCACTACATATGGTGGTGGAAAGAATAAGAAACAGACTAAGTAGAGAGGGAATCATTAAAAAAAACCACCTCCTTACTTCTTAGAAATCAGAAAACCTGGGACATGCCACAAGATGGTATGGAAAGAATGCCATTCAATGGCACACAGACGGCTCAAAAGCAATAGAAGGAACTGAGATAGGAGTGTACGGGCCAGGAACCAAACACTCTGGAAGCTTGTGAAAACCCCCATGTATCTTTCAAGCGGAAATTCACGCCATGAGAAAGTGTTCCCAGTTCAATATTGATAAAGGATATAGAAGGCAAAGGATTATCATAATGTCGAATAGTCAAGCAGCCACTGAAGCACTGAGCTCTTGTGTTATCAGTTCCAAAATGGTGTGGGAATGCCTAGGCAAACTATATGAACTAGGCGAGAACAATATAGTCACCTTACTGTGGATTCCAGGATGTAAGCTCCAATGTAATATTGGAAGAAATAGGCAAAGCCGAAGAAAAGAGAAGATCTGACCATCGGAAAGATCTAGTAGGACTTAGACAATCAAAGATTCTTCTGGGTGATTACAACCTGTTGAGATCAAATGAATGCATAAGTCAAAGTAAAACTGCACTAAGAGTTTTAACAGGCATCCTTACGGGACATTGTCGCCTGAATGGGCACCTGAAAAACTCAAAATAGTGGAGGAAGAAGAATGTAGATTCTGAGGTATGTCACCCCAATTTACATACATATGTTTCAACTGAACCCTATGTTTGACATCCGTAACGAAATTAATGGAGACTATTTTAGGAATAAATATGCCGATATTCTTGAATAAGAAATGGAAAGTTTCATTTCATCTTCACAGGCGTATTGCTTGTAAAGTTCCGGTTATTTTGTATTAGCATTTCTTGAGAAGTTGATTGCACCAACGCCTTCCGTATTAGTCGGAGAGCTGGTGACGCTTTTTTCATGAAGTGTTTGATGCATCATGAAACTTCATCAGAATGTATCATTTGTTTATGTAAGTAGGTGTATGTCTGTTGGCCTGGGCATTTCGAATACCCCAGGTACTGCGCAGCCAAGTAAGTCCCAAAAAAATTCCTAGCGCATGAAGTGCTTGAATCACAAAGAAATAAAAATAAATCGAAGGTTAAATATAAGAAAGGGAGCACAATAGAACTTTTAGGTTTCAATGAATGTCACCCCAATATACATAGATACATAACTTACTCCAATCTGAAAGGATTTTGATGTTTATTTAAAACCTCACCTCTGACCTAGTGAAAAATTTCTTCAATGTCAAAAAACTGTACAACCATCTACATTTAGAACCAAAATCGGTTAATACATACATAAGATTCTAAGAATTGACGAAGGCATTTCTTCTCGAAATTAAACAGTGGTAAAATTCTACATTGTACCCTAGACTTTTGAGTTAGGTACTTGATAATGTTATGCCTATTTTATATTAATGTATTATAACATATTTTATCATTTTTGTATGTATTTAGTAAAAATATCATTTTTTTATGTTATGTTATGTTAAAGTTGAAATGTAAAATGATTCCAATAAAAAATCTATTCGTGTTTTTATTTTCCGTATTCAGTACCATGATAATATGATTTTTGTTTTGCATATATACATCACTTCATTTTTGGCCAGTAGTTTATTCCACACAATCAAGTAGGTTTGTAAATCAGTTTTATTTCCTGTTATAATGTTCAATTTAAAATTAACTCGTGGAATAGGAAGGAAGCACTAAACGTGCTTGTTGAATATAAAAAATTGATGAACTAAGTTGAGGCAGTCGGTGCCCTTTGGTCTTATTAACACATTAGAACTGCAAATAATGAAACTTATTAATTATCTATTGACCATAAAGATGATAAATTAAACGATTAACGATGTTTACCCAACCATTAATAACAATTATTAAAATTAATCGTCGACTCCTCGAGACTGGCCTGGCAAAAAGTACTTCCGTTTTAATCATGAGAGTGTTCAGTGCTCATTACTCGACCAATTTGTATCATTATCGAATGTACAGTTATTCAAAAACTAGAAAAAGACTAACACGATGAACGGAAGAGGAAACTCGATGTATGTAATCCAAGTTGTCGCGTCGGATGTCTTCAGTACCTTCGCCTTACTAAATGTAAATTGGTTGAGTTTACATTAGTAGTAGCTTGTAAAGTTTCAGGTCTATTTAGCTGATATATTTGCATATATTATTGTCTCTGGGAAAACGTGATGCCATGATGTAACTTGGCTGAACAGTAGTCCGTTTTATCAAACTTATCAATTTATTAAGCTTAAACAAAACCTAGGTGAAGTTTCTAAAATGTATATGCGAAAAACTTTTCTAAGCTAACCAAAAAACATGTTCAAAGATTCCCAATTTGCAAACAATATTTGTCTTTGGATATGAATATTATTTAAAAAATCGATTGTTTAACCTTACATCAATTAAATTATGTGTCTAATCAAATCATGAAAACAAGTAATTCGACAAGCTTAGAGAGATTGTGAAGGCAAAACTGTAGGAACGTTGGCATTATTAAATCCATAAATAGTGCTAAATATACTAATAAATATAGAAAAAGAAAAACCATAAGAGAGTCAGGTGCTGTTCTATAGAATAGAGAAGAGTAGAAGAAATCTCTAAACAAGGGAGCATTGAAAAAGTATTTCAAGCAACTCGTGAAAACTGAGTCTAAACAAAAAGGTTTAAATCAAAATGAGAAGTTTGATTATTCTCGACCATCCACATCCACCAGAACTAATGACGATAATGATTTCACCCAAATTATTGACAAGTTTGCTTCTCAGAAAACCAGAAAGGTTATTTCATAGTTAATAATTATTATGTAGTTTTTGTAGAAATTCTCGTTTATATACTTTTCACTTTACGAGATAAAATAATTGTCTTATAGGATATATCCTTCACCTTCAATATCTATCTATAACTGAATGAGGATATCTCATAAAAATATATTTAATGTATTTTTACACAGTATTATATTTATAATTATTTACTTTCGATCCTACTCCTGCCTCTTGGAAAAGATGAATGTCACGTTTCATATATTTCTATTGGAAACCTAATCCAACTGTACAGTGTGGTACGTTATTCAAAGAACGGTTTACCTAGAAACGGAACGCTCTATTTTTTTAATAACATATGCGGCAAAAACCATCAATAATACAAAGTTGAATGTTATTTACGAATATTAAAATTGCATTCAATTTACGTCACCTGGACCTGGTGTTTGTCACATATTTACCCATATCATTCAATTTTGGGAAATTTGTGACAGGTGAAAATCGACGAGTTTTGCTAAGGGGTTAGAAAAATAAAAGTAAGATAATACCTTTGCAAAGTTTCCGCAAAGTACCGGGTATCTGATTAAGAGAGGTAGCCCGCTGTATCTCAGAAACTATCTATCGAACAGCTTAGAGAGAAAACGCGATACTGCTGGAAATGATTTTCAAGTTTCCTACTCCACCGCTGGACGGCGTAGTTCACTATAATATCACAAAATATCATTTTTCTATAATAAATGTACCGTTATAGTACCACAAAATCTAAATATTCGGAGATCATTAGATCATTTTACGTAAGTTCCCTCCAGTACGTTTTCCTCTATCTATAACTGGAAGGGATTTTTACAAACTTCGTATCATTTAAAACGTAATTCAATGCCTAATAAAATATTGTATCATCATTTTATTAAAGAGGTTTTAACGGTCGCTAGGTGGCGGAGATTGAACAATTGTTTTGTTTTCAAATTTTTTTTGGGAATCTTCAAACGCCATGCTACATTTTTTAATCATTTACTTAATAAAGGATGGAATTAAAAAAAATGTTAAAAACTGCATGTCAATATCTATTTTCTAAGCGAAGATACGAGAAAAAATATATATACTAGGGGATCGAGTTTTATACTTACCTAAGTAAATTGAAAATTTTACATAGTGTAGTAGGCGTCCAAATTGTTGACAACTCAAATACAAAATGAATATAGAGTGAATTTATGAACCTGTAATGGTTAGTAATTTAAAAAAACGTAATGCCTTACCAATAGCGAAGCTTATGATATGTTAAAAGTGTATTTTGAATGTTTTGATAATGTTCCGATTGCCGCAAACCGATTTTACGTTACGTTGCATTTTTAGAATATATGTCGAAGATAATACTAAGAACGAAAGTTTTCTAGTACTTTATAAATCCGCCTACCATTATAAGTCAATAATTTATAAAAGTAAACGAACAGGCATGTTCGATGCTTATACTAAATATTTCAATTCAATATTTCAATTCATGTTCATATTCATATTGTGTATTTTTCCATTGATTTCTTCTAATAATGCTTGTTCTACTGTGTTTTTCTTAGTTCAATTCATATAAATATCTCATCTAGATGGAATTTATTAAAAAACGACAGCTTAGCTGGTGGAAACATCTCCACAATTGTAATTTTGTAATGTAAATAAATATTCCTGAACAGTTTTCTTATCGATTGTAATCAAGGATTTGATTATTATTCTAAGTTTCCGCTTATGTACTCTTGACTTGTCTTCCGCAAATCTTCCGTTTCGGTATACTTTTCAGCGTTGATGATATCTGCCATGATAGTGGAGTTCGCAGTATTTGTTCCAATTTCATATTTGCTCTAATTCTTTCTTGTTTCAGTATTTTTATAAGTCGTTTTCTTTAGATCTAAGATATCCCAAGTGGACCCACAATATATTTTCACTCGAGATTTTTAGTATCTGAAATTCCCATCAAAATATTACTTCATGGAACAACCTAGGTATATGTTGTATTAATCAGCTTTCACTATAAAAACATACGATAAACAAACGTCCATTACCGTTTATAGTTGATGATCGACAGAGGTCTGTAGCATTAAATAAAATCTGCTCTTTATAATCAAAACCACTATAGAATCACATATGTTTTTAATATCAAATTTATATTGAATTACCTTTAAAAAATTCACAAATTAAACGTTGAAAAGACCGCAAAGTAAACGTTTTATAGCATCTGCCAGCCAAAAATTATTTTTCCACCTGTTCAAAATTACCCTTTTTAAGCCGTAATTATATATAGCTAATACTAATTGGAAAATGGGACCTGTCCGACGAACCTCTTGAATTCATTCTGATTCAATGGCTTGAGAATTCTGACTGTGCGTATCGGATTTTAATAGAGTACAATTTTACTTTAATTTATATAAAGCAGGTATAAAATATCGCAATAGGATACAGATGCGGTAGATCAACGATAGGCCAGATTTTTATGCTGGATTTTTTGCACAATCAAAGTTAACAGCAAAGTTTGTTCTCTGTTCATAAATTTCATAAAACTGTTTAGCCTAATGAAAAATTAAGTGTTGTACACGATAATTGAAAAACATTAGAGATTATTTTAAAAAAGCATTGGAGACTAAAAATTCGGAAACAATTACTAGAAACTAAATAATGTTTAGTAAAACAAACAATAAAACTTTTGGAAAATAAGCAGCTTGGAGTAAAATGATAGTAATAGACAAAAAAACAGTTAAAAAATATTTGTAATAAGTAATAACCTAGTTTTCTTATTTGTTTGAGGAAAAACCATGTCCAATTATTTTAATCGGAATGAAATGAACAAGCCCAGGAAATGTTTATTCATAAATTAAAAAATAAAATAAATAACAATAACCAAACAATAAAACAGTTTTAACAATGTGGAAAAAAGTAAAAAACAATTTAAGAAACATTACGATTATAAAAAATGTTCTAAATGAAATCCATCTGCCTCAATACATTTTTCTTGACGAATGTTTAAATGTGTAAGGGACTTTCTGATTGTCAGTTGGTCATTTCTGATAATATTGCAACAGTGAATAATTCTGTCAAAGAGCTGTTGCCGCGTATTTATATTTTCTTCGTAGACCAGCTCTTATAATCGACCCCATTTGTAATAATCAACAATAGTTCAATACTATTATAACGCTTTACAAAATTAGAAAAATAAATTTCCAAAGAACAGACCGTTCACTAAGAAGCAACAACTACTTCTCGGGCTATATGCCCCGACAGACATTGAATTACACTTCTAGAGTAAACGGGGTTGGTATATCTGTTAAGATAGAACCAACCATTCTGGTTTGCGATTAGAAGGAATAACATCACTTGTAGACCGGTTTCGGCGTATTTGCGCCTCATCAGTACAAGGTAGATGATATTCGTCCAGAAGCTCTGAGAGCATAATCCTGGACTGGAGACTACGTTGATACCACACCAATACAATTGAATTGAATTTTCACAATTTGACAATCATCTTCTTAAAATATTTTTCAAATTCCATTTTTCTAATGAATAAGTTCATTAAGTTAGAAGAAAGTAAACTATTTGTCCTCAATTCTTACGCAATATCTCTCACTCGACTGATACAGCACAAATACCACGCCAAATAATTTTACTACCAATGTTAACTGTATTCGTCTCGTAATATATGATACTCGATGTTACATCGACCATACTGGAAACTCCCGCCTATCATTGGCGTAGAATATAATTATTAAAAACAATTAGTAATAATACAGTGTTTTTAGACATGCCTCAGATATGTCATTTCAAATCCAACTATAGGAGAAAGTTTATTTCCACATTATTTCTATGGGCTTTATTATATCTAGTACATTCTGCATAATAGATAGAAATGAAAATATGTGTATATATATATATAAAGTTTGATATAACGACTGAAAAATGTTATAGAGGCAGGGATAACGAGGATTTTCAGTCCAAAATTTAATGTAAAATATTTTATTTACAAAAAGCCAAGTTTTCGTGTCGTTTTGACATTTCTTCAGGGCACTAAAATATACAATATTGAAAAATAACATGAATAGAATAAATAAAAGTACTTACATGAAAAAATTAATTAAATTTGATACATAAAATTATTAAGAACTTTTTTTTTTATTTTAGCGCATCGACCACGAAGGGTCCTTAGCGATATTTGGTGTATACATATATATAGTTACTTACATTTGGTATTTTATAAAGAATTTATAACATTTATTAATTTAAAAAATGTCTTCAGGCTACGTAAATTGCAGTTTGTTCCTAATACGTCGGATAATCCATTGTTGGAGAGTTGTGCCAGTTGTCGCTGTTGTGTTAGTTGAGGACATTCAACAAGTAGGTGCTTAATGATTAGTTTTGAGTCACAATAATTACATTTTGGTTCGGGACCTTTGTCAAATAGATAACTGTGTGTTAGCCGGGTATGACCTAAACGTAGCCGTGTTAGTAGTACTTGGTCGCGACGATTTTTTGGTAGGACTGACCACGATTTAGGGCCGGTTCTACAATTTGAGTATAAACCTGGTATTTGCTATACGTATGATAACGAGTCACTATTGCGTTCTACATTAGAGGTATATCTTTATTCCAAGTATAAACCAGAGTATAAGTTATCTATTCCAATTTGAGGGTATAACCAAGGAATAAACTTATTCTGCATGCAATGTCTCGCGTCAGAAGATAAGGAAATTGAAGATATAAGACTATACTGATCCTAAAGTATTTAAAGTTGGGTAAAGTATAGCATAAATTGAATGAAGTTTCTAATTTGAAAAATTTGTTATCAGACAGAATTGTTTTGAAGAATATGAGGAACTGGAATTTCTTATGTGCTTTTGGCTGCAGAAACAGACATGCTGTTTGCAGGCCTTAATATTCCCTAGTATTAATAACTGTGTCAGTTTTTTGCATTCTGAAATAAATTCAATGATATGAAAGTTAAATACCTACTTCAAAAATTCAACCTCTTCGCCTCTTCCATTAAGTAAAATAGCACATCAATTTTATTGATTAACTTCCTTTTATAACCAAAATAAGAAAAATAAACTGACATTCTGAAATCAGTGAATTCTCTTCCACTCTCTAATTTATCAAGACAATCCAAGAAATTTGAATTATGGTTAGTTAATATATCAGAAACTCCCGCTTTTCATAGCGTCAAACGTCAAAACGTTGGTTCATTGGAACTACCAGCGAGATATTCTCGGAATAACTGTACCTGTCATAGAAATCCATTGTAGAACCGACAATTAGTTATTCTCGGTATAAATCTAGGTATAAAATATCTAAGGAATAACTATACTGACTTTTATACTGGCATTGTAGAATCGGCCCTAGACTTTTTTACCTCGTTAAGTTTAGTTCCCGCTATTTTCCATTTATCTTCACAGACACTGTTCACTTTAGATTGAATTATAGACTTAATATCCGCACTTACTGAAAACTGCACTACTCGAGCATCTTCGTTGGCCGTGGCGTCTTTTGCTCTTTGATCAGCTTCCTCGTTGCCATCTATTCCTACGTGTGATGGGATCCACATTAAGAACTTGTAAAATATAAAAATTATAATTATACATAAATGGTGACATACTTCACACAGACAAATCAATAAATAATTTTGTTTATTTTTGTATTATTTATATATTATATCTCTTATGTTTTTTGATTGAAGTTTGAAGAAAATTTCAGGTTAGATTATAACCTTAGAAAATGATTTTGACAAATAATTTGTTAGAAACTTTGACATTTAAAAATAAACCTATTTTTTATGGAATAAGCATACACATCTATATTAGATTATTGAATTGTATCGAATACTATTTATTTTGGTCCAAAGTCAGGAGGTAGCTATAAATATTGCTAAGATTTTCAATGTCACTTTTCTTAGCCTTGTTAATTTCTAACATTTCAAGAAAATATATCTTAGAAATATTTTGTTCAGTGTGTAGGACTTTAGTTTCTTCTAATAACATATTATGGCCTGTTTCAATGGAATGTTGTGTTAATGCACATGACCTTTTGTTAAGTTTTTTATCACTTTTATGAGATGTGATTCGATTAGTAAGATTTCTAGAGCTTGTACCAATGTAGTTAAGATCAGAGTTATTACATTTTATTTTATAGACCACATTTGATTTCTTTAAGTCAGGTGTGGAATCTTTCACTTTGCTGTTTAAATTTCCAATTGTTTTAACATTTTTTTGTGTTATCTTCATATCGGTTTCATTTTTGAAAAGTTTTATTATGTTTGTTGATAAATTTTCAATATTTGGAATTGATACGTAATTGATATTTTCAATATATTTTTTTACCATCTGTTTGATTGGTTGAGATATTATTATGAAAGCTTTTATCAGAATTAGTGTTTGAAAAAATTCTGTTAAGAAGTGTTTTAGGATAAGAATTTTCTAATTGTCTTTATCAAGCTAACAGTCTTTCATTAGATACATCTTGGAGTAATCCTCTCTCGTCCCAGAAGATTATAGTTCCAATGAGTCAGTGCTACGCACTCGAAGATTATGTGAGAGGTTGTTTCTTCCTCTTCCATGCATAATTTTATCTCAAGTTTTATTTTACGAAAAGTGAAAATTACCAGACTTCTTATCAATTATTTGAGTTTTTGGGTGAAATTGAAAAATACTTTCTTCACAATATTAATTCTTTTTGTGTCAATTTTTATGTATCTATGTTTGATTTTATGTAAGATGAATAATACATTTTGATGTTGTCGTTACGCCCATGGTACCACTTAATGGTCAACCCACGTCATACTAGCAGCTATCTTCAGTTCTTTCTTTTAAACAATTCAAATAGGTCAAGTGAGACATGGTAGGAATAAGCAAATATTGAATTCATCGAAATTCGTTTTGGATTTTTGTTCGAAGACATCGAGTAAAACACACTACTATAAATGAACATAACGGTATACTTTGGTTCTTTCTCGGTATTTTCTTCGAATGTACAATTTATCGTCATTAGCGACTAAACTAGTTTGCATTTGAAGATGATGTGACGGTCATGGTATTTGCTAATGACACTGTATACGGTGTAAAAAAATAAATGTTTACACATTCGCAAAAGATCAAAAGCGTGGAAGATTTGGTAGGTTTGACAATGACGACATCTAAGAATACAATAATGAGACAAAACAGGGTAGACAGTACTGCCTGTCTCACTATTGCAGGGTGCATGCGAAGCACGCCAACAGAACTACTAGAAGCGTTATTTGGTCTTCTCCCACTACACCTCGTGATAAGGGGAGAAGCAAGGATAGTGTAATTTGTGCTACAAATCAATCTGAGCAGCAAAACAATTAGATCGAGAAACACATCTATTAAGGACATCGTAAATAAAGCCAATTTAGATATGAAAACAGAAAATATGGCTACATATCTGTGACTTACCATTAGGAAATTACCATTATATAAAATATATATAATATTTCAGGCAGAGAAAAATAATTCTCTACAATGTGCCAGAATAAACAAATCTAGTCATAGGTTAATATATGTCAAAGGTAATAGTTTAATACTATTATAACGCCTAACAAAGTTTTTGAAAAATACTTTTCAAAGTACAGACCATTCACTAAGAAGCATCAACTACTTCTCGGGATATATGCCACGACAGACATTGAATTACACTTCTAAGTTAAACGGGGTATATAGCCCGACAAGTAGTTGTTGCTTCTTGTCTGTTCTTTGGAAAGAATTTTTTTTAAACTTTGTAAGGCGTTATAATAGTATTAAACTATTACCTTTGACATCTATTGATAACAAGCTTCACTAAAATATGACAATTTTTTTACAGGTAACTGTAATTAAGTAAATAGGTTAATATATTAACTGACAGCCAGGCAGCCTCTGCTGCTTTAAATAGTTAAGATCCAGAATTGTAGAGAAATGTCGGAAAGAGCTAAATGAACAGGCAGAACGCACTTAAGTCAAATTAGAGTGGGTGCCGGGACATAGCCATGTTTTTGGAAATGAACAAGCTGATAAACTCGCAAGATGAGCAACAATATATATTGGACCATAATAGTCTAGGAGGAATCGGCGCATGAGTACCGAAAACTATTCCACCTCAATTTTTCTATGCGATCCTCTTCAAATTGCCCTACTGATGATATAAATGCATGTTGGCAGGGGGCCATATTGTTTAAACCGAAATAGTTTAAACAATTGCAAGGAATTGTTATTTTTCAACCGGACAATTTTTTTTATATTCTTTATTGAAATACAAATAAAAAAGCTCCTATAACTTTTCGCGATAAGTTTAATATTTTTAGAGATATGAATTCGAAAAATCTCAAATTTGGGCACTTTGACCCATGAGAAATATATTAAAAAATAAAATAAAATATAAATAATATTTTTTTTAATTCTTTATACAATAGTTAATAATATTCTTAATAGAGATTTAAGAAAATTTCATTGTTTATACCGGTTTTTAATTGTTAATTTCGCGCGCTCACAAGTATGCGTCGCTCGCCTTTAAGTATCACCGTCTCCCTCAGACTCATACGCTGCATCGTTTGTTGATATTATTGATAAAAATGCATAAATTACTATGATAATAACAAAAAAGTAATATAAACCAATAAAAAAGTAATTTTAATTATATGTTCCACTTCATGCTTAAATAACTTTCGTAAAATTGATTTCAGACAAAAGTTTGTTAATAACAAATTGTAGACAATTTAATTATTAATAACATTGCTCTCTTTAAAAATTCTGATAAAGTTAATGGTTTTTAAGATAAATGATAAATAATGATTCAGGACACAGAGAGGCGGATGCAGCGAAAGAATCAGAGAGAGACGGCGATACTTAAAAGTAAGCGACGCATACTTGTGTGCACGCGAAATTAACAATTAAAAAACAGGTATACAAAATTGAATTTTTTGAAATCTCCATTAAGAATATTATTAACTATTGTATAAAGAATTTTAAAAAAAATATTATGTATATTTTATTTTATTTTTTAATATATTTTTCATCGGTCAAAGTACCCAAATTTGAGATTTTTCGAAATTTCAAAAACTCATATCTCTAAAAATATTAAACTTATCGCGAAAAGTCATGGGACCTTTTTTATTTGTATTTCAATGAAGAATATAAAAAAATTTGTCCGGTTGAAAAAAAACAATTTCTTGCAATTGTTTAAACAATTCCGGTTTAAACAATATGGCCCCGGGCTGCCCCCTGGCAACCTGCATTTATATCATCAGTAGGGCAATTTGAAGAGGATCGCATAAAAAAATTGAGGTGGAATAGTTTTCGGTACTCATGCAAGAGGTCCGTGGACAAATACAAAAATGGAAACAAAGTCAACATAGACTACAGTGGGGAAACACACCAAAACTGGTGCACAGTGAGACCTTTATAGGGGTTAACTGGTTGAGAGGACTAAATGTGGGAGTAGAGTACAATAATCCAACAGCCTGCAGTGCTTTCGGTGGGATAATTTTTTTTTAACAAATTGGGTTTTGGTTGCTTTACAGTTACGACTGGTAAGAACCTGGTTTCAAGACAATACTGCAGATCTCTATCCACTTTTAAAATTAGCATACACAAACGTTCTAAGCATACTGATAATTTTATACAGATGAAATGAAAGAATGTAAAATTATAACTTTGTATGCCTATGACTCGGAAACGAGTATAAATAACAAACAAAATAAAAAAGTTTAAAGTTCAAATGAAGTGCATTCTAGCATTGATTTAGCTTCACCTATATGATTACGACTTCTTTTCTATTAGTCCCTAGACGGTTAGGGTCGAATTCCGCAAAACTACCCGAAAGAGGGATTATCGTATAATTAGCAAGTGGGACTAGAAGTTCTCGTAATTTATCGAGAAGGGCAAGGAAAATTATTGAAGAAGGTATACAGTGTTGAAAAAATGGAAGCGTAAGTAATAAGCTCTCGTAAAAACTGGCATTTAGCTGTTAGCCATATTCTAATCCTCCCGTGATCTTTTACGAAACTCAACCTAGGATTAAAGACGGAGGTAGGTTTTTACGGAATTAGGCACAGCCCCCTAGACATCCTGTTTAATGCATATAGAGAAATGACAATCACAATATAACATTAAAGATATAACCTTCTGTTTATTAATCCCTTATATGGTAACTAAGTTGAAACTAATATTCCTGATATGACAATAAAAGGTGATTGGTAAAAATACGTATTATTTTGGTTGCATGAGCTTTCGTGAAAGCTCACAAAGAACTTTATATCAATGATCTAAGATATTCCGAAAATTCCAATTCTTTTCTATTTATATAAGTGATTGCAATTATTGGAGTTAACTGTGCTTATTGGATTTTTTCACACATTTTTTGCTTTATCAAACTGTTAATATCAGGTATATTATTTATCGACACATTAAAAATGGTGAAATTATAATAAGAAATAAACAATGTAAGAAACAATAAACTGTGAATTAATGATCAATTGTCTCCGAGTTATACTGTCCATACTGCACCTAACTATGAAAAAAGAGGAATTACACAATCAATGGAATGTTAAGCCACTCAAAATGGTGCATAGAAAAAACGCCAGTTAATGTTCTTTAAATTATTACGGAAATTATGGATTAAAATAGTTGATGGATCCTAATACAGGTAACTTTTCACAGTATTATTGTGTACAAATTAAAACAAAACCTGATGAGCCACAGTTCATGAAAATTGTTACTGGAGAGACTTAAAAGTCAAGAAATCTCATGTCCAAAAACACCAAAGTAAGCAAATCGAATCCAACGTAACATTTATTTTGAGAAATTTGGCCTTTAATATTAGTAGTAACTTAATTTTTCTTTATCGCCCTTTACAATAAAAGTAGATAACAATAATAAAATGACGAGAAAAAAACCATTAAAGAAGTGATGATAATAAAACCAAAAAGTGTCGCGAGACGTGTCTGACGATCGCTCACAAAAATACACCAAAAATAGTTGATAATTGAAAGCAAAATGTGCACTTCTCAGTATACACTACTCATGAAGATAAATGATGGTCTTCTGTGGTTCTAGAATTCTAGATGATTAACTCAATCAGCCTAATGAGATCATGAAATAGGAAATTCGGAGATGTCACTATCACGAGCTATAGCCCTCCTTTAATGCAAATGTTTTTCAGTAATTTGTTATAAACATATGAAACGAAAAAAAGTACTTTCCTCAGTTTTTTTCATCTTTTATCAAAAATCGACGGGTCTCTGAGTTTTTGAAAAAGGTTGACACAGTTCCTGATAATGGCTCTGTTTCGTTTTCATCCGGCCACCCTGTAAGTATGAATAGAAAAAAGGAGAAGATATGATATTACAAATATTAAAGCTTACTTATTATTTGCCCTGATATCCTGGATATCTTTATTCCCATGTAATGTGCATGATATAGGAAACCAAGGAAAACTATATCTGCTGACCTTTACAATTGTTACTTAAGAAGAAAGTTTAATAGTGGATAGCTCCCTAGATTTATGATCATTGACGAATTCATATTTTGGGTCTCTTAAGTGTCTTCTATTTTGAATTGAATTTACTGTTTGGACCCTTACTTTGTGGAATCTACTCATATTACTTTTTTAAATGAAACTAAGTGTTTCTAATTAATTCCACTATTTAATTTCGATATTGTTACGCGAGCTACTGCATTAATATGCTCACTTAGTGCCCCCAGTGAAATCCCCATATGAGACGACTATGGTTCCTCCGCCCAATTTTCGAGAAACATCGAGAATACCCACCGCACCCGGTGCATCCGCCAAAACGTCGAGAAATTTCGAGAATTACGGCGTGCGAGTATAAATAGGCCACCAGCTTCGCTGCAGGCAATTAGTCAGTCAGTGTTGATACCGAAGGAAAGTAATCGCGCCTCGAATAAGTGTTTATTAAGTGACTCTCATATAAATTATAATTAGTGTGTTTAGTGTATGACATAAATTATTAAATAAGGACTGAATTACATATAAATCTGTAAATATAAATTAATTGTAAATATAAATTAGAATAAACGTTACACTGGTGTCAGGTGTGGGGTTATAAAATAAATAAATAAATAAATATACAGGAAGATGGCGAAGAAACTTTGTGAATTAAAAGTTTCAGAGCTTCGAAGAGAGTTGGAGGATTACGAACTGGACACAAGTGGGGTCAAGTCAGTGTTAGTGGAACGACTAAAAATAGCTATGATTAACAATGGATTGGACCCGGAAACATTTGAATTCACCGACGAAGCGTCCGCCGTCGGATATAAAAAACGAAATTTCATCCATGGAAAATAAAATTTCGACGGATATAAAAAACTAAATTTCAGCCATGGAAAGTAAACTCTCGGCGGACATGGAAAACAAATTGTCGGACGTGGAAAATAAAATTTCATCCATGGAAAGTAAACTTTCGGCGGACATGGAAAACAAAATGTCGTACATGGAGAATAAAATTTCGACGGACATGAAAAATGAAATGACATCCATGAAGACTGATATTTCTGCCGTGGAAGAAAAGATTAAGAGGATGGAGCAAGAAATGAAACAAAAAATCAAAGAAATCGAAAGGAAGACTAGTAATAAACCGGATATTACAACTAGGCAAGCCCCGAATAACGACGAACTGGCAGAGAAAGTAGAGTTGAAACCGAAAATGGAAAACGAAATTAACAGCCGAGTGAAACTGCCAACATTCGATGGTAAAACGTCATGGCCGAACTATCTTAAGCAATTCGAGGCGGCATCAAAGGCAAACAACTGGAGTGAGAAGGAAAAAGCGTTAAATTTAACTCTTGCCCTTAGAGGAGACGCTATGGATATCCTCCAGACCATTCCAGTGGAAGAGGCCGAAGATTTTGAACAACTCAAAAAGCGATTGAATATGAGATATGGCCTGGAACACCTGGAGCATCTGTACCAGTCGCAGCTGAAAAACCGCAAACAAAAACGCGACGAAGCTCTGCAAGAATTCGAAGCAGACATTGCGAGGTTGGTGCGGTTTGCCTATCCATCGGCACCGGAGAATGTCATGGAATGTTTAGGGGTACAGACATTCATCGACGGAGTTCGTGACCATGAAATGCAGAGAACTCTACGCTTGGCTCGGCATAAGACACTGGTCGACGTACTCTCTGCAGCCTTGGAGTACGAAGCAGCTACACAGGCTTCCGGAGTATACGGCAAGGTGAGGGCTGTAGCAGACGAAGAAGTTGAGAACAAGCTTGACCAGATTGTCAACATGATGAAAAGCATCTCAAATGGAAAACTGAAAGCTGTGAGATGCTGGAATTGTGGAGAAATGGGACATGTACGCAGTTCGTGCAAGCGACCGAGAACTGCTACAAACAAAGATGCCCAGCAGGAAAAACTAGGAAGGGTCGACCTTCAGAGGGCAGCTTCGACCCGAAGACCTTCCAAAGACTCCCTCTCTAGAAGACCATGCCCTGCAGAGTGCTCTCACTGCAGCAAAACAGAAGCTAAGGAAGCTGCGATTCGAAGAACCACGGTGACCACCGACGAATGGACACCAGAAAAGTTGGAAGAGGAACAAGAGAACGATCCCGACTTGAAGAAAATCCGACATTGGAAAAAGGAGAACTGTCGACCTACTTGGCAGGAGATTTCAAGGTACTCGCCAACGATGAAATCGTATTGGGCCCAGTGGGACTCGCAGGTTTTGGAAAACGGTTTGCTACAGCGAGTAATCGAGAACGATGAGGGTTCCGAAAGTAGAAGACAGTTGGTGATTCCAAGGACAAGGATAGCAGCAGTACTGCGGAAATTACCTCCAGAAAGTGCGAGAACGGTTTTATTGGATGTACAGTTCCGAAGATGTGAAAGACTGGTGTAAGAAGTGCACTACCTGTGCTACGACCAATGGACCGCACGGGAGAAGAAAGGCTCCTATGAAGCAGTACAATGTCGGAAGCCCTTTTGAACGCATTGCCCTGGACATTGCCGGACCGTTTCCACCGACAGCAAATGGCAGCAGGTACATTTTGGTGGTGATGGACTACTTCACAAAATGGGTAGAAGCGTATGTCATTCCAAACCAAGAAGCCGCAACGGTTGCCGACGTGCTTGTGAATGAGTTCATTTGCCGATATGGAGTGCCCCTGGAAATACACAGCGACCAGGGCAGAAACTTCGAAAGCCAGCTGAGATTACCCTGCGACCTTGAATTTGGATGCCGACCCGGAGAAGACATAGCTGGTGAAGATTACGTAACCCAGCTGAGAAAAAGAATGGACGACGTACACGAGCTGGTTCGATCGAATCTTCAGATCGCTAGCGATAGGATGAAAAAAAGGTACGATACGCAAGCTACGGAAGGAGGTTTCCACGAAGGAGACAAAGTCTGGCTGCATAACCCAAGAAGACAAAAGGGTTTTTCTCCAAAGTTGCAGAGAGCTTGGGACGGTCCGTACCTCGTAAAGAAAAGAATCAACGATGTCATCTATCGTACCCAATAAGCATGCCACATCCTAGGGACGTACATTTTAGGTCCATTTTACGACTTATGTCCCGGAGACTACCAGGGACGTACATTGTACGTACATGAAGTAACGTATAATTACGTTTTCTTCCGGACGTAAATGTGTTATTAGTTTTGTATAAGGAAGACGTTTCACGAGAACGTTATTCCTTACACAGCATATTTTTTAATATGTTGTATATAATACCTATATCTAAATACTAAATAAATCTCCGATTTTTAACAATTAACCAATTGAAATGAAATTATAAAATAGAAACAATGAAGCTTATTACAAGAAACGTGATTTAAATGACTTCGGTAAAGGCTAATTAAAATATTAAGTTTTGCCATGATTTGAGCTTTTAAAAAAAACTTGGTTGTGTACATATAATTGACAGTATTGACATTTGAAAGTTCAGTTGCGTCATTTTGCACATGATCTAACCCAATCATATCCTAACTTTCAGTAAAGCGTTTCTGCCACGTAATTCAGTGTAATTGTGAATTGTTATAGTTGTTAGACCTAGAGTTTTATAGTATTTTAACGGTAATTACTGCATTTGTTTGTCTGATAATATTCAGCATCCCTATCATTACATTAAACATATTTTTAATATGTGGAGAAAATCGAAATCCAGTAAATATTATAAAAGAGCAAACAAACATCTCAAGAATTTACAAACTTCATTGAGTTCTAAAAGTGAATATTAACTCCGCTCCCGGTGTGTCTATAACTGTTCAGAAATGCAACATATGGTCTGTATAATTGGAGCAAACTACTTGTCTTAATTGCTAAATTTTTATATTATTAAAAATAATGTTTTTAGAGAGCTATGAAATAGCCAGGTCAAAGGCTGTATTGGCTGAAGACACCAGTGGCCTTAATTCTGATGCAGAACTAAATAAAAAAAGGAAACGGAGGAGAATAATATACAGTTCCCCAGAATCACCAGATGGCTGTAATGAAGTTTCTTTTATGAATCCTCCTCAATATAAAATTAAAGGTGAGTTTGTTTGATTACTCCTATAAAGACATACATCCATTTATTTTTATGGACATTTTTTTACATACTGTATAATTTATGAATATCAACAGCTGGCCTTTGTTAAACTTTGGAAATTAATTAATTATTGGAAATATTCACTATTAGTATATAAGTCAGCAAGTATTCTCATTTTATTAGTGCTCTATTAAAATTTTTAAGAATGTGAATTGTATGTTTGGTATTACTTAATCAAAATTATTTACAGTATCAACACTAATTATTGCTGAATATTTATGTAATTATATGAATTATTGTCAATAAAATATCTGCAACATTTTTAAAAATATTGGGAATATAAAAAGTACATAATCCTTTTTGTTATTGTTTCAAGTGTTTTATAATACATTGCATCAGAGTACTCTTTTTAAAACACTTCATATTTTATTGATGTATTTTAGAAACTATGAAAAAAAGCTTCATCTTGAATTAACACCTGAAATACCGAAGGCTCAAGAACATTTCGTACCAGAGACTACCGAGTGAGTACATAATAATATTCAGAATTTAGAGTGCTATACGCAGGGTGTTTAGTTATGAATTGAAAATATTTTAACTGTAGAATCATGGACTCTAAATATTCATATTTAAGTCAAGCTACTTAGATAAAATGTGACTCCTTACTGAGGTACAGGCTGTTTTATTGGAAAATTTAAAAATCCGTATCCGTATCATATTTCGCAGGAATTGTAGATACAAACCATACGTTTTTTAAGGTTTCTGAGCTGATTAAGATAGGGGGAAAAGATGGAATTCGTAAAACGCTGTATGTCATTTTTCTTCACCAATAAGCTAGCCTGCAAATATAGCTGGCTGGGGCGCAGTCAGAAGAAGGCTTTCAACAATTTTAAAATTGTCAATTTACTGGTGGGTATGTAGAATAATGAGTATTTACATTAAAATTTATGATCGTAACATATTTTTCAACATCACTTTTTCTCATAATGGCGTTTCAATTATTGCCTAAAATTTTGTGAGACAACCTGTAATGTATACCTACATAACTTATTTAAAATCTAGCCATACATAATTGAGGTTCATATTTCACAAATGATATATTAGTGATCAAACAAATAATTAAAATACCAAAAAATCACTACTGACTGAACTGTAAACTTTAACAAAAATATTTAATTTGAATTTTATTTTTCAATTTCAAGGTGCTGCTGACAAGGGGAATTTTTCAAAAAATGCCAAGGAAACTGAAGAATGTATAAAGCAGTGGCTTCGTAGGGCTGATGAAAGAAAAAAAAAAGAAAAACAGATTTAAAAAGTATTCAGAATAAATATTTCAAATCAATTTTCAATTGTTTTATTTAGACGGCGATTGGACGTAACCTTTGTTTTCAGTATGTACGAGTTCCGTCCCTCGTAGGTCCAGTAAGTTCGGAATTCGTCCGTTGTTGGACGTACATAGTACGTCCTAACCGTTGGAAAATGTACGTCCCAAATACGTCGTTCGGATGTAAATGGGATTTGAGATTACGTACCTGGGATGTAGTTATGTCCCGACAGTTATGTACGAGGGACATACATGGTACGTACTCATGCTGTTTGGGTATCAGCAAGATCCCAAATGGAAAGCCAAAGGTGGTACACCGTAACCGATTAGCGCCATTCGAGGGTGACCACGATGAGGAAGTAAACCAGCTTCAGGAAGTAGCCGATCCTGCTTTTGTAGAGTTCATGGGTGCTTATGGTGGTACCGGAAAAGCGAGATTCGGCGTCACCACCGAGAGACGACAAGACCTGCTTACCGTTCCGGAGGAATACTCACTGGCAATAAACATCCCTGCCAGCGTAACCGATGCGCGCGGACTGGCATCTCTGTTTATAAAGAAGAGTGGTGCACGACTTTTGGCAAACCAGTTACCAGTACAAGGTAAAGCTTTGGAGCTGCAAAATGGCTCCCGCTACAATTTCCACCTAGTGACGAGGAACACCTTCGACGAAAGACCAACGTACGAGGATGTCTGGGAAGCATTACGAAGCCTGAGGGAGCATGTGCTTGAATTGAACGTGCATAGGCTAGCCATGCCCAAGATTGAATGTAGGCATTTAGATTGGCGAATAATCCGTAACATGGTAGAAGTAATCTTCCGAGACACCGAAGTGCAGGTACTGGTTTGCGGCCATGCTCGGGAGACACAGCCAACAGAGAAGACGGTCGCATGTTACTTCCATACAACTGGAAAATGCAACAAAGGGACCAGTTGCCGATACAGTCATCTCGTTCCATTTCCCTAGTTAGTTCCAGGAGGAACTGTCTCTTAAGGAGGGGGCAATGTTACGCGAGCTACTGCATTAATATGCTCACTTAGTGCCCCCAGTGAAATCCCCATATGAGACGACTATGGTTCCTTCGCCCAATTTTCGAGAAACATCGAGAATACCCACCGCACCCGGTGCATCCGCCAAAACGTCGAGAAATTTCGAGAATTACGGCGTGCGAGTATAAATAGGCCACCAGCTTCGCTGCAGGCAATTAGTCAGTCAGTGTTGATACCGAAGGAAAGTAATCGCGCCTCGAATAAGTGTTTATTAAGTGACTCTCATATAAATTATAATTAGTGTGTTTAGTGTATGACATAAATTATTAAATAAGGACTGAATTACATATAAATCTGTAAATATAAATTAATTGTAAATATAAATTAGAATAAACGTTACTATCATATATTTTATGTGTGAAATCAAACACTTGCCATTATAATACTAAATTTCTAAATCTAAACATTGTTAATTCTAATCAATGAAAAAAAAATAGTTTAAGTATAACCAAATCTTTCTGGTTTTTTCACTACTCTACCTGAAGATGTTGTTGGTGGCACATTATAGACCTCTGGCTCAAATAAAGAACTCAAATCATAGTCATCATCTATTTCCTCCCTTTCCAATTCTATTTTTGATTCCGTCTCGGGGTCTGACAAACCTTCAATAAACCTACGATTTCTTGTTATTTGATTTCCGTTTTGTTTTTCTATTATATATGAACGTTCTCGAGGTTTATTAATTATTTTGCCAAACTCCCACTTAGAACCTGAATGATTTTGATATCGTACTTTATTATTTATTTCTAAAGGTTCTAAGTTTTTATAACATCGGTTATAATAAAATTTCTGCGATTCTCTTTTTGATTTGATTTTTGTTGTAATTATTAAAATTAATATTTTGAGGTTTAAGTGCCTCTTCAGTTGTAGGCAGTATATCCCTTAAATTTTTGGACAGCATGAGCTGAGCCGGCGAAAATCCACATTCCATGGGTGTATTTCTATACATAAGCAAAACTAACTCAATGTCATTTCCCTCTTCAATGGCTTTTCTAAGCAGTTTTTTAATAGTTTGTTTTGTTCTCTCCACCATACCGTTGGACTGTGGATAATGTGAACTAGTAACTATGTGTTGAAAATCCCATTTTTTCGAAAAATCATTAAAAAGCACAGAAGAAAATTGAGGTCCCCCATCAGAAATTAATACGGCTGGGATGCCAAACCTACTAAATAATGTTCTCAGAATACTTATAACAGTATTGGAATATGCATTTTCTTCTAATTTTATCAGCTCAACCCATTTTGTATAATAATCTACTACTAGCAAAAACATCTGACAACCTAAATACAATATATCTACACCTAATTTATACCATGGAATTTCAGGTATTTCATGCTGCTTTAATTCCTCTCTTTGATTATTTACTCTATATTTAAGACAAATCTTACATTTTAATACAGTTTTTTCAATTTCTGTATTCATTCCAGGCCAGAAAAAAGATTGTTTAGCTCTATTTTTACATTTTATTATTCCAAAATGACCAAAGTGTATTTTTTCTATTATCTGTGACCTCAAATCTCTGGGTACAATTATTTGATTTCCTTTAAACAAAAGACCATTGCTTTCAACAATCTCATTTCTAAACCTGTAATAATCTTTGATTAAATCTGGCACTTTTTTAATTCCTTTATTGGGCCAACCATTTCTTATAAATTTTTTCAATAAAAACATTTCAGGATCTTCACTCGAAAGTTTTACAAATTCACAAAAATTTTTATCACTGAATTTACAATTCTTTTCTATAACACATACTTCTCTATTATCATCGAGTGATATTGAATTTTCATTATTTTCAATGTACGCTCTAGATAAAGCATCGGATAAAAATAACTCTTTTCCTGGCTTATAGATTAATCTAAAGTCAAATTTTTGTAATTGAAGTACCATACGCTGTAATCTCGCAGAACATTCAAATAATGGTTTTTTAAAAACTCCTAATAACGGTCGGTGATCAGTTTCTACTGAAAAGGTGCGCCCATATACAAATTCATAAAATTTTTGACATCCAAACAAAATAGCTGTTAATCCTTTTTCAATTTGTGCCCACCTTTTCTGAGTTTCAGTCAAAGCTTGTGAAGCATAGGCACAAGGTAACCCATTTTGCAGTAAACAAGCACCGATTCCATTTTTCGATGCATCTACAGAAATAACAGCTGGTTTATTCACATCGTAATATTGCAAAACAGGAGCTTCAGTTAATTTTCTTTTTAAATTTTGAAATGATTCAGTATGCTGGTCAGTCCAAACAAACATATTATTCTTTTTTATGAGCTCTCTTAATGGCGAATTTAAATTTGATAAATTTGGTATAAAACGACCCACATAAGTAATCATCCCAAGAAACCTCTGTACATATTTTTTATTTGTAGGTATAGGCATATTTCTTATTGCTTCTACTTTGTCTAGCCCTGGATAATAACCTTCTGATGTTATTTTGTGACCCATAAAAGATATCTCTGTCATTAAAAATTTACATTTCTTTTTATTAAAAGTTATGTTATTTAATCTGGCTTTTTCAAAAACTTTTTTTAAACGAGCATTATGTTCAGCTAATGTTTTACCCCAAATAATAAGATCATCTATATATAAATCAACTCCTTCTATGTCGAATACTTTTTTAAAATATTTATGAAATACTTCAGGAGCCGATTTTATCCCAAAGGGCATTCTTAAAAAGCTATAGCGCCCATATGGTGTTCCAAAAGTGCATAATTTGGCACTAGAATCATCGAGTTTTATTTGCCAAAACCCGCTAGTGGCATCCAACTTACTGAAATATTTAGCACCTGTCAATTTTGATATGATTTGATCAAGGGTTGGTATTTGAAAATATTCTCGTTTTATAGCTAAATTTAAATCACGTGGGTCCAAGCAAATGCGAAGTGATCCATCATTTTTTCGTAAAATTACTAATGAGTTAACCCAATCTGTTGGCTCGTTTACTTTTTTAATTATTTTTTGTTTTTCTAATTCATCCAAAGTATTTTTAAAATCTTCTTTCAATGGAATAGGTATTTTGCGAGTGGGGTGAACTACTGGCTGAACATTTTCATTCAATTCTATTTTGTATTCTACATTTAAACATCCTATACCCGAAAACCTATCATGATATTCCTTTATTATAGCGCTACAATTTTTTATAAATGGTTCTTCAGTTACATCAATTTGTTTTACATCAAAACTTTCAATTGCATCAATACGTTTTATTAAATTTAACTTTTGACAAGCCTCTAAACCAAGTATACACTCTAAATTCCAATTTACTACAAAAAATTCTACTATTGCAGTAACATTTTTATATTTACATTGCAAAAAACACTTACCAATAACAGGAAGAACATTATTAGTATATGACTTTAGTTTTGTTTCTGTTTGAATAATTAAATTATTTGGTTTTACATTTTTCAATTTATTTATGGAAATGAGATTAGCCTGGGCTCCTGTGTCCAATTTAAAACATACAGTTTCCTTATTATTTAGTATTAGATGAACATACCAAGAATTATTTTTTGAGGATATATGATCGATACTGTACACATAAACACAATCATCATCACTTTCATCTTGATTTTCTTTCACATTAACCTCATTTACTTTTCTTTTATTACACATTTTCGAAAAATGATTATAAAAACCGCACATTTCACATTTTTTCCGATATGCCGGGCAACGATACTTTCCGTGTTTACTTCCACCACACCTGTAGCAACAATCTTGACCTTGAAACTTTGTTTGATTGGTAAATTTTGAATTGGAATAGCTCGAACCAGTTCTTGGATTTTTGCTTGACCACTGTGCTTGTGACTGCGCATGACCCTGCTGATTTGCTATTCCTTTTCTCGGAGAATTGGAGTAAAATTTATTACCTTTTTGCACTTTTTGTGAGTGTGAACAGTTTTGACCTCTTTGAAGGGCATTTATTTGGACACTAGCGCCTGCCTTTGAAATTATAGTTGACTGCTCTCTGGAACTTTCTACTGATAAGCACAACTGAACAGCTTCATCTAAGGTTTTTTCATCATCCTGCAGTAATCTTTCTCTCAGATTTTGACTTTGCAGCCCACACGTCAAAATATCTTTTTTAGACTATTTTTCAAGTCACCAAATTCACAAGATTTTGCTTTATTTTTAAGATCAGTGGCAAACTGTTCTATTGTTTCACCTTCTAATTGTTTTCTACTAAAAAATCTAAATCTTTCATACGACAAATTCTTTTTTGGCATAAAGTGAGCCTCAAACTGATCTATAACTGTGGATAATTTATTTCTTTCATCATCATTTATAAAGGTAAAAGTATTATAAATGGACATACCTTCTTCGCCTATGTAGTGAAGTAATTGAGCAATTTGTACTTTTGCGTCCTTTTTACTGACTTCCGAAGCTATAAGGTAGTTTTCAAATTTCTGGCGCCATAACCTCCAGTTTTCTGACAAATTGCCAGTAAAATTCATAGGTGTAATTCCTCTGTAGTCTCCCATGTTTTTAATATTTTATTTGTAGCACTGTTGCACTTACGTTTCAACTTTTTCTTTTTTAAATAACTTTTTTAATCTATTTCACTTTTTTTTTTCTGACTGCGCCATATCATATATTTTATGTGTGAAATCAAACACTTGCCATGTGATCGAGAACTAAACTTTATTTCTAATTTCAGTCAAGTCCAATGTTACTTTTTATAATCAGGCCATAGGCGGCTCGTTAACATCATAATAATTATAACATATTAAAAATATAAATATTAATATGTCACAGTTACAATATTGACATATCATCGTCAGAATGAATGAATAATTATCAATATCTCAGAGTTTACATAATTTTTTCATTAAATAGTGGAACTAATTAGAAACATTTCTGAATTTGTTTACTCTTATTTATACATTTCGCGAACTGAGCAATACAGACTTGCTCAAATGCCGATTATGAATTTATTTTGGCAGATGATTATTTTTAGATTTATATTTTGCTGATTGTACAATTTAGAAATGACCAGTTCCCGATTGCAATTACAAAAAAGGTACTTTTCAATTAAAAGAACATTTATTTCTCATCAGATACAGCTTATAACTTAAATGAAGTTTTTAATATTCATTATTATTTATTACAACAAGAAGAACTATTATGACATTTGCTGTTACATTTTATTTTACTCAAACACAAACCCAAACACAAAATCACAAAAAACCTTCGGCGGAACTGCATCATTTTCCCGACTTTAGAATAACTGAATCTAATAAATAAACTATAATAAATAATATAAACAATGTAAAAATTGAGTTTAATCCTCTTCCCGGCCTTTCACACAGATCAATGAATAATATATATTCTTATCAGCTTAATATCGCTTCAAAAATCTCAAGAGACAAACGTTTTTATAGACGCCTGTTTACGGAGTCCAATTGCCGAGTAGGTATAGTTCGAATAATTCTAAATTCTGCAATATTTTATCAATCAATGAAAATGGTATATTTCCGCAAGAAGTTTTTTGCGTGTCCATGTTTAGAAAATTGTCTAAAATATAAAACAGAAACATATTTTCTTGTAACTGGTTTCAGCTATTCTGAAGTCGAAAAAATGAAAATTATGCATTTCCGCAAAAAAAAATTCGACTCTTTCTGTTTAGAAAATGCAACATATCGGGAACTGCTTATTTCTTAATTGTACAATTGACGAAATATAAAACTAAAAATAATCATCTGCCAAAATAAATTCATAATCGGCATTTGAGCAAATCTGAATTGCTCAGTTTGCGAAATGTATAAATTAGAGTAAGCAAATTCCGAAATAGAATCTTTTGTCGGCATCTGATCATTTCACTTTGATCATATCGCGGACTGAGTATTTCGGCATCTGAGTCTAACATATACATACTGTATATTTATTAATTGCTATCTACTGTCGCACACCTCCTCAAAAACCAATACTCTGCAGGTTTCATTTTTTATCATGTACCTATTGATTGATTTCCCACCACTATGTTGTAGATTCGCCCCACGGATCTTTTACCTAACAACTTCCTTCCGCTGAAACTATTGGAGAAGAACAAATAAAAATAGTATTAGTCGAAAGGTGATCCATGTAGAGACGGAGAGTACCTGAAGAAATTCTCAGCCTCTCATCTCGATGGTACCACCTGTACGATTTTCCCACACCCCGATTCGCAGCTGACATAACCCTTCCGCCCTCAAGTGCACGAAGAGCATTACAAGGTACTTTTGTCCATTTGTTGATTCTTTTGTGAGAAGCGGTGTTTGTTCTTTTGTAAAATTGTGTGGTGTATTGACGAAATGATTACATGTATAAATTTGAATGAAAAAAATATATTTGAGATACAATTTCTAGTATTTTGAAAAGAATAATAATTAATAAGGAAACTTATAAACACAAAAATTACTTAATGGCATAACAAATTGAAATATAAAGCAGAATCAACTATTTTAACGGAGGTTTATGTCATATGCAGATTTGACAAAATAGATAGGGTGAAATTTCTAATAATTTCTAACTACACTCGCTACATTCAATATTTTAATTATCTAGGCACCATCTGATTGTAAATCGTAGCAGACTAAAATAATTGTGTACATCATATTAAGGAATAATTGACAACAAAGCAGGAGATGAATAATGACGATAAGCAGGAAGTAGTAGAAACTTATATTTAACCATTATAAAATGACACGAAGAAAGTTTATGGAAATGGAAATTGAAGTAACAGCCTGAAGTGTCTGTGGCACACAGACGGATCTAAAACTGACATAGGAACTGGAGCTGGAGTCCACGGTACCAGACCCAGGTGCTATGTCCACGCATCGTTGGGGAAGGTTGCAACCGTATTCCAGGCAGAAATCTACGCTAACGACACGTTTGCAAATTAACATCGAAAGGGGGTATAGAGGCCAAAAAAGTTCCTTATACTCTCAGATAGTCAGAAAGCACTGGAATCTTTAGCATGTCCCCAGATTAGATATAGACTGGTCTAGGACTGCCTACAAAAACTCTTCACCCTGGCAAACCATTATAGAGTAACTTTTATATCAGTCCCGGGGCACAATGGTATTGTAGGCAATGAAACGGCAAACACCCTAGCAAAGTATTGACTGGTCCTAAACCAGTATTTGGAATATCAAAAGCTGCTGCACGTGGTTGTACATCTCGGTGGATTCAAACTAAACATCAGACGTACTGGAGCCACGTGCCAAAGAAGGAACTCCTGGTCAAAAAACCCTTGGAGTCGCTGACTAACGAACTATTAAACCTCTCAGGGGCCAGATAAGGAAAGTGACGGAATTACTCACTGGTCACTGTACCCTAAGGATGCACACATAGGGAGGAAGAACCTATCTGTCGGTTGAGCATGGAAGAGGAGAAAACAGCCTTACACATTATCTTCGAATGTGAAGCACTGTCTCATTGGAGATATAGAAGTCTAGGCATAGAACACTCAAGGGAGGCTTTCCCCAAGAAGGACCTAGTGAAAAGACTGTTGAGTCTGATAAGGGCTACTGGTCTCTTCACATAAACGGTACAACCAAGAGCACAAAAAGCCTAAAGGCTGAGGTGCCGAGGTCTCGAAGCCTCTGACTGGTGGAATCAACAGCCTGAAGTAGGATTAACCTCAAGAAATCCAAAATTTCCTTGGAATCATAGCAATATCACGATTTCAATTGATATCACATTACAAACTGACAGATTAGAATTAGCAACAACTATATTGTGAAACATGTAAAATGCCTGTCATAGGCTTGGAACGAATATGCTTGAGTAAAATAAAGCCTAACGTCACAGTGCTAGAGAAAAGCCAGTCTTACAGATTTACCAATGTATTCACGTTCCCTGTACAACTTAACAAAACTTTTAGCAGATTCCACTAAATCAGCCTGTATGATATTTGCGACTGTTGTATCTATGTCTACCTCCTATGATCTCTGTACACATGAAATATCTGTTGATTATTTACAAGCTAAGTCCAATCAAAATACAGATACCTATCTAACCAAAATACAAAATGATAACTGTGTACATTATAACTATCTAAACGTAAATAACTTATATAAGTTGCGTTGATAAACAATTTGCATTAAAAAGATATGCATTAATTTTGACAACCTGGCAACATAGAAATCGAGTGATGAAAAACAGTCGACACATATTATCCAGGGGATTTGGGAGAAATTTTCATATTTTGATCTCAGGATTCCACAGTTGGAATATTTGTAATTAGTAAAGAAACACCCTGTATAATGTTCACATCAGTTCAAGTCTTAAGGAGGTATATTATTATCCCATGTAAAGACAAAAAAAATTTTAATTAAGTGTCCACTTGATATTGTCGCAAAGTTAGAATATCAAATAGAGAATAATTTGATTGTAGGGCCTAAATTTTGATCGATTAAAACATTGTCAGTTGTCAAGCTAGTAAAATGACGTGAATTATATTCTGATTGACTTTCATGGGGTTACCCCAAAATTTGCGAGCCATCTGGTAAATAATAACCTTGATCAATGTTGCTCACTTGGCAAGTTCGTATCATTATATTTTTTTATGTACGCAAAAAAGTTATAGAAAATGATGTAACTAATTGAGGACATTGACATTCAATTTATTGTCGCTTCGGAACTGTAAATGTAGGTAGTTGTTTAATTTCAGATAGGACATTAAATACAAAAAATTGGATCTTCACGTTCGTCACAAAATGATGGATCCATTTGAATACTGTTCATTGTGATATTATCTTACTAAACGGTACAGAGCCGAAAAACTTGTTGAACAGATATTTCCAGATATTTTAATCATCGGTTATATTCTTTCAGATTTTTTTATTTTCATTTTACATACTTTCTTAAGAGATATCAAAGGATAAATATATATTATTCTACGCTTTACAACTAGTTTTGAAAAATATTTTTCAAAAACAGTGACCGTTCAACGAAGAAGCAACTACTTCCCGGGCTACATGCCCCGACAGACATTGAATTAGACTTCTAAGTCAAACGGGGTTGGTAAATCTACAAGATTTAAACCAACCATTCTGGTTTGTAATTAGAAGGGACAACATAACTTGTAGACCGGTTTCGGCGTATTTGCGCCTCATCAGTACAAGGTATATGATATCGTCCGAGAGTTAATCCCGGACTGACTATGTCTCTATAATCAGCAACTATAGATACCTTCCAGTTACGGAAATGTAAAAGTTGCGATATTATAGTCTATTTCAGAAAGGTATAGAGTAATATAATGGGAAATTCCGTCCAGTTCGGCTCAATTTCGGTGTCGGCCATAGGCGTAGGTCTTGAAATAGATGACAGTTCCTCAGATGACGAAGAATATTATGATTTTTCATAATTTAATTTCTGTATAATGTATTTTTTGTATAATGTTCAATAAAAAATAAGTGTACCTAATACTATGTACATAATGCCTAATTTTTATTCTGTTAAAATAAAATTCTTTCCTTTTTACGAGTATCCTACCGGCACGCCTTTGGCACACTATTTTCAGTGTTTGTGAATGGATAACAATAGGCTAAACCCATATATTGACCCCAAGCCGGGTGGTACTACCAGCACTTGATAAAAAGAAAGAATTTTACAATGAAATCAATGCCAAACTATGAAAGTGGCTTAAATATTCGTTGGGTCACTCTTTGCCCCCTTTGCATACCTAATGAGGTTTTATTACTCTATACCTTTCTGAAATAAACTATAGAGACATCTTCACCTCCAAATCACAAACCAAAATTCGAAATTGACAACAAGCCCGTTAGCTTGAAACATAAAGAATTATTACAGTTTCCTGTAAATTTGTCGTATTTAGTGAAGCGTGTTACCAACAGATATCAAATAATAAATATATATATTATTCTACGCTTTACAACAAGCTTTGAAAAATATTTTTCAAAAACAGTGACCGTTCAACGAAGAAGAAACAACTAGTTCCCGGGCTACATGCCCCGACAGACATGGGCATGTAAATTCGACAACTTCACAATCAATGATAATATTTTGAAGATTAATACTGTAAAAATTCTGTCAGATTTTCAAATTCCATTCACATAATTCCTCTGACCGTTCAGTAGCCACAGAGTAGGAGAGAATGTGTTCCGCTGATCCATCTTCTTTCAGACAAAGACGACAATCTGTGTTTCCCACCATCCCTTTTCTCTCCAGATCATAGTGTAGCCTGCAGTGGATTTGAACCTGATCTTCTTTGTGATTTCGTCTGTGAACCAGTTCAAATCCGCCACGAGTAGGGACGATTGATTCCTGCCCCATTCTTTCACAGCTGGAAGAATGTTTTTTAAGGTCAGCTGCTGCATAAGATCGGAAGGTGGTCAAGAGCTCCTTAACATCTAGCTTACATAGCATGAGCCTTTGTCCTTCACAACCTAACAATTGGACCCCACAATCCATTTAACATATTATGTAGGAGGTCATTATCGTCACTCTCTTCCGGTGAAGATAAAGGGGTGTTATGTTGAGAATAGTTTTTAGCGACGCAGTGGAGCGAATTACATGCGTAATCATCAGCAGGCTTGTCTTTGCAGTCTTTCTAAAACGTACCATATGATTACTTCACTTCACTTCACTTTTTCATATATAATATCACAAAAGAAAAAAATTTGTCGGCAAAATTTTCGAAAGGTATGCAAGCTCATGAAATGTTTTATAGAATCACTCGCCTCACGGCTCGTGATTTTGTCAAAAATGTTATTCGCCAAATTACCAAGCAACAAACTTTAATAAAACCTTGAGAAAAATTTTGCCTACACAATTTTTTCTCGAGAGGTATTCGGCATGACTGTTTCACGAGAAAAAGACAAAATACAATAAAATTAGAGGACTTTTATTTAACAATGGAGCATAAACAAAAAAATAACTTATTTATTGATATAAAAGTTACAGTTATGATAATTAAACGTTTGTGCATTATTTTTATCGTTATGATGTGATTGTAGAACATGTACTTGCGGTATGTTTGAACCCGTACTAGAAAAATTTACTTGATCTGGTGATTTTTCTCTTAAATTTCCAATTGATTTCAAATGATGTTCAGAGTCCAACTGCAAATAAGGTTTCAAAGAGTTTGCACGGGACTGTCCTGTTAGGTTGATCATTTCTTGCTCACCAATTCCTTTTTTGCAAGTGCAGAAATAGTGGAAGAGCTATGTGAATGGTTTATTTTAAATTTTTTGGTATTTACGCCAATTTTTTCTGCCGAGAGTTTGGTCCATTTTGACCAAATTCCTTTTTTCCTATTTGGATCGACTGTCAAAAAAAGCCTGTCACTTGTGATTTCTGGATTGGTATTTCTTTTTTCCAATAATTTTGAAAATAGACGAGTAGCACAAAGATCTTTGTTAGTGTTGTTTCTTACCAACCATTTGCTACTGGCCAAGGCTCCTCCTTGTATGGTCTTTGAGAATATGTGATTGTATTCGATACGTCCCGTAAATTCTCCTTTTAGGTCTAATTCCTGTTGGAAATGATGTACTTTGTAGTTCACTGCTTCGTTGCCTCGCCAGGCAAGTTCGAAAGAGAATAAGTGAAATATTTTTCTATGTAGGCCGGCTAGGGTGTCTTCGTCATGAATATTTATCATTTCCAATAATTCTTGTGTAGTAAGAGCATTCGAACTTTCTTTTCTTTTCTCTTGGTTACCTTGAAGTTGTTTTCGTTTTGAGTCCTTTGCCAAACGGGCTGATTTAAAAACACTGTCGGTTTTTATAATAAATTCTTGATAGTACTTGTAGCATCTGCGCCGTGGGGTTCCATATGCTTTTGATACTTGACTCTTTGTAGTCCTCTCCGTTTTTTCATATTGTAAGCATAATCTTCCATAATTTTTGCTAATTCTTCGGTAAGTATGCTTTTCAAGCTTATAATCTCTTATCAATAAAAACTGCGAAAACTGTCGCCAACAGGAAGCTTTGGAGACACACGTATTTGGAGATGATATATTCTCCGATTCTGCCTTTTTAATTTCTTTTTCGTTGGCCGCCTATTAATTTCGATATTATTGAATTATTTTATTTGAAAAAGGATGCGTTAATGGACGTCATTAACGCACTCTTTTTCATTAACGCACTCTTTTTCATTAACGCACTCTTTTTGTGATTTTGACATTTTGATATAGAGAATATACCAACATCATTATGGATATTTTCCGAGTTGTTTGAAGTCATTTTGATATGATATTTTGATATAAACAACCAGCTATAGTCATGAAAATAAAAATAAAACAATCACAGACTAACATCATACACTTTAATTAACAATTTTAATACATAATTATTTTTGGTTATTTATAAAAATATTCTTTATATTACAATTGTTCAAGTTTAAGCACGGAACAGATACATTGTTTGTGTTATGAACGTCATGACATTCTACGTCATTGGTGTGGAGTTGACATTATTATCTCCTGATAGTCTTTGTGGAAACGTGAATTTTGTCACAAAAAAAGAGTTTACGGTCAACGAAAAAATATTGTAATCAACTCATTTGTTAATGAGCAATTAATAAACTCAACTATAATAAACAATTTCGTTTATCAATCGCCTTCATTAACAAACTAGTTTAAATAACTATTAATGGATTATGTTCCAAATCTGTTTTTTTTTCTTCAGAAACACTCATTTTTGAACTGAGCTAATCTGAAGTTTTCTAACAAGAAGTAACACAATGACATTTTAACTAAATATCAGAACCGTGGTAGCAAAATTAACTTTGATCAACGCATCATGAAAAAATTTTGTCGCTGTGAAAATCACATGTGAATTTTGTCAAGACACTTTTTTCTCAGTAGAAAAAATGCCGTTATTATGATATTTTGCCAGTGAAAAACACTCTATTGAAATAGTCAAATATATATAACATATTGAAAATATCATTTTCTTAAAAATAGCTACATGCTACATTTGAAATAGGGCAATAAATATTTCAGAAACTTTTTGGGCACTTCACATTTTTTATTGTTATTTTCACACATAATATGCGTGGAGAAGTTAAGGAAAAATCTCAAAAATGCATATTATTATTAAAAAAAGTGCTTTTTAAAAGTAATGTTGCCTTAGAGCCGTATTACACAGCAAATAATTATGCCGAAAATTACTCTGAAATTTACCACGAAAATTTTGTCATAAATTTCTCCTAAAATTTTAAAACATTTTCTTAAAATCTGTATTACACAGGCAATAAATCTTCCAAACATTTTCGGAGTAATTCATACGATACTCATGCGCAGTCGGGTTATTTTGTCACAGCTGATGTATGCAAACAGTAAACAAACATACTTTCATTAACCTAATTTTATTTATTTTCAATAATAAGATTTATTTTCTTCTCAAAAATAGTGAACAAGAAAGAACTTGTAATGTTAGATGCTGCAGAAATTTGTTGTTTGTTCGTTTATAAAATATCTAAAAGCAAATTAGTGAGTGTAATGTCAAACAATACGATTATGTGGTTCTGCGCCTATTCTCGCGCACTTTATGCAATTTTGTCTAGAGAATATAGAACATGTTTTATATTTTTACTCCGAAAATTTTCTCAAGAATTTTTGGTCGAGTCATACAGCATTTTTTATTGACGAAAATTTTCGTGGTAAATTTCAGAGTAATTTTCGGCATAATTCTTTGATGTGTAATACATCTGTTTCTTATTAGTTATTTGCTACGTGCTTTATTTTATTGAAGGAAGAAAACCAGAAGTAGGGAACGAGCAAAATGCTTGGCCTAACTCAGTTGGGAACCTCTGGCTGTTATCAGATCTGTTTTTTCCTAGCATCCGAACAGAAAAAAAAAGAGAAAGAGAATAAATGAAACTCAATGGTCTAATAATAATTAGTAATGCCTAAAAAGGCTTAATTCATGTAAATATGTCAATATTAGAACTATATATTAGAACCGGTACAATATATAATTATTTCCTTGAATTTTACTTTAACTTTAAAGCCTCAACGTGTACACGTGGAGTTTACATCCACTTTACTAATAACCCTTAACTAATCTAATAAAATATTAACTCGTTTATTTTACCATTCTAACAGGTTTAGAGAACCGTAAATTAAAGAAAGTGTTAGGGTCCTTTTTACCATTAAAACCCGAATAAAGCAATAATAGGTATAACCACGGTAGAAATAGAATGAAATTTGCACAAAACAGAAATTATTTGATTTTCTGGATGTAGATACTTAGGACGATCCCTGGACGGTATCTGTAGCCACGGCGAATTTCCCAACTAATAAATTTAATTTCGTAGTAGTTAATTTGGATTTTAGCCGCGTAAATCAACCCAACAATTTAATGAAAAACGATTGTATTAACTAGAAGAAAATATCAATAATTATATGTGAACTTTACCTCTGGAAATGAGGGTTTTTTTCCTTAACAAAAACCAAACTGGAACTTATTCGATAGATGAATCCCTACTAAGAGTATAATTAGCGTGCAGAACACGGCCTAAATTATTTAAATAACCTAGTGGTTCATTAATCCAATTTCTTGAATGTGCAACTCGGCAACACAAAATTTACATGAGACCACTACTTTGCTAACCGAATCTTCCAAACACCAAAGAGAAAAAGCAAAATTCGGTATGTACAGTTTACTATCAATCCTAGATAAAAATTTTGGCAATAAATTAAACGACTACAATGGACTTGGTCGGACATCTATGTTTTAATTTATTTATTATCATTTTAATTTACACGGTAGCTATTTTAAAATTTTTGCAAAGAGGTAATAGTTAAAGAAGGTGGCTGTCGAACAGCCGCCATAGGCGTATTATTTAATTTTATTTTTGGGTTACGGTAAATAAAGAACAATTAATTTAATTAAAAAAAATAATAAAAGGGTAAAACAAAAGTCTACGTAACATATTATCCAAATTTTCATTGCAGTTTGTATTCAGATTGTTATATAGTCATCGTGAAATTGATCACACAACTTGACAAAAAAAAGAAAAATGAATACCTAATATGCTATTAATGCGAAAAACTTCCTGGCCTATTGTAAATTTGGTATTTTAGATCCATCCGGTATTTCTCAGCCTTGACCAATCCAGTATATTGAACAATTCTCACTTCAAGACACCTCCTTAATTTCTTTGTTTATAACAAAATGGAGGCGAATGATGACGCTAGTAGAGGGCAATGACATTGTAATTTTCAACCATGAGCTTGTCCCTGAATCTACAATAGCGCGACTCCGTTCAAATCGTGAGATTGTTTTTAATTAATCGTCTTATCTAACTAAATAATGCAAATTTTTTTCGGTTGCGTAATGCTCTCTCACAACTCGTGCATCCATAATTAAACCCATGGATATGCCTGCACGTCTTGTTAGATAATATCGTGTGTATTGTGAGAAATATTTTAAGGGAATCAAAATGTATTAATTTTTTTATTTAACAAAATTCACGCCTTTGTAATGTTTATTGAAGAAGTTTTATTTTGTATTTTTCCCAGTATTGTTTTTTACAGTTCTTATTGTTCTAGGTGGCTATTTTTTAAGAATTCTAAAATACAACGGAAATTAACTAAAGTATGGTTGAACTTCACAACCAAAGCTGCATATGATAATCTGACCTTATTACTTGTTAAAATATCCATCAAACTTACATTCAGTAACAAAATAATCGCTTTGATAAATAAATTACTCAATTTATAATAACAAAAAAAGTCGGGCTTTACCAACTTTTTAAAGTCCTTTAAGTAATTTTAGATGTGATTAATTTTAGGCGGCAATATTAAATCGATAGAACAATTGAATTAAATAAATTTTTTGTACATTTTTTTAATATTTGTTGATATGACAGAACCGGGTCGAAATAGGTTATTTCGCCTCTGCCACTCAATTTTATTGTTCGAACCTAGATTCTAATTTCTATGATCCCATTCAGTTTTTATTTGATTGAAGGCCGAAATACCTACTCGATGGTGAATGAATGAACTATACCTTTATTTTGAAAGAGTTCCTTTATATCTATGGGTAAATTCGGCAAAATCAAGTAATCGAAAAACGACTGGTCGGCAAAAGAATGTACTAGATTTTGAAAAGGATGCTTAAAGTTTCCGATATTTCCATCCAGATTAAATTTTGATGTTCCTTCTTTACTTCTACTTTAGAGAACTCTTAGCTTCCTTAGACCACTTCACCTATTCAATAAATATTCCATAATTATACATCTCGCCCACATTTATCCGGTTTAAACGGAAATTAATTGGCGGATGAGATGCCCGTCCAGTTTAATCTTCTATGAAAAAAAATCTCTGGAAGTTACCGAACACAAGTCACACTACCACTATACCAACACCAATTTCAAAACTGAGTCTCTGGTCTCTGAAGGTGATAAATTGGTTATCGAAACGTGCGTCAGATAGTGTAAAATGTTTAGCGACAGTGTTCGTGTAGTGGGTTCATGTAGCTGGTTTAACCAATAGGTAGACATTAGAGGAATATTGCATCATTTATCGGCCAACAAAGCCAAGTGTTTATGGGCTTCTTAGTGCCATTTTATACATGAGAATATGGACAATTTTTTTCTGTAGGGGTGTGAGTATAATAAATTTGCCCAGATGTTTTTTATATGCTCAACTATTCATACCAGAAATTAATTACTTCATATGTTTGTTATTTCCAATTTATTTCAAATATTTGCTGCCACAGACTAAATCCTTCTGTTTATTAGGTAGTGCTATTAATTTACATTCCACTTGATTAATCGAAAGTCAAAGTTCGTCCGGTAAATTATGAATCTCTTCTCTCTCGAATAAGAAGGAAGAAGCAATCACTGGCGCATTAAGATTAACGGGTAAATGTCCTTGTGACGCATACTTACATACCCGCTAAACGAAATCAAAATTTGAATAAAAGTACTCTGGGTTAACGGCTCTCCATTACTTTCTGAATGCCGTTATCCCACTGGTGAGGCGTTGTTAGGCCAGATATTGTAAAGGTATATATGTGTTAGCCGAGCAAGCCGCTATAGAATTCCGCAATAAAACGCCCTGTCTTTCTTTATTTCTTCGTTGGAATCTTCGTCTTTCGCCTTCGTTTGCAGTAGTTTTTTGCGTATACAGGGTCTAGTTACTATCTCTTAATTTCAATAAACTTTAATAAACAAGTTATTTGCAGCAAATATGATTGAGGAATTATTGCTTTCTTAAAATATAGGAGGCGTAGTGTCACAACTAACAATATATAGTAAACTATACAAGTGAATACGATGAATTAATTCCAATAACTATATCGGTGCCAACAATGAACGTAAATAGAAGAGTAAATAGATGTATTATCTGATGCCAACATGAACAATGTCAAAGGTAATAATCATCCAATCAATTTTTTGTGGTTCCTCAATATATGTCCTTTAATACTTATTATATAATTGAGACAGATGTATATAAAGCGATTTATTTAATCTTTGATGATATACAAAACTTCATTTATACATGATAGTCCAAGAGCTAGAGTTACATAAAACAGTATGTACACGGCAGTTGAGTTAATAAATGATTGTAAATCATCATCGCGAAATGGCTATTCTGCCAGTTTCGATAGGCCGGATATGTAAATGGCGGCCAGTTTTCCACGTCGGAAAAACCTGCCTGAAAAACCGATGAGGTACACGCGTGAAATTTTTTTCAGGCATTGTTGAGACCTTGACTAAGAGCGGTGTAACAGTGGCAGAAAGTTAGCAGGTCGGAAAACCCTCGGCAGAAATGATTCAAAGTCGTGGAAAATTCCGATGAAAAAACCGATAAGGTACAAGTGAAAAACTTTTTTCCGTACATTTTTTGGACCTCAAGGAAGAGCGGTGCGATAGTGGCAGAAAAGTAGCAGGTCGGAAAACCCTCGGCAGAAATGATTCAAAGTCGTGGAAAATTCCGATGAAAAAACCAATAAGGTACAAGTGAAAAACTTTTTTCCGTACATTTTTTGGACCTCAAGGAAGAGCGGTGCGATAGTGGCAGAAAAGTAGCAGGTCGGAAAACCCTTGGCAGAAGGAACTAAAAGTCATGGAAAACAGCCTGTAGTGTCAAAAGGGAAATTTAATAAGGTACATGTGCAAAACTTTTTTCCAGACATTGCTTAGGATTGATTTTGAGTTTTCAATTTTTCCGATTTTTTCTAATTTCTGCGGAGGGTTTTCCGGCCTGAAAAACGTCTGCCCTTATCACAGTGTTCTAAGTTGAGGGCTAAGCAATGCCTTGAAAAAAGTTTTGATTGTGTACCTTATTAAATTTCCCGTTGACGGTACAGGTTGTTTTCCAAGACTTTTAGATCCTTCTGCCGAGGATTTTCCGACCTGCTACTTTTTTGCCACTATCGCACCGCTCTTCCTTGAGGCCCAAAGAATGTACGGAAAAAAGTTTTTCACGTGTACCTTATCGGTTTTTTCATGGTAATTTTCCACGACTTTGAATCATTTCTGCCGAGGGTTTTCCGACCTGCTAACTTTCTGCCACTGTTATACCGCTCTTAGTCAAGGTCTCAGCAATGCCTGAAAAAAATTTCACGCGTGTACTTTATCGGTTTTTCGGGCAGATTTTTCCGACGTGGAAAACTGGCCGCCATTTACATATCCGGCCTATCGAAACTGGCAGAATAGCCATTTCGCGATGGGTTAATGTTTTTACAATCATTTATTAACTCAACTGTCGTGTACCTTGTGTACCTGTCGATACTGTTTTATGTAGCTAGCGCTCCGACTATGAGTGGATACTTATAAACAGGATATCAATCTGAAAGTTTCTGTAATTGAGCGTTTTTCAGTAAGTGTGCCAACACCGCTCATATTAAATGTTTACGTTTGTTGACAGATCTTTGTTTCGAATTTGACCAACTTTTGTATGGCTGTTGTGTTCATCTGTGTTAGATATCGTGAAAAAATATAAATGTAAAACAGTCAATAATACTTTATTTATTCGTTATATTATACTTACAAAATGGTGAATCATTGTGTAGTATGCAAAAGAAAATGTATAAATAAATAGTGGTGTTTACAATGCATCGCTTTACAGATAAGCAAAAAGTTCTGAAACTACCAGTGTCGTATCATTTGATATCTAATACTATTTACTCATTCTAATGAGAATAAGAATTTTTGGTGTTAATTTAAGTAAATATTTGGGTTCCTCGAGATGTAAATCAGCTTCAACGATGGAAAAATATCATTCGAGAAGAGAATATTCCGAAGGAAGCTAGACTATGCTCTAGCCATTCCATTTCAAGTGATATAGTGGTTGGGCCAGGTGAAATGTAATAGAGCAGGAGCAGAGTCTGCATCCAATCTGGTCGATGACAACTAAAATTTATTTCTCGATGATTACTTCTATTATATTACCACTCGAAAATATTAATATTATTATTCATTCAATTTAAACCTTTCCGCACACAGCACGGCACTGTTGTTCGAATCTGAGACCTTCGCTGTGTGTATTGTTATCCTTATTTTGGAATGAAAGAATCGATTTCGATGTTGGTTACAAACATAGTGTGTTGTCAGTATAGCAGGTTATTCATTTAGTCGGTTTAATGATCGAAGAACTGTTTAAATTCATTTTTGTTAATTTGTTAAAACCACGTTAAATTGACGTGCAAATAAATGAGTATTGCCTCGTGTGAAAATGAACAGGCAGTTCTCAAAGAGCGCAAATGGTTCGATAATAAGCGTAACTCTTTTTAGTTTGTCTCAATGAACGAGATTTTAAATAATCTTGATAAATCATTGAACGTGAAACTGTACGTAGTTGATTTAGTTATTTACATTAAAGGCTAAAATATAAACTACCTGATGCTCTCATGCAGCAACATATTTGACATCTTGAAATCTTTCCTAGCTATACAATTCAGGAGCAGTTATAGAATTATTATGGGTACCGTCACACACACAGTAATAGAGGGAAGTGAGCAAGCTGATGCAATGATTTACTTAAAACTTGCGTAATAGTAAAATCACATTTAACATTTTATATTACTTAGCAAATTCGTAGTTATGTACAATTTATCAAAAAAACAAGGAAGATATTTTTGTAAATTTGATAATTTCGAAAATATTTAAATAAATATTATGTTCATTGACCCATGCCTTTTGTTTATGCAACAATTTGGTAATCGCAATTATTCACCAAGCATATAATCATGTATCTATCAACATGTTATTACTCGGCAATTAAAACATTATGGTAATTCTGTTATAAATTATATACCCTTAAATCAATTTGTTTATTAACTATTATACAAACCAAACAGTTAATATTTAACTAATTAGGTAGTGTTAAATCGATTAAATATCCTTTTACATACCTAATCCAGTCAGTTGGTATCTTAAATTCTACCATAACCTTTAACTATCGACGATGAGTCTCTTGTTCGAAATAAAAATATATTTCTTTTTTGCCTATAATTTTCAAAATGTATCTAATACAGGGAATAAGTTTCGTGAATCGTTAACTAAAATTTAAAATACCTAAATACAAATTTTCCCTTACTTTGTTAGTGAAATACATGCTGATAAAGGGTGCAAATGAAATATACATTTTAGAGACCTATTTTTAGTTGCTTTTTTTTGTGTTAAGTTCATTTGGATGGAACCGTAGTGCTGAACTCTAAGAGATTTTCAAAGTCAAGATGGGTATTCGTCATATATGGGTTAACCTTCTTTGGATCATGTCCTACACATGATGAATAAGATTCATGCCCGGCGATTGAGGAGGTGATGGCAGAACATGCTTTTTTTCATCAGCCAGCCTACTGGTCACTCTCTGACCAATATGTTGTCATGCTTGTGCAGATACTTGGACAATCTAAAAGTTGTTAAATGTATCGATCCTGAGTCATAGCTCCATTCAAGCAAACGAGGTTCGTTTTATAGTGAAGAATAATATAGCTCCAAACAGTCCAAACGATGACGGTGTCTACTCTTTACGTATGGACTTCTGATAGTCTCCATTTCACCGTTTTCACGCCAAACGCTACTCTGTTGCTATCTGGGCGAAATCCATACCTAGACTCATCCATGAGATGAACGCTACCCACTCAATTGTGATTACATCCATCCATATGTTCCCTATACCATTTTGAGCAGTATAATTTTTTACCTTTAACTTTATTTCGTTTTTTGTTTCCAGTCTGTTTGCTAATATTTCACTTTATTTCACCAATTTATATTTATTTACAATGCAATTCCCTACAGTAATTCAATAATTCAGTGCAATTTTCCACTGTATTAGTTTTATTAAAATCGTTAACTACCTACTAACATAAGCTATCCCGAAACTGGGTAACTGAATATCACATGAAGCTGAAGAATTGTAATCATAGATGGTACATAATAATAGGTAACCCATCCCAATAGAAGCAAAAGAGTAAGTTAAATTTACAGAAGTTTTTCTGGTGTGACATCAGAACTGTTGACGTTATGTTATTCTGGCGTGACATGAGAATTGTCCAATATAAAGACCGGCTCAGTACGCGAGTTCACAGTTCTGAGTAAATATATGCTATTAATTTTTGTTTTCATATAACCTGCATTGAAAATGCGAGTTTCAATGCCTGTTGATCCAACAGAAACTAGTCAATTTCAGACCAATGCTACTGTTGTCGGGCAGGAATCAATCATTTTCTTCCCCAGAGAAGGAATCGATCATTTTCTGCCCGCACAATGAAGTTGCAGCTTTACTTTCGATCATGTCAGAGTATTTTTTGTTTATTTCAACCATGTATAATTGTCATTCTAACCCGGATATCTGTCATTTTAACTAAACTGCCAGATATTATATTCTTGCAACTAAAATAAATAAGCATACAATCAATATGGATACAGCAATTGAAAGTACACCACATCTTACTGACAAAGCAAAAGCTGCAAATTTGGATTTATTACCTACCAAAAAAATCTAAAGCAAAATATCTAAGTACTTCGACAAATTTGTTAATTAGTAAGAATCCGAAGGAGCTACATCATGCAGATTAATATGAAAAATATTGTGTGACGCGGGATGAAACACGATTTTAGACCTCGGATGATGCCAGCCCTCGTTTCGCTCCACCCTAGCCCGAAATCGTATTGTTTCACCTCTAGTCACACGATATGTTATTGGAATAAGGGTAGCTTTAGGGCAAAATTATTCACAGAACTGAAAAAAAAACAAGTAATTTAATTTAAAAGTAAACTACCATACACTAGTAATAGCTAGTAGATTTAAATGTAAATAGTGGAATGTGTTATTTATTGATTTTATTCAAGAACTATATAGTGAACGGCTAAATTATGGAATATTATCATTATTTCGAGAACCGTCGAGTTTTAAGGGAAATACCGAAACAGGTCGACACCTCATTTGAACGAGAATTTAATTCTCTATTTAACGACATTACATTTGTTTTAACTAAAATATTTTTTAAGGGTACGAAAACAATGTTTTTTTATTTAAATTCAACCAAATTACAATTAATGCTTGAATCCATGACTTTCTGAAATACTTAAAAAAGCAAAAATAAGTAAAAATAATAATGGACACAAAAAGTTCTCTCATAAACACTGAAACTTTTTGTCATATGTTAATTCAAGCAAGTGTTAGTGGCATAGTTACTGTAATATTTATTGTCGTAAATGTTTTGATTTTGTGAATTGTTATCAGTTGTCAATTGTAATTTTTACTTTTGAATGGTGAATTATGGCTCACCTAAATGAATCACAGCGCATAGAAATATTAATCCTTAGCGGATGCGGAGATAAAAAAAGAACACAGAACGAGGTATGCAATTTATTCAACGCAAAATATCCCGACAGACCCATCAGCCAATCAACAGTAAGTAAAATAGTCCGAAAATTTGGAGAAACTGGGCACGTTAAACATATTCCAAACGCTGGGCGTCCTAAAATTGAAGACAATGTGAAACTTGATATTTTATTAAATGTACATGACAATCCTCACAGTAGTTCAACACAAATGGGTGAATATGATGGAGTTTCCCAAAGATCGGTATTACATATTTAAAAAAAAGAAAAATACCATCCCTATAAAATTCAACTACATCAGGAATTAAACGACGACGATCCCGACGATCGCCGGCTTCAATTTTCTGAAATTATGCAGGATTTGTGTATCCCCAATCCACTTTTCATCAATCAAATCCTTTTTTCCGATGAAGCAACATTTTTTATACATGGTACCGTGAATCGTCAAAATTGCAGATATTGGAGTCAAGAAAACCCGTATTGGATGACTGAGGCACACACGCAATATCCTCAGAAAGTGAATGTATGGGCAGGGATCATAAATGACAGAATCATTGGCCCTTTTTTCTTTGAAGAAAATCTAACAGGAAGACGCTATTGACCTTTTTTGAGAAATCAACTTATACCTGTCCTTGCTAACATGTATCCAAATGCCAATAATCCAAATTTACCTAGTGAAAATATCTGGTTTCAACAAGATGGATCCCTTCCGCATTACGCACGTGAAGTACGTCTATTTTTAAATAATTCCTTTCCCGGAAGGTGGATCGGAAGACCAGGTTTTATAGAGTGGCCAGCAAGGTCGCCAGATCTAACACCTCTAGACTTTTTCCTGTGGGGTTACATAAAATCAAAAGTTTATGTCAATAGACTCCAAAACTTACAGGACTTGAAAGATGGAATTAGGCATGAAATGAGTCTAATTACTCCAAAAGTCATCCGCAATGTACTTGATGAATGTGTCCGTAGATTCGCATATTGTCAAGAAACCGATGGATGGCATTTCGAACATTTAATTTAAAATAACTGTTATGCATAATTTGGTTACTTTAAAGTACATTATTAATTAAATCATTAGTTGTAATTTGGTAGAATTTAAATTAAAAAAATTATTTTCGTACGCGTACCCTTAAAAAAATATTTTAGTTAAAAATGTAATGTCGTTAAATAGAGAATTAAATTCTCATTCAAATGAGGTGTCACATTATAACGATTTCTATTTAAAAAAATTAACGTTACGTCACCGGTGACGTCATCCCTACTACATGTACGTTATAACATGGGTATTTTACAACAAAAATCGACCTGTTTAGGTATTTCCCTTAAAACTTGACGGTTCTCGAAATAATGATAATATTCCATAATTTAGCCGTTCACTGTAGAAGGATTCCACGTAGTAGTTGAAACTAAAATAATTAATACCGCAATTGAAACTGAAAATATAAAACACTGTATCATAATACGTCATTTTCGTAAACAGTTTCTAGATTGGACCTGACAAGTTATTTGGAATTCTGCTCATATTCAAATTTAAAATTGTTAATGCAATATAAATTCCTTGCATGCTTCTTCACTGTTGTAGTTCCGTTATTCGGCTTGAAATTAGGACAGTGTATCTTCACTTAAAGACACTCAACGAAACCCAAGGTCTTTAGTCGGTTTCATTATACAACGGTTTTCTTTTGCGTGCCTATAGGGGATTAGATCATTAATTTCATTTTTAAAAATTGAAATGGCTTCGAAACTAGGAGTTAATACATTATTTAAGTTTTCTTTATGTCTTTATAATTGGAGATCATATGGAATTTTAAATGAGACCTAAAACTTAAAAATTACTTTGACCGAGTATTTACCTTTAATGAATTAATGTGTTAAAGATTGCAATAGATTTGCAAAAAAGTCTAAGACCAATGAGTTATTTTTTTCTGTTGTTCTTAATATGCCAAGAAACTAAATCTAAGAGTCGGAATTCACACAATATGAAAGTGTGCCTAGTTCAATATTTATCAAAGATATAGAAGACAAATAATTATCATTTCGGATAGACCAGCAGCCATTGAAGCTCAGTTCTTGCCTAATCAGTTCTAAAATGATATGAGAATGCCTAAGAAAACTCAATAAACTAGGCGAGAATAACATCTTCACCTTACTGTGGGTTCCAGGACACATTGGAAAATAAGGAAATTAAATACCAGATGAACTAACAAAGAGAGGGGCTGAAAGACCTTTTTGGGAGCTGGAGCCTTTTTGCGGTATTAGCTCCAATCTTATATTGGAAGAAATATACAACGCCGAGAAGAGAAGATTTGACCATTGGAAAGATCTAGTATGGTTAAGACAATCAAAGATACTCCTGGAAAACAAACTACAACCCGGTGAGAACAAAAGAATGCCCAAGCTGGAGTAAGAATAAGAGTTTTGACAGATGTCCTGACAGGACAGTGCCACCTGAATAGGCACCTCAAAAAGCTCAAACAAGTGGTGCAAGAAGAATAAATATTCTGTGGAATGCAAGAAGAAGCCTCCATTCACATTCTTGCGAAATGCATAGCAATACAGAATCCTAGAGCACAACACTAGGATAGAAGAGGGAAACCCACCTCAACTGAAGCCTTTGGATATCCTAAAATTTCTTCGGCAAAAGTCTAAAGGAACTATTCTAATTGCAATGTAGAGAGCGAAAAAGTCCTGTGATAATTGCACTGTAGACCGATAATTGCACAGTTCATATCCATGGAAATTCCATTGTACACTTTGAAAATCAGCGACAATTTATAAAAGGTCAGTGTGACAAATAATGTCGGGCTTCATTACCAGCTATTGAAGAAAATGTGTTGGAAAACGAAACAAATAACACAAAACAGAACAGAAAATACGTGTGTCGTCAGTTTATGAGCTTCTGAGCTGATAAAAACTATACTTTTGATGGAAAAACACGAATTAATGTTCTGGCAAAAATTCTAACGAACTGGGCCTTCAATATGCGTACCTACGCAGAATGGCGATAAGTACAAAGAAATTACTGTTAAAACTATTTGGAACGTAACCGCTAAATTACTAATGGAAAAATATTTCACTGAATATAACATCAATTTTAACCCTTTCACTGATATTGAGTTCAAGCAGCCAGAGAAGCGAAAAATGCCAAGAGAAAACAACTACGAACAGATCTAGAGAAGAGAAAGGAAAGTGCAGTTTTTCTGTACGATGAATTCCAAAATATGGTTCGTGGTTGTGGCGAAAACACCCCAGATGGTTTGCAGAAGAAGGTATTTTTTGTTTTTGCTTTTGAATTAGCTAGGCGTGGTGGAGAAGGCCACAAGTGCATAATTTCGTACTTTAAAGAAGAAGAAAATAACGTAGGTGGAAAAACATGAAGGATTACTCACGATACTGTGTTTACTAAGACGACGCAAGTAGGGGAAAAACCATGCGCTTAATTGAAATGGCTAATAAATAATAAAATCAACCTTGATTTGTGTCCAATTCGACTGTACAAAGAATTCCTAGAAAAGCGCTCTGGAATAAAAACAAAACGACTCTTTCTCACTGAAAAATCCCGCTTAGAAGTTGAACAGAAAGTGCTATAAAGATGTTCCTGCTGGACGAAATACAGTAAGCAAATGGACTGTTCTACAAGCCAAAGCTTCTGGTTCAAATACAGAGAATATCAAGCTTACTAACAATTCGTTACGAGCTACGGCCATCTTCAATCTCGCAAAAAGGGGGTGGGTGAGCTGCACCCACAAAAAAATCAGGGCTATTCAAATTCAAAATCAATAACGCCATATCTGCAAATGGATGAAGATCACCATGAAGGAATAGTAAAAAAATGCGTGGCAATGACGTAGGCAGAGCATTCTCAAACATCTTCTTCAGCCGTTAATGCATGAAATATATTAAAACAAACGTATTTCTGCGTCTCTTCTATTCAGTTACGGGATGGTTATTGATGACAAGCTAAGAATTTATAAATTAATAGCGTCAGTTTGAAAAGTTGACAGTTTATTCGGAAAATATTCTTTTTCTACAATCATTAATAAAAGTGATGTTTTTTTAATCGATTTTCGTACATAAAATATGAATTTGTTAAGCAGTTTTAAAAACTGACATTAGAGTGAGATAAAGTGACATCAAGGTCAGATAAAGTGACATTAGGGTGAGATAATAGTATGTTATTCAACAAGCATATAATGATGGCTATTATTCACGAAGGTGCGTTTATGTCGCGAGCCGCAGGCGAGTGACATAAACACCTAAGTGAATATTAGCCATTATATGCGAGTAGAATACGATATTTTGTCCACCACTATTACATTTAAATTCAGTTTAATAAATTAAAACTCTTGCTATATAATCTTTATTAGTCAATAGTTATCTTTTACATTAGTGCCTAATTAGGCTAAACAAACTATTTATATCATATGCAAGCATACAATTAATAGCGCGACCTGGTCGCTCTGCCGGTGGTCTGGCTCCGTTTGCCTAGTAGGTATACTTCTTCTCCCTCCATTACGGCTCCTTGCTGCATTGCATCATCCGCTTATTCTCATGTTTTATGATCTATAATAGATCCGATCGAACCTAACAGTTAACATTCCCTCAGAAGTTTAGATGTTATACCCCTGAAAAGCTGTTGAAAAACTGGGTCACATATTTATGGAATCTGATCTATTCTAAATTAAAATCCGATTGTTACGTTTCTAAAATCTATGTACACCCATTTATTCCTCATTCATTCCTATGTACACCCCAATCACTCTCTCTCATCCACCTTCATTTGCCCTATAGTCTAATTACAATTCCTAGATATTATCATATATGTACAAAAGAGTGTTTGAAAAACACGTTCAAATTGACTGGAGCTGCATTGCGATGTTTGCGTGCAAGAGACTAGATCCTTTATGTCTGCCTGCGCGTTGTTTTTTAATTTTACTCTTTAGAGAGTCTGGTAGACAGTATTCAAAATACCTTCTTGCCAGCTCAAGAGTGTACGGTTTGAGGTATATCATTTTAGATTTCTGGTGAAGCCATGAAGTTCTGGGGAAATAATTTGGTCTTCTGCCTTTATATATTGCCATTCTGAGACATTTGTTCTGTACAACTCGCATACAGTTGAAGAGGAAGTCAGTGGTCGAGCAAAATACGGGATAACCGTAAATCAATGTTGGTCGTATAACATATACACATAGCCTTAGATGTTGTACCTGTCAATGTTCTGAACGAATCTATTATAAATCGTAAATGTATCAAGTTTTGTACTTGCCTTGAGAAGTTCTGTGTACAAGTCTGTTACGGCCCTGGTCATCTCGTTCAGATTAATGATCTCATTGAGTTTTGAGAACATTCGGTTGAGATGAAGCATCTTCTCCATATCATCGCCTTGATTTCTGGTGGTCGGTTGTGCTGGGGGAAGTGAGCTACCGTAAAAGTGGACAACTTTGCCTGCTTTTTTACACTTTTCCTTGAATGAAAATCGTACTTTACATTATGAGATATTGATAATTTTACTGTATGATGAATACTTATATGACGAATCAAATCATATAATCGTTTATAACAAGAAGAGATGATAGACCTATAAAAAAAATAAATGAAGGGTGGGCAAAGTTGTCCTAGATTTTTTCAACTTTGCCCAGCTATAACTTTATCACATAAATTCAATTAAGACCGCTTCCAGGGCAACTTTGCACACCCAGACAGTTTTTAAAAAGTTTGGGTTGACCGTAAGTACATAACATCAAAGAAAAGAAGCACCAATATTGAAAAATAAACGTCTATATTCGATAGTGCCTTATTTTAAGATATCAGGTACAGGTTGAGATCAGAAATATTTCCATAACATGTTCTATGTTAAAAATAAACTTAAAATTATTATAGCAGGTACCAAAATAGAACTAAAAACGAACTCGAAAATAATTCAACAAATAACAAAAAGAGAATATTCTCACAAGTTGAACATGTTTAAGTTCTCTTTAAATAAAAAATTCCCTCTATTACTACGGAAACATCCTCGACTTCTGGAAATATATATCCTAGGCTAGTGTTAGCAGCTTTTCTCATAAACTTAACAGCATACGATTCTTCTAAACTATATTGGTCATCATCTTTGGTTTCAGTCACTTTTCCTATGAAATATTTCACAGTCTTCTTGGTTGAAAATTGTACAACTACGTATGAGTCTTTCTTTATTTCGTCTGGTTCAAAATGGGCAATACTTTCATCAGTATGTGTAGAGACAACTTCCATGTTTCTATTTCCATCCTGTTCACTCGTACTTGGCACCGGCATTATTTCTTCATTCATTTCCATGTCACTGTGGTCCGACGAGTTATCAGAGACAGCTTCATTAGTGCCATTCGTTTCTTCATATGTCAAGGAACAACCAGCCTGAACTTTTAATGTCTTTTTAGCCCCTTCCTTCAGCGGTTCGTCAGGTTTACGTTGATTTTTCAGATATTCCAAAAACGATTCATCAATTTTCCCTCTCACTCTTTTTTCAAATCGTTGGTTTGGTATTTTTTTATAAACTTCATCGGGTTCAAACGGATAAATTCCGCAAGCTCTGAATCCACTTTGATATTTTTTTTCAGAATTACATTCCATTTTGTCCATCAACTTGCTCAATAGTTGGGGAAATATACATTTGTCAATACAATTGAGTTTTGGCTGTTTCAATTTTATGTCATTCAATATAGTGCGCCAAGCAGCTTTCAGTGGCCGGAAAAAGCTTACGTCCAACGGCTGCGTCAGATGCGTCGTGTTAGGTGGTAATAATACAAAACGTATATTATTTCTTTGACACTGTTGAAGCACATCAATATTTATGTGTGACGAGAGGTTGTCGCCAATTATAACTTTCGGTCCTTCTGTCTTTTTTGCCCAAGGAAGCACGATTTTTGTAAACCAATCCTGAAATGTAGGGGCTTCAAACCACCCAGATTTTGTTCTGTTATAAACAGTCTTGGGAGGCCCTCCTGATATCCATCGATCGTACAAACGTTCTGCCTTGTACACAACGTATAATGGTAGCATTTCGCCTGTTGCAGAAGCAGAAAACATCAAAGATATTGCAGATTTTGAGAAATTTTTATACCTCTCTGGGTATTTCGTTCCTTTGAAAAATATACATTTTCTCGATCCCGGGTTGTCACTCAAGTTGTTCTCGTCATAATTCAAAATGGAAGCGGGATTGACACCTTCCAGTGTGCGCTGGAGATTCTGGAAGTAAAGTTCCATGTCTTCTTCGGCGACCTCTGTCCTATTCCTTTTTAAATTTTGGCAGTGTCGTTTGGTTAGCATAGTTTTATACCGGGTGATAAATTGTTCTACCCATGCAGGTCCTGGTAAATTATCAGTAAAATATGAAGCAATTGTTCCTCTTTTGTCTAAATACTCTTTGACAATCATGCAAAGTTCTAATTGGCAAAGAGGAGCTCCAAGCTCCAAACATTTCTGAAAAATTAATATAGTTCCCATGTGATTCTCGTATTTTCGATTATCTTCACATGTCGATTAAGATAGACGAGTGTTATAGATGGCGGAGTAATGATCAGGAAGAGTGGTCTACCTTTCGTATTCATACGATATACCTCTTTAGGAGTGATTTGGTATATCTTTTTTAGGTCATCACTAATGTCAATCGTTTCAACGTCGTTAGCAAGGCCTCTTAACACAAAATCATGAGATTTATCGTCCTTTTTCGAGTACGTATGGAAAGGCATTTTTTTGTCCGTTAGCTTGTTCTTCAGATTTTTGTGGTCAACGTCGTCATGAGTGAATACAACAACAAACTTGTTGTATTTCATTTCAAATTTGCCTTTTATGTCTTGTTTGAGCAGTTGAACGATGCCCTTATGGCCGGTGACTTGTCCATCAATAACAATAGGGGGTCAAGATCGTTGCGTTGTGTTTTCATCCTTTCCTTTTTTGTTCTGCGAAGCTTTAGTGGTGTTAGGCGTGGGCTGACTGGTGTTGGCCGTAGAGTCAGGATTTTTAACAGTTTTGCTTCTAGTCTTCCTCCTTTTTCTTTTCTTTTCCACCTGTTCATCCTCCGACTGTTGGACAGTTTCATCGACTTCCTCTTCGGAGAGCGATTCATAGGCGTTTTCAGTATGTAATGTAATGTAATGGTGGTTGTTTTGGTGGAGTGTTTGGCTATTAGTTGAGCGTAAGAGACTGTTTTCTTCGGTCTCACAAATGTGTCGGTCTCCATATCTTCTTGGTCCGACTGAGCTTTGTCGACTGTAATTTCATCCAATGTTTCTTCGAAATTCATCACCTTGCCGATAATTTTCTTATTTGTAGTTGACAACCAATTGTATTGTGAGACAAATGAATCTTCGTCATTCTCGACGGTTTTGTTAACCAGCGACGACGGTCTGAATTTCATCACTGCCACTTGGTTTTGCTCCTTTTCTATACTCTTTTTCATTTTCTCGCTCTCTTCTACTTCGTCACTCCAGTTCGGTGATGCGCTGTGGATTAGAGGCTGGGTGACAAGTTGAACGTTCACGATGTTTGCAGGTCCTTCTGTAGAAGAAGTGTCTTTGGGGTTATCGTCCATGGAGGTTGGTGTGCTTTCTATACACTTTTCATTTGTTATTGGAAAAGTGAGTAGAATATCCTTTTCCTGGGCAATACCCGGGGGATTGGTGGTCAAAGTCTCATGGGAATGGGTCGAAATTTCTGGCCTCGCAGAGTTTTCTGAGCACTTTTTAGAGCTTTCCATGCAGTTTTTAATGTTTTCTATACAGTTTTTGTAGCTTTATGTACAGTTTTATAGTCGAAGTGTGTTATTTTGCAAATGTCTGTTTTATAAATTTATTTTGATTATTAGTTGAATGGGGTCGTGGTCAGATGAGAGCTCGTTTAAAGTTCTCATCCTTTGTAAATTGTTAACGTTTTTCCCGATTGCAATATCAAGTGTACTCGGAGTACCTCCTGAGAAAGGGTAAAAGGTTGGATGCGGAGTACAGAAAATATTGCAATCGGTATTTTCGCAGTACTTACGGAGAACATTTCCACTCGAATTTGACCGAGTGCAGTTAGCGTCCCAGTCGTGATGTTTGCAGTCCAACTAATAGGACCGTACTATGCTGCAGAAATAGGTTAATAAATACTTGCAAGAACATATAATCTTTATTGAACAATAATTTTCATTTATATTGGTACATTATTGGGATAAACAAACTATTTGTATTATATATGAAATATAATTAATAGTGCGACATGATCGCTACGCCGATGGTCTGGCTCCGTTTTCCCAATAGGCCACCTTCACTTCCCTCTATCGCGGCTCCTTGCTGTAGCGCATTATCCGCTTGTTGTGGTGTTTTATGACCTACAATAGATCCGATCGAACATAACAGTTGACGTTCCCTCAGAAGTTTGGTTGTTTTACCCCTGAAAAGCTATTGAAAAACAGGGTCACATATTTATGGAATCTGAACTAATCTAATTTAAAATCCTAATGAACTAATCTAATTTAAAATCCCAATATTGTTTATTAAAATCTATGTACACTCATTCATACCTCATTCAGTCTTATGTGCAATCCCATTCACTCTCTCTCTCTCAGCCGCGTTCATTTACACTACTATCTCACTACCCTGATTATTTTAATTATATGCAAATGTACAAATATGTACAAGAGAGAAAAAAAAAAGAAAAGAAAAGATGAACTATATACAGTCGTTTATAAAGACTGGAGCTGCATTGAGATGCTTGCATGCAGGAGACTATATCCCATATGTCTTCCTGCGCGTTGTTTTTTTATACTGTTTCTTAAGGAATTTGGTAGACAGTAGTTGTAGTATCTTACTGCTAGCTTAGTAAGGTAGGGTTTCAGATACTCCATTCCTGCTTTTTTGTGTAGCCAAGAGTTTTTTGGAAAATAATTAACTCTGGTTCCTTTGTATACTGCCATTCTAAGGCATTTATTCTGCACAACTTGCATACGATTGAATAGAACTTCAGTGGTCGAACAAAAGATTGGGTAACCGTATGTTAATATTGGTCGAGTAACCTGTCTGTATAGCAATAACTTGTTGCTCACCGATAGACGGCTATTGCGACAAGTTAGTGGGTATAAAGTTTTCATACTTAATTTGGCCTTCTGAATTCTATCATTTATATGCAAATTGTGCAGAGTGTTTGTCTGGATTATATATCCGAGATATTTAATTGAGGTTTGCGGTTCAATTTGTTCATTTGAAATAACTAGCTTTCTCTTTAAACTGGTATTTTTGCGGAATTGCCCTCTTAGGACCATATACTTGGTTTTGGAAGTGTTGAGCTGCAGCTTGTTCCTAATCAGGTACGGGATGATTCTAAAGTTTAAGTGCCATTCTATTCTTTTCAGAGCTAGATCCGCTGTTCTCGCTGTTTGTACTAAGCAAACATCATCCGCATACAGAGCCGTTAGATTAGCACTGCATAGGGGGAAGTCTGCCGTGAACAGCGAGTACAGGGTAGGAGAAATTACCGAGCCTTGCGGCACTCCTGCCTCCGTAGTATATGGTCCTATTTCGGCGTTACCAATTTTCATATGAAAGTTTCGGTTTGTTAAATATGAGTTCAAGAGTAATACTAAATAGCCCGGAATGCCGAGCTGCGTTAGCTTGAAAATTAGTCCAGGGAGCCAGACAGAGTCGAAGGCTTTCCTGATGTCGAGTGAGACTAATATAGAAGGGTGCTTATAGCGAAAGCCTTCCCTCGCGTAGTTGATCACTCTTATCAGTTGGGAAGGACAGCCGTGTTCCGCCCTGAATCCGAATTGCTCATCCGGAATAATTTTCAGGTCAGAAGCCGTCTTTTCCAGCCTATTTAGTATTACTTTATCGATAATTTTTGATAGGTTATTTAGAAGAGAGATTGGTCTGTAGTTCTCAATGCAGCTCCTGCCATGAGGTGTTTTGGGCACCGGAATCATATTGGCCGTTTTGAAAGGTTCTGGGTAGTAGCCTGTTTCCAGAATAAAATTAATTATTTTTACTAGAAGGGAGATAACCTTTGGTGGCAGATTTTTGATTAAGATATTATGAATACCGTCCCTCCCAGGTGCCGTTTTAATCCTGAGTTTGTTGATTATTATGTATAATTCTTTGTGCGACGTGGTTGACTTACTCGGAAGGCTATGTTTAATACTAGTAAGTTTGTTATATTCGTTTAGTATTTCAACATGTTCTGGATTGTTTGCTGCGTTATTAGTGAAATTAGATTGGAAATGCTCTCCGAAAGCTCTCGCTATTTCTTTTTGGTCTGTGATAGTAGTACCCTTATTGTCTATTTTGGTCACTCCGATTCTGTTTTTTTTAGTTTTATTCATAATTCCCCAGAGGTTGTTGTCTCCCTGTTTCAGATTTTCTAGATACTTATTCCAATTTTTGTTACGTAGTGCATTCGTTTCATTGTTTATTTGCTTTTGTAATTCCATCATTTGGTCTCTGTACCCTGGTTCCCTTGTTCTTTGCCAGTCTTTCCTTGCCTTATTTTTTTCTTTTATTTTATTCAGGATTTCGGTAGGTAGACTGTCTTTTTTATTGTGATGGATTATTTTTTTCGTAGTTTCGTTCCTTGCAGAGATTATTTGGTTTTGAAGTCTGATTAATATTGAATTAAGCTCGTCCTTAGATGTTATTTTGTCAATTAATTGTACGTTTTTGTTTAAGTATTTTCTAAAGAGTGACCAATTCGTAGTTTTATAGTCGAAGTGTGTCCTTTTGCAAATGTCTGTTTTGTGATTTGTTTTGATTAATAGTTGAATAGGGTCGTGGTCAGATGAAAGCTCGTTTAAAGTTCTCATCCTTTGTAAATTGTTAACGTTAACGTTCTTCCCGATTGCAATATCAAGTGTACTCGGAGTACCTCCTGAGAAAGGGTAAAAGGTTGGGTTCGGAGTACAGAAAATATTGCAATCGGTGTTTTCGCAGTACTTACGGAGAACATTTCCATTCGTATTTGACCGAGTGCAGTTAGCGTCCCAGTCGTGATGTTTGCAGTTCAAGTCCCCGATTAATAGGACCTTACTATGCTGCAGAAATAGGTTAGTTAAATCTTCATCTGAAATTTTATTTTTAGGTGAATTATATGCCCCAATAATAACAATTTTGTTTTCAATTATAACCGAAATATTTTCTATTGATGAGTTCACTTTTTTCAGAATTTTGAAATTTATATTTTTCCTAATAGCGAGTAGAATCCCCCCACCTAATGTGATACGATCCTCCCTATGTATGAAATATAACGAATTCCTTAACTTGACGTTGTCGTTTGAGTTAAGGAAAGTCTCCGACAGAAACAAGATGTCAGGTTTATATGTTTTAAGAAGATGTGAAACATCATTTTGCTTATTCTTAAGCCCCCTGATATTTGCGTAAATAATATTCAGATTGCCATCAATATGTGTACCTGTACCCCACATAGCTTTAGAAGTTGTATCTATCGATATTCTGAACGAATCTATTGTAAATCATAAATTTGTCTAGCTTTGTACTTGCCTTTACCAGCTCATTATACAGGTCCGTTACGGCTCTAGTCATTTCGTCCAGGTTGATGACGTCATTTAACTTCTGAAACATCTGGTTCAGATGTAGCATCTTGTCCAATTCGTCGTTTCGGTTTGAAGGAGTCTGTTTTGCAGGACGTGATGTGTTGATGTAGTTCACATTATCGGGCCTCTCGTGTTGTAGTTTTGGTCTCAGCGAGGGAAATTCTTCCTGGCTGTTGATTCTCGGTTGTCTGGTACTAGTGATGTCGGTGATGCTATCTCTCCTCTCCTCCCAGGGGTTCGACTTGGGTATGGGGGCTGGTATGAATTTGCGGTTTGCAGTTTGAGTTTTACCTCTCCTTTCCTCGAGGTATTCTTTTCTGCGAATGTATACCGGGCACGTGTCCGAATTGGCAGGGTGATTGCCTTGGCAATTACAGCACTTCGCCGGTTCATTTATACTTTTACTGCATTCCGAAGATCTGTGTTGGCCCGCACACTTCATGCATTTTGGCGTTCTTCCACAGTTAGTGGTAGCATGTCCCCACTGCTGACAGATATGGCACTGGATGATGGATTTCTTCGTCCTTCTAAGTTCCCATATTATTCTCGTGTTTTCTATCACCCTAACATGTCTGTTAAGGTAGTCTAATGTGATAGATGGGGCGGTTATTATCAGGAAAAGTGGTCTGCCTTTCGTGTTCATTCGGTACACTTCTTTAGGAGAGATTTGGTAGTTGTTGACAAGGTCCTCTTTGATATCGATCGGTTCCACGTCCAATGCCAGGCCTCTAAGAACGAACGCGTGAGATTTGTCGTCCTTTTTTGCATAAGTGTGGAACGGAAGCTTTTCTTCGATGAGTTTGTCTTGGAGTTTCTTGTGGTCTTCCTCCTCGTGGGTAAACACAACAACCGACTTATTGTTATATTTCATCTCGAACTTACCCCGGATGTCTTGTTTGAGAAGTTCGACAATGTTTTTGTGGCCCGTAACGTGCCCATCAATAACAATCGGTGGACATGTTTTCTTGTTTGTATTCGTAGTCTTATTGTTCGTACTGCCTTTATTCTCATTGGCCGTAGATTGGGTGAGATTGGTTGTAGTTTCGGTGTTTCTGGTGGTATTAATTTTTGCCTTCCTTCTTTTCCTTTTTTTAACTTTTTGGTCTTCATCTGGCCTTTGGACTACTTCTTCAACTTCCTCTTCCGAAAGAGAGTCGTAGATATTTTCTACCGGGGTGGTGGCTGCTTTTATTGAATGTTTGGCAATTAACTGGGAGTAGGAGATCGTCTTTTTGGGTTTGACGAAAGTGTCTACGTCCATTTCTTCACGATCTGATTGAGTATTGTCGATCGTTATTTCATCAAGAGTTTCTTTGAAACTCATGACTTTGCCGATAATTTTTTTGTTCGTGTTAGATAGTTTGTTGTACTGAGAAACAAACTGGTCTTCGTCTTCTTCCATATTTTTGTTAATGAGAGACGATGGTCTAAATTTTATCGGCGCTAGTTGAATCGGCTCCTTTTCGTTGCACTTTTCTAAGGTTTCTTTCCCTTCCACTTCTACACTCCAGTTTAGCGAGGTGTCGGCGGTGTGAACCAGTGCTTGGGTGATATGTTGCACTTGTACGATGTTAGCAGGTCCTACTGGCGATGGGGTGTCCCTACTATCATCGTTCATGTCGGAAGATGTGCTTTCCATACACTTTTCTAATGATTTAGGACAAGTGTGTAGAATATCTTTTTCATTGGTCGATACAGTTTTGATGGTTATCGGGGTAAACGTGGTTGAATTTGTAGGTGTCTCCGAGCTTTCGATGCAGTATTTCAGACTTTCTATACACTTTTTTCCCTTTTCTATACAGTTTTTAAAATTTTCTGTGGTTTTAGCCGAGTCTGTTTTGGGTTTCTTGACAAATCGCTGTATATCGGGCAAAGTGTCGTTTGAGGAATTTGCTGATTCAGAACTGATTTCACTGCTGTTCTGTACACATTTTTTAGTAGGTTGGTGGTGTGAGAAAATGACCGTGGTCCCCTCTTGATTGGCGTCGACCCCTGGTTTGAGCTCGTTTTTGTTCTTTATATCTACGTAAGCTATTTGGTAGAAACTCCTGTTCTCTTCTTTTTCTTTCCTACCGGCTTGTAGGGAGTTCTTTTTTTCCCTAATCCTATCTATTTGCTTGCGGTAATTTACGGAATCTGAGTTAGAAAAAGTGTATGGAAAGGTTTCCATACACTTTTTAAGTGGATTGTTGGGCGTAGCTTCGCCAGAGATTGCGATATTTGAATGTTCGTTAGTGTTAGGAGTAAAGCCTTGCCATTTGAGGTTTTTAAACCGTTCCCTGATTTTAGTGGAAACCACAGGGAATTTCGGTTTATTGGCTTTTTTGGAATTGAAAGTTTTCCTACCTTTAATTTTGCTGCTCTTTCTTTTCTTTTTTGTTAGGTCGACTACCTTCTCATGGACCTGGTACAGGTGTCTGAGGTTCTCGGGGTGAAAGTGTGCTGGAGACAGATGTATGATATTTTGGATTTTTCTTTTTAGGTTGAGTGTGTATTCGGTAGGTTCACCTTTGATGCCATCACCCGGGTCGTCGGGGATTTCAACTTTGATACCACTGATGGTTTGACGTTTTTTAAGCACTTTGAACTTTTTGATCACTTTGAAACGTTTTTTATAACAAAAAAAATTAGATATGTAAACAATGTATCCTGATAATACGTCCGTCACTGACGGAAGCAAATTTTGAACTGAATAAATACTTGCAATCAGCTATAAATTTCTTTAATCAATCGTTCAGTTCTCCGTCCGACTGAAAGTATACTTAATACCTATCAATAATTATTTTAAAACGTCAGTTTCTTAGTTTTGACGTTGACATCTATACGCTTCATATTATATACAACAGCTTGAAAAATTATTATAAATGTCTCCGTAGCATGATTGTTTAGGTGTCTGAATCCGCGAAATGAAGAATTATACGCTAAAGGATCGAATCCGGGTAGCGGTGAAAATTTTTAAATATTATATTGTAACATTTTCTATATAAATAACCCTCAATATAGGTCCTATTTATCCGTGTCACGTGACCTGTTCATTATCCACACCTATTATTCACTGGTGAATAATGTACGTCATTATACTTGAAGAAGCACACGTAAAATGTAAATATTATCAAATAGTCGTGGACAAAGTAGTTTTTTAACGCTAATTTTAAATATTTCCGCTAATAGCTCTGCAGATTGCACTCATCTGACATTTTACTTAGCGTTTTGTCATCATGACAAACATAAACATTCAATTCGACGCCATTTTTAGTCCATTTGCTTGATTGTAGAAAAAATATTGTATGCAACACATGCATAAAGTGTCTTTTTTTCACTCATGGAATTAACGCCCATTTTACCAACCTAAACATTCAATTTTCTTGAGTACTGGGTATATGATGTGAAAAACCGAAGTTTTCCCTTGACCACTACTGAACCCTTGAAGGATGTGATGGCTAAGTAATGGAAACATTGACTCGTTCGTAAAAACTACATTGTTAGTTGTTACAAATTTTTTCCTTCACCTCCTCACAAAATTTCATTTGTAAAATATTGTCAGTATCCAAGAGTTCATTGGTTTTTCGTACTTCAAACGACCGATATCCAATTTTTTAGAATTATTTCAACAGTTGTAGAAACTCAATTACCTGCAGTAGGAATTTGCTCACTAGTAAGTGTAGGTTCTTGTATTGCAGTAGCACAAAACATTATCTCCGGCTAAACCTATTTGAACTTCGAACTTTATGCCAGCCCTCGCTAGTATGAATTACTATTTCAAGGCAGCAACATTTTCACACCTGTTATCAACTAAAACTATTTAAAGAAGTAAATATTCGTTTGAAAATTTTATCTACAAAAAAAGTGAAAAGTAGAATTTACATTTTCAATGGTATTAAATAAGGAAAGAACTTTTTTCTTCAAACGTCAGTAAATCTGTCATTTTTCGACTGTGTAGGCGACCGTAAAGTTACATTTTTCCTCCGCCGGAGCTTTAGTTTTCACTTTCCCGCCAGCGGAGGGAAAAGTGTTATCATTGCAACATAGATAGAAACAAGAAAACAAGCGTCAACAACTCAAGATTTATTAAACTAAAAACAAAACTAAAACTTTTATTTATCATTCAAATGAATATTTAATGTACAATGCGAAATTGTCGCAACCGGAGACGCAATAATTGTAGAAAATGAATTAATATTGTTGACAGTGTCCACTGGCAGCTTTATGTTACATTACTATAGCAACAACCTGTGCCTACTCACCGACACCGGTCTAAACCGCCTTGCGAACCCAATTATCTTTAAAAATTATTACTATCAAAAAGAGACGTTTTTGCATTAATTTGTCGACATTTGAAGAAAAAACAGCATATTTTATTTGGAGGAAAAGTTACTTTTCATGACTTGCTCTCTATTACCAGCCTCACTCCGTTCGGCTGTTAAACACGAGCGCGTCATGAAAAGTGTCACTTTTCCTCCATATAAAATAATATACTATTTAACGTTTTTTTTTCTATTCATGATATATGTATTTAAACTAAATTGACCTTGAAAAAAAAATTAAACTGTAAAAATCTTAATTTTTTGTACTTATTTGGCGAGTTAATAATAATTTGTCAAATTAGTTAGTTGAAAACCATATTTAAAACATCATTACTTGCTAGACGAACTATCTTAATATGTGTTTATTTAATTTGTATCCCTGTATCCTCGGTGTCCTAGTTTTCGATTAGTTCCTTCAAGAATATATCTAGAAGAAGACGATAACGACACGTACCAGAAGAAGAGGTATATCGACAAACAAGCAGGCAACTTGACCGGAGCAAAGCTAGGTTATTGGCCTTTCTTCGCCGGCGCACAAATTCACTTCCCGGTTTTGCTGCTTGCTTTGCTTAAAGTTCAAAAGAACACAATCATTTGCCACGCTATCGCCACTTCGCCAAGCGTGGACAAATATCTTGTCTATTTCTACAGTGGCGTAGATTTATTTTTAGTTTACGAAAGTCCACATATTCCAATATATCGATTGAAGTACAAAAGTATATTGATTTCATGTTATTTCTAGAGTACATTGTGATAAAGCAGCCAGTATTTGTGCTACAGAAACTTATATTGACATAAAGTGTAGATTAAAACATGAAGTATATAGTGTGAACAATTTCAAAAAATCAATGTATACGAAAAAACGTAATGGAAGGCAATTGAAAAAATATTTTTCCACGAACGTATAATAATAATCTATATTGTTATTTGGTGACAGATGACCAGGATATTAAATGGTGGCATAAAGCTTTATGTCATCAGAATTTCAGATATATAAGTAATATTTTAAAACGTAATAACATTGCAGTAAAACAAACAAATCAAATGTGTAATTCTTGTGTATAAGCAAAACAGTGTAGGGAACATTTTAAAGTAAATGAAAGTAGGGCAAATGAACCTGGGGGAATAATACATGAAGAGGAGCCTTCTTTAAATAACTCCCGATATATTTTTTTGTTAAAAGATGACTTCAGCAATTATAAGTTTGTTTATTTCATTAAAAATAAATCTGATGTATATGAAAAATTAAAGGAGTTTTTAACTTATTTTGAAAATCAAACGGGAAAAAGGGTTAAAGAAGTGATAATGGCACATAATTTGAAAATTCCTCTGTTAAAAAACTACTAAAAATAATGGTATAAAGCATGAGTTTACAGTGCCGTACACTCCACAACAAAATGGGAGAGCTGAAAGGGAATTTCGCACAATAATAGAAGCAGTAACTTGCTATGATTTCTATGATTGCTGAAAATAAATTACCAAAAAGATTATGGGCAGAAGCAGCAAATACCGCTGTGTTTTTATTAAATAGAACTGGTACAAGTTCAGTCGAAGGTAGAACTCCTTATGAGCAGTTATTTAATAAAACATTTTACATAAAAATGGTGGAATGAATATTTGGAAGTGAAGTTTGGGCATATATACCTAAAGAAAAAAGGAGGAAGCTAGATATGAAAAGTAAACAGGGTATTTTTATCGGATATTCAGAAAATGTAAAAGGATACAGAGTGTTTTATGAAATAGGAAATAAAGTGACCATAGAAAGAGAGATACGTTTTATAATGGAAGAAAATTTAGAAGAAAAGCTTATTTGTTTGGACCTGGATAAAACAGAAATTAGCTCAGAGATCAGCGAAGAAAATAATGTAATGAACTCAACGGAGGAATTACCTGATGAACCATATTTAGAGGAACAAAATTCAGAAAATGAAGAAAACATGGAAACTGTACCAGATCAAGTATCTACAAGAAAAAGAAATGAAAAATTACGGCCACCGCCCGAATTATTAAAAATGCCACAACATCTGTACCGTGATTATGACTGAAGTTTTTTCAGTCTAGATGTTGATGAACCCAAGTCCTATGAGGAGGCAATGGATAGTGAATACTCAAGTAGTTGGAAGGAAGCAATTGATGAAGAAATGAATGCCCTATAAGAGAACAAAACTTGGGACTTAGTACAAAAGCCAGTTAAATGCGAAATGATGGACAGCAAATGGCAAGGGGATTTAAGCAAAGTATTTTTGAAAATGTGTATAGTCCTGTAGTGAGACTAACTACTATTAAAGATAGTTCTGGCTGTGTGTGTTCAGAAGGGCTGACCTATATATCAAATGGATGTTGGTCATGCTTTTTTGCATGGAGAACTGGAATAAAATGTGTTTTTCTACAAACAATAATAAAAGTGACGTTTTTTAATCGATTTTCGTACATAAAATATGTATCAAAGAATAAATATATATTATTCTACGCTTTACAACTAAGTTTTGAAAAATATTTTTCAAAAACAGTGACTGTTCAACGAAGATGAAACAACTACTTTCCGGGCTATATGCCCCGACAGACATTGAATTACACTTCTAATTCAAACGGGGTTGGTATATCTCCAAGATAACATATACCTTGTACTGATGAGGCGCAAATACGCCGAAACCGGTCTACAAGTTATGTTGTCCCTTCTAATTACAAACCAGAATGGTTGGTTAAATCTTGTAGACTTTTCCACTCGTGAAAAAAGCACCACTTTATGCACTTGTTGCATAAATAACTATTATGTATCTGCCACAAGGTTATAAAACAAATGGTAAAGTATGTAAATTAAATAAGGCAATTTATGGACTCAAAAAGGCACCATTGTATCGGTACGAAAAATTTAATAACTTTATGTCAAGTGAGGTTTTTATTAAGAATAAGTGTGACAATTGTTTATATATGAAAATGACTGAAGATATTATAATATATGTGATTATTTTTGTTGACGATATTTTTATTAGTGGTTCTAGTGATGAGAAAATTGAAAATTTGAAATTAAACTTAAATATCTGTTTCAAAATGAAGGATTTAGCTTTATTAAGCTATTTTTTGGGCATTTCTGTAGAACAAGATATAAAAAATAATACTATTGTGTTAAGTCAAAAACAATGCTTGGAGAATGTTCTGTCAAAATTTGGTATGTTTAATTGTAAACACATAAGTACACCAATGTATAATAACTTTGATTATGATGTTTTAAAAAGTGTTAAATCTGAGAATATTGATATTGAAACTAAATGTAGCCAATTATTGGCAGTATTATGTATGCAGTGTTAGGAACAAGACCAGACTTATGTTCAAGTATTAGTCTGTTATCAAGGTATCAAAATTATGCAAGTTAAAAATTGTTAACCTCATTAAAAAGGGTATTAAGATATATTAAAGGAACCCTTGAACTTAAGTTGGTCTATACAAAAAGGAGTAATGACATTATCTCAGGATATGCAGATGCAGATTGGGGTGGCGATACTACTGATCGAAAATCAACAAGCGGTTTTTGTCTGTTTGTGTTTGGCAATATTGTGTCATGGAATTCTAAAAAGCAAAGTACTGTCGCCATGTCAACTACTGAAGCTGAAATTATTTCGTTAAGCTCTTGTATTAGCGAAGCTTGTTGGCTGAGAAATTTATTGCTAGAGTTAACATTAGTTAAATAATTTAAAGTTGTTGTTTATGAGGATAATCAGTCTGTAATTCGTTCTTGTAGCTCTCATGAACAGTTAAAAAGAATTAAACATTTGGATATTAAGTATCATTTTGTTAAAGAAAAAATTAAGGTGAATATTATTCAATTGATGTATATTCCAAGCTTAGAAACTTTATGTTGCAATATTAATATTTGTTTTTTTTGTTGTTTTAAGAGTTATTAAAATTTTGAGTGAGGTTGTAGTAGTAACACTCAAAATTGTATTGTGGGCTGGTACAATGTATTGACTCTATTGACATATGAGAAGTTGGTTGTCATGTGTGTGTAATAGCGGAATATGTTAATGTTCATATTGATCTGATGATTTTTAGTTTGTAATTTCATAGAAATAAAAGTTTTTCTTTCCACTAATCAAGTATTTTATTACACCCACCACCAGCTTCCACCACAGTATTGCTGCTACCCAAACAGTATTGTGTACAATACTGTTTCACAATACTCCACCAGCCTTTAAACCTCTGGGAATGGTGCTAGCCCGTTTCCAGCAAAGTAGTATGACGCTATTACTATCTCCTTGCCCTCCTTCTCGTATTAGAAATGTTCTCAAACTGGAACGAGGTCTCGAGTCAAGCATTTTGAAAGACAAAAGTAGTTAATATTGTTCCTTATCACAATACATGGTTTTGGTATACCACCATTTGTGTGATATACTATTTCAGCATCTTTACATGCTAATCCTCTTACCTGGTTATTTTTGACCCAAGGTAAGATACATCCTTAGGGCTTCACACGAGACGAGAGTGGGCGAGAGTATCAAAAATCTCGTCTCGTTCTCGTCAATTCCGAAGAAATTGAGTCTCGTTCAAGTCTCGGTCTCGTCTCGTTACCAGTTGTCTCGTCTCGTTCAAGTCTCGGTCTCGTCTCGTCTCGTTACCGGTTGTCTCGTCTCGTCTCGCTTAATTCTAAATATTGATAATAAATTCCATAAATAGGTTTTTAAACTATATTTATAACGCTATTATACAAAATTATTTTTACATATTGGACATAATTTTTTTAATTTTACACTCTCAATTTTTTCTCTTAAATTACACGACTGAAGGTATAATGAAAAATTTTTAAGTTATACAGTGCATAAATACGGAATTTTAAGAATATTGACAAAATATTACTAAATGTTTACATGGAAATAAAGTAAGTACAAAAAATTCCTAAATACGGTATTCAACAAATATCAACAAAATTATTGAACAAGTTAACCTGGAAATTCATTCATAACAATTACTCCTGACCTATCTTCTAGGTAAATAAGTTTAATAAGGGAGAATGGTTGAAATCTATTTGGTCGTTAAGAAGGTTACCAGAATTTTTTTTTATTTATCTCAAGAGCTTAACCATTCTGCTGAATTTTACTACTACTACTATTGTATTTGAGGCAATACAGGACGTGTCGATTTAATTTTGGTAAAACCGACCTGTTTTATCATTTTATTCCACATAGAAAAAAATTAAGACACCCTATTTTTATAGTACTTTTGAATAAATAATGAGGCACTTTGCCCCTTCGGAAAATAAAATAAATAGTATAGTTTTTATTTGTAAATTCTATTTTTTCTTGGAAGATAATCTTAATTATCGCAAGTATATAACAAACATAATAATTAATATTGTTTTAAAAAAACGCGTATTTGTGAAACAATCGATGTATAATATAGACAAAACACACTGGCGATTATTGTGGAAATTCTCTATATTTAATTATTTTATATAGGTGTTGAAAAAGGACGCATCAAATATAAAAAGAGTTTACTGTATATCGGTTTATGTCGTTTATGACTCTCTTGCTCGTAGATACACATACACAACCGACATTGAGTTAACTCGTCGATCATTTGAAAGGAATCATTCGATATTAAATCTAAAATATAATAGACGTCAAAAAATAATAGTTCAATACTATTAAACGCTTTACAAAATTAGAAAAATTAATGTCCAAAGAGCAGACCGTCCACTAAGAAGCAAGAAGCTTCTCGGGCTATATGCCCCGACAGACATTGAATTACACTTCTAAAGTAAACGGGGTTGGTATATCTGTTAAGATAGAACCAACCATTCTGGTTTGCGATTAGAAGGAATAACATCACTTGTGGACCGGTTGTGATTAGATGTAGAGATGTCGCTGATATCGCACTCTTAGCATGTCCTTAACTGAGGCTATTGTATTGGTGTGGTATCAACGTAGTCTCTAGTCCAGGATTACGCTCTCAGAGCTTCTGGACGAATAGCATCTACCTTGTGCTGATGAGGCGCAATACGCCGATACCGGTCCACAAGTCATGTTATTCCTTCTAATCGCAAACCAGAATGGTTGGTTCTATCTTAACAGATATACCAACCCCGTTTACTTTAGAAGTGTAATTCAATGTCTGTCGGGGCATATAGCCCGAGAAGTAGTTGTTGCTTCTTAGTGGACGGTCTGCTCTTTGGAAATTAATTTTTCTAATTTTGTAAAGCGTTTAATAATATTGAACTATTATTTTTTGACGTCTATACACTGTGTTCATTAGAAAAGGACCCACCCTTAATATTTCAAAAATGGGACATATTAGAAAGAAATGGCGAAACACGTCAACTTTTTGGCTCCCCCGTATTGTGTTGAGATAGAAAGACTCTTTAAAGAATAAAAAAATTACAAATAGTAAAAAGACAACTGTTAACAAGAAAAAACTGTTATTTAATCATGTGATCAAAGTGACCACCGTTAACATTCAGGCAATAAAAGTTGAAAAAGAGCCAATTTTAAACAACGATTAAATAACAATGGAAGGCTGGTATCAAAGGCAAAACAAAATGATTGAATAGAGATTTACCAGACCTTTTAAATGAGGTACTACTTGATACCTAATGCCATTTGAAAAAATGTAAGGGGTGTCTCCAGTAGGGAGGGGGTGAATCTGACGTTTATGAAATTAGCGCCAAGAAGTGTCCCCCTCAAGTTAAAAGTTGACGTGTTTCGGCATTTCATTCTAATATGTCCCATTTTTGAAATATTAAGGGTGGGTCCTTTTCAAATGAACACAGTGTATATCACGCTTTACTAATATGACAATTATTTACAGTTAACTGTAATTGAGTTAATAAAATATAATAATCTGCAAGGATAAGTATTTATGATAAGTGATAAGTAACTATAAAAAGAGTTAACAAATTAAAGTAAAAATATGGAAAAATCATACTCTGTTAAGGATGCCATGATGTTTTGTATTTATAAGCTACGATATATTAATATGTATTCTCCAAAAATTAGAGTTTTAACCTTGAGTTTTTTTTTAATTCGCAATAAGATATTTCACAAATGGTCACCATATTTTATATATTGTAAAATGTATTGTTCTCTATGTAGACCTTTTATAATGTTTCTAATAAAAACCAAAGACGAGACTCTCGGTTTGCGCTGTATGTGGTCTCGTCTCGTCTCGCTTTTTCGACGAGAACGAGACGAGACTAGAAAAATCTCGCTCTCGTGTGAAGCCCTATATCTCCTCCATTATTCCTTAGTGAACAATCTTGTGATTACCGCCGAAGCTCATTTAGCATATTGAGGATTAACCTGAGCCAAGATAAACCCTGTCATCCTGTTAATTGTCGGTCTGGGTATTTTCCCCTTTCGTCAGGGTTCTGTCCCCTTCCTCCAACCCAAACTCCATTCCCTCTTCGGAAAGCAGCGACTCATCCTCAAGGTGTTTGGAGATGCGTAGACTTTCTACATTATCCGAGTCGTCGCTGGCCTTGGAGGAAACAGAAACCTTTTCCGGGTTTCAACAGTATACGGACGAGAAAATAATCTGCCGAAACTGGAGCTACTCTGACCGCAGCATAAGATGTTTATTTTCCCGAGAATAATATCTTGAAACGGATGGATTGTATTTTCTATGTAGAGGTAATAAAGACGCATCTGTAGCTAAAATATTTTCTGAAAATGTTTCTATCATAATTTCACAAAACTACATTAGCCTGAAGTTATCTTCGGGAAAAAGTTTTCGTGTAGTTTGTACTTCCAAAAAGTGGTACTGATTTCTTTTGAGATGAGAGCAACCCGAACAGTTCGAGCATTCACAATTAATTTCCGCAAAAATGTTTCCAATGGATCAGGGTTTACTAGCTTCAATGAAAGTACAAATACGGTTTTTACACGGTACAACCCACCCCGAAGATTTAAATTATATAATTTATAATTTCTTCTAATAATCTTGCTATGGTTATGTGTTGATGATACTTTACTTGCCCGGGGAAATAGTTTAGATGAACTTTTTAAAATGATATGAACTCAACAACATCTAATCTATTTATTTCAGATTGAACATTAATTAAATAGTTTAAGAAAAATTGAACAAATGTAGCATCTCAAGTAAAAATTAGAGTTTGATGTGCCTCGTATAATGACAATAATTGATCAAAGTAAGCGTCTTCCAAGTTGTAAACTTTAGTACTATTTCTTCAAAATGTAAAAGAACTTTACTCAACAGATGGCAAATGTTACCTTTAAAATTTTAATAGCCATCAGAAGGTTTTAAGTAGCAATTGATGCAAAAATCAGACAAGTAAGTACTTAAGGATATTACTGTATTCTTCACGTGCCATCATTGCGCCAGGAAACAAACAACTCGTACTTCTTATAATTTATTACCTCATATTTTAGTTCTCAAATACCAAATTATTTACCAGGAGTCGTTACAATGCAATGCAGAAAACATATTATAGAATGACTTGTTACTTAACGGATTTTTAAATGTGAATAAAACTGCATCGTTAACCACTATAATATATTGTTTTGAGATAAATAACCCAAATGCAAGAAAAAAACGTATTTATAAAAAGACAAGGCAAGGGAAATTGGATTGTTATAATTGTGAGAAAAAGAACATCGAATTTATGAAGAAAAGATAATAAGCAATCTAAATCTAATAGAAGAATTGAAAATATACCAGATAGATATCCTAGGAATGTAGAAAGAACCACTAACCGAAAAGAATATCATGAAGAAACAAAATTGTACAATATGTACAATTTTTAAATTCCTTTTGAGCTTTCAATATATACAGTGCGTCCATAAAGTAACGCATAAATTCATTATTAGCTAAATAAACAATAAAATTAGAAATTCCCAAAACAGGTCGATTTTTTATTTTAATTTACCATTTTATTCGTGTTTGAAGCCCTGATATATATTCTTTATACCAACGATTTCAAAAATGCTGGACCAGTTGCTGATTGCTGAATATGCTGATATTTAGTGAGTCTATTGGTTGATATTTCTGTCAATTTAAATTCTGGAAGGGCTATTAATGGTCGTCCAATTAAAAAATGCCCTGGCGAAAGATCTTCAGTATCGGAAGATAATGGGGAAATGGGTCGGGAGTTTAAAACGGCTTCAATTTGTTGTATGAGAGTATTAAATTTCTCAAAATCAAATTTATTTTCAGCAATGACTCGCCTTAAATGACGCTTTGTGATTTTAATTCCTGCCTCCCATGCATAGACCGCCAAAGCTGGGAGAATTGGCGAGTATGAAATGCCATTTAATAAAATGTTTACTTAATTCGTATTGGATATTATTTGATTCAGATTTTAAAAAGTTGAACATTTTCATAATTTCGTTATTAGCTCCAACAAAATTTGATCCATTGTCGGAATAGACATTATGAGGTTTTCCTCTTCGCGATATAAATATTTTCAATGTGGCCATAAATGATCAGTACTTAAATCGGAAACTAATTCCAGATGAATAGCGCGAATAGACATGCAAATGAAAAGACATATATAACATTTAATAATTTTAGGAGATCTAGTTTTCCTATCCTTCATAAGAAAAGGTCCCCCATAATCTAGACCAACATTAATAAAAGGAAAAAACCAATTAACTCTTACAGTAGGAAGATTTGCCATTAAATATTCTGTCGATTTAGGTTTGACCTTAAAACAAGTAATACACTTGCGAATAATTCCTTTTGCTACATTGCGTCCGGAAATGACCCAATAATTTTCACGAACTGCATAATGTAATGTTTGTGATCCGCAATGTAATAATTTTTCATGAGTATATTTGAAAATTAAATTGGTTAGTTGTTGTTTTTGTGGAAGCAACAATGGATGAGATTTTTCAAACACAAGTTTGGATTTCTCAATTCTACCACCTACTCTTATCAGTCCCTTATCATCAAGAAATGGGTTTAGCATCGATATATGGCTTTTATTACTTATCGACCTTTTATTTTGTAAATTTTGATGATCTAATGAGAAGCACTCCCTTTGGGCTAATTTTACTAATAACAATAATGCAAACTTCATTTCTTCAACACTTAAATTCTTGGTTAATTTACGTTGTTTCAGTGGTAATCTTGAATTACAATAAAATCGAAATATAAATCCAGTAACAGCTTGTAATTTTAATAATGAGGAATATTTACTAAACAGATTTAAAGAATCTAATGATAATGAAGTATTACATAACTTCATTTCGGGAGGATTATTTGTTATAGGAAAAGTATTAAGATTCCATGTAGATACCTCCTTTTTAAAAAATGGGGGTCCATGCCACCATAGCTCGGAATTAAATAAATATTGAGAGTATGCACCTCGAGATAATAAATCTGCGGGATTTTGAGCCGATGCTACAGGATACCAATCATTAGTATTAGTCAGCTGTTGGATTTGTCCAACTCGTTGGCTACGAAGGTTTTATATTTTCTTGGTTCGCCTCGTATTCAAGATAGTGTTATAGTAGAATCTGTCCAACAATATATTTTATGGAATTTTATATTTATTGAATCGCTTACCCTTTTGATCAATTCTGTGAGCAAAACTGCAGCACATAACTCAAGTGTAGGCAAGGATATTTGCTTTATTGGGGCTACACGTGTTTTTACACATAAAAGATTAGATCTAATGAGATCATCTGGTCCAATCCATGTAATAAAGACACATGCACCATATGCATACTCTGATGAGTCAGAAAAACCATGAAGCTCAATTATTTTTGAATTAGAAAATAAAACTTGTCTGGGAATTCTATTATTTTTTAAATGAATTAAATCATCTCTGAATTGGCACCATTTAGTGTATAAATCTTGTGGAATAGTTTCATCCCAAGTTATCTTTAATTTCCACATTTCTTGAATAATTAATTTAGCTCTAATTAATAAAGGTCCTAGAAGACCCAAAGGGTCAAAAACCTGACATATTGCTGAGAGAATTGATCTTTTAGTTATTTGATTTTCAATTAAAGACATATCAGTCATTGTATATATTATGGAATCAGATTGTGGATTCCATTGAATACCAAGTGTTTTATTATTTTTATGTTCACCTATTTGTAAAATATTATTATCTAGTTTTTCGATAACGTTAATTTCATTTAGTATTGTTTTATCATCACTTAACCATTTTCTTAATTCAAATCCTGCAGAATGTAAAATTAATGATATTTGCTTTTGAATATTTATTAGTTCGTGTCTTGTATTTGCCCCCGTTATCAAATCGTCTACATAAAAATCATCATTTATTGTTTTACTGACTACTAGATGTTTCATTTTATTCTCACTAGCGAATTTTTGTAAACATTTTACTCTTAAATATGGAGCCGAAGTGGTTCCATAAGTTACTGTATTTAATTCGTAATAGTCAATTTCAATGTCATTTGATTCCCTCCATAGGATTCTTTGGTAACGTCGGTCATTTTAATGTATTAAAACTTGGCCATACATTTTTGATACATCTCCAGTGATAACAAAATTATGAATACGAAAACGTAGAAGAATGTCTAATAATTCATTTTGAAGCTTTGGACCACCAAATTGAACCTCATTTAAAGATATACCGGTATCACTTTTTGCAGAACCATCAAAAACTACACGTAGTTTAGTGGTTAAACTTGACATTTTTATTATTGTATGATGGGGAAGATAAAAAGTATTACCTTCTAAGAGATTATAATCATTGTTTATTTTATTCATGTGCCCTATCTGGAGATATTCCTTCATAAATTTTGTATATTCCGCTTTTAAATTGGGATCTGCGTTTAATTTTTTCCCAGAGTCAAAAACCTATTTTTTGCCATGTAATATGATTCTCCTAACTGTTCCTTTAAATTATTGAAGGGAATTCTAGTGATGAATCGGCCTTTATCGTTTCTAATCGTAGTTTTTTCAAAATAGTCTTCACAATATTTTTCAGAGGCAGTTAATGGAAATGATTTTAATTGTACCTCTTTTAAATTCCAAAATTTGGTAATTTGGTCACTTATTAAATTATTTTGGGTAACACTTAAACATTGAGAACAAATATTGCCAGCTATAATCCATCCAAAGTGGGTTTTTTGTAAAATGGGTAATTCTGGACCTAATTTAATATGTCCAATACACAAAAGAGACCAAAACACTGAAGTGCCAAGAAGTAAATCTATTTCTCTACTTTCATTGAAATTAGGATCTGCTAATTTTAAATGTTGAGGAATATTAAAATTATTAATATTAAATGAGTCTAATGGCAATTTTTCTGTAATTACCGGTAATTCTAGACGATTTATGTTTACTTTAAAACTATTGTAACATGATTTTATATTAATGTTAACTTGCTTATTGATATTTTTTAAATTTTGACCAACCCCTGAAATTGAAAAATTGACTTCTTTTGGAGACAAATTTAACTTTTTACATAGCTTTTCGGTGATAAGGTGACTTTGAGATCCATTATCTAATAAAGCTCTACAATAATGAACGTTATTTTTGTTATCCATTATGTGAATTAAGGCAGTCGATAAAAGTACTTGAGATGGTACTGCTACATTGTCTTGTGTAGAAGCATGATTTGTAACTGTTGAATCTGCATAAATGGCGTGCAGAAGAAACATTTACACTTATTTGATATTGATGTATAACTATTGAAATTTTTTCTTTTGAATTAATTATTTTGTTGAGAATTAATATGTTGCAGCTGTTTATAAGAATGCTTTTTTGAGTCAACTTTACTCAGAATTTTAATTCGTTCCTTCAAGAAATTATTTAAATCGTCTAATTCAGGTAACTCATTTTTGTATTTATATGATTACCATTCCCTATCAGTTGTATTATCAAATTTATTAGAAATGATTTGAATTATAATTCTATCCCAATATTCGGTTTTTTCGCCTAAATTATTGAGTGAACGCAAATGTTTATTGAATTCCACATATAGACCTCTAATTTCTATATATGATTCTTTACTTATATTGGAAATATCTAGTATAGCTTGAATATGGTCATGAATTAATTGAGCTTTACTTTCATAATTGTCAATTAATGCTTGCCAACCTATTTTATAATTATCTTCCGTAACTTGTAAGGCTTGTAAAATATCTGCCGCTTCATCTTTGCATGCCATTTTTAAATAATAAAATTTTTCATAATTAGAAAGTGAATCATCTGAATCAATTAAGGCCACAAATGCATCTCGAAACTCCAGCCAAGTACCTGGTTTTCCTTTAAAATTTGGCAACGTTATTTTTGGTAAAGCTATTCGACTATGCGCGTGATTGTCTAACCTTGATCTTGAGCTGCTAATGCTACCTTCTGCAGGGTTTAATTCTGTGTTTAAATTGAAATGACCGGTATTAGTATTAAATTTTTGAATTAAAACTTGCGCATCTGCTAAATAATCATAAGAATCATCTTCAAATTGTTTTCTTTCGTTAGCATTAGTAGCTACTTGTCGTTCGTCTAAACTGTCAGAAATTTCTATTTGGTTTTGAATTTCATTAAATTCTTCTAAAATTAATTCAAATGTTCGCAATCTAGTTGATAATCGTGAGATTGCTTGTTCTGTTAAATTATCTTTATCTATCTCATCAAAATAAATTTTAAAACGAGTCAATTTTGATTTAATTTGACCACGTGCAATCATTAGATTGGCCATTTTACACAAATTGAAACTCGTTAATTTGTTTAACAAGGATAATGATTTGTTGGAAAGTAATCATGGAAATAATTGGGATAACTTACAGGAAGATCTTTCTTTGTTGGTACTGAATCACTTTATTTATGATCGGCACTAAATGTAATTTAATTGTTGATTGGTATATTATTTATTACTTCTGGACTGGAAATCCGTCTCTCGATGGACCTATGTTGATAGTTGTGTGGACTGTATACTATTTTTGGTTTAATTATTTATTTTTTATTTCAAATTCAAAACAGAGACATATTATATCTATCAAAATTATCATTAATGACAGTTGTTGATAATTCATTTTTTTATACTTTCATCCGCTATTTCGTCAGGATACGTAACAATTTCTGTGATACACTACCAAAAACAGACAAACGAAAATTTACAATAAATGTTCAAATTGTTCTCCATTGATCGTTAGACAATGACTGAACCGGGCATTACTTTCGTATCTAACATTCTGTAGCACAGCGGGTGTTATGTTCTGTATTTCTTGTCTAATTTGGTCTTGTAGTTGACGGATATTTCCAGGTCTGTTTGTGTACACTTTAGATTTTAAATAACCCCATAAAAATAAGTCTAATGGGCTCAGATCAGGAGATCTAGCGGGCCATTCCACTGGTCCAGTTCTTCCTATTCACCGTTGTGAAAAAGTTGTGTTTAAAAAATCGCGCACATTTACTGCGAAATGTGGCGGTGCGCCATCCTGTTGAAACCAGATTATGTGATCTAAATTAGTGGGTATTTGAATATCAGGAAAAGCTGGATCAGATCAGGAATTAATGTATTTTGTAAGAAATCCAGATATAATGCTCCTGTTAAATTTTCATCAAAAATATATTGACCAATAATTGTATTTCTCACAATACCAGCCCTTACGTTTGTTTTTTGTGGTCTTTGCGTATGGTACTCTTGCATCCGTTCAAATAAAACGTTGCCTCGTCCGAAAATAAAACGTTATCAATGAAATTGTTATTTTGGATCATATATTCATATACTCGCAGAATTCAGTTCTTCGGTCAAAGTCGTCTTCAGCCAATTCATGGATGAGACGTACTTTTTAAGGATGGTATTTTACCTTTTTAAAAATGTTTGACACTGAAGACTTTCCAATACCAAAATCCCTAGATAATCCTCGCACTGTACAGTGTGGAGTTTCTACTGCCGACAAAATTATGTCTTGTTGAATATTTTCATTAATTTTTGGTCTACCTTGCTTTGCTGCATCCCTCATAATTCTCTGTATTTTCGCTCTATTCTGCTTACCGAAGATTGTGAAATAGGTTCACGATCTGGGTGCATTTTATGGAATAATCGGCATACCTCTTGTTGAGTCCGCATCTTATCGCCAATACCAATAATCTTTAATATTTCAATCCTATCACTTTCGGTTAAAGGCATTTTGTAAAAAAGTTGCAAATGATAAATTGCTTGGATAGTTTTCACGTAAACGTACCTTCTCTGTTAACAATACAGAATTGTACTTTAATGTTTCTGGCAGTTTTTAACGTCAAATGAAAAAAATGGTAAAAAATACTGTCAAACACGAAAACTATTTTTATGGTTCAGGGGCTTGGATCACTAATAAAAGCTTTTAGATACAATGTTAAAAATAATGCAGGGTGTTTTTAATAGTTTATTAAAGTAATTGTATAACAATACGTAAGTTTATTACGTTTATTCTTTACTTATTATTTTGTCAGTAACTTGAAATTTTTGCATTTTTGCCCACCCTGTACCAATTTGAAGCAGCATGTTATAGTAAATTAAAATCAAAAATCTACCTGTTTTGGGAATTTCTAATATTATTGTTTATTTAGCTAATAATGAATTTATACGTTACTTTATGGACGCATTGTATGTTCATGTCGTGCTTTGGCAAACACTTTTTCAAAGGCTACATAACAAACAGTGTCATCAGTGGCGGAACTACCTGTTCGCAATGTGTGCGAAGCACACGGGCCCGGGCTAAAAAGGGGCTCGGGAGCGGAGCAAAAAATAAAAAACAATCTTCTAATAAAAAAATATTACAATTCTACGGAGACGGGCCCACAAAACTACACAATATAGATAGTAACTGAAATAATCACATAAAACGGCATTTATTTATTTTTTAAACGGCATTTATTTTAAAGGGCGGTGTACGTGTCGGCGATTATTGAACTTTGATAAAGGCAAAGGCGGACGCTACTACAAGAGAAGCCGCTGACGCACGTGTTAATGTAATAATTTCTTTCACTACTCTTGAATTCGAAAACAAGAGAACATCAAGACCAAAAATATTTTTTGATGATGTGAATAACCATTATCAAGTTCAAACAAGTGATGACTGGTTTAAAATAAATGTGTTGTTTAAAACTATAGATATAATTACAGCTCAATTAAAAAGTTCTGGCCTTTACAAAATTTGTTCTTATTTTCGTGTTCCCCAACGTTTAACGAGATACTTCTCTTTCTGATGAAGATATTTACAAAATGAGCCCTGCATCTTCAATATCCCGAAGATATATATTTTTTTTCGGGCCGAGATGGGAAACTCATGTTCGAATGGGTCCAACACCCAAACAGTGTTGGACTCATCCCCAAGGGGATGCCTACCAACCAAACCCACCTCAAACTCGCCGTTACCCCGCCTCGGAATCACTACCTAGCATACTTCGAGACGGGCGGCGGTCCCTCGCAAACTCTCCGCTGACTCCGTCGTCTTCTCCCTAACTTTCACTCCTACCTCTCATGCCATATCGAGTCCCTATCTCCCCCTAACCATGCTCTCTACTACGCCACTTACCTCCATCTATTCCTCCTCTCCCCTCAACATTATCTCCACCATGTTCTCCCAATACACCGCCTCCCCAACTTCTTCAGCACTTCGTTCCTCCAGCATCTAAACACATGCCCCACATCATCCTCCACTTCACCCCTCTCGCACACCCCTGTCTCTCTTTTTCCAATCTTGTGGAAGTACCCTACTCTTGACACATGTCCAGTGAACACCTGTGTCAAGAAGTAGTTCACCTCCCCGAATTTCCGGTCCATCCAATCTCTCCTATTTCCAATCGCACCTTTTAGCGCGCCCTCATACTCCTCCCATCCCGAAGATATTGCGGATACAATTTCATCCCAAGTCATCTAGAGAATGTTTCAATAATTATTTGGATAATTTAACTCCTATTTTTGATTTTTCAGATTTTATTTTGGTAAAAAATTATTATTCGTCTTCCAGTTTTTGTGAAATTGTAACTGTCTGTATACCTGATACCGATATCAGGATCTTCAGCGTGGAGAGTGGACTGTTGTCCCGATCGGCTCGTTGATAGCCGGTCGGTTGCCGGAGTCAGCGAGGTTGTCGGAGCAATAGTTTGCTCCTGGAAACCTGCCTGATATAAACCGTATCTAGTGGAAGGTGGTTGATGAGGTATATTCACTAGATGTGGGGGCTTGCCTTAAACAGCTGGCCAAGTGGAAGGAGACCACAATAAAATACCCCTCAAGTCAAGGTGGAACAGCATATGCGACTGCGTGATAAAGGGGAAGCTTGATCTATAATATGCGGACTCTGGATACCTGGGGACATCCAGTTCGAACACCCTCACTCCTGCACGCGGGGCTGTGCGGGAGTGGACCTTATACTTCCCTAGCTACTCGAGGGATCATACATGGACAGGAAGAAAAAGAAAAAGTTGAGCGGGCAAGCACCGCAACCGGGCACAAGTCGGAGCAATGTATCCGCAGTGCAAAAAAAACCATAGCACCTCCCTCACGCGCGAGCAACCCTCGTGTAGAGGAGGCTGTAGACAAACAGGAGAGGAGAACGTCAGGGGCACCCATACCCTCAACCTCCTCAACTGCTGAGAGTTTTCGGGGAAAATCCTGGAAAAAAAGTAGAAAAACCCCCATCCTTCCTGAACTGGGCAAACCCGGAGAAAGGGACGATCCACTGAGGCGTGGACTTAGTGGAGCGGGGGTAAGATGGTATCTTCGCTTTCTTGAGCAGGGACTTGCACCGGAAGAAGCAAGAAAGAAAGCCGCAGAGCGCAAAAAACAAGGAGAGGATAAGAACATCCCTCCTAAAGGAGAAAAACGAAAGCGGGAAGAGGCGACAGCCCAGTCACCGCATGTACAGGTGAAGAAGAAAAGGGAGGGCAAAATAGTCATCCCTTCTTCAGCTGCAGCTAAAATAATAAGAATGGCGGTTCTCCTTAGGGCGTACCCTGAGACCACTCCAGTGCGGACGACCAAACCTTGCTGGAGAACGCAATAATAGAAGAAATGTATGCTTGATGGGAGCATAAGTAAGTATACTGGCATACATTTCAGACCAGGAGTCGTTCTAATCGACTGTGAAACACCACAGACTGCAGTATGGCTCCAGTTGATAATACCACAGCTGAAAAGCTGGAAGGGAGTAGAACTGATGGTGTACCAGGGAGAAAACATCCCAAAAATGCACACCGCTACGATCTTCCTCCCAAGAAGTAAAGGCGTAGAGGAAGGAAAACTTCTTCGCTTGATAAAAGCACAGAGTGAAGGTTTGGTAACAGACCAGTGGAAGATCCTCAACCTTAAAGAAGAGGGCAAAGGCCTAGTCTTGAGGGCAGGAATAGACAATCTATCCTGTCAAAAAATCAAGAACAACGGGTTCACCATTCATTACCGGTTTGGGAAAATCCCCGTACATGGCCTCAGAAAAGAAGAGGAAATAAACCCTGAGAAGGTTTCTATCCCCTCCAAGGCCAGCGACGACTCGAGTAGTGTAGAAAGCCTATACATCTCTAAACTCCTTGGGGAGGAGTCGCCGCTGTCCGAGGAGGGAATGGAGTTTGGGTCGGAGGAAGGGGACAGCACTCTTACAGAAGGGTCAGCACTCTTACAGAAGGGGACATCACCCTGATGAAAGAGGGTGATACCCAACCTGAAAACCAACAGGATGGCGGGGATTAACTTAGCTCGGGTTAACGCTCACCATGCCAAAGGAGCTTCGGCGGTGATCACAAGATTGTTCACTAAGGACCAATGGGGAATGTGTTTGATCCAAGAACCATGGGTCAATAATAACCAGGTAAGAGGATTAGCATGTAAAGATGCTAAAATAGTATATCACTCAGGTAGTGATATACCAAGAACATGTATTATGATAAGGAACAATATTAACTATTTTTGTCTATCAGAATACCTCGTTCCAGTTCAAGCAATCTTCGAACACAAGAAGGAGGGCAAGGAGATAGTAATAGCATCATGTTACTTTGCGGGAGACGGGATAGTATAGTACCACCCCCCGAGGTACAAAGGCTGGTGAAGTACTGTGAAGAGAAGAGACTACCTCTACTCTTAGCATGTGATGCCAATGCACACAATACTGTTTGGGGCAGTAGCAATACCAACCAGAGAGGTGAGCAACTTTCAGAATATATCCTTAATAAGAACCTTAATATTCACAATATAGGGAATACCCCCACATTTGTAACAAGGGTAAGGCAAGAAGTTTTAGATGTCACACTGGCAACACAGGATCTAAAACATATAGTAAAAGATTGGAGAGTTTTGGGCGAACCATCTCTCTCCGATCATAGCATCATAACATTCAAGTTAGAACTAGGCAAACCTGAGGTGAGCCCCAGAAGAAAACCAAGAAAAACAGATTGGGACAACTATAACACCTGTCTGAAAGAAAACCTAGCACATATCCAGAGAAAAGGGAGGGCTAAGCACCATCTCGATCTGGAAAATGAGCTTGAGGATCTGAACAGGGCAATAATCGATGCATTTGAATCGAGCTGCCCTCTTCAAGAACAACGAAGCAGCAGAGATGCACCCTGGTGGAATAAACATCTGTCAGAATTAAGATCTCAAACCCGGGACCTTTTTAATAGAGCATAACTCACCGGAGACTGGCAGAGATACACCGAGGTGAGAAACACCTACTACAAGGAAATTAGAAAAGCTAAAAGAAATAGCTTCAGAAAATTCTGTGAAGATATAAACACAACACCTGCTGCGGCAAGACTTTACAAAGTCATGGCAAAAGGTAGGATCAACAAAGATATGGCTTTGAGGAAGCCAGACGGTAAATATACCGAAAATGAGGAAGAAAGAGTGAAACTCTTACTAGAAACTCATTTTCCTGGGAGTAGCCCAAATAGGGGAGATAGTCCTCTCGAAGGTCATAACAGACCTTCGAGAGAAAGTGCTAAAATGGCTAAGCACATTTGTAGTAACGAACGGTTAAAATGGGCTATGAAGACCTTTTCGCCATTCAAGGCACCGGGAGCTGATGGAATTTTCCCAGCATTGCTCCAGCAAGGACAAGACGAAATTCTACCACATTTGGTTAGGATCAGTCGAAGCAGCTTAGAACTGGGTTATATACCAGAAGCATGGAGAAGGGCAATAGTAACCTTCATTCCAAAAGCTGGAAAAAGGGACACAACAAACCCCAAATCCTTCAGACCAATTAGCCTAACATCGTTTGTGCTCAAAACGATGGAAGAGGCTATTGACAATTACATTAGAGTGGAAATCCTAGAGAGACTACCTCTCCTCCCGCATCAGCATGCTTACCGGGCAGGCAGATCTACGGAGACTGCACTGATACAACTGACGGAGGATATCCGAGGTGCTCTAGACAACCAAGAAGCCGTAGTATGCGCCTTTTTGGATATAGAAGGAGCTTTTGACAATACTCCTCATGAGGCTGTCAAAAGAGCATTAAATAGAAGAGGTGTAGACAGTACAACATCCAAATGGATGTCGGAACTGCTCACCAATAGAGTAGCAGAGACGAGGACGAGCAAAGACATTGTCTCCATCTGTACAACCAGAGGATGTCCACAGGGAGGAGTAGCATCCCCATTAATGTGGAGCCTGACGGTTGTCGAACTCCTGTGTGGTTTGACTGACCTCGGAATATCCTGCCAAGGATATGCTGATGATATTGTCATAACAGCCAGGGGAAAATTCGAAAATACCCTTTGTGACATCGTACAAAAGGGTCTAAACTATACAAATAGCTGGTATAGGCAAGTGGGACTCAACATCAACCCCACCAAAACCATCTTAATAGCCTTCACTAAGAAAAGAAAGCTCAACCTCAAAACCATTAAACTTAATGGGAGCGAGGTTGAATGGAGACAGGAAGTCAAGTATCTAGGTTTGACTCTAGACAGTAAACTCCTGTGGAACAAACACGAAAAGGAGATTATATACAAAGCAAAAATGGCTCTAATGGTGTGCAGGAATCTGGCAGGGAGAAATTGGGGGTGCAACCCAAAAATCCTGAGCTGGATGTACACTGCCATAGTGAGACCAATTATCACTTATGGAGCCATTGCGTGGAGTAGTAGAGCTAGCCTATTGACAACGAGAGAAAACCTCTCAAAAATTCAAAGACTAGCCTGTATGTGCATTACAGGAGCAATGAGAACATGCCCAACGGCAGCCATGGAAGTTATTCTCAGCCTCACACCACTACATATGGTGGTGGAAAGTGTTGCAGAAAGAACAAGATACGGACTAAGTAGAGAGGGAATCATTAAAAAGAAACCAAATCCTTACTTCTTAGAAATCAGAAAACCTGGGACATGCCACAAGATGGTATGATGAAAAAGTATAACTTTTCAAAGAAATTCGTTACGGAATTAAGCAACAAGAAGGAATGGGATCCAAATACCATTACCAGACTTGGAAAGATGCCATTCAATGGTAGACAGATGGCTCAAAAGCAATAGAAGGAACTGGGATAGGAGTGTACGGGCCAGGAACCAAACACTCTGAAAGCTTGGGAAAAACCCCTAGTATCTTTCAAGCGAAAATTCACGCCATAAGAAAGTGTTCCCAGTTCAATATTGATAAAGGATATAGAAGGCAAAGGATTATCATAATGTCGGATAGTCAAGCATCCATTAAAGCACTGAAGTTCCAAAATGGTGTGGGAATGCCTAGGCAAACTAAATGAACTAGGCGAGAACAATATAGTCACCTTACTGTGGATTCCAGGACACACAGGGATAGAAGGAAATGAAATAGCAGATGAACCAGCAAAGAGGGGGTCTGGAACACCCTTTTGGGGGCCGGAACCCTTTTGCGGTATCAGCTCCAATGTAATATTGGAAGAAATAGGCAAATCCGAAGAAAAGAGATCTGACCATTGGAAAGATCTAGTAGGACTTAGGCAAACAAAGATTCTTCTGGGTGACTACAACGTGTTGAGATCAAATGAATGCATAAGTCAAAGTAAAACTGCACTAAGAGTTTTAACAGGCATCCTTACGGGACATTGTCGCCTGAATGGGCACCTGAAAAACCTCAAAATAGTGGAGGAAGAAGAATGTAGATTCTGTGGTATGGAAGAAGAAACCTCCATCCACATACTTGCGAACTGCACAGCAATTCAGAATCCTAGGGCACAACACCTTGGAGATTACTGGATAGAAGAGGGACATTTACCTAAGTTAAAGCCTGCAGATATCCTAAAATTCCTCCGGGAAATAGGACTAAAGGAGCTACTAGTCTCTGAGACTTTCCTCAGGAACTAAGTAGAAGTAAGGGGGCACAATAGATCTTTTAGGTCTCAGTGAATGTCACCCCAATTTACATACATACATACAACTGCCTGTATTACTTTTTTCACCGCCGTATTTCGGTTGCATCAGCTGAACGGTCTTTTTCCTAGTTTTAGTTGATCAAAACTTATTTGAGAAATTACATGGCCGATAAAAAATTATCAGCTTTAGCAATTATTTCTATCGAATATGCTTACTTAAAAATCGTAAACACAATCATCCGACAAACTGTACATACAACAAATTTAACATTACATTGAAAACAATTAGATAGATTTTCTTTTCTAATTTCAAATTTTGCTTATGCAAAAGCAAGGAATAAAGATTTTACTAGTTAATACGTAAATACTTGAGCGGTTTTTCTTTTTTTTTGTTGTATTTCCAGTATTTTGTCATTTTATTTTTATCGGGGGTAATACCACGAGTGCTTAAAAATTACCGATAATTTCCATGAAAGCTTGTTGTTAATAATTCCACGAGTTCGAAGAACGAGTGGAATTAGACAACAAGCTTGAATGGAAATTATCCGGTTAATTTCTAAGCACAAGCGGTATTTATGGAGAATATTTCTCGAATAAAATAGTATATTACATAACGTGTGCGGAAAGTGACATTTTTCACACGAGTGGGAAATATTGTAGCACGAGGCATAAGCCGAGTGCGACAATCACACGAGTGTGAAAAATCACTTTCGCACAAGTAATGTACAGTATTTTTCCTATGACCACGTGATAATTTCACCAAATAATGTGTAATCAACATCTGACATATTAATACACAAAATGTTACAATTAAAGTCAACATAATTGATTCGAAGAAATAACAATAACTATCATTAGTAACAAAAATTTAATTAGTTATAGGTAGGTTATTACAATTAATTCTTAATTATTGTATATATGTCATTGTCAGTATCCACGATATTGTTATGCATGTCTGGGATACGTTGTTATTGTAGATAGTTCCAGGTAGGTAGGTATATAAACTGACCTCACAATTATTGCCCTTCACATTCACTAATCAGAATAATTTTTTGACATTTCTCACAATTTGTCAAAGCCTGCTTTTTATATATTAAAATAAATACCTATAAGATGATTACATTTTCCGTCCACTATTAATGTTGGTTTGGATTAGTTGGTACAGCATCGGACTTCTGACGAAGAGTACGTGGGTTCGATCCCCGACCGCGTCTTAAAATTTTTTTCAATCAAGAACATGAAAAAAATTTCACTTTTCAAATAGATCGCTTCAAATTTAGATATTACATAGGTAAATCTAATTAAAAATTATATATTTGACAACTTGACAGTGGTCAATCTTAATAAAAATTATACATTTGACTTATTATCCGCATGCGTGCAGAAAGTTACTTTCCGCTCATGTGTGGAAAGTAATTCGCACGCTAGTTTGATATAAGCCACTTTTCGAGGTACTGTATAGTGCGATATACGTTACTTTCCTATGTGGTCGTAGGAAAATACAAATTACTGTATATCTTCACTATATTGAATTTGTACTAAATTGTCTCCATACAATATTCTTACTCTTTTCCGTGTTTTTGGGTACACTTTTAATGACATTTTTGTCAATTTCCCGTTCTGTTATATCTCCGAATCGATTCATAACCTCTAAGAAACTCTTCTTTGGCGTTTCACGTTCATTATTTTAATGTTGTCAGTCTACGGTTGTCATGGCAACGTGGAATTATCGCTGGGTTGTCATGGCAACGTGGAATTTCCGCTGTAATTTTTGAATTTCCATTCAATAATTTAGCATTCGTTGCATTGATACATGCATGAGTGAAATATTCATATTAATTTTTAAAATATATTTTTTTTATTTTGTTTTAGTTTTGTTACTTATACGTATATGAAATGTATAACACATTGTTTTTGATTTTTACTTGCACACATATTTTTCTATGTTCAGGAAAATTAATACTTGTCAGTATAACAATTGCAGGTAACGCAGAACTATAGTGCAAACACCCAGCACGAGTACAAAACTAGTGCTGGAGACAAAGGTGTAGATTAGGTGCTATGAAAAAACGCGAGTAAAAGTAAAACGAGTCTGGTTGGTTGGTCTGGTTTTTTCTTTCGGAGACTTTGTCAGACGGGTTAGTGGACAAAAAAATTACAAAGAACGGATATACAAACATAAGAAAATAACTCAAGTATCCTATAAAAGTTACACAGTATCTAAAGAAACCGTAATAAACTTATCCCAAAATTTACAATACATTCTTCCTATTGGTCGCGTTCACCTCAACGTAGCGCTACCGTAACGATCATCATTGCTGAACGCATGGTTTGTCAACTGATGTGGGATGTGAGCGAGGTGGTAGCAGTCGCCATTTTTTCCATCAGAATTGAAATACGCTACTCTACCGATCAATGATTTTTTTTTCTTTTTGTGAGCCGTTCTTATGAAGGGAGCACTGCAACCTGTTGTCTTATTGTACTCTTCTCCCACATTTAGTCCACCCACCCAGTTATCCCCGTATCTTCGAGTAGACGATATAGGTCCACTGGATGTGTGCCATATGTTTCAGATGGAACATTGGCTTCTCCGACAATTGTTTGTCTCCTCGAGTCTAGTGCCTCACAGTCAGATAAGATATGGGTTACGGTCTCGGTATCCATGCCACAAAGTCTGAGATCCCCGTTATATAACCCTATTTTATGCAGGTGATATCTTACCTAAGCATGGCCCGTTAGATAACCTGTAATGATTCTTAGCTGATTCCTACTGATATTCATTAGTTCTTCGGCCCGTTTAACACATGTGTCACCTATAAAGGTCTTATTGTGTACGTTCTTTGGAATGCTCCTCCACTGTAGTTTATGTTGGCTCTGTACCCAGTTTTCTATTTGTCCTCGGACCAGTTTCTTTGTGAACTGGTTCTGGTCCAACATATGTCGTTGCTGAACCTCTTCTCAGGAGTTCATTAGCTTGTTCATTTCCAGAAATATCGTTATGTCCCGGCACCCACACTAATCTTACTTTAATGTGGTCTGCCAGTTCATTTGGTTCTTTCTGGCATTCCTCTCACCTCGGGGAAACTTCAGACTGCTCAGGTCTTGCCGGTCCCTTCTGTGAGGCATCTATGAAGGACCGGGGAGAAGTTTAGTGGCCATATAGTCTGTTTTCATATCTAAAATGGCTTCACTTACGATGTCCTTGATGGATATGTGCCCTGATCTAACTGTTTTGTTGCTCAGGTTATTTTGCAGCCTAAATAACACCATCCTTGCTTCTCCCATTATCACGAGGTGTGATGGATAAAGGCCAAATGAGGCTTCTAGTTCAGTCGTTGACTTGCTTCTCATGCACCCGAGACAAGCAAGTCTGCACCTTGCCTAGTCTCATCATTGCATTCTTTTGTGTCGTCTTTGTCTACCAGACCAAAGATGCATATGGGTTTAACCACTACACTGTATATCCAGTGTATCATACGCGGACTCAACCCCCTTGGTTTCCCTCAAGTTCGCCGCCTTGCCATCATCAATGTGGCCTCCGATCTTGTTTCTACTTTTTCCAGTTGTTTGGTTCATGTACATATAATCAATAACCCCCCCGAGATATTTAACATCCATCACCATTGGAATCTCCTTACCTTGGAGGGATAGTAGTCCCAATTCCACCAGGTCCCTTCTTTTGGTATAAGGCACTATGTTTCAATTGGTGAGACTTATATTTAAACCCACCTCTTCCAACCATTTTGTTACTATGTTCAGAGCTTGTTTCATGCGTTCTCTGACTGTAGTATTGAATTTGCCTTGTGATATGATGACCAGATCATCCGCATATCCTAAGACAGTATGGTGTTCCTCTTTTTCCATTACAAGGTTCCATATTTGAAAAGATAGGACTCCTCCTTGAGGATATCCCCTTAAAACTCGGGCTGATGATGTTTCACCAATCAAGGTTGAAAAGATCATTCGGTCTTTCAGCATGCAGTCTATCTATCTGCAGCTTGTTTCGTCAATTTATTTTCGACGAATTGCCCTCGTGATCACTTCGTGAGAGGTGTTGTCAAAGGCACCCTCTATATCAGAAAAGGCTGCTAATAATACTTCCATATTTTCCTCTATCCCTTGTACTAAATGATGAAGTGATGTCTCTGTGGACCCTCCTCTAATGTGCATGTCTACCAGTTTTTCCAATGTCTTCAGTATAAATGACACTAGACTTATGGATCAATGATGCAATAACTGTCACTTATGCCAAATATCATGTTAATAAACATATAAAATGACACCAAACTTTTGTTTTGTTTTAAAGATATTTTAGACATCTGTATCCTGAAAATTAATGAAAACCAGTAGGAACTACTAAACTAAATTTAAATCGAAAATTAATAAATAATTATTGAAATCATATCAAATAAATGAGGTTATATTGTTATATCACGATCAGACGTTCATCAGAATTAAGAAACGATGGATACCTCTAAAAATCGCTACCTGATCAACTTTATTGAGATACACGCGACCAATATTTTGCTATTGTATAATCTTAGAAAGTTGTAATTTCATACAAATGAATGAAAAACTCACTCACTAAGTGAGTAGTTTGGAGGAAGTATCTTGGCTGTAGATTGAACACAATAGGTAAATGTGATTTTAAGAACACCTGCTACATCAATCGTGAGAATAAAGCAACTTTAAATATATTCGAGCATCCACTATTTATAAATATCTATCAGTTTTATACTTCTTAAACCACCGAAAGAGATTGAATCTGAGTCTAGAAGAGAAAAGGGCAAAAGGTGTCGTATCAACCTTTCTTCTAATTAATTATTTCCTACAAGGCTTTTATGTATAAAAAGGGAAGCAGATGTACGGAACATAAGGCAGCTATATCTTTTCTGATATCTAAAAACAAACATTGTAAATAGCATAACTACCCAATACACCGGATACTTGGTGACACACAGTATAATAAGTAGGTTAGTTAATGAATTTTGTGAAATTGGGGTACTTAATTACTGGAGTACTTATGTCATCCACTAGTTATACTGTTCAATGTATTGCAAAATGCAAGCTGTAAAAAAAACATGTGTTAAATGAATTAATTGACTATTAATTGTGTTGAAATTTTCTAATTATTTTTTCTAAACTTTAAGTATAATTCAAGTAGTGTTCATAAGCGATCTTATTTTAGTCTAGTCTATAAGCTTAAAATGGTGTTAATTCTACATACTTTTATTAAAATTATGTGGTTTAGCTCATTCGATCCCGAATAATGTCTTGATCATTGTGCCAAATAATTAAATTAGCCCATAAAAAATTCCAAAAGTTATAAACAATTAAACACCTTAAAAAAATAGTATTTGGTTTGTAGCTTATTGTTCGTAAATTATAAATATTTTCGAAATTTGAAAAAAGATCCTTAAAGAGGAGGAAATTTAGTAAAAAAAAGTTCGAACTCCCGGAACTGTACCTCCATTATTTATAATTTTAATTTAACGCTGAAAATAGTCCTCCGCGCGCCATTATTAGGTTGCGCGCACGGCCTCGAAAGCGAGTACGTCACTTAAAAATTTTTTTTAAGTACTTAAAGTTAATTGAAAATTCTAAAAAAAATATAGTATAATCTAAACACTTTAAAGAATTGATTCCCGTTGGAATTTTTCATGAAAACAAATTTTTCAATATGCTGGACGATTGTTAATTAACAAAATTTTTTCTAACTTCTTTCATCGTTCTAAACTAAAAAAAAATGTTTAAATAATTGCCGTAAAATTATTTCTCTCCGTGGAGCTCTTCTTATATACATACAAAACAAGATTGCGTCATCAAAGTTTTAAAAATGTTAATACTTTGTTTATAATAAGTAATGTAAGTTAGCAAAAAATGGCAAATCAGTCATTTATTGTTAACTTGAAAAAAATATTATAAACAAAGTATTAACATTTTTAAAACTTTGATGACGCAATCTTGTTTTGTATGTAGAACGATGAAGGAAGTTTGAAAAAATTTTGTTAATTAACAATCGTCTAGCATATAGAAAAATTTGTTTTCATGAAAAATTCCAACGGGAATCAATTCTTTAAAGTGTTTAGATTATACTATATATTTTTTAGATTTTTCAATTAACTTTAAGTACTCAAAAAAAAATTTAAGTGACGTACTCGCTTTCAAGGCCGTGCGCGCAACCTAATAGTGGCGCGCGGAGGGCTATTTTCAGCGTTAAATTAAAATTATAAATAATGGAGGTACAGTTCCGGGAGTTGGAACTTTTTTTACTAAATTTCCTCCTCTTTAAGGATCTTTTTTTTAAATTTCGGAAATATTCATAATTTACGAACAATAAGCTACAAACCAAACACTATTTTTTGAGGTGTTTAATTGTTCATAACTTTTGGAATTTTTTATGGGCTATTTTAATTATTTGGCACAATGATCTAGACATTATTCCGGATCGAATGAGCTAAACCACATAATTTTAATAAAAGTATGTAGAATTAACACCATTTTAAGCTTATAGACTAGACTATTTATCGACATCAGTTGTTTGTATATATATTTTAGGTAGGGATTGCAATCCCGCAAAACAGGATCACGCAATCCCGCGGGATCCCGCTGCTTTTATTAATCTGCTGGATCCCGCACCTTCAAAGCGCGGATCCGCGGATCCCGCAAACTAAAAATTTGGCGCTAAAACTTTCGCGTACTTATACATTCTTCATGCCAAGAAAAGTTGCAATTTGCAATATACCAAGAAATAAAGAAAATAATAGAAAGAGTCGTAGTTCAGGACGATGAAACATATGCAGATGACGTTTTCGACTATACACCTATAGCTGGAACATCTGCTACTTATATAGATCCTACTCTAACGCTAAAAGAAGAATTAGAAAAACAGCTTGAACAAGAAAAAGAAATATTTAAGAAAAAGCCAGACAAAAAGCAAAAAGACTTTGAGAAAATTTTGAAGAAAGAAATGACGTTCTTTTAGTTCGATGCTATCAGGTACCTGACGGTCGCCTATGAATATATCCTGATGGTTCAGCCTACTAGCGTAGAAGCCGAGGGAGCGTTTTTAGCATCAGGATATATCACAGTAATAGTATCTAAGAGAAATTTGTGATTTGATTATTAGTCATTGTATGAATAAGACTGAATTAAAAATATAAAACTGTTTTAGGAGTAAGGGTAAAATTAAACAAAACCATTAAGATATGCCAAACATTTAAAGATGAATCTAAGAAAACAGATTACTAAGTAATTACTTCTACTTAATCAATAGAAAAGAAATAATTTCTGTTGCTTAATGTTCACACAAAAATCTGTAGTTTCGATTTGATTTTATAACATAATTTCAAAGATGCGGGATCCCGCATATCAATCCCGCGGGATTGAATGAACTGATGGTTCTTAGCTGTTAATCCCTCCTGGAAATTGGGCAAGTGGTACAAGAATATCCCTGTCGGATAAAACATGATCACTCAGTGGACCTCAACGGAAGCAAAAAAGTCAGGTTTGGCGACAGAAAAATTGAAAATCACCAATCATTCATTGCGTGCAACAGCTGTTTCAAAATTAGCAAAGAAAGGGGTTGAGGAAAATACGTTGATAAAAATTACTGGCCATTCAAATCCGAAGTCCATAAAGCCATATCTACAACTGGACGAGGAACACCATTTAAAAATAGTAGAAAAAATGAGAGACAATGATAGAGCTAATCTTAATACAGAAACTAATATAGCTAATGTGCCTACAATAAGTTCTTTGAGTTCTAATTCAATGGCACGTACATTAAAACAAGTAGTGCAGCGGGCTCCAAAAATGGTAATTTTTACAATTGTGTTTTCCACTGTAATTCATGCAATTTTTAGTTTCTACAATTTCTGTCTCATTTTAGTTTGTTCATGTTCATATATGGGGAAGATAATAAAATAACGGTTGGTCGGTATTAACATAAACATTCATTGTAAGAAGGAGCGTATATTTGCATTCTCTCTATGAAGAAATTGTTCTGTTATTGGGTTTATAACTGTTAATTATGTTTGTACTAAATCCAATACCTAACACTCCCCCGTCTGAAACCGGAAAATACGTGGCAACGCCGGGGGTTGGGTGCCAGTTAAAAAAGCATGGCGGAATGATCACGTTGCCGGGATTCAGATTGAGTGAAGTTGACGTGTACATTTCAAGGAATAAAACTGTTAGTCAATTTACTGTTTTATTTAAAGAACCCGCTGATCAAACATGGTGGCAGCGGTGTAGTTTTTCGGAATTGTATTGAAATCGATCGCTAAAAGCTTTTATAGAAGTTGGTGGTAATTATCCAGAGATTATCATGCCGAATCCTACCGAAGAGCAGGGTGCTAGTTCTACATTACAAGTACAGCCTCAGGTGTTTAACGTTGTAACACCAGTAAACGTAATCCCGCCCGAAAAATTTACATTTTCTTCTCCAGCTGCATGGACACCATGGAGAAAAAGATTCGAAAGATATATGTCCGTTTCAGGGCAACTAAGCAAACCAGAGGAGGAAAAAATAAACATCTTAGTGTACATCATGGGCGAAGAATCGGAAGAAATTATGCTGCAGTTCCCTATACAACCACAGACGTATGTTGAAGTTTTAAACAAGTTCGAAAAATACTTTATTCCACGCCGGAATATTATATTCGAGAGGTTTAAATTCAACTCTGGAGTTCAAAAACCTGGAGAACCTATTGAATCGTTCATTACAAGTTTACACTCTCTGGCAGAACATTGCAATTACGACACGCTTAAAGAAGAACTCATCAGAGATAGGATAGTTGTTGGGATGCTGGACTCAAAAACATCTGAACTACTACAGCTGAAAGATCAGCTAGACCTGAAGGAGTGTGTCATAATGGCGAAACAAGCAGAACACCAGGCAAGTCAGTCCAAAGAACTACACAACACTACCAGGCAAGTAGGAAGAGTGCAATTCGGTAAAAGTGACAGTGTCAGTTCGCCAAATATTTCTCAAAAAGTGGATCGAAATAAGAAAAAAATACAACCAGGTGACAAGTGTGGATTTTGAGGACTACGGTCGCATCCAAGAGAGCAGTGTCCTGCTGGAAAATCAGTTTGCCGGAAGTGCTAGAAATCAGGACATTGGGCAGCAGTATGCAGAAGCACCAAGGTCAGACCTATCTTAGTAGACAATTTAGATTTAGAGCAGCTAGAGTTAGAGTTTAATTCACTGAATTTTTCTAATAATGCTTCAGACAACTCCCACGAGGGTAATACTTTTTTTTAGGCTCAATCGGGCTTAATCACGTTGATTCAAAAGAATGGTTAGCTTCAATCTTTGTGTCAAAAATTAGTAAAAACTTAGAATTTCTGATTGATTCGGGAGCAGATATTACATGCATCCCAAGAGAGGTAGTTAGCGATGGTATGCTTAATAATTTACAATTTTCAGACAAAATAGTGACTGGGCCGTCTGGTATTAAATTGAAAGTTTTGGGCACTTTATCAGTAACATTAGGTTTTCAAAAACAGAGCTTCAAAACAGACATTTATGTTATCGACAAATTAACTAAACCTATCTTAGGTCGATCAGCTATATTCAAATTGAAAGTTTTACAATTCATTAATCAGATTTTTCCTATTCAGAGGTCACTAATACACCAAGTCATGTATTTAAAGAAAAGGTCTGTAAAAAATTTCCAAGAATCTTCAATGATGTGGGAACCTTTAAAACTGAAATGAAAATTAAGTTGATTGAGGGAGCTCAACCCTATGTGCAATCAGTTCCTCGCGTTGTACGGATACCCTTATTAAAACCCCTTAAGGAGGAGCTCGAAAGGCTTCTACAGTTAGACATTATAGAGCCAGTAGACTATCCGACAGACTGGGTAAGTCCCACCGTGGTAGTACAAAAAAATTCTAAAATAAGGCTCTGTGTTGATTACTCAAAATTAAATCAAGCCGTGAAACGCTCACATTTTCCTATTGGGAAAGTAGAGACAATATTGTCACAAATAAAGGACTCAAAATTTTTCAGTAAATTAGATACAAATTCCGCATTCTATCAAATTAAACTTAGTGAAGAATCTCAAATCTTAACAACTTTCATAACGACTTTTGGCAGATTTTTTTTCAAAAGGGTCCCGTTCGGAATTAATTGCGCCCCTGAATACTTCTCAATTTTATTAAATAAAATTATCTCGGGGGTAAAAGGAGTAATCAGTCACATCGATGATATACTCATTCATGCACCGACTATAGAGGAGCATAATAAAATTTTAACTGAAATTTAGAACACATTACAGCCGAGGGCATAACGCTCAATAAAGAAAAGTGTGTTTTTGCAACCCAGTCTCTTACTTTCTTAGGCCACCGAATCTCTCAAGAAGCTTTTAAGGTTGATGCTGATAGAATAATAGCTATAAAAAAATTTCCAGCACCTAGAAACAGAATAGAAGTCTTGCAATTCTTGGGAATGATCAATTTCTCCAGTAGATTTATCCCTAATAGATCGGAGGTCCTCGAACCAATAACTTCCTTATTGAGAAAGAACATAAAATTTGTATGGGACAGTCCTCAGCAGCAATCTTTTGACAAGGCGAAAGATTTACTGCAAAGTTGCCCGACACAAGCTTACTTTGATCCCACGAAACGAATTCTAATATCCGCAGATGCGTCATCTTACGGGCTAGGCGCTTGTTTAATTCAAACCTCGAATAACAAAAACGAAATTGTAGCTTACGCTTCGCGGTTACTTTCAGAGACCGAAAAAAGATATGCTCAGATTAAACGGGATGCACTTGCGCTTGCTTGGGCAGCAGATAAGTTTTCCGAATACGTCACGGGTATTCCCATTATGTTCCAAACCGATCACAGACCGTTAATTCAAGTGTTACAAACAAAACCAATTGACCAATTGACTCCTCGTTTACAGCGTTTCCGAATTCGCCTTAAGCGATTTGACTATAAAATCTATTATTCACCTGGAAAAGAACTAGTAGCTTTGTCGCGTATAGCTTTTCCACAGATCAAGAGGCACCTCTCGAAGACGAATTAGCAAGTGAAGTAGAAGCGCACGTGAAATTAATAGTAGAATCTGTACAAGTAAAACGACATTTTTTAGAAGAAATAAAAAAAGAACAAGCTGAAGACCAAACTCTTGCAAAAATTAAAGAATTTACGGAAACTGGATGGCCAAATAAAAGTATATTAAGCGACGATCTTCGACAATTTTACCCTTACCGGCAAGAGATTTCATTTTCAGAAGGGTTTTTATTGAGAAATTTGAGAATCATCATTCCGTTTTCACTGCAACTTAAGTGTTTAAATTTTATCCACCAAGGACATTTAGGCATTGTAAAAAGTCGGGAAAGAGCTAAATCATCAGTGTGGTGGATAGGCCTCTCAACTCAAATTGAGAATCTAGTAACAAACTGTCCTCAATGCGTCGAAAATAGGGTAAATTCCAAAGAACCTTTTATAAAAGAGAAATTCCCCGATCGGCAAAAAATCGCACTAGATTTGTTTAAAGCGGAGTCCTGGTACCTTATAGTGACAGATTATTATTCGAGATTCTTCGAAATTTTTAAGCTGACAAAAATGACAGAATCCACAATAATTGAAAAATTAAAAGAGCTATTTTCACGATACGGAATAAGTGAAATTGTACGTACGGACAATGGACTACAGTTCCAGTCCGAATTTAAAAAAATCGCACTAGAGTACGACTTTTGTCACATTACTAGTAGTCCGTATTTCCCGCAGAGCAATGGCTGTATTGAAGCTGCTGTTAAGATAGCAAAAAATCTCATTAAAAAAATCATAATATTCATATGGCTCTACTGTCTTATCGCACAACCCCCCTTAAGTGTGGTTTTTCCCCTTGTGAATTACTGTATGGAAGAAAGGTACGAACTCAATTACCATTGTTGCCAAGTCGTTTGTATGTAAGAGTAAATACAGACTCTGTTTGTAAAAGGGAGAGTGGTGCGAAGGATAGAGCGGCTTTACAATTTAATAAACGACACCGGGCCAGAAATCTAAGTAATTTATCAGTCGGAAACTATGTCTGGGTAACAGATCTAAGAGTTTATGTGAAAATTATTAAGGTTTTAGACGAACCTCGTTCCTACTTAGTGGAATCGGATTCAGGGGTTTACCGTCGAAACAGATGGCATTTGATTCCGGCGCCCTACTACACCGAACCTAGATTTACTCCGGCATGGGTTCCAGACAACACGTTAAGCCATAATTCTAATGCAAGATCTGATATTTCTGTAAGAACGGAAAATTTGAGAAATCCGAGTACAGAAGTATCAGAACAAATAAATGACATAGCTCCGGCAGAATCTAATACTATTAACCCGAGTGTGTATCCTAATGATTGTGTAGATGAGTCTCATTCTCCACCGAGTGCATCTCAAGATTCTCAAGGATTATCTCCATCTTCGCCGCAAATTGCGTTATCAAACAGACCAAAAAGATTAGTTAAAAAACCGGATTATTTGAATGATTATATTCTTAGTTAAGTTAGCTTGTAAAAGGGGGATGTTCTGTTATTGGGTTTATAACTGTTAATTATGTTTGTACTAAATCCAATACCTAACACTCCTCCGTCTGAAACCGGAAAATACGTGGCAACGCCGGGGGTTGGGTGTCAGATAAAAAAACGTGGCGGAATGATCACGTTGCCGGGATTCAGATTGAGTGAAGTTGACGTGTACATTTCAAGGAATAAAACTGTTAGTCAATTTACTGTTTTATTTAAAGAACCCGCTGATCAAACAGAAATAACACATATCTTTCACAAAATAATGCTTAAGAATAATCATAAAATAATCTAAGTCAATCGTCACTACTTGAGTGCCACGCCGCGTCTCTTTTCCCAAAAGCGCGGTTCTTCCTCTTTTTTTGACATATATATCGTTTTGCCTAGAACCACAGAAATTAAATTCCGTTAACCACAGAATATTTCAAATAATGTCTATGATTTGAGGCGCGAGATTTGAACTACAAAATATCGCCTACATATACCTGATTGTTGTTTAAATAAAAATTTCAAACTAACGTACTTTTATTTCTTCTACTCGAGAAATATTCTACCGAATTACACTTTGACAAAAAATAATATGAAAGCAAGATATCTATAAATTTGATAATGATAATAACTGACAAACAGTTAATGAGAACAATATGCTTGCATCTCGTTGGAAAGTTTGAGTATGTCAGGTTTGTATGTTGTTGTTTTTAACTTTACGCACTATTCCAGGTTCTCATCAATAAGAAAACTTCTCAGTTTACTATTGATAAAATTCATGCTTGAAAAAGATTGTTCCCATGAATATGTAGCAAAACCGAAAAAGGAAAGAACAGCAAAACCAAGTTTTTTCAGCTGATCATAAGAGTCAGAAATACTGTTCCAGGCCTTGAACATGATCATGTCTTCCTTCTCCAGGTCTTTCAAAGCAGACCACTTGTGTTGTTTCATTTGGAATCCACGCATGGGAAATATTTATGAGAACAAATTCAATCATCACCAAATTAAATATTTTTCACCAAACAAAATCCGCTGATTATTAGTTTAGATTTATATATTTTTCTCCAAACATAAGTATCCAAATATGTATCCAAAATACACGAATAATCATCATCATGAAGAATCTGTATTATGTTCGGAATAATAACTATGTTCTCAAAATGATAGGGGTGTTGGTAATTTTGCCAAAGAAGGTCATAAACTCATTTTATTATAGGTATTTTCGCCAAGAAACATTTTCAGGTATAAAATTCAACATGTAATCTGGCCAAAACTCACCCTTTTCGGATTATTTATAAGGTACCTTATTCTGATACTTTGCTATTGGCATTTAAAGTTGTAATTATTCAATTTAGGCATCCAATTTTTTAACACTTTACGCCTTCTTAAATAATTTCCCTGACCTGATTGATAAATTAACCAATGATCGGTATTTATAGATAATCGTTTTGAAATAATTTGGTGTTAATAGGTTGGTGACAGATCTATCATTCTGAGAACAAATCTATTTATTTGACAATCAAAACCGCATTAGTTTGGTCACCGATAAAATCAAAACCAATATTTATTTACAACAGTATGTAATTTTTAATATAAGCCGATGCAGATAAACAGGACTTATTTTAATGAGTTGTAGAAAAAACATAGTGTATAACTCGGATGGATCATATTCACACTACTTGAACAAACTATTATAGCATTATTGGATCAACTTTCGCTTAGCTGAAATCAGTTATTTAAGAAATATTCGTTTATTTACTATTTGGAACCTTTTCTAAACAGAAAGAGTCGAATTTTTTTTGCGGAAATGCATAATTTTCATTTTTTCGACTTCAGAATAGCTAAAACCAGTTACAAGAAAATACGTTTCTTTTTTACATTTTAGACAATTTTCTAAACATAAACACGCAAAAAACTTCTTTTGGAAATATACCATTTTCATTTATTGATCAAATATTGTAGAATTTAGAATGATTCGAACTATACTCGACAATTGGACTCCGTAAACAGGCGTGTACAAAAACGTTTGTCTCTTGAGATTTTTGAAACGATATTAAGCTGATAAGAATAGATATTATTCATTGATCTGTGTTAAAGGTCGGGAAGAGGATTAAACTCAATTTTTACATTGTTTATATTATTTATTAGTTTATTTAATAGTTTCAGATCTTCTAAAGTCGGGAAAATGATGCATTTCCGCAGAAAGTTTTTTGTGATTTTGTGTTTGGGGAGGGATCTATATACTGAAAAAACAAAAATTTTTTTTGAAACTGGTTTCAGCTAAAAAAAATTACACCCGCATTATTTTCTATTATAGGTAAGCCTACGGTATAAAACTTCCTCCACCTATATTTGTCATTTCCGAATCCACTACCAACACTTGTTTATACAAAATATTTAACTTGCAATAACTATTTATTGGTCATACATTATCTTATCAGTTTTACGTAATAGTTTTAGTAAATATACTACAAGTAGTTAAACCTACTATGTAGCTATAGGCAACGAATTAAACATTAAGATGAGTCTTAATTAAAATAAAATTGTTATTCTCACAAAACTAACGGCGTATTTCTCAAGGACAATAGGTCATTGAATGATTCAGAATTATTATGATCTGCATTAAAGATCCATGACCTCTGTTTTTCGAGTGAGTGCTGTTTTTCATGTACATCAGGTCCAAATCCGGATAAACAAACAAAAAACCGTTGCTTCTTGGTTGGTCACTGGGGGCACCCACTTGAAACAAATTTTGTTTTTATTTCACTATTATCTGTAAATAATATTAGTTACAACATGAAAATAATCGGAGCGTTGCAAAAATTCTCTGTAGTACATTGTTCATTTTACTTTAAATATTTCAACAAACAAACTTCTAAAAATAAGAAAATAGCTAATGGCGGGTTGATAAGTAAATACGTTAAGGATTTTAATTCGTAAATTAATAATTTGTACCAGACAATATTTATGAAAACATTGATTACTTCTGATTATTTTAACCGACTAAAAAAGAAGGTTCTCAATTCGAAGTGTATTATATTTTTATTTTTTTGTATGTGCATAACTTCTTTGTTCATGAACCGATTTCAATGATTCTTTTTGCATTGGGTTCAGTATTGCTTCAAAGTCATCCCATTTGAATTTAAACCACCTTTCCCTCTCCTTTTCCTCCTTTCACCCACACCTATATCATTCTCTGTTTTTCAGCTTAGACAGTTATGTTAAAAGTTGGTGCATTTTTTGGCAGTTCCCATACCATTTTGGACCTGATTACACAAGCACTCAGTGCTTTAATGGCTGCTTGAATATCCCACATGATTTCTTGTGCAGTTACACATCAGTCAAAGCGATTTTATAAGTTTTAGTATATCACAATATATCTAAGATGCACCTGATTTCGCTTCACGTTATTTTTTTACTATCTGAGTAAAGTTCTGATCAAAAATGTTCATATTGTTATAGCATCTCACATACATACATTTCTTGATATAATAAGGACTGATATTAACGAGTAAAACTATACCAAATAATTTATGTAAGTTGTCATATACATCCATTTTCCTAATAGATATTCTGTTGATACCTCTAAATATTAGGTAACTATAGTATAGTATAAGTTTTAAACATAATGTCACATGTAGATATTCATGAGAACCCATTATATTCCTTTGGAATAAATTTTGGACATGCTTAAACCTTCAAACGGACATTTTATGCTTTATAGGGTGGACCTATTATAAGTTTATTGCCTCCTAAGTTGTATTTAATAATAATAATAATAATAATAATAAATGTCTTTATTTGGTATAGCATTACAAATCTGAATACATTCATATTATGTAAAACTAGTATTGGGCGAGATTCAGTTTGCACATTGTTATATGACATAATAATATGCATCTGCTCTTCCACCTAACCCAGAAAACAAAAAAAGTATAAGAATAACAAATACTTAAATTGAATCAATAAACTTAAACTTAAAACTAAACAAAAAGCATACAACATAATCTTGATAAGTATAATTTTTATCTTTTTTGTAATCGTTGGTTCATCATAGTTTCAAACATTTGTATTTTAAATTTATTTTGACCCATACTCTAAAAACCTGGGACAAGCTGTTAATTTGGTCGGCTATACAAAATGAAAAAGACCGTCTAAAAGTTTGAGTTCTGTGTCTAGGTACAGTAAGCAGACTTTTGTATCTCAAATTTAATGTGTGCACGTCCGTTCGGTATTTAATTTTGTTATATAGATATGGTGGCGTCTGTTTGCGTATCATATTATAGTAAAAACATAAAGAATGCAACTTACGACGATGTTTCATGTTTAACCAGCTTATTAATTTAAAAGTATGGCTTATACTATCAAATTTACGAATACCAAAAACTAAACGCAGGCAACAATTTTGTAGCCTCTGGATTCTATTAAAATCAAACTCAGTTAAGCAAGAATTGTACACGATGTCACAGTAGTTTAATTGAGATAACACTAATGCCTCGCACAACATAGACTTAGTGGATTTATCCAAAACACCACGACTTTGGTACAGAAGCTTCAGTGAACCGTACGCTCTCTGCAGACATAAACTGATATGATCCGTAAATCTCAATTCTTCATCTAGCCATATCCCCAGACTTTTCACTTTTTTACTGAAATGTATAGATTTATCATCCAACACAATTTGATTGGAATACTCTTGCAAAAAGATTTGTCTCTGACTAATTTTACCAAATACAATAGCATTAGTTTTGGAGGCATTTAGTTTGAGACAATGATCCTTAGAAAATATCAGCAACTTATGCAAATCATAGTTCACTGAGGCTACAGCCTGCTTGTATTCATCAGGATAAAATGATAAGTACAGTTGAGTGTCATCAGCATGATAATGCTGTGTAAACGATATGAAACTAGAAGGAAAATTCGAAGTGTAAATAGAAAATAAAATTGGACCTAAAATAGATCCTTGGGGAACACCAGTTGTTATTTCTAAATACGAAGAAGTATTATGTTGACATCTGACAGCTTGAAATCTGTCTACAAGATATGATTTCATTAAATTTAAAGATTCATCTGTAATACCACTATATCTTAAGATAGAAAATAATAGTTTATGATTTATAGTATCGAATGCTTTTGAATAGTCTAGAAGAATTAGTAAAGATAGTTTACCTTGATCGTAAGCCTTGAAAATATCATCAGTTATTTTCAACATGGCCGTTGTGCAGCTATATCCTTTTCTAAAGCCGGATTGCGTGGTTGGAATAATTTGGTTCGCTGTTAGGTGGTCTTGCAACTGAATATTAATAACTTTTTCTAGAATTTTAGACATAGTAGGTAAAACACTGATTGGTCTAAATTCATTCAAATGTTCAGGGCTTTGTGTTTTTGGAATTGGCGTAACATTTCTATTATGAAATAGTGAAATTATGCAAATTGTAATTCCATCTATACATACTTTTTGGTACAATATTTGACCGTCGTGACTGACTTGAGAAGATACCGAAATTAATGAATTATAAATGACATCTCAGTTTGAAATGGGTAAAATGAAGCATGTAGCAAATAATAGCTTTAACTTTTTTATTAAACATACTTATGCAGACATGATGGTGATTTTTTTTATTCTTACAATGAATGTCAAGCCAACAATTTCTCAAAGATGTGATTTTATCGGTGACCAAACTAATGAGGTTTTGATTATCAAATAAATAGATTTGTTCTCAGAATGATAGATCTGTCCCCAACCTATTAACACTAAATTATTTCAAAACAATTATCTGTAAATGTATATATACAATCACCCGAAAACGTAATTAATTTTCTGATAATTAGTCTTATTCTCAGAATAATAGATCTGCCAACAACTTGTTAACACTAAACTATTTTAAAATGATTATCTAGAAATGTATGTACAATTGGTAGAATTTGAACTATATTTGGGGTTGTAAATGTCATGGTTCAATGCGATTATTATTACGTTTTAAAACAGATCATTGGTTAGTTTATCGAAAAGGGCGAGGAAAATGATTGAAGAAGGTATCAAGTGTTGAAAAAATGGCCGCGTAAATTCAAAAACTGCAACTTTGAATGCCAATAGCAAAGTAACAGAATTACCTAATAAATAATCCGAAAAGGGTGGGTTTTGGCCAGATTACATGTTGAATTTTATACCGGAAAAGGTTTCTTGGCGAAATTACCTATAATAAAATGAGTTTATACCCTTCTTTGGCGATATTACCAACACCCCTATCATTTTGAGAACACAGTTATTATTCCGAACATAATACAGATTCTTTGGACATAAGTTATACAATGATTATTCGTTCATTTATTAATTTTGGATACAAACTGTTACACATTTGGATACATATGTTCAGAGACAAATATATAAATCTGAAAAAAATAATAATTTCTGGGATTAAAACTAATAATCAGAGGATTTTGTTTGATGACAAATATTTATAAATATATTCTCATTTTTCAATAATAAAATTATTGATAATAATGAACTGTACCTTAGATAATAAGCGTGTTTTTATGTGATTGTTACTTCTGCACCTACACGACTTTTTATAATATGTAGTATTAGTCATACTTTATATATTACAGTTTTTTTATTAACTTTTTGAATACAATCGGTTTTTGACATGAGGTAATGGCTTAAAATAAATAATATGGAGGCGATACTTACCTACCACAAAAAGATCTGTTGTCTTGGGTCTCTACTTTTGGTAATCATTCACCAACTACAGGGTTGAAAGTAGTAATTTTCACCATTAAAAATTGTTGATCGGATATGGAATTTTATTACGAGTAAACATGCATTTTTCAAGCTTAGGTTGATTTATACCATTGCTATTAAAAATTGTAATATTTCAAATCTGACTTAATAATTGAAATGTATCAGTTGCGGGAGAATTTTCGCTAAAAATATATCATTCTAAGTAAATGTACTTATTTATTACAGAGATTAGTATTGCGACAGTTCAAGTTAAATATTTATTCATAATTAATATCATTGGATAGTTATGCAAATCTCATTAAGTGATTAACTAATTATGTAAATAGCAAAAATCAATTACAAAAGCTTAAGCATGTGCTCCTCTCTCTTGCCGACCTTTCTTATGATCTGCTTATGCCGGCATCATGCCTAATTAAACGAAAAAGTCGTCAAGGGAGAAGAACAGGTGTTTTAACTCTGCAATTGATTTTGGACAAAAATTACCTTTAATTTCTTAAGTAAGGCTCATTTAAAAGCTGATTCCAGATCCTATTAACTCACCATTATTGAAATAATAATAATAAAATCTCAATTTCAACGAAAAGTAACAACAATTTGAGGTTTATTCTTTTATATACAATAATTATTATTATAAAAGTAAGTGTATATAACGGGATCCGCTTATAGAAACCTTTATAAACAATAATTAGTATTAATAGTCTTTTTAGGTTCAATGAAACCAATATAGGTAAAATTACCAGATGTCAGATAATTTCTCATTGGGGGTAAGGCTGCTAAGCGGATATTTATTCTGCATATAGTTGTATTAAAATTACCAGTATAATAGTATATTATTCAACAAGCTTATAATGATGTCTATTATTCACGATGGTGCGTTTATTCAAGCCGCAGGCGAGAGACTTAAACTCATAAGTGAGTAATAGCCATTATATGCGAGTAGAATACTATATTTTGTTCACCACCATTAATTACCTCTTTATAAATGATTTTTTTCTTCTCTTCCATCCAATTTAGGAATGGATTATAGGCTTTCATATAAAATTTTTTCGACTTTTCTGGCGATAAATTTAAGGATACTATTTATTCTGCTTCTCTAATTTTTGGCGGGGTAACATTCATTTCAGTGTCTGATTTGTTTTCCATATTATATTTTCCAGTAATTCAGTATAATAATTAAAACTCTTTCTCTCCAGACTAAAATTCGACCATCAGATAAAAGACAATGCCTCCAATTTCCAAGATTCCAATTGCTGAGCTCTATAGCCCACCGATGTCGGCATGCACGCTGCGCCGCAGTTAACCGTGGGTATGTACAGCGTCTTCTTGCCCTCAAATTACGAATATGCAACCTTCTTCTGATAGTCTGACCAGAAATAACTAGTCCAGTAGCTTGCCTAAAGAAGCTGTTAATTCTTGAAGCCGTGAATATTGGGTTTCTCCTAGCTCCAGTTGCACTGCCAGTAATCGACGCATAACTTTAACGTAATTAGAAGACTTATTGGTAAAAACAACAGTAATACAGCCGATATCAGCTTTTCTCTTCGACTAAAATATAAACAGTAAACCCATATTTTTCAGTTAAAAAGATAAGAGCCAAGGCATAAAAAAAATTATAAAAAATATTGACTATAGATAAATGGTCATACACAGCATATAGTGTGATTGCTTTGACAACGTTTTTAAATAAAATATTTGCAAAAGTTATCATTATCCACTTCAATTGTTGAGCTGTGTATATACAATTTGTTAATTATGATTGCTTTATTTCCTAATGTTCCAAGGTTAGTTTTTTTATTTTTTGGTATACTTTAAAGAGTCCGGTTTTTAACCTGTAATACTGTTACGGGTTTATTTTACAACTTACCTCAACAAGTATTAAATAGGATTAAGGTTCATTATATTGTTTGAGTATACTAAGAAATCAACCAAGAAAAAGCAAATACGTTTATTATCAACAACTTTCCATAACTTTTGTCATTATTTGTTTTTTTCTCAAAATCTTCTACAGGTCTTGCTTTCCCCAAGCTTCACCACCTGAAAATAAAAATAGAATTCTTAATTGAACAAAACCTTATTTCAATTTTATCATAAATCACCTTATCTTAATTTTTATATAAACAGCTTTAAACTTACAATATATAAACAGAACCAAAAAGTGTCAGCAATCAATCAGCTGTCAAAAATATCTTCTTTTATTTCGTTAGTAGCCTTGACCTTAGTAAATAAAGTCATTCGAAACTCTCTTCAAGGTTAACGACCGGCATCAGGTCAGAGGACATAGAAAATAGGTTTTTTTTGTGAATAGAAAGCAAATTTGTTCGAGAAGAACGTGCTACGTCTTTGGCGGATTTGAAATCACTTACTAAGTGGATATATTACTTATTTTTGTAGTCCAAAGAATTTCATTTATAATATCCTTCGTGTTCGAAGCCACAGTAAAGGCCACATGCCAACCTAGGCCTTTCATAAAAGCCTTCCTAGAATCTTCATAAAAATCTTTATAAAAATCTTCTTAAGGAATAGCTTAAATTATAGTTGGAACTTTTCTTCAAAGTTTAGCCAGAAAACTAAATAAATACTGGATTGATCGTCACTTTGGTTAGATAGTTTGATTGGTTGCCACCTCTTATGGTTAAATTGCCTGTATCGGGTTGAAAGCTAGATATCGTTATGACTGCCAGCCCCAAGTGTTGAAGTTTTAGGGAAACTCCCCTGTAGAAAGATCCCAGGGAAGCAGCTAAGTTTTTTTTGACATAATATGTCACTACCAGTTCAAGTTTATGACAGAAATCCATTTCTACAACATAAACGTTAAATGTTAACAGTAAATTTATGCTAGACTAATACTTAATGTAAGTCTTATGCATATATGCACAAGGTACCTAACTCACTTGGCCCTTTATTAATGCAGTAAGTACTGTATAACTTCTTCCTGATTTTAAAAATATAACTCTTATTGAAAAGAATAATACAAGAATATCCAAGTTATTTATAGTGACCGAATTCCTCCCTGAGAACAATCCCGTTCTAATATTTACTAGTTTCTCTTAATATTAAAAGAAAAAAACGTAAGTTGCACTTACCTGTGAAGTTCTTATAGTGGTAAACCCTACCACTAACTTTGTTTCGATCAAAAATATTAAGTAACAATACCTTGCCCCCCACTGATTGATGACATTCTTAGTGAAATTTCGTTCGCTCGTAATATCGTCTATTCAATTAGCTCCTATTATTTATTATCTTTAAAAATTGACTTGATGAAGATCCATACTGACATTTTATTTATCTCAAGGGCTTCTAAAAATGTAATTCAAAGGATTTAGGTTCAAAATTTCAAAATGTGAATCGAAAGTGCGTTAGTTTGCTAATAAATAATTTGAATAGCTAGAACCAGATTTTTTGTTGTCATAGCTACGTTTGTGTTCTGAAATTGTACTTTTAAAAGGACTATGCTTCCATCTTATGGAAAATAAAAGACCACTCAAATGCGGATATTTTGATACCAACTTATTCGTCCTGAAAAATAGAACATTTAATAACATTGCGCCAGTGTTGTAATTTAATTAATAAACCCACAATTAATGATATTATTTTTTAAATCGCTTACGGAGATTGTATGAGTAAGACAGAGAGAAAATACGTAAATAGATATGTATTACAGATTCCACGAAGTAAGGATATCAGCGGTGATAAGAAATGAATAAATAAAACCAGACAGGGTTGAACTGACCTAATTTTATCAGTTAATTTTTATATTTTGTTTTTTCTTTGTAGTATTTTGTAGTGTATTTGTTGGCATCGGTAACTCTTTAAAAAAAAATAGGATAGGGATGCGGAAAAGATTTTTTTATATGCAAGATGTTAAATGTCTATTAACTGTTAATACAAAAATGCTTGTGAAATGTGTGTAGGTAATGAACCCGACGTAAAGGGTGATACTAAAAGATAATGTATAATTCTTAGAGTATCCCCTTTTACGCGCTCCACCTTCCCCCCACAGGCAGTGCCTGAGGACCTCATTACCTTCTATCCGCGAAGTGTAGCTGAAAAAAAATTTTTTATTGGCCTAAGCTGGTTTTTATATTTTTTTGGTAGCTAAAGTCGCCTTTTTGCTTTATTAAATTTTTTTGATGGCCGAAGCCGGGTTTTGTTTAATTTTTGTATTTTTTTGATAGCCGAAGCCGGGTTTTGTTTAATTTTTGTATTTTTTTGATAGCCGAAGCCAGTTTTTGTGTTATATATATTTTGATGGCGATGAGTGTTTTCCCTTGCGTGACATAAAAAGCACTGTTAACTGAAATCTAATTTGTATCATTATATTTCTTCATGATTAGGTATAGTTCGATCAGCAGCGTCAACTACAGTCAACCAGTCTACCTGTTCCATAATTAGGATACGTTAACCCGTCACTCGAGTTCCCGTCAGGGTGAAAACTGACCTGTCTAAAAGGTGTTTATGGTAATTACGGTAAATTCTCTGAATCATCTGATATCTAGCTATGTATTTATTGCAAATTGTAATAAGTGAACAGTAAAAGTTTTAAGGGAGGTCCGTTTTCAGATGTATGAAATAAGAAATAGTTATAAATGTCTTATGTTTGGCACTATTACACGATATTATTTTATATGATATCATTATTGGAATAAAATACGGAATTTTAATTCTACAATTTTATTGCGTACTACTACTGAACTGAGTCATAAATACATACATGTAAAGAAGCTAACCTAACCTAACCTAACATATAACCTAACCAGAAAGGGTTTACCCTTTTCACTTAGTATTACTTCAAGCATTTTGTGTATCACTATAGCGTACGACAACAAACGTTCGGAAATATGTATATTAATAAACTGCCGTTTCGAAAATGACAACTTAATATAATAGAAAAATATATTCATAGCAATTAGTACTGACAGACCCCCTAGCCACCCCAATAGGTTATTCAACTTTTTCATTAGAATTCAGGATTACGAATAGGTATTACGATTTACTGGAATTTTTAAAACTATTTAGTTTACCTGTAAGCGGATTAAATAAACTGGACGGCAATTCGAGTGCGGGATTAAGATACCTGCAAGTGTCGGACGGGAACTCATGTGTATTTTATAGTCATTAAGAATCCTGACGGGAATTCGTTTGTACCGGAATTGTTTACGAAATACGTGTCGGTCAGCTATTAAATGTACCTATTATAATTTTACTATTATAATATAGAAAACGTTATAATAAACTGCTATTACAAAATGACAAACTTATGTAAAGATGTTAGATTGTCAATTGAGAGGTGTACCTTTTTTACATAATTTGATTGCAATCTATCATATCTTTATACAACTGAAAAATATAATCCTATTATTTTGTTTCAACGAAACTGGTATTCATCGTATGTACAACTATATTCACAAGTCCGACTCTGTTTCACCGCAGCAGGTGGAGTCCTATTGAATGGTTAGATTTTGTAATCGAATCGAAAATTTCTGACAAATGAACTGATTTTGTGGGTTTATTAATTAAATTACAACATTGGCGCAATGTTATCAAATGTTCTATTTTTCAAGACGAATAAGTTGGTATCAAAATATCCGCATTTGAGTGGTCTTTTATTTTCCATAAGATTGAAGCATAGTCCTTTCTATAAGTTCTACCGATATAAATTTTGTCACAGTTGTCACTACCCATGTTAATTTATACACTCCTGATTTGTTTAATTTTGAAGATTTAGATTTGTTATTTTTAATGAGTTTGGATATATTGTAGGTAATCGGTTTTAAAGCAAATATTCATGCCTAAAGTTTACGAAAATTATTCTACTTTAACTTTACTTAACTTAACTTTAATCTTACGCAATTGAATAAAGAATTGTATTTCTCTAATAAACGCTAATAAATGAGTGCAGCGGCCACATAGATGGACAACAGATTTTCTCTACTTTGCCCGAGGATTGGTGGTCATTGCAGACAATGCGGCCGGGCATTATGCACATTGACCGGCCATTGTGCACAATGTCCGGTTCATCGCTTTGACCGTACTTTTCCGAAGTTCTTGAATTATTTGCCATTTTACTATTACTGTCAAACAGTGCTTCTAGTCATCCTTTTCCAAAAATTTGATATAATGAATAATCCACTCACACAAAAGCGATACCTTCATTCTTACTAAAAACAGCCTCCATATTAGGTGCCGATGCTGACATTTTATTGTTTATGATTGCTATGTGAGAAGTAGACAACACACACTACTTGTCCGTCGAAGAAATGTTGCATAAATGAATGTGGATTGAATTTGTCATCTTAGTGTTCCCACTTGATTAAAAGTAGAGCTCTTTCATTTCATTTGTGTAGTTTTCCCATTCATTTTCAATAGAACTGTTTAGTTATTTGAATCGCTCAACTCTTTTTCGCAGTGTATGTTATTTCAGAAACAATCCGTTGCTTTCAAATTAATCCGATTTATTCAAAACGTTCAAAACATTTATTTCATTCTCAGCCCACTTCACTGACTACATTAATAACTTAATTTTGAATCTTTTGACAATAGAAAAGACCCTAAACTCGTCCTGATACGGGATGAAGCTACCTGCCCGACACAGAAATAGAAAAATATCCTGTATTGGTTTTGCAAGGGTCACCAACATTTATTATTGTGCCGCATTTATGAATAAACTATAAGTACCGGTACTGTCATCAATGTCAAATCAAAATCGCTTACCCTAGCAATAATGTATTTCTCATAGAAATTTCAAAAGGTGTCGCTTTTGTTTGAATGGGCTATTCCATGTTAGTTTATCTAAGTACATTAGGATTTATTTACAAGGACCATCACATACATCTTAGACAATATATTGAGCATTTTCAGACAACTGTTTCCTTTCTTTGAAATTGGCTATGACTAATTTTTTAAATAATTCGTAGATTATTAATTTGTGCCATGAAAACGTCATCAAATTGAGTACTTAATAGTTTACTTCGGGATTTCACTTGATTTAATTATATTAACACGTATTATACAATTTCAGACAATCAGCTTAGGAGCATAGTAGGTGACACCTTAATAAGAGGTTCACCCATATCTTGTCACTCAATATATATATAGTCCCAATCCCAGTATTTTTTATTTTTAAATACTTTACTTAACGATATTGTTTTCCATACTCGTATTTTGACTTTTGGTGATATTTTTCTGATCATGGAACTTTTCCAAGTTTACCACAACTTTTTCTATCTACATATCTTCGAATTCTCCTGTAAGGTTAATTTCTATCTGCTCTTCCGTATGGGAATCATAATTTTCTCCTATTTTTATTTATTTACTATTGGAAACTTGAATAAAATTTTAATTAGCAGAAATGTGCTATAAAGCATGCATGAAAACGACTGGAATGACAAAAACTATTTTTTTTGTCACAAACAACCCCTATAATTTAACAAGTTGAAAAATTCAAATTATTTGAAGTTTTTGTAAATGCATTGCTATTGGTTGTGACGTCGAAGAGTATGATTTCGGTACTGCGCGTGCGCCCATGCGACAACTAACGAAGATATACCATTAAAACAACCAATATTCCCTTATTGACTCGATTGCTTCCACGTGTTTCTTTGTATTTTTGGTTAATTCTGATTTATTAGACTTTGTGAAATTTTGTTTTTGTCCATAATATTTTTAACATGACGGAAGATACAAAATGTCACAAAGAACTAACAGCGGAAGAACACAAATTTTAAGAACGTAAATGATACGAATAGGTAAATATTTTTGATAAAAATCCTAGTAGAAAACGGATTGTGCCATCATATAAAAGACATTACGTAGTTTAATTTCGAGATATTTTGGACACGCAAATGGTTTTCAATAATTTGTTATAAATAAACGTACTTTTTTTCATATAACGTAAAAAGTACTGGAGCAATCTCAATGGTTTCTATAGATAAATCGGGCATTTTTGGCCGACTTCGCATCATTTTATTACAAATCAAAAATATAAGTTTTGATGCTCTACATCTATACTTTTCAAAACCTATTTGAATTTTAATAATCGGACTATCGATAACGAATCCAGACACGATGTAAATTATCGCATCAAAAATTGCAGTGACCGTCGCCTGGCGTTTGATCTCCGCACAAATTATAAGTGCATATGAAGAACTTCTTTTGTATAAAGTTTCAACTCTTAAAATTGAAAAATGGCAAAGAAATGAATTTTCAAAAAAAAAATTCTGCTTTTTCGAATTTTCTCGGCTCCTAAAAAGAATTGAATTTTTAAAGAAACTTTTCATAAATAGACAAAATTTAAAATATGTGTGTAGTTTCAATAGATTTTGTGGCACAGGATAATTGAGACATCTTTTATTATTTTGATGAAAATTATTCCGAATAACACACATAAAATCATTGGTGATTACATAAAAATGCCCATAATAATTTTATAATGCAGTTCAAGAAAATTCCTCGAAAATGTGTCCCTAAGAAATCCAAAAAATTCCTCGAATTGGCATCACTGTTGTGGCCGGTGATCTACACGAGTACACAGCTGGGAATCATACTCAATGACGTCAGCAGCTTTGGCGCGCTATAGAGGTCGTTTGAAATGATTTTAACACGGAACTTTAAACTATGTTTTCCAAGTTAATATTCTTTAAAAAAAGGCTTTGGGATTAGGTGTTTTAGACGCCACTCAATGATATTACTGAATGAAAAAAAAATTGAAAGTTCCCTATTATCGTTAATTTAATATCAAAATTTCATTTATGTACTTCTACAGATACCAAAAATCAACAGTGGAGTTCTTATACAAAAAATGTTAACGATGCAAACCTCGAAAGTATTACATAAATCTTACCGAAAGGAAGAGTATCCAATCGATATTCTTTTTTTCATTCCCAAAAAAACTTGTTAAAAAAATAACAGATGTTCATCGTACAGGCTATAAGTTTTGAGAAAATGATTTTATGAATGTTCAGAATAGGTAGCGGAAGGTAATATTTTATGTATAAATAGAAAAGAGTAAAAAGGAAAGAGAATAATGAAACTAGATATTATGAGAGGTAGGATATGGATTTCTATTTAAGATTCTATTAGATACACAAGTGGCGTTTAGGTGTTTTCTACCTGAAATTTTATGTGAGTGGGTTTGTAGCTATAAAACTACACCCTCGCTCCAATATTTCCGTGGGAACAGAAGCATCCATGATTTGCAAAAAAATCCTGATAAAGGACAATGTCATTATATTACTAAAATTATGTAGAGCTCTCTTCACAAATTTAAGTTTTTATTTTTATTCATTGAAAATAGATGTATAATTTCAACAGCTACACATTGTTAAATAGTCTAAAGTTAATCAATCGAGATCCCCAATACTTAATATATAATCGTTCTTTTGCGAATGTAGAAAAAAATTTATGAAATTACAGAGGATATTCCGATTAGATGAATAAACCATATAAAACTCTCCATTTTTTGCATCTTAACCAAGTAGAAGTAGAAAACATTACGTATAAAAGAAAAATAAAAAAGCTTCTGGACTTGACGGAATATGACAGACTTTAAAATTATTTTAAACCAAGTATATAAACAAGAACATCATTAGTAGAATATTTAAAATATTTCCTCTAACTCTTAAGCAATTCATACTACAGATCCCTTACCACGGTTACCCTATTCCTATAATATCGTCTATTGAATCTATTGATCTTATTTTAATGATTTGATATCAAGTTGACATGTTATTTATCATGCAATACTTTCAAATAGTGTGTGTTTGAGTTCTAAATAGTAGAATAACAATCGTATTTTAATAAAAAAGCAAAACATTTTTCAATCAATTCTTCGTAAAACCCAGCTAGGAGTTGCTGTGGCTGAGTTGTATACAGGGTGATTTATAAGTAATGGTCCAAATTGTAACTACATGTTTCATAGGACAAAAAATCCCAATAAAACATCCGCCATTGAATATTCAAAGAGTATTTGATAATGTTTACTTATTGTATATCAAACGTCATCCATAAGTTAATTCTTATTAATTACAACTTTTACATCATATTTGGAAAATTATTAACAAATGAAGTATCGCCGCAAAACGTATGCCACTAATGCTTTCAACATCTACTAAGATAACAAAATCTAAACTCTCTTCGGCATACAACGCTTATTGACCCCCTAGTATCACTTGGATTAGTATGCCATGTTGTTTTCGGATGGTAAAGTAGTACCCAAGGAATACATCCAAGAACACGGCATCCATAAGTTAATTGTCCAGCTTGAGTATTGGGGAATAGCCTTATTCTACTTGTTTTTCACATGAAACTCGATGGTGAAAACGGCATCCATTCGAAATAATGAAGCCTACATCTGTCATGGGCTACCGGTCTATAAAAATTTTGCCACGAGTGATGAACTTCCTCCAGAAAACGATTCCATTGGATAGGAGATAGAGCAAGGGTCTAAATAAAATAACTAGTTTCTAAGGATTATAGTAAAGTGTAGAGTAACACCTTGGCTCAAAAGTGAAATCCGTTGATCATTTGATCAGACAATAAATTTACTTAAATATGTTATGCTTTAATAAATATTAAATTACAAACTGTAACGTTACCCAGAAATTCAATAGAGAGTTTTTATGCCTACAAATATAACGGCGATTTTGGGGGTAGTTATGGTTAACTTTATTAGCAATAACGATTACATTGAACAAGAAAAGAAGGGATTTTAAGCCATCTAAAAATAACGTATTCAGTTTGACAGTCACAGATCAAATATAACGATAGTTGGAGCTGGTTTGGAGCAATAAATTCTTGACGTTGTCAGATTTTCTCAGAGAAAATAGGCAGCAGCTTTGTTGACAAAAAAAATATTCTTTATAAAGTATTGTCTTCTAAAATTCCTATCATAAGAAATCTTGTAGTTTCCTTTATATTGAAGAAATTAAGTAGGTTTTTAACCACGCGTACCAAAATATACTAATTTTGCAACGTTGTAATTGGAAATATAACCATAAGCATAACAACCGTTTTACGGTATTCTCCGTAAATAACGAAGTCCGTTAAGTTAAGGACTACAAGTTTTCATACTGCGCATGCTCAGAATAATGTGACAAAATAAAGGGCTTAAAAACTCTCTAATATTCTCCATGTTATGAAGTATTTTCTAACATGCAAAATATTTTAATACCATTACCATCGATCGCCATATCACTTTCCACGAGATAGCTGTACTTTTAAAAACGAAACCGAAATTTGTGTACGTATATGGTGTCGTTGTTGTTTGGATATTAGCCTTTGGGTGTATTATGTTACAGACGCGTTACTTCTCAGTATACTAATGTATACGTATAGTGGTTGGAATAGGTCAGGTCGATGACCGCCTATTATTATTGTTTTTGCTTTTTAAAAGATAAAATTTTACCCTTTCACTGTAGTAGAATTAATTGGAGAAATGTTTTTCAAAAAAGAACGAAAAAGTACATAGAGTCCGAACTTAGTAAAAGGACAAAACAGGGTGATAATCTAACTGAAAGTGGTTCTACCAAGAAAGCTTTTCATGATGTTTCACGATTATTTTGTTGAATATACGATACAAATATAGTATGCTGAGTCACAAGGGCAGAAAATGAGCTTAACTATACTTAACTAATAGTTTCGGGCTGCTAAAGCGTTTCCTGCATGTGACACACAACTGTTTTTCGCCTACCGAATAAACCAAAAAATAGGAAAGTATAACAAAAAACGTTGACATTCTCTGACTTGTAATTGACAAGTGGCAAGAGACAGATAGTGAAAAACTTCAAAAATCGTGGCATCAAGAATTTTCCGGCCTTGGGCTGCTAAACAATACTTTCCACCACCCTATTTTTGGTGTTCATATGATTGGTTTTCCGGTAAGGTAGGCGAAAAAAAAATTTTGCTCATGAAAAGCTGCAGAGCTGTATAACAATCATAACTCGAATTTTGCTGCATTAGAAATTATAGTCTATTTCTCAATATGGATTAATGAAGCACTATTATAGGTATTCAAATTAAAAGCTAAATATTTCATCTGACTCAAGCTTTATTCCTAAATATTAAGAGATTCGCAATAACCGAATAAAACAGCGATATACCACATTCAATAAATGAATGAGATTCCACCTCATAGGTAAACCTTTTATTTGGGTTTCCAAAAACAATAAAATTACTTTTATCATTATCTACCTAACTCAAACGGGTGCACCTGAACTGCGCCAAATTTATCTTGAGGATATAATCCCTCACCCGAACTGCGCCATTTTTTTTTACCTGCTTACTTGGTTTAATCCTAGTCCGAACTGCGCCAAAATAATTTTTATCTAATTACTTTGTTATTGAACGCCAATTTTTATTCGGTGTTAGTTTTATTTTATTTTGAATAGATTTGAACACAATATAGAAAGGAAAGGCAACAAATACTAAAGTTTACTTAACAGCAAAATATTTATTTATTATTGACAAAAATATAGGATATACACAAATTAATGTAATTCTCCAAATTTATGTGAAACATATTTATTAACTTTTTCATTGTCCGGTTTGTCTGGTTGGTTGGTTTGGTTTGGTTTGGTTTGGTTTGGTTTGGTTTGGTTTGGTTTGGTTTGGTTTGGTTTGGTTTGGTTTGGTTTGGTTTGGTTTGGTTTGGTTTGGTTTGGTTTGGTTTGGTTTGGTTTGGTTTGGTTTGGTTTGGTTTGGTTTGGTTTGGTTTGGTTTGGTTTGGTTTGGTTTGGTTTGGTTTGGTTTGGTTTGGTTTGGTTTGGTTTGGTTTGGTTTGGTTTGGTTTGGTTTGGTTTGGTTTGGTTTGGTTTGGTTTGGTTTGGTTTGGTTTGGTTTGGTTTGGTTTGGTTTGGTTTGGTTTGGTTTGGTTTGGTTTGGTTTGGTTTGGTTTGGTTTGGTTTGGTTTGGTTTGGTTTGGTTTGGTTTGGTTTGGTTTGGTTTGGTTTGGTTTGGTTTGGTTTGGTTTGGTTTGGTTTGGTTTGGTTTGGTTTGGTTTGGTTTGGTTTGGTTTGGTTTGGTTTGGTTTGGTTTGGTTTGGTTTGGTTTGGTTTGGTTTGGTTTGGTTTGGTTTGGTTTGGTTTGGTTTGGTTTGGTTTGGTTTGGTTTGGTTTGGTTTGGTTTGGTTTGGTTTGGTTTGGTTTGGTTTGGTTTGGTTTGGTTTGGTTTGGTTTGGTTTGGTTTGGTTTGGTTTGGTTTGGTTTGGTTTGGTTTGGTTTGGTTTGGTTTGGTTTGGTTTGGTTTGGTTTGGTTTGGTTTGGTTTGGTTTGGTTTGGTTTGGTTTGGTTTGGTTTGGTTTGGTTTGGTTTGGTTTGGTTTGGTTTGGTTTGGTTTGGTTTGGTTTGGTTTGGTTTGGTTTGGTTTGGTTTGGTTTGGTTTGGTTTGGTTTGGTTTGGTTTGGTTTGGTTTGGTTTGGTTTGGTTTGGTTTGGTTTGGTTTGGTTTGGTTTGGTCCATTTTTATACTTAATTGATTTTAAACTTTACCACCTTACTCAAACGCAAACGTAAAACTAAAAATAAAATTGATATAATTTGCTACCCTTCCTCCTGTTGGAAGACAATTAGGAGTTATCATAATATTTTCAGAAATGTTTACTTTTAAATAAGATTTGTTAATTCCTAATAAAACGATAATCCCTATAACCGGCGCAATTCAGGCAAGAGATTAAGACCTTCCATAACTGCAATTCTACCTGAGGATTACTTTGGCGCTATTCGTGTGCGTCCACTCAAACATTTGAAATGAACAGTGATGGTGGTTACATAAAGCAAAATAAATTGTTAAGTTATACATTATATTCTGGCTATCTTAAAAATCTTCCAAATGGTTCTAGATAATGAGATGCGATTTCAACAGTTAGGTTTAAAATTAATGTAAGTTTTGTTGTGATGTATTTATATGTATTATGTATAAATGTTTCACTTCCGGTTCACCCGATGTTATTGTTTAAACGGAACACTCTATATATTGAGCAATATCCTAAAGGACACATATTTCCACTTTGTAACGGCACCTTTAAGTTTAAAATCAGTTCACGGAGAGCGAAAGTAGAAAACTTTAACCGATATGTATCCCCAGTTATCCCCAAGATGGTATGTTGGACTAAAATTTCTACTTTCAAGAAGGTGGTGCCCCACTATATTATTACATCATAGCAAGAAAATCTGATAACCAAGAATTTTGAAACAATTGGATTGGTAGAACTGGGCCAATATCTATACGGTGTTGCCGAAAAGTCTGGCAACAAGGGATTATCTTTGAAACGGATTAAGGGAAAGTTATGAAATTCTAGGACGATGAATAAGACTTTATTCTGCATATTTTAGAGCGAATGTCAAATGTTTTTGATGTCAGCGTTTAGCGTACAGCTGCCATCTTGATTTTTTTGGAATGGTAACCCAGGACGAGTAACGTAATACAATGTTTTTCTATTTCCAAAAATAATACCGATGTATCACTTTAACACAAAATTTCTAAATTAAATTGTATTGTACTAATGATATGACCTTGTAGGTTTTTAAAATTAAACAAAAAAAAACAATTGTAGGCATTAACCACATTAGCACGAGGTTTAAAAGTAAATTAAGAATAATGGCACATTTATCGGAAAAACAACTAATCGAAATCTTAATATTAGTTAGATATGGTGATCGCAAACGTTCCCATGACAAAGCAGCTCATCTTTTTAACGATTTAATGTTTGTAGGTACACAGCGACCACAGAAAGTTAATGTGTGGGAGGGTTTCGTGAAAAACCATTTGATCGGCCCGTTTTTATTGAAGGTACGCTTACCTGCGGTAAATATCTTGATTTACTCCAAAATGAAATTATACCTGCAATATATCAATTATTTCCTACTATATGAACGTATATTTTCAACAAGATGGCGCACCTCCACATTATCAAAGAGACGTTAGGCAATATTTAAATACAATTTTCCAGAGATGAATTGGTCGAAGCGGTGCAATTGAGTGGCCGGCAAGATTCCCCAACTTAACACCACTTGATTTTTTTCTCTGGGGCTACCTGAGAGACCGCGTTTATGTTAACATACCAACTAACTTGAACGTTTCAAAGGATCGCATACGTCTCGAAATGCAGGGAATTAGGTACTCCTCAACGATTCTATTCGTAGCTTTGGAAAGAGATTGTATCATTGTCAACAAACAAATAGCCAGCATTTTGAGCACTTATTGTGACGAAGTAATAAGATTCTTTGTGATACGTCACTCGACCTAGGTTGCCATTTCAAAAAATTCAAGATGGCGGCCGTACGCCAAGCGCTGACGTCAAAAATAACATCGTATTCATCGTCCTAGAATTTCATAACTTTCCCCTTATCCGTTTCAAAGATAATCCCTTAGTACGAGACTTTTCATCAACGCTGTGTATATTCCCAATGGGCCAATTTCAGTATTTTTGTTTTTATTGTTTTAGGACATCCTCTATAAGCATCAACCAATTTCATAGTATTTGACTCAAAATTCAAATAATGGTAACTTCCGCTCAAACATTTTGCTAAATCATTTTTTCTAATTACTTCCGAAGAACCACGACATAAGAAAAATGGTAACGGTAATTTGGACTATTGAGTTGCGTATTTATCCTGTTTATTACTGGTTTTACTTTCACTGATTCCGATGCAGGTAGCTTATGAAGAATTTAATTATTGCATGGTGTTTCTTATTCAAAAAATGGGAAAGGATGAACAAATGAAGAAAGGAATATCTAGAGAAATATTTTACCCGGTTTGCGTAACAATTGTTAGGTCTTTATGGTTTAACTCACCCCCGTTTTTATGAGGGACCATAACTTTCAATTTCGCTGAAGGATGTTGTAACTTGACGTAATCGGTACCAAAAATATTAAGATTTATTACTCATTGTAACAACTGTCTTTATATTTGACGTTGTTACCGACAGTAACAATAAATTTTCTATGCTTGGATAAAATACTTTTATCCTTTTTGAAAAATGGTCTCAATCAGGTAAAAACTGTTATTGTACGAATTTATCACTTGGATGAATAATCTGATTTTATTACGTAATAAACATTTTTCTTTACTTGATTACAGTTACCTCTAAAAAATTGTCATATTTTAGTAAAGCATGTTATCAATAGATGCCAAAGGTAATAGTTTAACACTATTATAACGCCTAACAAAAATTTTGAAACATACTTTTCAAAGAACAGACCGTTCACTAAGAAGCAACAACTACTTCTCGGGATTTATGTCAATATTTAATATTTGTGGTTAGATGTGGGGATGTCGCTGTTATCGCATTCTTAGCATTTTCTCCACTGAGGTTAATGAATTTGGCGTGGTTTCAACGTTGTTTCCAGTCCAGGATTACTTCTGGACGGATAGTATCTACCTTGTACTGATGAGGCGCAAATGCGCCTACAAGTGATTTTGTCCCTTCTAATTACAAACCAGAATGGTTGGTTATATCTTGCAGATATACCAACCCCGTTTAACTTAGAAGTGTAATTCAATGTATGTCGGGGCATATAGCCCGAGAAGTAGTTGTTGCTTCTTAGTGAACGGTCTGCTCTTTGAAAAGTATTTTTCAAAATTTGTGTTAGGCGTTATAATAGTATTAAACTATTACCATCTATTGAAAACATTTTTCTATTTATATCAATTGTAAGCGGTTTACTTACAACGTAATACAATCATCACAAGAAAGAAATAATTACAGTGATGATCAGGTAATTGCAAGATGAAAATGAGGAACAACAAAAAATGTCAAATTTCACCAAAAAGTTCAAACACTGAAGGAAAAAATATATAACGCAAAATCTATACAAATAACAGCTATATACCTACTAATATTCACGAAAAAAAGCCACTATTAAAACTCCGTAACAAAAATTTGGTGAATGCTGAAAATAAAATTTTTTGGTACCTATGATATACCCACCAACACTTAAATTGGAAAAATCGTATTGAAAAAGTGATATCTTTTTGTCAATCTACACTCAGCTTATTGAAATATACATCAAATGAACACTGAGAAGCCGAAGCAAAACTACTGCTACTCCAACCAAAGTGCAACGAATCAAAAAATTTCAAAAATGATATGGAGATGCCGCCAGAATATATATGAATGAATATGAAATGAATGCCCCAGTCAGAGTAAAACTGCACTAAGAGATTTAAAAGGTGTCCTAACGGGACATTGTCGCCTGAATGGGCACCTGAAAAAGCTCAAAATAGTGGATGAAGAAGAATGTAGGTTCTGTGGTATGGAAGAAGAAACCTCCAACCACATACTTGCGGATTGCATAGCAATTCAGAATCCTAGGGCACAACACCCAGGAGAAAACTGGATAGAAGAAACTTACCCAAACTAAAGCCAGCAAATATCCTAAAATTCCTCCAGGAAATAGGTCTAAAGGAGCTACTAGTCTCTGAGACTTTCCTCGGGAACTAAGTTGAACCACATGCAATATGTAGTTTTATTTTCAAAGTGCCAACATATCCACTACCGTATTTGTCTCAAGTATTGGATGCGACGGAATGGATGAAAAAAGAAGTTTAAATCTAAGTTACCGTTTATCTATGTTGAATAATTTTGATATTACTAAAAAAAGGTTTATACTTTTGTTTGCTTATTCTCCTAACAAAGTGCACCAAATCCACAAAAAATCTATTGATTACGAAAAATATCAATATTTATTACGCCAAGATTTTATTCGTTGCAATAAAAAGTGTAAGCAATTGGTGAATAGTACGACTGTACTGAGAGGTATATACACTTGTGATTTCCTTCAATATTAAACCCGATTTTTTGTTAATCATTTATTTATTGCTAATTTATTAACAAAAATCGATTTTTCTACTTACAACTTGTTCGTATTCAATGATACTCAAAAAGGAATTGGAATAGATTTTTGGTAGGAATTTAATACCACCATATTTTGTACACAATTTCTACTCGTATCGATTATAGGTATACCAAGTTACTAGAAAACAAACCCATTATTGAATATTTCATGTCTGGCGGTCTATTCTCAAACAGTTACATTTTTTGTCGAATGCGGGATTGTACTTTTGTCAATCAAGAATTCTATTTGCTTTTTCTCAAATGTCGCATTCAAATTTTTGGTAGACAAATTGTCGAGTGGTCTCAAGCAGTTGACAATTTATGTCATTAGCAACTTATGCGAGATGAAACATTTGGAAGATCCCTATTCATAAATTTTATAGTTTTTTGAATTTATTGAGAGATAGTATTGGCAGGTTTACCTAGTTTACTGATGGAGATTGAAAATCCTGAGAATCAAGAAAATCATCAATAACCTCGAGAAAGACAAGGCATATGGGTGTACCGTAAATAAGTACCGTAAATTAGAGGCATGATAGATCGTTAAAAAATATTTAAAATACCCTAATAAAACTTTTCTCTAACCTTCTTAGTTTGTGAGATACATATGCTGTTGAAGGATGCAGAAGAAATACACATTTTATTGCATATCTTCTCGGTGGATGAAAGTACAAATTTAAAAATTTTTGTAGGTTTTTGTCTCTTCAAAACACATCAACAGTATTAATTCTGTTAAATTCTAATGAGCCAGTGACCATATTTTTGAAACACCCTGTATTTAAAGCTGAAGCCTTGTGTCTGCAGTTCTTTATTAAATTTCCTACATAAAAGTTACTCTTTGTTGAACTCGATACAACACTCTATTTTCAAGATTTTTAGCTCTTTATTGCAGTAAGACATTTTTTTATGTTGTATGTAAATTTTTTTTAAACAATAAATTTGGTCTGACGAAAACCAGCACGTCGTGAAAGTTACAAATCATCAGCACATGTTTAAAATTAACGTTTGGGCTGGAATAATTGGGGACCAGTTTAACGGGCCTTTTATTCCACCGGAATATTTAAATGGACCTATGTAAATTTTCTTAGGAATAATTTAATAGATATTCTTGATGATGTACCTTATCAACGTAGACTGTCAATGTGGTTTATGTACGATGGGGCCTCGCCACATTTTACACTGCGAGCTAGGGAATTGCTAAATGAGAACTTTACGGGTAAATGGGTAGGCCGTGGAGTAGATGCTCCGGTCAAATGGCCAGCACGGTCTCCTGAATGTAATCCAATGGATTATGCCGTGTGGGGAATATTTAAACAAAAAGTATATTCTTCACCAGTCAATACGGTGGGTGAACTCAGAGAAATAATAGAAACGGCTTGCAGTGAGTTGTCTCTTAATAGATTTTTGCTGAGGAAGATAACCAACCAAATGAAAAAACGTATGCAAAAATGAAGGACGTCAGTCAGTTTGTTAATGTAGTTAACTACCCAAATTACTCTATTAAATTGAAGAAATATGAATTACAAACCCAAAAAAAAACGTTTGTGTTTAAATTATTTGGAAATGATCTGCATGTAGGTACTTACTACAAATTTATTTTAAAAAATACAACTTAAAAAATTGTCTTACTGCAATAAAAAGTTAAAAATCTTGAAAATGGAATGTTGTATCGAGTTTAACGAAGAGTACCTTTTATGTAGGAAATTTAATAAAGAATTGCAGACAAAAGTCTTTAGCTCTAAATACAGGGTGATTCAAAAATATGGTACAATAAATGTTTACGACCCCTCGTACCACGCCACTGGCTCATTAGAATTGGACAGAATTAATACTGTTGATGTGTTTTGGAGATACAATAACCTACAAAAAATTTCAAATTTATACTTTCATCTCCCGAGAAGATATGCAATAAAATGTGTATTTCTTCTGCATCCTTCAACAACCTGTAACTCACAAACTAAGAAGGCTAGAGAAAAGTTGTATTTGGTTATTTTAAATATTTTCAAACGATCTATCAATTTACGGTACTTATTTACGGTACACCCGTATAAAGATATCTTTAAGTTTTTATCCGATAAAAAATTTCTGAAAACATTCAGATTAACAAAAAAATTAGCTACAGAGTTAATAAATATCTTCGAACCATTTGAAGAGTAGGGACATCAGTTTGCCGTCAAAATAGACTCATTTTATTTTTCTCTCATCAAATTAATTAAGGTTTGTTTTTGGGATTGAGTAGAACTTTTTTAGTTTTCAACCGCCAAAGTAAATCAACTTCAATTACAAACTGCCAACATAGTACAGAGTCATTTGTAATTTGTGACTGCCAAGTTTCCAACAAACACATAATAGAAGCATAGACTACTTATTGAATAGAATTGAAGTAAGTTATCCTGTGCTACTGTGCATAGGACACATTGTAAGTACGGCTTTGTCAGCTCATGATTCGTCATGCGAGTTTGATGTCGAAACCAATAGAGAATACCATACTCTCATCATGTGCGACAATTTCTATCGACATGTGTCTAATTCGACATATTTCACTCGACATACCAAAATAGACCCTCTGGTCCACGTTAAATGTGGTAATATTAAAGTAGCTTTTTCCAAATTGTGATATTCAGCGGTCGCGATAAAATGTCATGTCAGTTTGTTCCTATCAACGATTTGATACGTGACGGATAATTTTATAATCACTTCTTCATAAATCTACATCAATTGCATAATTATTAATATGGAAACAAAAGAGCGACATTGAATTAGAATTGACACCATAAGAGAAGCTGCGAAAGTAACTGTATTAAATTTTCATGTATTCAAAATAATAAAAGGTCATATTTGCGTAGATCTTTCTATCAATGTTTATACTTGAATTGTTACTGAGCAAGGAGCCGTAATAGAGGGTGGGAAGAAGAGGCAGGAATGACTAACGGAGCCATAAAATCGGCGAAGCGGCATTTGTCGCGAACTATTGATTATTTTGTATATATTATTTATAAATTATTGTGAATAGTTTTTTCTTAGTCAGGAGCGCTCATTTGTAAAATTTAATTGTATAATAAAGGAATATTTTATATTAAACATAAACTATATGTTGTCGTAGAAAAAGTATAGTATGAATCTCACAAAAAATGGCTATTTTACACGAGTATAAAAATTTGCTGCACGACCCGAAAGCAAATGCTGCATCATTTTGAGCTTGTTGCATAATATACCATTAATTATATTCAAAAACTGGTTTCTCTTTTAACTATTTCACAAACATCTCCATATTCAAGGAAACGAAATAATCGGCCGAATTTGATGAAAATAATAGATCCGCTTCAATAAGAAAACCATACTTTCCACCTGCATGCACAATAATGTGTCTTTTTCTTTCGCCACCGGAGTGTTTTTTGGATTTTATACTCTCGTTCTTTTGAATACTTTTTGTGCTACCTTTATTAAAAATCCAGGGTTCGTCCAAATACTTAAATGAAGAGTAGGGGAAGGTGTGGTAATACGATCCCTGGAGGTCAAATGATCCCCCTCCGTAAATCAGAGACAACTAGTGCCATCTATCCAAATGCGCATGAAACATGTTCCCCACACCCCTGCCAGTTGCCTCTCCAAGTAGTGTCCTGGCAGTGCGAGCGCTTGGAGTGATTTTATTAAAAAACAATCAAAAAGTTTGGTTCTGATCTAAGGTAAGCCTGTTTTTGGACTTTCATTACTTTTTACATGTTCGTGTTTATTGAAATGTTGTTTTATTCTCGTGTATTAATAGCAGTTAGCTAATATTTAAGCAATGTTCGATCACCGCATGCGGTATTTGCAGGTTATGTTTTGATCGATATCTTGAAATTTGGTGTTTGGGGCAAAATGATCCCTTTCTGTGTGTTTAAAATGATCCCTGGAATCATTTTACCCCATTAGTACATATTTGTTGTTGTTACAGATCATGCCAAGAATTTATATATGCAAAAGTAATCGCCAAAGTTGGCCTGAAGAACAAATGCAAAAGGCATTAGATGCCGTCAGAGATGGTATGCCTTACAAAACCGCAAGTAGAGAGTTTAAGGTCCCTGTGATGGCATTAAAAAGAAGAGCCAAAGGTAAAAATAAAATAGCTGTAGGCTCCGCTAAAAAGTTAGGTAGCAAACAGTGTTTAACCTAGAACAAGAACAGGAACTTGTTGATTACATTAAGGACATGGAGTCTAGAATGTACGGGCTAACCACACAGGATGTTTTAACCTTAGCTTACCAACTGGCTGAAAGAAATAATTTAACGCATCCATTTTCTAAAGCAAAAGGAAAAGCTGGACTTGAATGGCTTCGTGGATTTAGACATAGACATCCGGACATTACGATGCGAGCCCCAGAATCGACGTCTTCTGCTCGAGCGCGAGCTTTTAATAAGCCTGTGGTGGATAAATTTTTTTCGACATTGAAAAACGTGCAAGAAAAACATCGTTTTCCACCCCATCGGATATTTAATGTTGACGAGACGAGTTTATGCACTGTCCCAACAAAAAACTCGAGAGTGTTTGCACAAACAGGCCGTAAACAGGTGGCGCGAGTGACTTCAGCTGAGAGAGGTGAAACAACGACCGCAGTGATTTGCACCTCAGCTTCTGGAACTTTGGTTCCTCCAATGATAATCTTCCGCAGAGTCCGGATGAAAATAGAATTAATGGATGTCGCACCTCCAGGAGCTATATGTGCATGCAATCCATCTGGTTGGATGAAATTAGATGTGTTTTCACAGTGGTTCGATCACTTCTTAAGTCATGCCAAACCGTCAGCAGCAGATCCGGCTCTTTTGATATTGGATGGTCACCTATCTCACACGAAAAATTAAGATGTCGTATTAAAAGCCAAGGATAATCACGTCACTATTCTATGCCTGCCGCCTCATTGCACCCACAAACTCCAACCCTTGGACGTTGGAGTCATGTACCCGCTAAGCGTTTATCATAACCAAGCGTTGGAGAAGTGGATGAATAACAATCCTGGGAGAGTGGTAACCGTGTTCCAAATAACGAAAATTTTTACAGAGGCCTATCTAAAAGCAGCAGTTCCACTGAATAGTATGAATGGATTCAACAAAACAGGAATATATCCGTTCAACCCTGATATTTTCACTAATGTGGACTTCATGGCAGCTGAAACGCCTGAAATGGATGTTTTTTATTTATTTTTATTTATTTATTTAATTACAATAACCTCGGGCAAGCCTAATTACAGGATAAGGACAAACACAGGACAATAAAGACAGAAGAGAAAAAAATAATACAATGCAGTATTTGTAATAAAGCTATCCATGAATGCCCACTGGCATTCACAAAAAAGAAACTTACACAAGCATTATATGCAAAGTGAAGTCTTTCCTATAAATTACCCCGGAGAAAGATTCGTTTTATTTGTCTATTATTTGTGCAGAAAATATCTATGTTTGACTCAATCGAGGAGTACTCAATGATAAGCTGGTTTAATGGTGAAAATTTGTAAACGTTTGTCCTATGTGGTAATTCATAGAAAGGGCTATTGGTTCTAGAATTTGTTCTAGGAACTCTGAAGTTTAGTAACGATACAATATTATCACATTTAAAAATATAATTAACAATTTTATATAAAAACATAACTGAATGCATTGAGCGACGACGAAGTAAACTACTGCTATTAAAACGAGAATAAAGGTGTGCCTCTAATAGGATAAAGACCGTCCAAGATATAAGAAACCGACTTAAAGTATCTTCTTTGTACTCGTTCCAAAGCGGAAATATGAATATTATAATTCGGGCTCCAAATAACACATGCATACTCCAGTTGCGATCTTACAAATGCCAAGAACAAAATATTCAATGTGTTAATATTTTTGAAACATTTCGCATTTCTAACGATGAAACCCAGCGACCGATAAGCTGCAGAGACCGTTTTTTGTATATGTGGAACAAAAGACAACCTTTGATCAAAATAAACACCCAGATCTTTAAGGACATCTGGTCTGTCTAGGACAATGTTGCACAAGGTGTAATCAAATTGGATAGTTGTTTCTTTTCGACAAAAGGACATTACGTTACATTTATTTGGGTTCATAGGGAGCTTGTTTCTGATACACCAATTATTGACCAAATTAAGGTTTCTCTGTAGTTTTAAGCAGTCATTAACGGAGTTTATTTCACAGTATAGTTTGATATCATCAGCATATATGTCTTTATCAATGTCAACATCCAGATCTTCGGTAATATCATTTATAAAAATGTTGAAAAGTAAGGGACCCAATATAGAGCCATGTGGGACACCGGAAGTTTGAAGAAAAGGTTGAGATTTGTATCCTAAAGTTTGAACATATTGAGTGCGATCATGAAGATAAGAACTAAGTATAGCAATTAACATGTCATCTACACCAAATAAATTAAGTTTATGTAAAAGTAGGCCATGGTCAATTTTGTCAAAAGCTTTAGAAAAGTCAGTGTAGATAGTATCAACTTGACTTTTCTTCTCCAGCACTTCACAAATGAATTGGGTTGCGCAAAATAGATTCGTAACTATGGACCTACCAGATATGAAACCATGTTGTTTAGGTATGATGATATTACTGACATGAAACGCAAGGTGATTATGGACGACTATTTCGAACACTTTCGCGAAATTGTTTAGAATAGCTACTGGACGATAATTACTTATGTCATTCTTTGAGCCTTTTTTAAATATGGGGCAAATCCTAGAAACTTTCCAACAATCGGGAAACGTCCTAAGATTGAGAATGAGATTAAAAATTCTATAGAGAGGTTTGCACAAAGTATACGCACAGTCCTTGACTAAGAAGGCCGGAATTAAAACGGGTCCATTTGTCTGTTTGGGCTTAAGTTTCTTAGCAGCCACTAAAATTTCCTTTTCAGAAAATTCTCTGATACTTAAGATATTTTGACTCTTATTATGACTGTCGTGATGAGAGAATGTGCCCGAAGGAGTAAAATTATTGGAGAAAAATAAAGCAAATCCATCAACCACCTCCTGTGGGCCATTATATTCAAAATTTCCATATACCATTTGAGCAGGATTAGAGGAACCACTCCTTGCGGAATTAACAAACGACCAAAACCGATTAGGATTGTTATTAATGTCGGATTCAAGATTTTCGGTAAAATTTTTATAAGCTATCTTAGATTCTTCTTTAGTAGTTGATCTAATATTACTAAAGGATAAATAATCAATGTCAGAACGACTTTTGCGGTATTTTTTCCAAGCCTTAGATTTTGCTGAAACAAGGTTGATTAGACGTTTGTCAAACCAAAGAGGACAGCTCCTATTATTTATAATTTTTGGTGGAACAGTTTTATCAAAAATGTCATTTAAAATATAGTAAAATATATCAACTGCGCTATTGACATCATTGCAACCATCAAGCAGAGACCAATCAGCAGAGGCAATACTGTGATAAAGATTGCACTTTTTAAAATTGTAGCCACCTGAGGACTTCGCGACTATAGTTGAAACAGAATCATCAAGTTTGAATTCTATAGATATTGCTGGATGGTGCTTGTCCTCGGGCAATAGCGGATCAACCGATTTAGAGACATTGCATTCAATATTGGATAAGACTAAATCAAGTACTTTATTATAACTATTCAGAATGTAATTGTATTGTTTAAAGTAAAAGAAGTTCATAAAGTTAATTAGCGAAGGAATATATTTTCCTGGCATAACACCATTTGAAAGATAATTGGCATATTCTGTGATATTGAAGTCACCAAAGATAATATGAATATGAATATAGCATACAAAGACTCGATTGCGTCATATAAGTTATCATAGACATCTGAGTTCATTTGTGGGGGAATGTAAATATTAAATATAAATAAGTTCTTTGAGCCTGCCTTGATCTTTACTGTAGCATTAAGCAATTTATTCACAGCCAACAAAGCACCACCACCTCTTGTGTTATTTAAGAGCCCATATTTCCTGTCAGATCGAAATATGTCAAACTTATTAGTATCAAAAAACTCGCTGTTGTAAAAATTATCGTTTAACCAAGTTTCAGTAAATGCGAGTACATCAAAAGGACAGGCAATTGAAGCATTAAGAAGTAAATTATTAGTTTTAGTGCGAATACCCCGTAAGTTTTGATAATAGCAAATAAGGGTTGTTGATTTATTTTTGGCTGTAGTATTAACTTTGCCGGAAAATTCGGTTGATTGCTATGGCGATATCATATTTGATCTCAACTTTTGAAGTGCTAACTTATATACATGACAGCTTTATTCCAAGCGGCATGATTAGCAGCAACACTTTGATCAGCAAATTTGTTATGATTGTGACAATTAATACAGTATTTAACTTCATTTTTAGTACATTCTTCAAGTTTGTGATTTTTACCACAAAGAGGACATATATTTGATACAGATGAACAATTTTTAGACGTGTGACGAAAACCGCAACATTTGTAGCATCGAAGCAGGTCAATACCATCATACACATTGCAATAGTCATATCCAATATAAACTTTGCCTTGATCCATCACTTTTTTGTATGTATGAGAGGAGCACTGAATTAAACTTTGAAACACACGATTATTCTTCTTTAACGGACCCACACTAATAACTTTCAAAGAGTTGCCCTGAATAATCAAATCTCTATTTTGAGAACCCAAATAGTGTAGTAAGTCAGCTTCGCTTAAGTTTTAAGACATACCAACTATCTTAAAACGTGGATTTAGAGTAGGAATTTCTTTTATATTATAATTATTAGCAAGTTTTTGAGTGGCAAGATCTTTAAGTTTTGTTCTTTCATTTGAATTTTCACAGCTAATTATAAGACCACCATCACGTACATTTTTGAATTTTGTGATTGCTACACTAGAATTTATTGGATTGATATTGGCTAACATATCATTCTTTGTAGCAGATAAGGTTTGTTTAGTTTTCGGTTTAATGACCAGGGAGGGTTGTTGCTGGACTGCCGAAGAGTAAGAGGGGATTGCCGAAGAGAGATGATATTTTCACTAATGTGGACTTCATTGCAGCTGAAACGCCTGAAATGGATGTTGACAATGACTCGGTAGAACCTCCCATTCCGATCCCTGGGACGTCAAGTCCTCCATTAGCAGGAACCGTGCAAATACCTTCTCCTCAAGCGAGCAATCCAGAAACTGAAACACTACAGCCATTACAAGTGGATGTCCAAGAACCCCTTCATTTAACACCTCAGCTGTCTCCACTCCAAACTTCGACTCCAATGATGACTCAAAAATCTCCACAGTCATCGCGGCAAGCACCATCCTTCCCAAAAAATACCTCAACGTCTGAATCTTCTGGAAGATTACCTCCAGCTATGAATGTTGGTTTTCCATCCACATCTTTTGGTGTTGTTACCCCAGGGAAGTAGGACCAACACCAAAGATAGTTGGAAAAAGAGCAAGTGCAAGACAAATAAGAGTAGACACATCAGTACTGACCAGCACACCCTACAAAAAATACCTTGAAAAGGAAGCCATAAAGAAAACAGATATAGAACAAAGGAAAGCCCTTAAGGAAGCGAATAAAATAAAAAAACAGTGACCAGCAAACAGAACGATAAAGGAAAAGGTGGTGGGAAAGGAAAAGGAGTCGAGAAAGGAAAAGGAGGCGGAAAGAGAAAAGGCCAAAAAAGCAAAACAGATTCTTCTGAAGAGAAAAGTGATACCGAATGCCTCTTCTGTAGGTAGGGTCTATTTCTAAATTCCTGATAAGAAAATTATTATTTTTTAAATGAAGAGTTGATATTTCTATTGCATTTTGACATTGATAAAAAACCTTAGATAGGGATGAGTATTATTTGTTTTTTTTATTTAGAAGAAGAGTTTATTTGTTTACCTATTGCTTGACTAGGTATGTTGTTAATTTTGCAAACCTTTTAAAAGTTTCTTGCAATGTTTAATGTTTAGTTTGTTGATTGAGTAGTAGATAATTACAAAAAAAGATCTCGAATGAAACTAGAAGACTGCAAAAGTTTTGTGTAACCTGCTTACATACTTAAATTGTTATAAACAATACATATGATTAAAATAAACAGCTGAGTGTTTTATTTCACTGATATTTATTAACTTATGGTATAAAATGATCCCTGGGATTATTTTACCCCTACCCCAGGGATCATTTTAAACATAGGTATAAAATGATCCTTTACAAAACTTTAATAAAAACCTATAATACAAAAAAACTACATACATATAATAAAAAATAACTATGCAGTTACAAAGTTAAGTAAATTCACTACCTCCAACAATAGAAATCTTTCGATTTTGCCTTTAACTTTAGGCACAGTTAAGTTTTTCCCTTAAGGGGATCATTATACCTCACCTTCCCCTACTCATGCTTAAAGTTGTTATAACTTCTCAAAAATTCTACTCTTCTGTGAACGACTCCATCTCTTACACAAAACCTTCTTGTTGTTTTCTCTTGAATTTAAATCCTATATGTCTCAAAACTCTCCAAAGACTTGATCTGGAAAATTCAAATTTTCCAATATTGAATCTCAAGAGACATTTTCTTTTTTTGTCCTTCTCAGCAGTAATATAAGCTTGTACATTATTTATAATTTTTTCATCTAAAGGAGGTCTCAACATTTTAGCAGTTTAAACATAATATTTTTCAAATCCTAATCTGAACTGTATAATATAATATCAACTCAATGCAATTGAACTCTAATAACTAAATGTGTAACAAATAGATCAGGCAACTATTCGCAGTAGAAGTGCGTCGCGAGACTTTTTTTACATGTTATGGAATGCCAATTTACATTTTATAATATGTAGATATGAAACGAAATGGGCGATAAAATGTTACAATATCACAATATTAATTTCTAATTATTTCGTCCTACACTCATTTGCTCTTTTATTTGCATGGATAATAACACCGATATCACGCTTTTCTTACAATCTTTAATAAATGGTCCTTAGTACTGTAGTTTCCATTTTTTATGTTTTCAATTATTTCATGTATCTCTGATTTATTGCCACGCATTTGACAACGTTACCATAGAAATGCTGGATAAAACCCACGCTGGAACCTACGCTGAAATGAATGAGTTTAAGAAGATGAGATGCATATTAAGCATTTGATGAAATTTTTTTTTATTGAAAGACTGGTTTGTTTAAAAGGAATCCATTGTTTTGGTATAAGTTATTTCTATCTAGCATATCGGATTTTATAGAATGAATTTTGTAAGTTTTAGACTGTGGTTGTACATCTCGGTGGATTCAAACAAAACAGTAGACGTACTGGAGCCCTGTATTTTTTTTTGTCTTTTGAAATCCTTAAGAAATACTGAATATTTTTCATGTAATGTTCCCTGCACTTATATTCCATAATTTCGGAGTTATAACTACATTTACATTATCTTCGCCGAAGTTAAAATAATACATTTAGATGGCTAATGACTGCTACAATAACAAATTTAACGTTTCAATAAATTAGTATTGTTGGTGTTTATTGAGTCGCAATGGATCGTATATCTGAAAAAGAACAAATTGAGATTTTAAAAATATTAGGATATGGTGATATGCGTAGTAGACAACAAGAAACGTGTAATATCTTTAATAATTTATATCCTAACCGAAATCTCATAACAAGATCTACTGTCATTAAATTAGTAAAAAAGTTTAACGAAACTGGTTAAGTGAAAGATTTATCCAAATCAGGGCGCAGAAAAACTGCATCAACTGAAAACCAATCTTTAGTTGTTTGTGTCCTGTTAGAAGAAGATCCACACTTGAGTACTAGACAAATATCCAGAGAACTTGATATTTCGCAAACATCCGTAATGGAAATTTTTTCGTGAAAATAAATTCCATCCATACAAAATAAGATTAGTTCAAGAATTGTCATACGATGATTTCGATAGACGTGAAAAGTTTGCAGACATAATGATGGAAAAATGTTACAATCAAAACGATCCAAAATTTTTAAGTACTGTAGATACTGTAAATACTTGTTACGTAATAATCCCCGTTCGATGCGTGAATCCCACACCCAATATCCACAAAAACTGAATGTATGGGATGGAATAATAGGAGACAAAATAATTGGTCCCTTTTTCATTGACGGAAACTTGAATGGTCCGGTGTATTTAGATTTATTGAAAAATAGAATTATAGCTGAGTTAACTCGGTTATTTCCAAATCCAAGTAAGTATTCAATTACATTTTAATGTCGAAATCTCATTATTCCAAACTTTCAGACAATAACAATACCTATCCCAAACGACAATATTTGGCTGCAACAAGATGTAACTCCACCTCAATATGCGCGTGTGGTGAGGCAATACCTAAATAATGTGTTTCCCAGAATATGGATTGGAAGGCGTGGTTTTATCGAATGGCCCCTCGACCACCCGGCATGAAAACTTTAGACTATTTCCTGTGGGGTCACTTAAAAAACATCGTTTATAAAAGAAAACCTGCCAATATTCAGGAATTGAAAAATATGATTACCACAGAGATAAAAAGAATTGAGCAGTCAGGTATGTTGCAAAATGTATTGCAAAGTTTTAAAAATCGCAAGGCTTGTTGTATTGAAGTAACGGACAGCATTTTGAGCATCTGCTGTAATCGCCTCTACTGTATGTTTTCTAAAATTCCTAATTTTTCTACTACTCAAATGTGTACATACCTCTAAGATGAAACAAACATTTAAAGATTTGGCTTTAGTTGCTGTAGATTTTTTGCGCCATGATTTGGATAAATCTCTAACTGCGCCAGTTTCGTAAAACTTTTTACTAATTTACTGACAGTTGACCTTGTTATGATATTTCTATTAGGATATAAATTATTAAAGATTATTCAAATTAAACGAGTTTGTTCAATCATGGCCACCTAAATGTATTATTTTAACGTATGCGAAAATAATGTAAATGTATAGCTATAACTCCGAAATTATGGCATTTCTTAAGGATTTCAAAATGCAAGAGATATACAGGGTGATCCATTTGAAATAACAAAGTTCATTATTATTCTGGAAAATGGAAAGATCTGACAACAATGTAAATACCACCATAATATCGGCCATATCACAAGATCCTTGCACACCAAAATCTATAAAAATCGTGCGATCCGTTTCCGAGATAATTGAGGCGTTCCATACTTAAAACTCACTCTGTATAGTGATGAACCTATCTGTCTCACATATTATCTTCGATTGTGAAGCACGGTCTCATTGGAGATAGAGACTCCTATGACTAGAGCACCCAAGGGAGGACTTTTCCTAGTGAAAAGACTGTTGAGCCTGATAAGGGCTACTGGTCTCTTCACATAAACGGTACAACCAAGAACAGAAAAAGCCTAAAGGCCGAGGACTCGAAGCCTCTGACTGGTGGTGCCGAACTAATCAATCAACTTTTACACAAATGTTATAAAGCATTTGGATTTTTATTCAGCATACGCCAACAACAGTAATTTAGTTTTTATCATTCAATAAAGTTGTGCACTGAATTCATTATTGAATGATTAGGTACATTTATAAATACAATACTCCAAGTAGTGAAGATATTATTAAAAATGACATACGTTATTACTTTACCTGAGTAAACATACATTTAGTAGAATGTTTTAAATATGTGAAGTACAATGAAGCAAATGAAGTTTTCATTGCAAAAACTATAGTTTCTGATTTTGGTATTTATGAATAAATTAACAGTTTTCACATACCGTTGACTAAATAATAAGTAATTTGAACAAAGTTGTAACCACATACGATAAACAAAAAATTAGAATAGCATTCAAAGTGAATTGTACTGATTGAAAGTCACAGAATTCCAATTTGTTGAGACATACCGAGTGGGCATAAGAAATTAGAGATTAGTATAGACAGCATTACATTCTGGACATTTAAGAAATGCTGTCTATATTGGTCAAACAATACGAAATTTTGAAATTAGATACAATGAACACTCACGAGCATACAGATTAAAACAGCCAGATAAATCACATTACGCAAAACATCTTCTTGACACAAAACATTAATTAACACCTAACACAGAACTAGAAGTACTGCATATTTGTGATAAGAAACAAGAACTAGATTTCCTTGAAGAACTAGAAATAAGAAGACACTTAAGAGACCCACAATATAAAGTTGTCAATGAACAGATAAATCTAGGGAGCTCTCCACTATTAAATTGTCTTCTTAAGTAACAATTGTAATGATCAGCAGATATAGTTTTCCTTGGTTTCCTATATCATTGCACAGTTATACTGATCTTAAATGAGAAAAAGATATCCAGGATATCCCCATAGGGCTAATAATACCTAAGCTTTAATATTTGTAAAATCATATCTTCTTCTTTTTTCTATTAATATATATTAAGTCAATCACAAGATAGGTCACTTAATATTTGGTATAGCCAAAATATTAAACATCAAGTAGGTATCACATAAAATGTAACTTCTGTCATTCTGACGATGATATGTCAATATCGAAATAATTATCAATATCCTTTCATAATTTTCATAATTTTTCCATTAAATAGTGGAATTAATTAGAAACAGTTAGTTTCATTTATAACATTAATTTGATTGGATAATGTTTTTCAATCATCAATTGATTCAAAGTTTCTTAATCAGTTGATGTTTACTAGGCACAAAATCAATGCACTAGGACATTAATACATGTCAATGGTCATTAATACCAATATTTTTTCATGAAACGTTGCTGATTGAAATCAATGTCCGCTAAGCATTAATATTACGTCCTCGTACATTGAGTGGAAATTTAAAAGCATTGTGATAATGATTTCGAGCATCGGAGCAAAATTAATTTAAAAAAATCATTGGTTTTTTTTTATTATTATTACTTACGTCTTTCGTTGTGTTTAAGGAGAGTGTTCCGAAAGGGTCGTGTTCAGACTTTTTGAACTATCGTATCGAATCATCATTGGCCAAAGGCCATGGCAAAATTAGTAACCAAATGTCACATTATTGTGAAGAAATGTATGGATATAATAAGTAGTTTTTCTACTCCTATACTATAAGTTGTTAATTGAATGCCAATTTTCAGTGTCATGATGATACTCATCATAACACTGGTTTTCATTATGAAACTAAAAAATTGACCAATATAAATCTAGATTTTTAAATAACGAAGTAGGCAGACCCAATATTTTCTGTAGAATGTTTGACAGTTTCTAAGAGATTCGTGTTTTATGACAGTTTCAATCTGTTGCGTTAGTCAAAAAGGTAGATACCTTCCACTTTTTAAAAGAAATGTCAAGCGACGAAGAGTTTTCATACACATCACCTGAAATCGCTGAAAAGTCGAAAAATGTATCCAAGTACTTTTTAGTAATTGTACTATTCAAAATTTACATTTAAACAAAATTAATTAAAATGTAGTTTATAATTTATCTTGTTTAATGTTACATATGAATTCGCTTATATTTATTGTTAATAGTTAAATTAAGTTGATAGTTATTATAGTGGTTATTTTGTAGGAATAAAAATTAACTTGAAGAACTTATTTTTCTTTCATATTTTATTTCTTATTGTTTGTATAAAAAAGAATTAAAAAATTCAAAAAAAAAAGCAATGTTGTTGAAATCAAATAAAATTTCTTGATCGTAGAAAAAATAGTGTATGCAACTCTCATGTAATGGTTATTAATAATCGTATCCTTAATGCTTGTGTATTAATAACCATCATTACATGATCGTTGCATAATATACTAATTTTCTACTCCTGTTTTATAATATACTTACTAAAAGACTAAAATTTGTATCATAATGATATTCATTATGATACAAATGTTCATTATGATACAGATTTTTAAGCCAATAGAAATGCGACATTCGCACAATATTTAATATAGCCATGGATACCTGGTTGACATTTCTGAAATTAATTATATTAGGTGACACTTAATTTGACAGCTGTTAAATAATTTTGATTTTCAAAAGTAACAATATATGATAATTATTAATTAAATAATTCTTATTAATCGGAGTAGAAAAAATATTGTATGCAACTTTCATGTAATGGCCATTAATACACTCGCATATTATATACGAAACTCGCCTGCGGCTCGTTTCGTATCCTACAACATGCTCGTGTCTTAATGGCTATCATTACATGATCGTTGCATAAAATACTATTATGTAATATTTGTTAATAATTTGAGTATAAATAAGTAGAAAATGCAATTGTATATTTAAATTATCTTTTACCCGCGGCTTCGCTCGCATTGAAGCCCTTAATAACTATCAAAGGTCGTTACATTCCAAAAGAACTGAATCAATGTAATAACTGTATTTTATTGCTTGACTGGGATCATCAGTATTTAAAAATTACTACATACAATGAAGTTTTAAAAACTGAAAACATGTTTTTATTGAAATAATTTACTACAACAGACGATAATAGATATTTACCTTACTAGTCCGGTAAGTACACTTTTACAGTACGAGTGAGATGTTTACGGACGAGGCGACAGCGGAGTCCGTAATTTCGAAACGAGTACTGTAAAAGTTTACCGGACGTGTGACGTACAACATTTTATTTCGTACTGCTAAAAAACACAAAAGAACAGTGAAAAAATAAAATATTAATATATTTATCGGCGTTCGCTATTTTTGAAATTTGCATTCAATGCCAAGATAGCTGGCCTGTAGTTGGTACCCATAGAAACATAATATTGTTTTTAAATAATATGTTACTGTCAGCGATTATCATTATCCGATTTTCACGAAATGGCTCAAGATCAATTCATTTCATCTTTTGGTGCTTAAAAGACACGGGGGATGGAAAATCTCTTCGGTGGCAGAAAAATATATCGAGGATTCAATCGAGGGGAAAAACAGGGTATCCCGCATGATACAACATGGAGAAAACTTTGTTGAAATGCTACAACAACAAAAAAGGAAATGTGTCAGCAAGTAGCAACTCTTTGATAAATAATTCATTTAATGAAATTCCTGGAATTATTCATGGGAACGAAAATATAACCGTTAATATTAATATAGGCAATAAGTAAGTTCTGTTTATTGTTTTGCTGTTGAATTTCAATAAATGTATATTCATACTTTTGAACCATAACTGAGGTTTTATTACTTTTTAATATGTAAAAGCCTGTAATATTTCATTATGTGCTACTATCCCGTAAAAGTCTATTTTCCGGATTGAAATCAAGTACGTAAAGGTATGTTTTAGGGTACAGTATGAAATAATAGTATATTACGCAACAAGAGTTGTAAGTAAACCATTACGCACGATGTGAAAAAGTAAATTTCACGAGTGCGTAATGGGATTACAACTCGTATAACGTACTATACTTCTTCTACGCCCGTCTATTTACCTCTTGTGTCGCCAATCCATACCTAAGTTTTTGATAGGAAATTTCGTATCTTTCTTTGGATTTTAACGGTAACATATTATGTGTGACAGCTTAAGCTTTTTCTAATATCTCCGGCGGAGTAGTTTCACTATTCGTAGGTAAAGTTGAGAAAATGTTCGGATGCTATATTTTGTTACAATGTGTTGCCGACATTTAGGGGCATTACTCTTTTAATCTAAAATATATTTCACTAATGCTAAAAGCTTTTTCTTATCCAAACGCACGTGTGTGTTATGAGATCTCATTACGTGCATGTTATTGTTAAATGTCACTTACAAGGAATGTTGACAGTGCGATTTTTGACGTTTACGGACATGGGCGAAGAAAAAATATATTTCACTACAACAAAAATAAATAATTTTGAATTCTAATCATTTAAAAAGATAAAATGAAGAGTATTATTCTAGAATATTATTGTATACTATGTTGTAAGTTTTTCCGTCCGGTGCGAAAATGTGTTAATTTCGAGCATTAGACACACACGAACAGGCTACATACATGTATAGTTGACCGTGAGAGAACCATGGCTTTTCTAAGTGCACCCCTGCTACCTGTAATGTCTGCCCTTGTGCTACTTAATTTCCGTATAACTTTTATCATCTATCATCTGTCACATGTCATCTACCATCTACCGTCACCTGTCATGTATGTTATATAGTTGCTACGCTCTCGGCACATAGTGTATTTTTTTAAGAAATGTATGTCACGAGAATATTTTCTCCAACTTTGACCCACGCATATCATCTACCACCTGTCACCTGCCATTTTAACGCTTGATAGAACATTTGAAATAATAATGTTGTTTGAAATATTATAAATGAAAATGACTGTCACCTGTCATCTTTCATCTATCACCTGCCATCTATAATCTGTTACCATCTGTCATCTTTCACCTGCCATCTATCATCTGTCATCTATAATCTGTTACCATCTACCATCTTTCATCTATCACCTGTCATCTATCATCTGTCACATATCATCTTTCACCTGTCATCTATCATCTATCATCTGTCACCTGTCACATATTATATGTCACCTGTCACATATCATATGTCACCTGTCACATATCATGTGTCACCTATTATCGGTCACCATATGTCATCTATCATCTACCGTCACCTGTCATGTATGTTATATAGTTGCTACTTTCCTCGCTCCTCCGCCGCTCGGAAGTAGTGTATTTTTTTAAGAAATGTATGTCACGAAAATACGTTTTTCAACTTCGACCGACGCATATCATCTGCCACCTGTCATATGTCACCTGCCATTTTAACGCTTGATAGATCATTTGATATTATGTTGTTTGAAATAATATAAATGAAAATAACTGTCACATGTCATCTGTCACCATCTGTCATCTATCATATGTCACATGTCACCTGTCATCTCAAATTTTTTTATGACAAACAATCGTATCTGCCAAAATAAATTTTGTTACCCTCCGTAAAAAATATATTTTTTTTAATAAAAAGTATCCTATGTCCTTTCTACTACCTCTAAGAATATTAGTGTGATCAAATTGGCAGTTGGGGTGGAACAAATGAAAGACAAGCATTTTTCAACGAAAATGTATTGTTTATATAGTCCTTAATAACATACTAAAAGTCCCATAAAATATTGCAATGGCAAGTTGGAAAAAATGGCCGCCATTTTGTTTTTTTATGATTTTCTCGATATTTTGGTACATATCTTAAAAAGTATCAATTTTTTGAGAAATTGTCAGGATACTTTTTTCATAGGAAATAAAAAATTACATAAATGTTGAAGTAGGTATAACGGCACCTGTGCCACCCCCCTCCACTTTCCCAGTTTTAAAAATGCGCATGCGCCGGGTTATATGGTGATATTTGAAAAAAAATTATTTTGCGGAGGATTCGAACCTGCCTCGCCGACGTTGACTTCGAGCTGTTTTCAAGCTGCTTACACACTAGGCTACCAAATAACTTAGTTATCGTATACTGAAATGAGGTAGTGCTGATTGAATTTGTGAGAACTCCTTATCTACCCGGATTGATTTTTGCCGCGGTGCCGATAGGAGTGTGTTTAGATAATTGATTTTTTCTAACCGGCGTGTGGCCAGATAAGGAGATGATTTGGTTCTGGTAGACTTCGCGACCCTCGGAATTTTATGTTAATTTTAAATTTGTTTGATAGCTCACCTTTAATAAAGTACATTAGAAAAAAAAATTCGTTGGATTATTCAGAAATTACTCTAAAAATCACGAATTTAGTTCAAAAAATGGTACTTTTTCAACACTATTTAATGCTATTTCACAGTGAATATTTTCACTTTAAACTGTAAAGGTTATTATCTTTAACTAAATGTAAGTCTGTTTCACAAAAAAAACCGGAAGAAAATACTTAAATTTCGCCAATTTTCAGAAATATTTTTAAGCATAATTATTTTCACTTGACACTTATAGGTTATAAAACAAAACCACAGCACACTCCCCCTGTGCTATGAACTACACTGAAAACTTATGTCTATATACCTTAGGTTCACAAATCATGGTAATTGTATGATCAGGTGATAGCTTTAGCGGCGTTGTCAAAAGGTGTTTATTTTCTTTTAGTTGAATTAATTTTGCATTATAATAGATTACAGGAATATATAAAAATACAAAATGATTTGCATTTATAATGATAAAAATTGAAATATTAAGCATCCTTAAGAATATCATTTTTATCTTAGATTTTCTTTATTTCTCACATTAAATGTAAGAGTTTATAACAAACTTACTGCTGTACCTACCACATAGTTTTATATATATATATATATATATAATAATCGCTTGATTTTTATTTATTGGGTATGGTTAATGTGAATATAATGAAAAAATTAAACGATCTTTGACGTTTCGCTTTCGTTTGAAAGCTTTTTCAAAATGTCTATTTTCTAAAATGTCATAATGAAGTAAACATATATACAGTTGTTATTTGGTTATGATTACAAGTATTAACTTCAGAAATAAATTTACGATATTTGAAAAATAGATTTAAAAAAAAAGTGCGGTTATTGATAATTAACTTGTTATTTTATTAAATTATGATAAATTTGACTCAAGTTTTTAATATGATAGTGATAGTAGATATTTTGAAATTAAAATGGAACTCACTAAAAGAACACACCACTCTATCATACAATGAATTCAAAGAAGCAATTTTATTAATTCAAAAAAATAATTATTTTCATTACCAAAATAAATTTTTCCAACAATTAGACGGTTGCACAATGGGCTCTCCTATATCCTCAACTTTAGCTCAATTGATAATGGAACATCTTGAAGAGAACGTACTAATGAATTTAAATTTTAATGTATTATTTTATAAACGCTATGTTGACGATTGTATAACTGCAATTCCATCAGACAAGATCACTGCTATTTTAACTGCATTTAATAATTTCCATCCAAAACTCCAATTTACTCTTGAAACTGAAGAAAATAATACAATAAATTTTTTAGACTTAACATTAATCAGATCTAACAACAACAAAATAAAAACTAAACTATATAAAAAAGGAAACATGGTCTGGCAGATATCTAAATTACAATTCTAATCATCCTAATGCTCAAAAAAACAGTGTAATTATTGGATTAACCGATAGAGCTATTAAACTGACTTCTCCAGAATACCGTCCTGAAATCTTTAGACACGTGAAAGACACCTTAAAAAATAACAACTACCCAATAAACAATATAGAAAAAATTTTCAAACAACGCACCTACAAATTCTACAATAACACTCAAAATAACAACACAAAAACTGAATTAAATCAAAACAGATACATAGCAATGCCTTATACAAACGAACTATCAGAAAAACTAAAATTCATATTGTCTAAACATAACAATAACGTTTGTCATAAAGCTCAAAATACTTTGTCATCATTATTTACTAAACTTAAAAGTCCAACTAAAACCAATAAAAAATCTAATGTTATATATTCTATACCATGTTTAAACTGTCCAAAAAAATATATAGGTTTGACAACTCAACATCTAGAAAATCGTCTCAACGGCCACAAATATACAAAAAATGCTTCTACAGCTCTACATAAACATGAATCGACAGAAAAACATGAATTTGACTTCAAAAACACAAAAATATTAACACAGGACTCCAATTATCAGAAACTAACGATTAAAGAAATGATACATATAAAAAAAGAAAAAAATTCTGTGAACGATAAACAAGATATTAAAAACTTGAGTCAAATTTATCATAATTTAATAAAATAACAAGTTAATTATCAATAACCGCACTTTTTTTTTAAAATCTATTTTTCAAATATCGTAAATTTATTTCTGAAGTTAATACTTGTAATCATAACCAAATAACAACTGTATATATGTTTACTTCATTATGACATTTTAGAAAATAGACATTTTGAAAAAGCTTTCAAACGAAAGCGAAACGTCAAAGATCGTTTAATTTTTTCATTATATTCACATTAACCATACCCAATAAATAAAAATCAAGCGATTATTATAATAATGGTTAAAGAAAAGAAAATAATATATATATATATATATAATTACTTCAAAATAAATGAAATGATACTTCGAAGCTTAACCTCTCTAGTTTATTACATTGTTGAGTTTCATTTGGTTCATGTAAGTTAGGTTAGGTTTTGGTTCTAGTTACACTTTGATCTGTGTCAGTTGGTCGGGAAGCGATATGTGTTGGATTATGATGGAAACTATTGATTGTCATTACTATTTTTTATTGAGGAATTTCTATTGTTATTTACTATTTTCTGTTTCTTATTATCTGATATTGTTATAGATAGTTACACTTTGATCGGTGTCAGTTGGTCGGGAAGCGATGATGAATTGAATTATGAAAACTATTGTTATGGTTATTATTTGTAAAAGATATGTTATTCCTAATTATGCTATTTCGGCACAAAAACTTTTTGGAAAACTTCATGTGGAATACAAATTATTTGATATTTACGGGACCGGTGAGTTGCATCCCATTTGAGCAGGTCAAACTTTTGACCGCTGAGTTGCATCCGTCTCACCGCTGAGTTGGATCCCGTCAACAAATTTAATATTGTGTCTAAAACTGGTAGATAATTAAATAAAAGCGGGCATTGTTGTCATGTTTATTCTGATATCGTAACTGATACTAAATTTTATTCCCAAAACTGCGTCTAATACAGTTTTATAGCAATATAGTGAATAATATATTAATTTAATTTATACATTATTCAATTATGTAGGTTTGGTTAGATTTGATTAGGTTTGGTTAGGTTAGGTTTGGTTAGGTTTGATTAGGTTTGATTAGGTTTGGTCAGGTTTGGTTAGTTTTGGTTAGGTTAGGTTTGCCTTGGTTTGGTTTGGTTTGGTTATGTTTTGTTTGGTTTGGTTTGGTTAGGTTTGGTTTGGTTAGGTTTGGTTTGGTTTGGTTAGGTTAGGTTAGGTCTCAACACGTCACACTTTCTACTATCGATAAGATTACATTAGCCACAATCAAAAGCTTAAGAGATTTAAACTAAGAAAATATGATGACATGTTCACAAAAATAATGAGTATTAAAGCAAACGCTGTAAATTAGTGCAATGTATGTCTCTAAATCAGACTCTATTAAGTGTTCTAATTACATCTTACATATATACTTATATAATTGTTATCTATTTATTTTCACTATTTTTTTTGCATTTTATTTATTATAACTATATAAAAAAAAAATTTTGTTATACAACTAAAATGGAAAAATCTGTGGCAGAAAGACCTTGGTTGTTAGCCATTTGGGTAACCAATAAAGATAATCTCCTCCTCCTATGATGACATGATGACAGATTTATGTTCCAATTTTTATAAACATATTTACGATTCAAATACATTGCAATAAAATTTGACCATGATAGGCGATTATTAATGAACAGACCTTTTTGGATTTCGGATGCTATTCGACCGTCACCTTTTTTCGTTAAGGTAAAATTTTGCTTTTTGGGATGCAACTCGCCGGACGCCTATATTTATGTCTATCTATATACATACATATTTATTCCCTTCCCCTTTCCGAAAAAATATGTCTATCTATATACATACATATTTATTCCCTTCTCCTTTTTGGAAAACTTTATGTGGAATACAAATTATTTGATATTTATATCTATCTATATACACACATATTTATTCCCTTCCCCTTCTCGAAAAAATATCAAATAATTTGTATTCCACATGAAGTTTTCCAGAAGGGGAAGGGATTATTACCTTCCCCTTTTTGGAAAAAAAACTTCATGTGGAATATAAATTATTTGATATTTATGTCTACATTTATACATACATATTTATTCCTCATCTCGGAAAAATTGATGTTGAATATAAAGTATTTAACTATTTTTTATATAAAATATCTGTCCAAATAGTGGTCGTGGTGAAAAAATATTGTTTTTTTGGATTTTTCTCTATAAATTCTGAATGTACCACACATTTTTTAGTAAAAAGATCTAAAACCTTGTGTTAAGTATTTTCAAGCCGTCACGAGTTACGGAAATGAGAACTGGCAACATTGTCCATCCACCGCTCTATCTAAAATTTGTGACCATCTGATATCTAGACATAATTGTCAAAAATTGTCAAAAATTTTAAAAAAATGGCGGATTTTTAGTACTTTCAATTGCAATTTTCTCTTTCAAAAGTGCATGATCCAATAATTTTTTTCTTTTAAAATGTTCTATAGCAATAGGGCTTTCTAATAAAAAAAAAATTGTTGCAAAATTCCGAGGGTCGCAAACCTTACCGGACCCGATGATTTTTGTTATCTAACCTGCGCGTGGTCTCGATTACGTTACATCTCCAGTTTGAGATATTACGGGGTATGTCGCAAATTAAGACGTCAAAAGGACCTTAACGAATGTTGACATGTGACCCATCAAACGATTCAGCGGTACGCAAAGTACGTCACGTTAAGCGTCACGGGTCACGTTAAGCGTCACGTGTCACGTTAAACGTCGAATGTCACGTTAAACGTCACGTGACACGTTATACGTGACGTGTCACGTCAAACGTTACATGTCACAATAAAAATAGTGTCCGGTTCTTATATAGCCTCTATTGTAATATGTCCTGAGAAGAGTACAGACGTCGAATTGAAGAGTTTATTGAGAACATTGGTAAATTAAATCAAGACATTGCTTTTATGAAGACAAAAGTAGGGTTATGGATCAATTAGAAAATCTTTGTTTGTCTGATAAGAAAAAGGAAGAAGAAGTAAAGCATACGCGGGCGAGCAGTGTTCGTATTAACTGGATACCTGAAGAGGTAGATCAAACACTAGCTTTGGATGACGTCTTTAGACAATTACCACAAGTAACGTATCCATTGAGACGTATTCAACCCACACAGCTATCACCATGTCCAGCAGAACAGAAGAGAGCATGAAAAATGAAGTCGATAATGTTTTTGCAATGACATGTATAATATTGGCATCTATTTTTGTTTTAATTTTAAAAATTATCTTAAAAATTGTAAAACGGAAATTTAAATCTACATGCAATATAAAAGTCGATGAATATACAGAGTGTTTTAATTAAAAAAAAGAAAACGCGAAGAACAACAACAACAACATAATACTTCGGAGGTTAAACCAAAAAAAAACGAACCAAAAGAAAGCTAATTTTTGCTGCTCTAAGTACTCTTGGTACACTGGGAGGTGGAGCAGCAGCTATTGCAAAAGCTGTCAATGATGCAAAATCAGCAAAAGATCAATTGTTTGAAAAACAGCGACACAACAAACAAATGGAAACTATAGCAATGGTTGATCATTGTAATGTTACACAAATGAAATTATACCTAAATTCAGAAATGTATCCCTACGATAATTTGAATTTAAATTTTGATAAAAACTACTATGCTGTATTGTATGAAATGTATGCACAATTTCAAGAATCATATTATAACAAGTATATTGGTGATCCGTGTCTTAATATGATGAAATTTAAGGAACTTGCAACAATTTTTGCTATTGATTGTAGCAGACAAAATTAATCATTAAAATCTGGTAGTGTAGATATCAGATTAGAATTTGAAACAAGTAAGAATATACCAGCAAATACTTGTGTCTATTGTGTCATTATACATGATCGTATAGTGAATTATAATCCTTTAACAAATGTAGTGAAAATGTTTTAACTTTAAAATATTGCTGAATATGCATATTTTATCATATATAAGCTGCTGATGAGCACGATATTCATCATAAACATGTATATGTTACACTCAATTTATTTTCTTGTGTTGTTGGTGAGTGAAGGTCTTTTTTACAATGTATATAGAAAACCATTTAGAAAACAAGTGATAACTTGGTGTGCAATGAATGCTAGTCCAGCTAAAATGAAAGTAATTCATGCCGCTACCGATAGTTGGAGCAATAGTACTGGTATCGTGTTTTGTGAAATTGATTGTTATACGGAGACACCGTTGCTCACCTTTGTTTTTGACACACATGCACATCGTTTAAGTGGTACGTGTTTACCTGATTATGAATGTAAACTCTTTTTCGATATTCAAAATGATATCAGTGAAGTTGCGCATACAATAGTACCTAGATCAAGAATATTGAATCATATACAATGTGGTGAAATACACATAATGAAAAATATCGTATGGGATATGAATATAAAAAACTTTACCTCAAATGATTATAATCTAAAATTGGTTATTGTTCATCAGATAGGACATTTTCTAGGATTACTTGACAATAATAATTATAATTCAGTAATGAATAAATATTACATGGATAAATTAGGTTATGAACCTAGTTATGATGACATCAATGGAGTTGAATACCTTTATAAAAATGGAACTATTGAATCACAACATCAAATAAATTCAACTTATATTCCATACAACCAACAACACAGTGAATACGGAATTGGTAGAATACGTTCCAGAACCTTAAAATTATACTCACTTGTATAAGAATTTTGTTTCAATAAAATGTATAAAAGAAATTTTGTATTTTTATTCCAGTCAGTTCTAACTTACTTAAAACCTGTTCAGACCTGTTCAAACCTGTTCAGACCTGATCAATACCTGTTCAGACTTGATCAATACCTGTTCTAGACCTGATCAATACCTGTTCATAAATAATAATTAATAAAGATTTGAAAAAACGTCTTATAATCAAACGTAATTTAATAAAAAATAAACTAAGACAATTAAAACAAGGGGAAGTCATTCAGGAAGATATGTTTACTCCCATCACCAAATATTTGAAAAATATCGAATACAAATTGGATAGTACTCATAATAATAATCAACAGCAGACTGATGATGTAAGTAAAAAGATGACTTCAATTTTACAACTTGAAGATAATAATGATGATGATGATGATGATGATGACACAAGTGACCTGAAAAAATCTATACTTGAGAATATTGATGAAAATGATATCAATAGACAAATTCAAAATAGTAGTAGTAGTAATGACAGATTTGAAGATATTGAAAAACAAGCATTTCAAGATTATTTAGATCAATACGATCCACTACCGAGGAAATATATAAATTCTCTGGTGAACGACAATCAAAATAAGGAGTTTGATCATAAATATGGAATACGGTTTGATGGTTCCAATGAAAAATTTTTCATTGGTGATTCAGAGATTCAATTAGATGGTGCTGACTTTATTTTAAAAAATAATCGATACAAGGGAACACAAGGTTTATACGAATTATTGTTTAAGAAATATCCCAACACATTTACACCTGAGGATGTAAATAATTGTTAAAAAATGTATAAACCATAGACTAAGTTGTATAAGAAATAAGTCAAAAGTAGGGGGAGAAAAATCGTAATGATACCGAAAACTTATGAGGGTCGTTATGGCGCTAAACATTTAATTGCCAGCCCACGATTCCATGGTAGAACAGTACTCGACGAGGAGGACGATTTAATGATAATTGAACTTAAAAAAGCTGAACATTGTTTCAATAAACCTTTGTATGTCGGGATGGCCATTCTAGATTTGGCTAAAACAATAATGTTCGACTTCCACTATGATTTTATACTCCCCAAATTGGGGGTAGAGAGATGTAAATTAATGTATACAGATACTGACAGCTTTATATATGAAATAATCTGTGAAGATGTATATAAAGAAGTCATCGATACATACATTGAAAAATTCGACACTTCAGACTATGCCCCAAATAACGTGTACCGAATTCCTCGTGTAAATAAAAAAGTTTTAGGACTAATGAAGGATGAAGCTAATGGGAGAATAATAACGCATTTTGTTGGGTTACGGTCTAAAATGTATGCATATAAAGTTTAGGATGGGTAAATCACGAAAAAATCAAAGGGAGTTAAGAAAAATGTTGTCAAAAATAAATTATTATTTGAAGATTACGTTAGATGTTTAAAAGAATGGAAAACGATGTCTGTAACCCAAAACACGATCCGTTCCTATGTGCCCGATGTATTTTCAATTGAACAAACAAAAATAGGTCTAAGTCCTTACGATGATAAAAGACACTTACTTCCCGAATCGTTCGATACGTTACCGTGGGTCACTACAGTTTATTAAAATAATTTTTTTTTCCATTTTAGATATAATGGTAGCAAAACTTGAAGATTTATGTGTTAAGATAATATGCGAAAATACAACAGCATTTACCACAAAATTTAATGCTTAAAATATTTCAAAATTATGCTCAATATAGGTGGGAAAATGCTAAATGCATCACATACAAGCGTGATTTATTATCGGTCATACAAGAACGATACATAAATTCACAAAACCGTGACTATTTACTAACTTGTCCTATCTGGAGGATGATTTTTTTTTACATTTAAAAAAAAATATTGCGCTTGGATTCATTTATATTATATAGTAAACCTGAAATTATCATTATGTCAGTTTTGCTATAGGAAGCTAGCGTCCCTTTTAGAAGTAAGTAATCTGAATATTTCTATGCATGTCGTTCGAAAACATTCACACGTAGTATACGCTAGAGAAGATATATTTACTTTATATCGTCAAAAGTATTATTGGTGCGAAAATGTCTATAATAAAGTAATATTTCAATTAAAAAGTAGCTCCGATTACCACAATGATTTGCATCCTAAACAACCAGACATACCTCTTCATCATCGGGGTCCAACTAGATTTATCAAGCATCATAGTGAAGATGAGGATTCCGATTATTATTCATAAAATTCTGTATTTGTAATATTTAAAACTGTAACTCATACTATTGCGTATGTACCTACCCCCTTCTGTATCATATACTATTATCAATAAATGTTAATTTTACTACTTTTTTTTTGTTTCAATAAAAAACACCTATAATGCTTAACAACTATTTATTTAAATCATTAATAACTTTAAGTTTACAAAAGAATACAAATTCTCTGAGGGCATAATTTAACATATTGTTTGGGGCTATAGAACAAAATGCATGAAAAATTTGTAGAGGACTTAAATTTTCGGAGGTATTTTTACAGAAATTCAAAACATTATAATAATATTGACAAAAATTCAAATTTTCTAACATAGATATACGTTGTAAAATTAAATTATTCAATTCTAAAATTTGGGACACTTCTTCTTCATCCATGTAATACTCAACACTATGTTTCTTAACAAAAATCAACTTGCATTCATCATACTTTAATGGAGTAATTGTGCAGTACTCTCCACATGGCAACGAATCAGGTTGGAACTCGTCTGCAGTATGAAAGAAATCATTCATTTGTTGCTTCATCTTTGAAATAAAGGTATCCCATTCATAAGTGCTGAAAGATATTTTACTGAACTTAAGCTGTTGAGATAAAATAACAGCAGGTGTGAACGATCTTGCAGGACTTATTCCACATTTTACTTCATAACCAGAAATTGTATATTGTGTTGAAAGTAGGTATACATTTTCATACTTTGCAGCAGTCTCATAATTTTCCAAAATTATTTCCAACTCTGTACTACAGTCTGATACGCCACTTGATTCGAATTCAACATTACTGTGATCACTATCTTGAGAAGTCATGTTGCTAACTACGCTCAAGTGCTAAAGCTACTGGCGGATAGCGACACCGATTCTACTTTGGCTCTGAGCTTTCCGCATGCGCAAATTCGTGTCAAACATAACATAACCTAATGACGTCATCAATTTGATGGCGTAAATGAGAAGCGGATATTTCCCACGATTGGTCGTCTCAAGGTTACATGAATTTGAAGCTTGTGTTATATTGGTTAAAACTTAAAACAGATATTTGATTAATTTATCGAGAAGGGCAAGGAAAATCATATATAAGCCATTTTTTCAACACTGTATAGCTTCTTCTATGATTTTCCTTGCCCTTCTCGATAACTTAATCAAAGATCTGTTAACACAAGCGTCAAATTTGCGCATGCGGAAAGCTCAGAGCCAAAGTAGAATCGGTGTCGCTATCCGCCAGTCTAAAGCTCACTTCAATTTATAGTCCTAACTGCTTGTGTTTAACGCCAGCTCTTGCTTCAAAAATGTATTCATACGCGGCGAAGCAAAAAGTAGTTCGAGTGATTTCCTCTCCGGTTTTCGTCTTTAGTGGGCGTGTCCACACAAACTTTGAAAAACAATCAATAACGACTAGAATCATTTTATGATTCCGATTTTGAGCTGCATGAGCACGTACATCTAGCAAGTCTAATTGCCAAATATCAAACAGCCCCTTAACTATAGTACGTCTTCGAGGGAATTTTTTCCGTATCGGTTTGTGGAGCTCATGTACAAGCTGAATTTTTTCTTTAGAATGCATATTATGACTTACTACCAGCTAGCTTCAGCTCCAGACTGTTAATGCGGCTAACGGTATTCATATTCATAACATTAATAGTGTCTACAATGCCCGAAACGTTAGTTTTCATATCAGAGACGGCTCTGATATTTTCTGTAATTTCTTTTTGTAACTCACGTATGCTTTCAACACACATGTTAATAGAAGCAGTGAATTATTTTCGAACAAATACTTTGGCTGTGACAATTGAATCGTCAACGTATTTCTTCGTAGCCATATCCCTACCTGCCTACAGGGGGATTTCGCGAAATAAATGCATCAATTTCGTTAGTTTTATTTTGTAAGTTGGTAATGTGCGCCTGTAATATGGGGATTTTCGTCTTATGAATCTCATTTCTTATTTCGTTCAATCCTACTGCTAAATCCTTTATATCATGGTCTTGTTGCTGCAGCACCACACCATGTGTTTGAATTAATGGTGAGTTGATAGTACGTAGGTCATTCAATTGAACATCACATATTTTTTTGTTGCAGCGTCACTATTTGTTGTCGGTTCCTTAACTTTACAAATTTTCACATTTTCAATATCAATATTACCGTCCGGTGTATGAGGAAACGTAATTTTCGCTGGTAAACGCGCATAAGGCGTTTGATGTCTATGTCCGAATTTATCGACAGGCATAATTGAAATGAACAAGTTTCAGCTTGTATTATTCTATTATATCAGCCTCCTTGAGCTCATTGATTATTGCTACTATTTCGTTGTCGTGTGACGTATTACCTGCCTCTTTTGAAGCAATCAACAATTTCAAACGATCCACCAATTCATTGGCATCGTCCCAATAAATATACTCCATAGGTTTCTCATTATATGTTAAACGATCGATACCTTTTCCTTTTGTTGAAGGAATCGATTTTAGACGAGTCAATACCTGGGACGATCTATTCGTGGTCGTTAGAGATTTTGTTTTGAATAAAGGTTTTATGATGTAGTGATATTTTTCAGTACTTCAGCCCTTAAGACGATCTAACGTGCCTAAATGAACTTCAGTTTTTGCCAAAAGGTTTTTATAGTTCTGTAAATCTTGATCATTGTAACTGGGGTCTCGGTAAAATAGAAGTTCATACAAGCCTGGTGTTCCAATTACATATCTTCCTTCTTTGTTTTTCTCAGGTAGTATGTTTATATTACCGGTTTTTCCATCAAACGCAATTCGACGTTCGCCTAATGACCAACCGATTTCATCATTGTATATCGGACCATAATTTTTATCAATTTTATCATCTTTTTGAAAGTAATCTTTAATGAACTGATGACTGATGGCAGGATATTGATCCAAATAGTCTGTGAAAGCTTCCTGAGAAATTTCGGGGCGCATCTCTTCTGGAGATTCAGAACGTGTAATATTGCCGGATTCATCGGTTTCGGCCACCGGTTCCGTTTCGAGAAAAGGTGTAAACACTTCATCAGGTTCTTCTTCCTTCTTTATTTCCTCTTTTTAATTGGATTTAAATTTGTAATCGTTTTTTGTAATGTTTTTGAGGATTGCACAATTTCTTCAAGTGGTTTAGATATTGGCTTGAATAGTTTATTAAGAGACTCATCTTGCTCCGTTTTGCCTAATTTCAACGACAAGTATTTTTTGCGAATTGATCTAGCAAGTTCAGACACTTTTTTCTTACGCAATGCATTAGCAACCTTATCGTCAGACATATTGGTGTAGACTAAAGATGCAGCTTACAATTTTATATATTTATCGAATCCTTTGCGATACCTACCATCGTTGAAGGTGAAATCCTTCACAATTACTAAAGTACCAAAGCGGTCAGAACAGTACTTTGAACACATATTTTTAAATGTGTCAAATGTCATGTCTGGAGATACGTGTTCGTCAAATATATGTTTCAAGTTTACCTCATCCTGCTTAAATAACACAATCACATTACAATTGTCACGTATGAGCTGTTTCGGTATTTTTGAGTATGTTTGACAAAGATATGCAGCATCGATATCTTTATGTCACATCTTTGGTGTTTTTCCACAAATTATTGATGTTTGCAAATTTGATGGTACGCCGTGTGCAACAGGAAACTTTGTTCAAGATCCAAACCCCTGCCACACCTCTGGACCATATTCGTGCACCGAACGGAATGTGCAACGTCTCCGTCACTGGTTTTCTAATGTTGTATTACCATTATAATTATTTTAAATAAATGTTTAAGGAAAATGGATTTTTTTTTAATTAAAACACTCTGTATATTCATCGACTTTTATATTGCATGTAGATTTAAATTTCCGTTTTACAATTTTTAAGATAATTTTTAAAATTAAAACAAAAATAGATGCCAATATTATACATGTCATTGCAAAAACATTATCAACTTCATTTTTCATGCTCTCTTCTGTTCTGTTGGACATGGTGATAGCTGTGTGGGTTGAATACGTCTAAATGGATACGTTACTTGTGGTAATTGTCTAAAGACGTCATCCAAAGCTAGTGTTTGATCTACCTCTTCAGGTATCCAGTTAATACGAACACTGCTCGCCCGCGTATGCTTTACTTCTTCTTCCTTTTCCTTATCAGACAAACAAAGATTTTCTAATTGATCCATAACCCTACTTTTGTCTTCATAAAAGCAATGTCTTGATTTAATTTACCAATGTTCTCAATAAACTCTTCAATTCGACGTCTGTACTCTTCTCAGGACATATTACAATAGAGGCTATATAAGCACCGGACACTATTTTTATTGTGACATGTAACGTTTGACGTGACACGTCACGTATAACGTGTCACGTGACACGTGACGTTTAACGTGACATTCGACGTTTAACGTGACACGTGACGCTTAACGTGACGTACTTTGCGTAACGCTGAATCGTTTGATGGGTCACATGTCAACATTCGTTAAGGTCCTTTTGACGTCTTAATTTGCGACATACCCCGTAATATCTCAAACTGGAGCTGTAACGTAATCGAGACCACGCGCAGGTTAGATAACAAAAATCATCTCCTTATCTGACCACACGCCGGTTAGAAAAAATCAATTATCTAAACACACTCCTATCGGCTCCGCGGCAAAAATCAATCCGGGTAGATAAGGAGTTCCCACAAATTCAATCAACACTACCTCATTTTAGTATACGATAACTAAGTTATTTGGTAGCCTAGTGTGTAAGCAGCTTGAAAACGGCTCGAAGTCAACGTCGGCGAGGCAGGTTCGAATCCTCCGGAAAATAAATTTTTTTCAAATATCACCATATAACCCGGCGCATGCGCATTTTTAAAACTGGGAAAGTGGAGGGGGGTGGCACAGGTGCCGTTATACCTACTTGTTGACCCCTTATAACATAAATTTTTAAGAGTTACAGTAAAGATAGCAAGAAAAACAAATATTTACTTAAAAAAAAATTAACCAATAAATGCAATCGTTGTTACGAGCAGTTTAGGTAAGAAGTTACAATATTGCCATAAAACAAAACAAACAATTATTTTAACATAAAATTAGATCTTCCTCTTCTTCTTTATCATTTATGGTGCAGGGCTAGACTGTAAACTATACACGAATGACGGGAAGTATAATTTCCTATTTTGTTTGGAAAATCATTTTTATTCGAATTTTAAATAGTTTAGGAGAAATTACATTGATTTTGATGAAATAATATTTAATTTACCATGTTTTGAGAAACAAATAAAAAAATTATTCCATGAAAATCAATATAATCATAATCAATGCTTAAATTTAAATTGATTCAAACAACGATTATTAGACATCTATTTATTGATAGTAATCTTTTATTTTTGTTATTTTGTATTTATTTACTTAAGTGAATAAAAATGTATATATGTTGCATTATCCTATTTAAAACGGGCATTTTTAGTTATGGTGTTTTTTAAAACAATATGGCATGGATTTTTTAGATAACATATTTCTGTTAAATTAGTGCATTATGGTATTGTCAAAATGTTATTAAAACTAAAACGGTATTAAGTTTTTACCAAGACACAATTTAGGTGTTTTCTAAGAAAATTAAAGCGACAAAAAGCTTTTGATTTTTGGCGCTATTATTTTTAGTTAAAAATCTATTAATCGTGAGAAATAAAAACAGTATTTGACACAATATTAACTACATAATTTTATTTATAACCAAAAAAAAAGCCACTTAAAAGTTTTCAAAAAACCCGGATGTTTGGGAAATATATCCAAAAACTTCAAAATGGCGGCGATTTTTCAATACTTGCCATTGTCAGATTATATTGGACTTTTAGTATATTATTTAAGACACCCTTATCTTTAAATTTCTACCATTAAACATTTGTCTTTAATTTGTTCCACCTTACTGCCTAAAATCTGCTAATTTGACTACACTATATGTGTACAAAGTTTCATGATAATCGGTTGAGTAGTTTTGGCGTGAAAGCGTAACCAAAGATTACAAAAATATATAAGATTGTTCACTCGTACGAATTCTATCGATCAAAGGATTCATACCGCTGGTTACTGTCTGGTGACTTAGCGGTTGGCGCCATGCTACAGTATGTCGCTTAATCCTTACTTGCATTTAATTTTGCATATTATACGGGTCGTCGCCTATAGAGCGCTGGTATTTTAGAATTCGTTGTTCGTGTTTTATGTTTATGTTGTATAGATATTTTAAATTTATTAATTAATTATTGCAATAAGGAAAAAAAAATATTAATATTTTTCTCTTCAATAGCAAATATTTTGTGATATTTGTTAATAGTCTTAGTTGTATACATAATAAATCGTAGAGTTTATCACTTTCCCACGAATTCTGAATGCAGTCTTGGTTTTAAGTACTTATAATGTAAACAATGATAGAAATATAGAGAAGCAATTAAGGGCCAGAAATGTGCCTACAATCTCTAGGAACTTTGTATAAGTATTTCATTTAGTCTTTCGGGAAACGTTCCGGAAGTAAAATTTCTTGTTCGCATTATTTTAACTCCTGTCTTCCAAAAGTAACATTATAGTATTTTATGCAACGATCATGTAATGATAGCCATTAAGACACGAGCATGTTGTAGGATATATATGCGTATATAATATGCGAGTGTATTAATGGCCATTACATGAAAGTTGCATACAATATTTTTTCTACTCCGATTAATAAGAATTATTTAATTAATAATTATCATATATAGTTACTTTTGAAAATCAAAATTATTTGACAGCTGTCAAATTAAGTGTCACCTAATATAATTAATTTCAGAAATGTCAACCAGGTATCCATGGCTATATTAAATATTGTGCGAATGTCGCATTCCTATTGGCTTAAAAATCTGTATCATAATGAAAATTTGTATCATAATGAATATCATTATGATACAGATTTTAGTCTTTTAATAAGTATATTATAAAACAGGAGTAGAAAAATAATATTATAATTGTGGTTTTAAAATGCCTGTGTGTAGTGATGTGATGGGTTGTTCCAGCAAGGTGGGAAAACCAGAAATACCCTTTTATCGTTGTCCCAAATACGTTGAGAGGTGGGTATTAAATTAGTTATTATCAAATACGGAATTTAACTTTTTTTAAACTATTGTAACAAAGATATTTGATAATAATAAATTAGTAATTTATTTAGTACTTATAGGTACTGGGTATTCATAGAAATTTGAAAATTCACATATCTAATTTATTAATAAATATATCCTGCATCTGCATAATATGTTTTTACTGTTTTAACCTTGTGAATCCAAAAAATACGGGGTGTCTAATTTAAACATCAAAATTGTTTTAGTGGACCTATTATTCTGGTGGCCAATAAGTATATATAATTGAATTTGTGATATTCTGTATAAATAACCGCTGGATCATCAATACGTATCACAAAATTAATAAAATGTTAAATAAAATCTGTCAATTGATTCATTTTAAAAATTTTAATGTATTTTTTACTTATACCTAAACTTCCCTTTTCAAATTCATATCCTGAACTTTTTTCGAAATAATTAACATTTAAAAACATTATATAAAAAAAACCTTTAATAAATCATCATCAATATAAATTTCTCAAGTTACCCTTATATAGCTTGGAATAAAATATACTTTTCTAATGTCCTGGTACCTAGCGGTGTCGTTATTTACAACAAAAGCGAGCCGTAAATATGATTTATGAGAGCGGCGATCGTTTAAAACACTAAGAAGAATCAGACCGCCTTCAAGTGAACTATCTTATATTTTTTTTGTAATCTTTGGCGTAACAAACAAACTTACATTCACCTTTATAATATTAGTAGGGATTTGAGGCATAGGTATAGCACAAACTGAAAGTAAACAGAAGTTTTGATATCGAAAAATACCATAATATTGTCCTGTAGTGTATGTAAAACTTGATGTTTAAATATTTACAAAAATAAGATTTTACTTAGAAACTTATATTATTGTCATACATCGACTATGGATTTTGTTTATCGAACGAAATAAATAATAAAAATAGCTATTAAATTGGTTAGAATACAATACTTTGTTAAAAATAAACAATAAACGCAAAAAGTGGTCATAAAGATTGAACTAATTGTATCAAAAGAGCTGTGTGAAACGGACGGTAATATGACCAATCAATAGGAGGCAAAAATGCCAACTTAAATTTAAATCGCTCCTCTTAGTTTAAAAACAAGGTATAGTGTGGCCTCTGCTTTCCTTATCAATTTTTCCAAATGTTGGTTAAGTGTAAGTTTTGCGACAATTAATACCCCAAGATACTTAACCTTTCCCTTAATTTCTACTTGCTTCTCCTTGTACTCTTAGAGCTAGAGGAAGGGACTATCCTTTGTTGCTACATGCATATGACGTTACAGTCGTTTTATTAGAACTAATATTGAATTGAACTTACTTGACGTAATATTCTTGGATTTTTATACTAAATCATATATTTTTAATGCGATTACCACTAACGTTATTTGAGAATATATTGGTATTGTCAACATTGATACAGTTACAAGAAAAGTGTTAATTGTCAAATACGTTATGTCAATACAAAATTGTTTACGGAAATGTTGAAGTTAATTTTGTGAATAGAACAACAATTATTAATGAAAATAAATGTTGAAATGATTTGAACAAATAATATTGCAAAGACGCAGTACAAGAAAATACTCTAATTATTCCATTATAGTATAGCATAATAAAAATAATTCCAAGAAAACACAAAGTCAAATAGTGCAATGAATTTATTTCTATTTGACACAAAAAAACTATTATCGGTGGAGTACCATTATCAGTATAAAATGAAAAAGTTATTTAGACTATAGAAAAAATACTACTGATATAATGTTATTTAGAGGCACGACACAATCAGTCATCAATCTCTAAAGCAAGAAAAAACTACTAGAACATACCGCAATTTAATTCTCCGATTAATTTCGCCAGGCTTAATCTCAGGGATGTTTGAATATCAACTAAGTACCTAGGAAGGCGCTTGCGCGATTGCGGGATGGCAACGAGTGTGGGTGTCGATACAATAAATCGTTATTTATTCCATTTGACTTTATATACGTACCTACTCTTTTTAAGTGTGGATTTACCTAGATCTCTCGCACCACAACGTAATGACGCTTCGGGATAAGCAGTATATTATCCAAGAACATTGATTTCATGATCACTATTATCTACCACAGGCTTCACTTTCTTAACTTTTGCTTGAAAACAACCAAATTGTCTAAAATTGTTTAATATTCTCTTCACTGTGTGAAGGCTGTGGCGGGGTCGATCAGGATATCTTGTAGCAAATAATTTGTTTATTTTCTAGTAATAACTCTGTCACATTCACCATGCATTAAAAGTAAATTTAGATAATCTTCATTGTTTAATTCCAAACGAGCAATTTCTATCACTGTACGATGCGATTGACTTCAAATAAGCTTGGGTATGGGAAAGTGAACATAAACTGCCTTCATTTTCGGCCTTTGGAAAAAGAATAAAAATATGGTTGTTTCGTTTAAAAAATTGAGATATTTGACATTTGTGAAGTTGAACTTTTGATCACTTTTTTACGAACCCTGCATGTATACGAAAAAGAAGTTTTCGACAATCGTCCTACTAATGAACTCGACAAAATGTTTTTTACTTGGTATTGGGGAGAATTTTCAATATTTTTTATAAAACAAATCAATATCTCGATAAGTATAAATTTTAGATATAGGGTATTCTTCATAAAGTGACATTAATATTTAATGTTGAATCCGAAAAGTTAATAATATACAGGGTGTTATATTTAAAATAACAAAGTTGTCTTTCACTTTCGGTACAACCGGAAGTGACATGAATGTCAAAATATTTGCCATAAATTCTCCATAACTTGTTCCCATCTATGCCAATTTTTATAGAAATCGTGTGATTAGTCTCCAATATATAGATAGTTTAAGCTCGTCGTGAAACAGCCTGTATAATGATAAGTAAGTTTTATTTATCACACAGTAACTAAAATTACTTTTACTTCAGTGTACCTTAATATCTTTTTAAAATACCTAAGCAGATGACAATAGTTCAGTGGTTCCCAACCTTTTTTCAGTCACGACCCCTTTTGGATTTGCTTAAAAGCTGGCGACCCCTAATAAATAATTATTGATGTTTCATAGTTTAATAAACACAAAAAAAGACAATTTAGTATTAAGTATTATTTATTTATTTTATTTGGTACAATAGTATAGTGCTAAAGTGACGACCGTGCTTTCATCTGCGTAATAAATCTAAAATTTCATCCTGCAAGTCATCTGGAATTTCGGCAATATCTAAATGGATATGGAATGGGTTCCTTACAGCTGCAGTTTCTTGCTCAGACACATCAGGAAAGTAGTCATGAACTTCATTTTCCAGAAATTGAAGGTGGTGATTAATTTCCTGTTTTAGATCTTCCTCATTTCCTGTTACAGACGCTTCAACTATGCAGCTCAGGTTTTCAAACATTGAAATGTTTCCAAGCATTATTTTTCGTCGCCAGTTTTCAACCTTACAAACAAATACTTGAAGATTATCTCTAAAATACAGAATGTGCAAGTCCTTTCCCTGGAGTTTTAAATTTAATTTGTTTAACTGTAATGGGGAACACGAAGCAACATCGGTCGACTCGTCAAGTTGGGTAGAAAACAGAGGAGATGCTCTTACTTCAGACAAAATTTGCTCCAATACGTCTGCTGACATATCCGAAATGCGTCTCTGAATTGTATTGTTTGACAAAGATATACATATTACGCATTTTCATTTCATTGCCGACGTTGAGAGAGCGGCAATGTACCTAAATTCTTAAATAATAATTTTGCTGAGCCTTAAAATTAAGGAATAAAGGAATATTTCTCAGAGACATACTTTATTTATTATTTTTGGGAGCCTAATGGCGACCCCCCCAAATGTCTCTCGCGACCCACCGGTTGGGAACCACTGCTAAATGTTAACTGATTTATAATTTGAATTTTTTCTAATTTTTTTCAAGAAATAAAATTAGTGGCGCCCTTCTTATAAATATCAGTCAGATTTCTATATTTAAATTCCACAGGTATAAAGCTCTGAACTACTGGCTTAGTATATAATGTAACACTTGGTATTTTTTTACTTTTTTTTTGAAATACCAAGCATTTTTTTGTTTCATGTAATAATATGCTGGATGTGAATACTCGAACTGGCTCCTACGAAAGAATTTCCTAAATATTACTACACCGAATTATTTTTTCTTCACATCGATAGAAATAGATATTAAAAAATTAAAATTGGTGAAGTTATAATGGCGCTTGCGGCGCACCTCTGAAACCGCCACCGCCGACGACATTTAAACTGCGGTATATTGTGTAAAAATGAGGAGTTACACGATACGACAGCAGTTCACGAATTAGTCTATTAAGTAATAATGTAATTATGATGCCATGCATTTTTAGAGTAGTCAAATTAGCAGATTTTAGGCAATAAGGTGGAACAAATTAAAGACAAATGTTTAATGGTAGAAATTTAAAGATAAGGGTGTCTTAAATAATATACTAAAAGTCCCATATAATCTGACAATGGCAAGTATTGAAAAATCACCGCCATTTTGAAGTTTTTGGATATATTTCCCAAACATCCGGGTTTTTTGAAAACTTTTAAGTGGCTTTTTTTTGGTTATAAATAAAATTATGTAGTTAATATTGTGTCAAATACTGTTTTTATTTCTCACGATTAATAGATTTTTAACTAAAAATAATAGCGCAAAAAATCAAAATCTTTTTGTCGCTTTAATTTTCTTAGAAAACACCTAAATTGTGTCTTGGTAAAAACTTAATACCATTTTAGTTTTAATAACATTTTGACAATACCATAATGCACTAATTTAACAGAAATATGTTATCTGAAAAATCCATGCCATATTGTTTTAAAAAACACCATAACTAAAAATGCCTGTTTTAAATAGGATAATGCAACATATATACATTTTTATTCACTTAAGTAAATAAATACAAAATAACAAAAATAAAAGATTACTATCAATAAATAGATGTCTAATAATCGTTGTTTGAATCAATTTAAATTTAAGCATTGATTATGATTATATTGATTTTCATGGAATAATTTTTTTATTTGTTTCTCAAAACATGGTAAATTAAATATTATTTCATCAAAATCAATGTAATTTCTCCTGAACTATTTAAAATTCGAATAAAAATGATTTTCCAAACAAAATAGGAAACTATACTTCCCGTCATTCGTGTATAGTTTACAGTCCAGCCCTGCACCATAAATGATAAAGAAGAATTGTTTGTTTTGTTTTATGGCATTATTGTAACTTCTTACCTAAACTGCTCGTAACAACGATTGCATTTATTGGTTAATTTTTTTTAAGTAAATATTTGTTTTTTTTGCTATCTTTACTGTAACTCTTAAAAATTTATGTTATAGGGGTCAACATTTATGTAATTTTTTATTTCCTATGAAAAAAGTATCCTGACAATTTCTCAAAAAATTGATACTTTTTAAGATATGTAAGACATTTTTTTTTCTCACCCTGTTATTCTTAAAATAGTTTTCGGTTCAAGTAAAATAAATTAAATCATGGATACACCCTAATATTTCAGAAATGCATTTCTCGACAGTTATCTGAAATAGATAAGTAAAACAACATATTGTCACGTAGCCTTCGAGGTCACGAAAGGGGAAAGAAAGGTTTCAAGAACGATTTGGGTTTTAGTTGCTAGAAGATAACTAAAGTATTCACTTGAGCCGGATAAATTTAAATATATAAAATATAGTGTGTATTGTGGTGCATGTCAGAAATTAAATAGGTGAGTCTACCTCACAGAGTAATTCATTTTTGCCTGTTATTTGATATTTGAATTTAAAAGATATTTTATCACATAGGGTATGTATATTTGCTAATTATTTTTAATAATAACTTTGTTTAAAGTTCTTTAATATTCAACGTTATCAAGAACATTAATTTATTGTTGCATTTCCTATTCATCCAATCCTACTGTACTGTGGAGAGTTTGTGCCACTTGCAGTTTAACCTTATTTAGCTGTACTGTGGAGAGTTTGTGCCACTTGCAGTCTAACTCATATACCTATACTGTACTGTGGAGAGTTTGCGCCACTTGCGGTTTGTCCATTCCTGATACAGGGTGACTTCTCACGTCACCCATATCTCCTTCCACCCCCCTGTATTGTGGAGAGCTTGAGCCACTTGCAGTGTAACCTTATTTAGCTGTACTGTGGAGAGTTTGTGCCACTTGCAGTGTTTTATTATTTTGCTGTACTGTGGAGAGTTTGTGCCACTTGCAGTGTATTATTATTTTGCTGTACTGTGGAGAGTTTGTGCCACTTGCAGTAGTTATAATATTGTTTGTGGAGAGTTTGTGCCACATATTCCTTAAATGTACTGGGGAGAGTTTGCGCCCCTTGCACCTTTCCTAATAACCCTAAATATTTACTATTAGGCATTTATCTTTGATCAAGTAAAGTTTCAACTTTACTTTAGTACTGATATGCATAATTAATCACAATTCAAACACACTAGATATACCTTGTATATCAATAACACTTTCATTAATTTTTGGGGATTTTAACCATACTGATATTTATTTGAATAATAATAATTATTTATGGCAAATTGAATACTCAGACTGTTTTTTTTTCTATCTAATTCCAGGTACGTCATCTCGGTTTTCCGCCATACACGGATCTTGTCCATCACGACCGGACAATTAAATCAGGCATCACGTCCAGCGTCTTATAGTTATTATCATTTTTTTTATACTTAATGTTTGGATTTGTGTTAATTTTAGTTTGTCTTAATCAATATAATTAAGTTTTATTAATCAGTTCCGAATGTTCTAAATATTAATTAAATATATATTATTCATTAATAATCAATCATTATATTAAATACTCTCATTACAATTTATCAGAAGTGGGATAAAGATGACCTGGATTTATTAATTTAATTACAATGCCGAGATGACGTTATTTTTGAAATGTTACTTTAGTTTTGTGTTTCTTTTTAAATGGTTAGTTACACTACCTGTACCATAAACCACAGAAGTAATATAATCGACTAAAATGGATCCCCGACGTCGCAATAAAAGACCGCGACCAATTGAAACCCAAGAAGCTTCGGGTTCGAATGAACCTGTACCTCCAAGAAGAAACCGTAGTGATTCCTTGACAACCAATGAGTCTATTGAACGACTGACCACTGTAATGACCACATTTCTCGAGAATACCGCCGAGCGAGAACGGCCTAGCACGACGGTCCGAGGAGATGTGGTACCTATATTTGACCCCGAGGATAGGGTGCAATCGATTTCCGGTTGGCTTCAAAAGGTCGATGAACTTCGTGACATTTTTCGATGGCCAGAGCCACTATCTATTACGCCACATCAAAGTTGCGAGGGTTGGCAAATATTTGGTATAAAAGTTTGCCAAGTGTCAAATTCACTTGGGATGAGTGGAAAGAAAAATTGGAGTCCGCTTTTCCCAATAAACAGGACTATTTTTCTGAAATACTGGAAATGGTAAATCGACGAAAGCGACCAGAGGAAACATATACCAAATATTATTACGAGAAAATAGCTACATTGAATCGCTGCAAAATTTATGGCCCTGATGCGGTATCATGCATTATTGGAGGCATAAGCGACATAGTAGTAAAGACAGGAGCCACTGCAGGGAATCATAGGTCTCCTGAAAGCTTGTATGGATATTTTAGCTCATTGGTTAACATGCCAACGACTTCTAAGACCCATTTTCAGTCCAGTCCCAACAAAAACCAGTCAAGATTTAGGAACAAATTCAAGTCTGACCGTGCCAATCTGAAAAATAGAGCACCAAGAAATGAAATAACTTGTTACCGCTGCAGGAAGACGGGACATACCGCCAATATCTGCACTGAGAGGACTATAGACAGTACCAAAAGCAACTTGAACTGTAACTTCTGCCGCCGACCTGGACATACAGAGGATAACTGTTACTCCAAGAAACGGTCTGAGAAATCGAAACAAAGTATATTATGACTAGTATCTGACAACCCAAATCGTAAGTTTTACAAACAAACCACTCTTAATGGAACACCGACCTTGGCATACATTGATTTAGGAAGCTCCTGCAGCACTATCCAAGAGGACGAGATTCAGCGACTGAGTTTGGATTATGATCGCCAAAATCGTACAAAACTACAGGGTTTTGGAAATGCCCAAACAGCAACTTTAGGCTCTACGTCCTTCACTATAAAGGTAGATGAAGGCGAGGCAAATATTTCGGCGCATGTAGTACCAAACTATGTTCAGGATGTGCCAGTTCTGCTAGGTAGAAATTTTACGGAGCTACCCGACATACTTGTGGTCAAGGATGATGTTTCATTAAAATTCTCCAAACGTGATAGCCCAGAAATCAACATAGAGCCGGATACCCCTAATTCGAAAATAATATTGAGAATTTCAGAAGATTCTACGGTGCTTCCCAGCCATTGGGGACATCTCCAAGTATACAATGACGAATATGAAGGTGACGCCTTTGTCGAAGCGAGTATTCGGTACCCCGAAAGCCGGGAATATTGTATGCCGCATACCATAATCACACTTAAGAAGAAAACGACGACAGTACTACCCTGTATCAACTTGTCAGATAACTGCATAACTTTCAAGAAAGACATTATATTCGCGAGGGCAAACAAATGTATAGCAGAACAAGACCCAATAGAGAAAGTTATGAAACTTCGCGAGAGGAATTTGGAACCATTACCTTTTCACGACATCTCAGTGGGCCCGATAAGCAATAGCCAGAAACAACAATTGCTTGATCTTCTGAAGGAGTACCGGGACTGTTTTGCAATATCTACCGCTGAATTAGGCTGCGCCAGATCGGCGACAATGAAAATTAACCTTCACGAAAATGAAGTTTTTAGTTACCGTCCGTACCGGATGTCAAGAACGGAGCAGGAGACTGTCAAAAATATGGTCGAAGAATTGTTAGTCAATAACATAATCCGGGAGTCAGACTCTGAATATTCTTCACCAGTCCTCCTTGTTCGAAAGAAAAACGGAGAGCCAAGACTTTGCATTGACTACCGGAAACTTAACTCTTTGACTGTCAAAGAAAACCAGCCCCTACCAAGGATCGACGATCAAATCGACAAATTACAAACTGGGAACTATTTCACTAGCTTGGATCTAAGATCAGGCTACCACCAAGTCCAGCTAGAAGAAAGCTCGAAACGTTACACTGCATTCGTAACACCAGAAGGGCATTATGAGTATAACAGAGTGCCTTTTGGACTCTCTAACGCTCCCCGAGTATTCCAACGACTAATGACAAGATTGTTAAAACCTCTAAACGGCAACTCAGCCCTTTATTTGGACGATGTTCTTTTGTATGCATCAACAGTAGATGAAGCATTGAAAAGTCTACAAGAATCGCTCCAACTGTTCCGACAAGAAGGATTAACGCTAAACTTTAAGAAATGCTCTTTCCTCCAAAAATCAGTGACGTACCTGGGATTTGAAATAGAGCAAGGAACAGTCAGGCCTGGAACCGATAAAATTAGGTCAGTAGAGCAGTTCCCAACACCCACCAACGTTCACCAAGTAAGACAGTTCCTTGGACGGGATATTTTCGCCATTTCGTTCAAAACTATGCAATAATGGCAAAACCCATAACTACACTTATGAAGAAAAATATCCCGTGGGAGTGGACAGAAAAACAGGAAAAGGCTTTTAGAGAATTACAAAAAAATTTGATAACAAGACCAATTTTGAATATATTCAACCCCGAGTATAGTACCGAGGTCCATACAGACGCTAGTAAAATAGAGTTAGCTGGCATTTTATTACAGCGCCATACAGATAATCGCCTACATCCTGTAGCCTACTACAGTAGACAAACTACAGAAGCCGAACAAAAATATCATTCTTACGAGCTAGAAACCCTGGCGGTACTGGAAAGCTTAAGAAAATTCCGAACTTATGTACTTGGCATATTTTTCACGATAGTTACAGACTGCAATTCCTTAAAAACTACTAGTAACAAGAAGCATTTAATTCCTAGGATCGCTCGTTGGTGGCTAGAGCTACAGGAGTTTAATTTTGAGGTTAAATACAGGCCCGGTACTAGAATGAGGCACGTAGACGCTTTGAGTCGTAATCCCCGTCAATCAACCGCTGGCGAAGAACAAGAAATGGAGGTGGTTCTACACATTGAAGAGGCAGACTGGGTACTATCGGGCCAACTGACGGATGAAAAAATTGTAACAATTCATCAAGTGCTGTCAAAACCACCGGAATCAGATTACGACAAACATGTCTATAAAAATTATTGTTTGAGAAATGGCCGAGTATATCGCATCACAGCGCGCGGTTTACTTTGGTTGGTACCTAGAGGCATGAGACAGCGAGTTGTCAAGGCTGCCCATGACGACCTTGGACATTTTGGGGTGGAACGAACACTCAAGAGATTGTGCGAGAGCTACTGGTTTCCCAGAATGCAGAAATACGTTGGAAAGTACATATCTTGCTGTGTGTCCTGTTTATACTATAAGCGGGGATCTGGTAGGAAAGAGGGGTTTCTACATCCCATCCCCAAAGGTGTCGTTCCGCTACAGACCTTTCATGTGGACCATTTGGGGCCTTTTCCAAAATCAAAGAAAAATAACTTATATATCATAGTTGGAATTGATGCATTTACGAAGTTCGTATTTCTACGTGCAGCTAGAAGCACTAAGTCCAAATATGTGATAGACTACTTTAAGGATATTTTTGCTACCTACGGAGTACCAAAGGTTTTGATATCAGATCAAGGAAGTTGTTTTACCGCCAAAAGATTCAAGGAATTCTGCACTCAAAATAACATCAGACACGTGGTCAATGCCGTAGCAACTCCCAGAGCAAACGGGCAAGTAGAAAGACTAAATCGGACAATACTAGGGGCATTACTACCATCTGTGCCTGAAGAGGATTTATGGGACGAACATGTTCGCCCCGTACAGTTTGCCATAAATAATGTTGTTAACAAATCCACAGGAAAAACTCCTAGTCAGCTGTTATTTGGTTACACACCTAGGAATAGTAATAGTGATGCACTTCTGCGCGACGAAGTTACTGAAATTCCTGTAATCTTGGAAGACATATCCGCAAGACAAGAGGCCGCAGATAAGCAGAAGTCGATACAAGCACAACAAAAAGCGTATTTTGACAATAAACGAAAGAAACCGAAAGAATATAAGGAGGGGGATTTAGTCGTGATCATCAAACAAATCCCAGCTACCGGTGCTAGTCGTAAACTCGCTCCTACATATAGTGGTCCAATGGTTGTTAAGTCGGTACTACCTAACGATAGATATGTGGTTAAAGACATGACGTGTTCACAACGAACGCTAAGATCGTCGAAGTATGAAAGAATTGTTGCAGTAGATAGGATGCGCCCCTGGGTTACACCTGGTGGCGTTTCCGATAACACTGATGAAGAAAGCGGTGAAGATGGAGTGCCCCTGACAACAGATGAGGAGGATGAACAGAACCAGTAGATATCTCGGGACGAGATGCTCGCAGGATGGCCGACTGTAAGACATTTTTTTTTCTCACCCTGTTATTCTTAAAATAGTTTTCGTTTCAAGTAAAATAAATTAAATCATGGATACACCCTAATATTTCAGAAATGCATTTCTCGACAGTTATCTGAAATAGATAAGTAAAACAACATATTGTCACGTAGCCTTCGAGGTCACGAAAGGGGAAAGAAAGGTTTCAAGAACGATTTGGGTTTTAGTTGCTAGAAGATAACTAAAGTATTCACTTGAGCCGGATAAATTTAAATATATAAAATATAGTGTGTATTGTGGTGCATGTCAGAAATTAAATAGGTGAGTCTACCTCACAGAGTAATTCATTTTTGCCTGTTATTTGATATTTGAATTTAAAAGATATTTTATCACATAGGGTATGTATATTTGCTAATTATTTTTAATAATAACTTTGTTTAAAGTTCTTTAATATTCAACGTTATCAAGAACATTAATTTATTGTTGCATTTCCTATTCATCCAATCCTACTGTACTGTGGAGAGTTTGTGCCACTTGCAGTTTAACTCATATACCTATACTGTACTGTGGAGAGTTTGCGCCACTTGCGGTTTGTCCATTCCTGATACAGGGTGACTTCTCACGTCACCCATATCTCCTTCCACCCCCCTATATTGTGGAGAGCTTGAGCCACTTGCAGTGTAACCTTATTTAGCTGTACTGTGGAGAGTTTGTGCCACTTGCAGTCTAACTCATATACCTATACTGTACTGTGGAGAGTTTGCGCCACTTGCGGTTTGTCCATTCCTGATACAGGGTGACTTCTCACGTCACCCATATCTCCTTCCACCCCCCTGTATTGTGGAGAGCTTGAGCCACTTGCAGTGTAACCTTATTTAGCTGTACTGTGGAGAGTTTGTGCCACTTGCAGTGTTTTATTATTTTGCTGTACTGTGGAGAGTTTGTGCCACTTGCAGTGTATTATTATTTTGCTGTACTGTGGAGAGTTTGTGCCACTTGCAGTAGTTATAATATTGTTTGTGGAGAGTTTGTGCCACATATTCCTTAAATGTACTGGGGAGAGTTTGGGCCCCTTGCACCTTTCCTAATAACCCTAAATATTTACTATTAGGCATTTATCTTTGATCAAGTAAAGTTTCAACTTTACTTTAGTACTGATATGCATAATTAATCACAATTCAAACACACTAGATATACCTTGTATATCAATAACACTTTCATTAATTTTTGGGGATTTTAACCATACTGATATTTATTTGAATAATAATAATTATTTATGGCAAATTGAATACTCAGACTGTTTTTTTTTTCTATCTAATTCCAGGTACGTCATCTCGGTTTTCCGCCATACACGGATCTTGTCCATCACGACCGGACAATTAAATCAGGCATCACGTCCAGCGTCTTATAGTTATTATCATTTTTTTTTATACTTAATGTTTGGATTTGTGTTAATTTTAGTTTGTCTTAATCAATATAATTAAGTTTTATTAATCAGTTCCGAATGTTCTAAATATTAATTAAATATATATTATTCATTAATAATCAATCATTATATTAAATACTCTCATTACAGATATGTACCAAAATATCGAGAAAATCATAAAAAAACAAAATGGCGGCCATTTTTTCCAACTTGCCATTGCAATATTTTATGGGACTTTTAGTATGTTATTAAGGACTATATAAACAATACATTTTCGTTGAAAAATGCTTGTCTTTCATTTGTTCCACCCCAACTGCCAATTTGATCACACTATTTTTAAAACTTATGTTTTTGATGAGATTGTAGACTCTTTTATATGGTTTCATGAATTTGTTTGGGAAGTTCTACAGCTAATCATTGATATTTATTCCGTTTTCTTATTATTTTCTCGTTTTAACTATTATCTACAATATACTTTTGTAATGTTTTAAATTATACCGACTAATAATTTTGACTTGATGTACTACAGGCCACATAAATTGATAATTAATAGGTGGTTGATGCTTGGTTGTACCTACGTAAACCGATCCTCCTTTGGACAACATTTTTTAAACTGACTTTTATCTATACTCTCAATTAAGAGGAAGAATCTTCGTTCGAAGTTTCTGCTGAAATCTTGTATTTAAGCCGATTCTACGTTAGATAAAAATTTTCAGTGATTTTTATCGAAATTCTCTTAATTCAGTGGAATTATCACCATTCAGAGTTACTGCTGAAATCTTGTACGTACCAAAACCGATCCTCCTTTGAAACAAAAATTTCACACTGATTTCTGTCTAAGATATCTCAATTTATCGTTTATATTACCAATTAAAATTTATGTATGAATTATGCCATTAATCGATTCTATGGCCATTGTATATATTATTATATAATAGTATGCTGGTACATTTTTCAGCTAAGCCTGAAATAACTGTGAAATTAATTAACCTTTTAAGGGTACCATTTGTTATTTTTTTCAATATTATGAATAATTTACCACCAGTTTTCCGTGTTTGGTCTACTGCTCTTAAATGGATTTTATTGTTAGTAAAATAAATGGAATTGCTCTTCTTCGTCAAACGACCTTTAAAATTACATTCGATTTCCAATATACTTGTATTGGAGTGAGTACCACGCGTTGGTTAGGATAAATAATGCAGCTTCGCAAGCCTTAAACGCACATAAATTTAAGTTACTTGATTACTCTTCTCCATTTATTTTGTTTATTACCATAGATTTCCAATTAGCGATACTCTTTGCCGCCTTGTACTGTTTGATTTTCTAATCGGTGGCTCTAAGACATTCCATTTATATGTCCTACCCACCTAGCCTCTTACCTTCATACCCAGTGTTATGAGTTAAGTTTGAAAAAGATGATATCATGAATCATAAATTGATGAAAAATACTTGACACAATATTTTTTTTTAAATATAAATCTAACTACTATATACTGGAATTGAGAATAATAGTAATAAAAATATAGGTAACTTTAAAATTGGTGAGACCAATTATCACTTATGGAGCCATTGCGTGGAGTAGTAGAACTAGCCTATTGACGACGAGGGGAAACCTCTCAAACATTCAAAGACTAGCCTGTATATGCATTATAGGAGCAATGAGAACATGCCCAACGGCGGCTATGGAAGTGATTCTCAACCTCACACCACTACATATGGTGGTGGAAAGTGTTGCAGAAAGAACAAGATACAGACTAAGTAGAAAGGGAATCATTAAAAAAAACCACCTCCTCGCCTCTTATAAATCAGAAAACCTGAGACATACCACAAGATGGTATGATGAAAAAGCATAACTTTCCAAAGAAATTCGATACGGAATTAAGCAACAAGAAGGAATGGGATCCAAATACCATTACCAGACTTGGAAATAATGCCATTCAATGGTACACAGACGGCTCAAAAGCAATAGAAGAAACTGGGATAGGAGTGCACGGGACAGGAACCAAACACTCCGAAAGCATGAGGAAAACCCTAAGTATCTTTAAAGCAGAAATTCATGCCATAGGTAAGTGTGCCCAGTTCAATATTGATAAAGGATATAGAAGGCAAGGGATTATCATAATGTCGGATAGTCAAGCAGCCATTAAAGTACTGAGTGGAAGAAAACAATAAAGTCGCCTTACTGTGGATTCCAGGATACACTGGAATAGAAGAAAATGAAATACCAGATGAACCAACAAAGAGGGGGACTGAAACACCTTTTTGGGGACCGGAACCCTTTTGCGGTATCAGCTCAAATGTAATATTGGAAGAAATAGGCAAAGCCGAAAAAAATAGATCTGACCATGGGAAAGATCTAGTAGGTCTTAGACAATCAAAGATACTTGTAGGTGATTACAGCCTGTTGAGATCAAATAAATGCCTAAGTCAGAGTAAAACTGCACTAAGACTTTTAACAGGAATCCTAACGGGACATTGTCGTCTGAATGGGAATCTGAAAAAACTGAAAATAGTGGAGGAAGCAGGATGTAGATCCGAGGTATGGAAGAAGAAATCTCCATCCACATACTTGCGGATTGCACAGCAATTCAGTATCCTAGGGCACAACACCTAGGAGACTACTGGATAGAAGAGGGAAACTTACCTAGACTACATACTCTAAAATCCCTCTGGGAAATGGGTCTAAAGGAGCCACTAGCCTCTAAGACTTTCCTCAGGAACTAAGTAGAAGTGAGGGGGCACAATAGATCTTGTGATCAACAATGTACGTACAATTAGAATCCATCGACTGAATAACTATCATGATCAAGGGAAATTTCCAAGGTCTCGCCTATCACTTCAATCAAGTTGTCTCTAGTTTCCACATTTTGGTTTTACTTTAAGCACATACATGTATTTCTTTACTTCTACTCATCGGCATTCAGCATTCACTCTACTCATTGCCTCATAGAATAACTAGCGTTATCCATGACTATAACTGATCCCTCTGTGAAGAGGTCCGAAATCAAAACCTTCTCAGAGACATGCCACTTCTATATTATATTTATTGCAAACCAGCTAGTAAGGGTGATGTCAAGCACCTCTTTTCTGTTTTCAGGCATAAAAGTAGGTTTTTTGCCTTTCTTAGTAATGTATGTATTGAAGTTAGCCAAATATGCAAATATTGCACCTTTTAATTAGCTCCAGCGAAAAATTGTCTGACTCATCTGAAAAGTAGTATGCCTTTTTGTGAGAAACTCCACTTCAGCTACTGCTAAGTCTCTAGCAATAAACTCTGAAACAGAAATTAATTTGAGTTCTTTAGGAATGAGCAAAGCTGTTCTTGGCGTGTCATGCATTTGTGAATAGATCAACATGTATTGCTTGCCAGTCCTTTGATAAGTCCGTCCTTTGTCAGTCCATGGTTTTTGAATGAACCCAATGACGGTAAGGTTTCTGCTAAACCACGCAAATTGTAGCTTTTGCATGGTGGAGATTCAATTGCAGAAACCTAATATTTTTGCTTGTTGGCAGCTATTTTTCTGGCTCTTATTAGGATCCTTCTTTGATCCCTTTGGGAATTTTTTTGTGACTTTTTTTACTGATTTGCTAGTTGAAGTAGCTTCTGAGCCACCAGGCTGTGGAGCGAAGATTTTTTTAGGTAAATATTCTTACCTTGCCGAACTTGTCGGCCATAAAGCCACTTTTTCACCCTTTCAGCGGAGATGGGGTACATTGACAGGATGAGCACTGTAGTGCCTTTGTCAACCCTTCTCAGAATTGTTGTTTCCTTTGTGGACTCCAGATTAACAGGAAGATATGTCACAAATATCACGGAGAGAGGAATGTAGTTTCCTCTTTCAGTCTGACCTAGGTAACTTCCAGTCTGTGGCTGCAGCTCGTTAGTTACTTAACTTTAGCACAAGACAGACTGGTCTAAGTTGTAGGCTGCTGAATTTAAGACTAGTTTTTGCCTTTGGGTCCAGCTCTTCAATTTTTTCCTGAATCCTGAATTTTTCCACTGAAAGAGAAAAGTCTGTTTAGTTAGTGTGCATTATCTTATCCCTACTCTTATTCCAGCTGTTATTTGTCCAAAGAACGGTTGGTTATGTTCAACACCATTGGTTTTTCCATCAGTGCTAATTCCTTTATCCCAGGATGTGCTTTCCGACCCCTCCAACATCGACAAGGTCGCACCGATCCTTAGTGGAGGTCGGTGATGGTTGGTTTTCTATAAATTGAATATCCAGGTGTGTTTCTAATTCTCGTCAAATTTAAAAAGTTTATTGATTCATTTACTTCTATTACTCATGTACATTCAATATTTGGATATAAGTTAATTATGAATTGGACAATAAATATGTCTATTGTTCTAGAAGTACCTACAAAACAGGCTAGAACATAATAACATCTGTACCAAAATGAAATGAGATTTGGAAATAGTGTTTCCAAATTATCCATAATTATTGGTTATTTTAATTTGTACATTTTCCAAAATATTAAAATAATTTCTGGACTTATTATTATTGAAACTTATTTTTTATTAGGTTAGCAATTTGCATCTTTCCGTATTTATTATTTATTGATTTTATTTGATAATGTAAAATTTATTCATATCCTCACAAAACTTGGACACTTGCTTTTTTATATTCAAGTACTTAATAATCTTAAAATTCATATCTGTATGTCAAGTTTTCAATTTATAATAAAAGAAATTTGAAATACCAGCTGTAATTTAATTAAATTTAATTAAAATTAAGTAATTTAAATTTTTTGTTAATCGTCGTATAAAATAAACATGACTCAGTGTAGATATACCTATATCTTCAAGTTAACTATCTATATGACTGTCATGGCGTCGCGAAAATTAGGCCACTGGAAACAAGTCTCGGCGGAGACTCGAAGACGTGGAGGCAGTTTCTTGGTCTTGAGCGTGTGCGACTCCTTGACTTTGCTTCTTTGCCGATTCCAAATGTCTTTCAGGTAACATTCAGTCATTGACCCGCCAATGAGGCTCACTCTGCCATCAAGGCAAATCGTATACAAGGTGAGCGCAATTTGAATAGTCAAAATGATTTTTATTTTAGAATATATTTTTTCTTGATAACTGGGAGAAGGGAAAACTGATATTTCTCATACTTCATTGACATATCTAAACGTAAAAAGAATGTCTATATCTACTTCAAAAACATGGTGAAGAGCAGAACTGAAATATTCCTAAAACTCACACTTTATTTTGAATTTTAAACATTTTTTGAAAACTCACTCTAGAATTACGTCCACAAATTTTAATACAAGTAGAGAAAATGTGCCTATCAAATTGTACATTGGATATTCGACCCACATTATTTACACCCCCAACAGAGTAACAGAAAAAATAACACTAATTCAATAAAAATGGATGTCAAAAAAACCTTAACTAATCAAACCAAATATTTAAAATCATGATTCAAGCTAAGTAAAGTGAGCCCAACTTTGTGTTTTGTGACTAGCAGTATTGTTTTCGGATCTTCTTTCTTCCTGTATTCCTTTTCCCTTTCCAGGTGTATAAGCATCCCTGATTTTGTTCTATAATATTTTCCGGTTTTTCGCCAGTCTTTTTAAGTCTGCTTTTTTTGAGTAAAATACTACGAAGATAAATCGCCCGCAAACTGGTTCACCTAGTGAGAACTACACCAGAAAAGTTTATTTCAAAATATAAAAGAACTTAAATGATAAGTATAGGAATGTAGGATGTCCGCACTTTGAATGAAGGAGGAAAGTTAACAAATCTGGAAGTGAAGTTAAATTAACAAACGAAGAGATTCTCAATCAACTACAGGATTACTTTGGCTGCTAAGGCTGTTAAACTTATAGTCAAACTTAGTACAAATAACGACGACTATGTTCAGAAAGATCGAAAACCTCATAGTAATAAGCCACATAGGCTATGAATTCGAAACGATAGAAATTACTGTCATACAAAATTCTGTAGTATTTTGCAAAAATGAGCATTGCGTCACAAGATATCCAAGGGACTGATCAGGGTCACATTCATAAGGATAGACAGATGATAACGTGATCAAGGCCGATTTAGCAATTAGGCAGCTGATCGGGAGCAGCAATTTTTTTACTATCCGAAAATGTAAGAAACAAAAACGCAAACAGTAATTAACTCTGCGGAGGACACTTGACTGTTTGAAAATAAGATTATCAATTTATTTAGAAGTAGGTGCAAAAATAATTTGTTCAAGAATGCATTTATTCAAAAACGCATTAAAAAAACAACATTAAATCTCCTTTTACAAATTTGCATATACTCGTATTTAAGAGAAAAAGATTAAGATAAATCTTCCCACTGTTGACATCGCATTCCTAATCTACTTATCAACTTCGGTTGCTAATACTTCATCTGAATGATGTTATTTAAATATTTCTTGTTTGCGAAGTTATGGTTTTTTGAAATAAAAATATGTACCTACTAAAAAAAAATTAGTACTGATTGGGGGCGGCGAAGAAATGTCCCAAGGGTACGGATTGGCATAAACGGGGCCTTGAGTATAATTCAAACAAATTTAAAATTACGTAGGTTTGTAGTAGTTACGCAGAACCCAAAATTACTCCCTGATACAGAAAGATTATTGCATCAAACCTTTCACGAAGAATTTAAGTCTACCCTGTTTGCATCTTTTTTTCAGTCATGAGCACTGGCAACCGTGAATTTTGAACTTTTCTTCTTCCTAAATTTTATTTTTTATCGTTTATGTAATTATTACTTCTTTATAGTTTTTTTTACAGCTTTGTGTCTCTTTAGATTAGGTACCAGTAAGAAAAAAATTGCAGAAACATTACCCCTGCTCCTCTGCCAAATGTTTTATACCCTAAACAATATTAAGATTGTAGTTCTCTTAACATTATGCCACCAATTCACCCTTATTTTATTAAATTTTCTCAAATTGTACTTAACAGATTTAATTTCATTAAAGCCAAATTATTTCCAAAATATAAAAACCTAAATTGATTAAAAATGGTCGCTTCAACTGCTGCCATCTATGAACTGTACATCTAAGCACACAAACATCTATGTACATTAAGATACCTTTCAGATCCTTCATAATTTTGTCATACCTACACTACAATGGTATTATCCGCAAGGTGGCGAGATGCGCCTATTTTATTATTTATAAAATAGCAGCAATTGAAGAAAGGGTAGCGTGGTAAAATTATAAAAAAACTATAAATTTATTCATACTTCTGCAAAATAGCGGTTTTTTTACATAAAAGTTCCAGCTTATTTATACCCTGGAGCATTTCCCGTCTCTAATTTCTGTTGGATATCCATACATATTTTCCTCACTCATTGTCAATCGTTAATATTATTGGTAAGTACCTACATAGTTTTTTACTTTTTCTTCTGTGGATTTTTAAATTTCCTTCACTCCTCCGTTGGTTCTGAAAGATACCCAGTGATCCAATTTTTTCTTGTAGAGTTATATCGATGCTCCACAGCTTTTTCTCCTGTTCTAATTATATTCTTTTTACAAAAATTCCAATCCAAGTGGTCTGATTCTTTTTTTATGACTTTTTCTTCTTCGCTTCAATTTTTATTTCAAGGCAAATAGGTTATGATATAGGAATATGATAGTTGATCTAGGCAGGCATAAGTATATTGTATTTTAATAAGATCATCTTTACTGTAGGGGATTTATTCCACGATTACAAGCAGACATCATCATTCCTCGAATATTGAAGTGATTTTAGGTCAATAGTGGTGTTTGCACTACCACTAGCTAGTGAAGAATCTGAATCATAATGGTATATATGTTGTAGGTGTATTTTCAACTTCTTCGTAATTTTTAAGTTTTCTCACTTCTACAAAGAATGATTCCTTTTATATTGTAAAAATTATACACATTCTCCGTAAGTCGAGAAATGTACAAATAAATTCAAAATCCATTTATTTGTCACTGGATGACATTTTCACACAAAAAGATCAACAATTAAGTCATGGAGACTCCATAAATTAAGTGCTTCCAAAAATGAAGTGACATTAGGCTGCTTGTAAAAAGGATATAATTAAGGCAAAATTTCACGTACACTATATCCCGTACAGTATAAAAACCGTTGCACGTGACTTCTGTCATAACTGGTCTATGATGTTGCCAATCCCTTGAAATAGTATGAGAATCTAGTACATGTCAAATGAAGTTATCAAGTATTCTTCTTTTTATTTGGCTATAGGTTAGTTTTACTTATTGTTTGCAAACAAAATTCAACTTATTTTTAATAACACGCAGATAAAAGAATCGAAAAATTAAATAATCAATATAAAATTGTCACAGCATAGGTAACCCCAAAAATGTTTTTAGTACGACTGACCGGAACGACGCTAGTTTCAGTTTAATATTTAATTAACTTACGAGTTGTATCTGATATGAAATTAATTACTTTCTTTAAGCATGTATTTATATTTTTTGATAAAATGCGACCTATAAAGGACGTCTTAGGAATGTCTGTTTTCGCCAGAAAGGATCTTAAAGACATCGGATGTTATAAAAGGTAACGTCTTTAAGACATCTTTGGAAAGACGTCTTACTGATGTCGCTGTCTGACCATTTTAATACATTTGCCCCCTCCCACGCCCTTCAGTGTAATGTATTTATTGGTTGTTAAAATTAAAGCCTTTACCTAAAGAACTCAACATATATTCTTTGTAAAAAAAATATGAAAGATAACATCACAAATTTTAAAAATACAGGGTGACCCGAAAAGATACCGACAGACTTTAAGGGGTGATAGGGGACATCAAAACAAGCATTTTTGTTTAATAAGTACGTTTACACCGGGCGTACCAAATTTTTAGTCCGAGGTCTAAATGACGTCACGTGTACTTTACTTTTGGTGTAAACACCCAAGGAGTAAAATTTGGTACTCGAATTTGATCCATCTCATCTAGGGTAGTTCAAATTCAATTTTTAACGGTGTAAACACGTCACATTAGTATTCGTGGACCAAAGTGACGGTTTGCTAAAAGCACAGAGTAAAAATACGTCAGATGTCACGTAAGATCGAGTCAAAATAACCTAAAAAAACTGACTGTGATAAATACTAAAAAAATAATACCAAATAAAACTAACAAATGGATCCTAAAAATGTTATTATCTTTGATTGTTTAACAATCCCACAAAATTACTGCTACTTGAAAGCAAATAAGCTAAATTGCTTTTTAAATATGGAGACTTCGATAACTCTAATTTAAAACTTTCAAGTATTTGAATATTTTTTTTCTTTTTCAGAAACTCTATTACCACTGCAACTATTTTTGTATCCATTTAAGGTTATGTCATTTTAATATAAAAATGTCAATTTTGGTCCCAGGCTTTAAACCTGGACTATTTTAATCCAGCAAAACAGTCAGTATAAACACTTATGTTCTAAGCTAAATAAGTCCACGATTTGGTCCACGGACCTAATTGCTCCACACGGTGTAAACTAACCTAATGAGTCGTTTGGGCTGTAGAGCAAAAAAATTGTTTGGTACTTATTATACTGCACAATAATTAAATCACACTGTTTACTTAATAATTTTGCTTTATTAACAAATAAATTGGTTTACAATAATTGTTCAAAATGTTGATCATTTACTTCAATTCGAAGATTGCACCGTCGCGTCGGGTCATTGACTCGCGAATCCTTTGGAATATTCTGGGAATAGCTTCTACATGGGTACAACTCGCCAATATCCTTGCTAACAGATCTTCCTCATTATATGAACAGATGTTTCGTAGATTAAACTTCTCAGATAACCCCAAAGAAAATGATCGAGAGGGTTGAGATCAGGAGAACGCGCGGGCCAGGCCACGGGACCTCCTCTTCCAGTCCCGAGTTGGGGAAATCGCTGATATAAATACTTCTAAATACTAAAACTTCTTCAATTATTTGCGTACGATTTACTTAAATAGTTTTTTTGCTCTACATCCCAAACGGCTCATTTGCGGACTATGATTCTATAAACAAAACTGCTTGTTTTGATGTCCCCTATCACCCCTTAAAGTATGTCGGTATCTTTTCGGGACGCCCGATATAAATTTAGAATTCTTTTGGATGCGTTTTCCAGCTGTGACTCTTCTATCTGACGCCCTTCTTAACCACGTCTGTACCGCACATTCAGAGACTTTTTGTGTTTCAGATAGTCCTGAAGTTTCTGCAGATCCTAAAATACCAATCTGTTAGCAAACATTTTCCATAGCTTCAACATTATATACTTTCTAAGTACGAGTTGGCAAGATTAGGCTCTCTAAATTTTCGTTTTCCCTTCATGCCGAGCCAGCTATACTTTATCGCTTGCTCGTTTGATAAAATTAGCTGCATAATCCTTTTAATCAGATCATGTTGCTTCCTCCTACTTTTGAAAGTTCTCGAGACTAAAAAATAGAGAAATCATTAGAGCATTTTTTTATATAATTTTGAAGCATTCTATTTACCGCATTATTGAATTCTTCTTCGTTTTGGATGAAGCTTTCGTTCTCTTGAAATTCCTCATCAGTTCTTATAGGGAGATTTAGTTCCATGTTTTGGAAGAGACTGATGGGTTTTTTCTGAATTTCCTCTGTCCCTTTTAATACTATTTTTTAATGTTCTGGACTTCTTTGAGGGTGTCAGTAATAAGCCCCCTCAGAATATGTCAGTTCTGAGGGTAACAGTTTTCATCTGTGTTAAGGTCACTTGTGACCTCTGCTACTCTGGCTTTTATATAGTCATCTACAAAGACAAATAGAACTATTTTTAAGCAATCCCGCCGAGTATTCTCCACTTTACTTTAAAAGTAAAAAGATGAGTAGCCCACACTCCTGATATATTTTTAACAGAAAAAGTAATAATTGAATTTACCAAATGTAGAATTTAGAAAAATCTTAACTGGCTGTGACGGCCAGCAAGTGTTTAAGGGTTTGGATTTCCTTATGGCAAGCTGCATTTTTTGAGGTGGTAATGAGGTAATATGTCAGTTAGGCCAAAAAATCAGGTAGTTCCTAATCCTACCATTCAGTTGGGCCTAGAATATGAAATCAAGAGATTAACTTCCTGCAACTTTAATAATCTTTTAATGCTATGTTAGGTAGGGTAAAGGTACCTGTTTCAACAAATTTATAACAATAAATATTTCTAGTTTAAGAGTCAGTTTTCATTAATTCAGACTTTGATTTAAGATGGAATCATTCCCAGTATATTTAATGTTTGGTGAGAAAGGTTGTAAGTTATTGGTTATGGACAAATTTAAATTTTCTAAAGCAAATACATTAAAGTGCGGTAAGATACGTTGGAGATGTGTGAACCGCAAATGGGTTAGGTTAGGTTAGGTTAGGTTAGGTTAGGTTAGGTTAGGTTAGGTTAGGTTAGGTTAACGCAAATGATTAAGAGTAACTGTTTGTCTCGTTTTAATTTTATTAAATGTTTGTCTAATAAATATTTGGTCATTGTATACAACAGCTACTTCTGGATTTCACAAAAAAAAATTGTACACACTTATTCTGTACACTCTCAGGATCCCTAAACACAACTCCGTTTTTGGCGCACACTTCTTGTTACATTGCTATTGGCATTTAAAGTTGCAGTTTTTCAATTTACCCGGCCATTTTTTCAACACTGTACACCTTCTTCAAGCATTTTCCTTGCCCTTCTCGATGAATTAACCAATGATCTGTTTTAAAACATCATATTATAATTGCGATGTTGTCAGATTGTCAGGATAATCTTATTTCTTATACTTTTCTCTGTTGTATACTTTTGTGTTTTGGTTAGGTTTGGTTTGGTTTGGTTTGGTTCGGTTCGGTTCGGTTCGGTTCGGTTCGGTTCGGTTCGGTTCGGTTCGGTTCGGTTCGGTTCGGTTAGCCTCGGTTCGGTTCGGTTCGGTTCGGTTGGGTTTGGTTTGGTTAGGTTAGGTTAGGTTAGGTTAGGTTAGGTTAGGTTATGTTAGGTTAGGTTAGGTTAGGTTAGGTTAGGTTAGGTTAGATTAGGTTAGGTTAGGTTAGGTTAGGTTAGGTTAGGTTAGGTTAGGTTAGGTTAGGTTAGGTTAGGTTAGGTTAGGTTAGGTTAGGTTAGGTTAGGTTAGGTTAGGTTAGGTTAGGTTAGGTTAGGTTAGGTTAGGTTAGGTTAGGTTAGGTTAGGTTAGGTTAGGTTAGGTTAGGTTAGGTTAGGTTAGGTTAGGTTAGGTTAGGTTAGGTTAGGTTAGGTTAGGTTAGGTTAGGTTAGGTTAGGTTAGGTTAGGTTAGGTTAGGTTAGGTTAGGTTAGGTTAGGTTAGGTTAGGTTAGGTTAGGTTAAATCAAAATACGAGAGTATACAACAACAAAGCGTCATTTCATTTGAGATTAATTTTGTTACTCTTGTTTACCCACCCAGCGCCCCTATTCACTCCCTTATCCCGTAAGTGCGCTTATCGGGCCTTGTTGGAAATGTATTTTACAGTGATTTCACACCCTGGTTCCAAGTGGATGGAACTGCCTCAATAGTCTCATCATCCAAAAATTGAACTACCCTCCATGTGTTTTCTTCCATAATTTACCTACTTTTCGTATTTTTCTCCAATTTTTCCAGAAAACTACTTGAAATCACTGTAAAATGCATTTCCAACAAGTCCCGATAAGAGCACTTACGGGATAAGGGAGTGAAAAGGGGTGCTGGGTGGGTAAACAAGAGTAACAAAATTAATCTCAAATGTAGTGAAGCTTTGTTATTGTACTGTTGTATTTTGATTTAACCTATCCTAACCTAACCAAACCAAAACACAAAAGTATACAGCAGAGAAAAGTATAAGAAATAAGATTATCCTGACAATCTGACAACATCGCAATTATAATATGACGTTTTAAAACAGATCATTGGTTAATTCATCGAGAAGGGCAAGGAAAATGCTTGATGAAGATGTACAGTGTTGAAAAAATGGCCGCGTAAATTGAAAAACTGCAACTTTAAATGCCAATAGCAAAGTAACAAGAAGTGTGCGCCAAAAACGGAGTTGTGTTTAGGGATCCTGAGGGTGTACAGAATAAGTGTGTACAATTTTTTTTGTGAAATCCAGAAGTAGCTGTTGTATACCTACAATGACCAAATATTGTACTTAATATGATAACTTTATAATAGGATTTAAAAAATAAAACAAACAAAAACTTAACTAAACCTTTCGCACTATGTGCTCTCTTTGCACGCAAATAATATTTGTGTAGGCTTTGCTTCATTTTATTTTTACACTACAAACTACAAGACAATAAGACTGCTATAATAGAGGCCATTCATTAAAAATGTTTCTTTTGAAATGACAAACGACAAGTGTTGGGTTTGCTTATTTTTCCTCACTAATTTTGTAATATCAATTGTTAGCGGACACCCCGCCTTCCAGAAAAAAGAGACGTAGAAACTGAACTGACACTGACACTGCTAATATATTTTGTACAATCAATTTTTGTATTTTCTAAAATCAAGTTTATGTAATAAAGTAGTGGAATAAAATCATCTTGTGTATTCTCGTCGACCAACCGTCATCTACAGAATCAGCAAACAACTTACAAGAAACAAGAGGTAAAGCAAGTTGGAAATAATTCCGTCAGCAACGTACCCACAAAACATTGGTCCTTCGAACAGGATGATGGTTTATAGTTAAAGGATATACAGGAGAAAAATCGACCTTACTGAATGAGTGAGTCAGTTCCATTTATGATTAATTTACTTTGATTTGATTGGGCAGCTGGGGATAGAGTTCTCGTCAATTGTGAGTTATCTGAGTGTTTATTATCTTTTAATCAGCACCCGATTAATGATCGACTGTGGTTTCATTTCTTACACATTCCTTTGAATGCATGTGAGGCTGCCAAATTTAATTAGCACAATTTAATTCGCTGTCCTTTTCAAGTTTCGCTAAAAGCGTCTCTATTTTATGGAAATCAGTTTCCAAACCAAATAATATCAATATCAACTTCGAATATTCCTAGAGATATTATTTTTTTGCAGTGCTTTCAGTCGCCCAGTGGCGTAGCGATTCAATAATATATTCTACATTTTGTGTATTCATTTTGATTACCAACGATAATGGCTAATGCATCTAAACAAGATGATCAGACACAAGATTTTCAATTAACGGTTTCTCGTTTAGTTTCTCGCCGTGGCCAATTAAAAGGTCAATTAACACGTTTTAAAAAATTTATTAACGATTTACAAAACGCATCATAAAAATCAGAAATTTCAACTCGCCTTGAGAAAATTGAGCTCATCTTTGATGAATTTAACAAGGTTCAAATTGAAATTGAACAATACGATGAATCTGAAGAAAACCTTTACGAGCGTGTTATCTTTGAAGACGATTATTATGAGATCGTTGCAAAGGCAAAGGAACTAGCTGGACAATTTATTGATCAATCACCAAATCATTCAAACATGTTACAACAAAGCGTTTCAAATTCAAGCACACAATCTTCTATTTCACAAGCATTCAATGTCAAGTTACCTCCTTTGTCGTTGCCTGAATTCGATGGAAGCTATGACAAATGGTTAACATTCTACGACTCATTTTTTGCTCTTATTCATAATAATCCTAATTTAGGTAACATACAAAGATTTTATTATTTGCAAACCGCTTTAAAAAAGGAAGATGCAAAAATTATAGAATCACTAGAGGTAATAGATTCCAACTACATTTTAGCTTGGGAACTGTTAGAAGAGAAATTTGAAAATAAAAAATTTATAATTAAAAATCATACGAAGCAAATCTTTGATTTGCCAATCGTACACAAAGATTCCTTTGAATCCTTGAGATTTTTTGTAGACAATCTACAAAAACATTATCGTGCTCTACGAATTAAATCTAAAGGAACCGGTGGACCAGTGGAGCACAATATTAATACATTTATTGCTGTCTAAACTAGACATAAACTCCAGAAAAGAGTGGGAAATCAAAACTAAAAATGAAGTTTCGCCTACAACAGAAACATTCATTAAATTTTTAACCGATAGATGTCAGCTTCTTGAATCTATTGACAATAAATATATGAGCAAGTCCTCATCAATTTCTCCAAACAATTCACACAGACCCTGTCCAACTAAGGTACAGAATAATATTTCAGCAAGGGTTCTAACTTGTATCTTTTGCAAGGGAGATCACATCATTTATTACTGTAATGATTTTCTAAAATTATCAACTTCTAACAGGTTGAACACAATACGCAAAATCAAAGCTTGCATTAATTGCCTTCGATTAGGGCATACCAGTTCTGATTGCCATGGAAAACCATGCAGAATTTGTAACAACAAACATAACAGTTTATTGCATTTAGGCATTACCAATCAAAATTTCAACAATTCCAATAAACAGAATACAAATAAAAAAGAAAATGTAGCGCACACTTCTGCTCGGAGCGATAATATTTCTCCCCTTTCAACTAACACATCGGGTGAAAACACATACGAACGAAAAAACAACAACTTGGACAGCCAAGGTCAAAGTATCGTTTCTTGCGCTCAAAATATAAATAAAACCCTTACTGCCTATGATAACGATTCATTTGTTCTGCTTACAACCGCACTTTTACAAATAATAGACAAAGACGGAAATTCAATTGTCTGTCGGGCACTCCTTGACGGCGGCTCTCAGTCAAATTTTATTAGCTATGAACTCTTTGAACGTTTGAATATTAGGGGTACTGAGGTCGACGTTAAGGTGATCGGCATAAACGGTAACATTAGTTGCATTAAAAATGTTCTTAAAACGCGGATTAAATCTTTGCATTTAAATTATAACGTTGATCTACAATTTTTAGTGACTGATCAAATAACGGCTGATACACCTCAAATAGACTTTGATATATCACATTTGGATTTCCCGGAAAACATTAATTTAGCCGATCCGAAATTTAATGAATCTAGTAAGATTGATTTACTTTTAGGTGCCGGTATATTTTATCACCTTTTACTACCAGGTCAGATTTCTCTGGGAAAGGGCCGGCCTATTTTACAGAACACAAAACTTGGTTGGGTTGTAGCAGGTGCAATGAATTGTCCCAATATAAATAATTGAAATGTTTCAATGTGTAATTTGTCAAGGTCAGTGGTTGGTATTGAAGATAAAATAGAAAAATTTTGGTTGATTGAAGACATCCCAGTAAACACACTCGTTATATTTACATAAACACGCCATAAGTTTCAAGTAACAAATCTTATATTTCAAAATACCCTTGATTTGACGGTTATATTACATATATCATAAGTAACAATAATATATAACACCTTCTCCCTGGAATTAACATCAATATTCTGTATAAAAGAGTACTTACTTTTTTATATAACACAGACTCGTTACATTTACATAAACGCGACGTAAGATTCAAGTGATAAATCTTATATTTCAAAATTGACTGTTATGTTATATAAATAGTAAATAACAATACTTCATAACATTTTCTCCCTGGAATGAATATCAATGTTCCGTATGGAGTAGTAACTTTTTTATGTAAAATAGATTCGTTAAATTTACATAGATGCGCTGTAAGTTTTAGGTTCAAATTTTAAAATTCGCGGGGAAGTTACTTCATACACTTATGACATGTGCGCCAATCATGGGCATGGGCAGTAGTATTTTTCACTAAAGATAGAACCTACAGTTGTCTCTGCTACATCAGTGAACCTAGAACCTATAATAGAGTGAGATTCCAGTTTCTTGGTTAACTATACTGATTGCACACAATGTTGGTGGCCTAAAACATTGAATGCCACACAATATATGACCAGAGGAGGAATTCCAGACAAAGGCAAATGGCTACAATATGATGTAATTGTAGAAACATATTGTAGTAAGTACATACATATTTTCTTTCCGAGATTAAATGTTTTAAATTACTATAAATTGCTTCCGTTGTTCTATAGATTACTTTTTTTGTATTAAAATAATCAGAATATTAATGCTATTTAACATATGTATATAGCTAAATCGCAAATTATAGTTTTAAATTTAATCTGATTATATTATTTTAGTTATTTCCAAAGAAGTTTTGACTTTTGCCATTTAATTACCAATATGCTATCAATATGTTATTTTTTCAGACATTCTAGTGTGCCAAATGCACCATTCCAAGCTAGAATTTGTGATGTTCGAAAGAACATCAATGAATGGTTCAGATTGTCCAAACAACGGCTGCAAAGAGCAAAAAACTGAATTAAATTATATATCCACTATAATGAATTCAATTGTGAATAAAAAGTATTGATTATCGATTTTATTTGTCTTATTTTCTATTGATACTAAATATCCTACAATTTTCTGTTGAGTCAGACTTTTTATTATAGGTTATATATTATGTCAAAAATTAATTATTATGAACTTCTAAATCAATATAACTGCTCCTCAGATAGTCTGAGGAGTATAGTTAGTGATTCAGTAGAAGTTAATAGTAATTAATTTTTGACAACTATATAACCTATAAAAGTGGTTTATGACTCAACATAATTGTTACATTATATTTACATAAATCTCAGATAACCCCTGTAACAATATACTAATATGCTAGTTACCTCTCAATTACATATTTATGATGTAGTCATTATATCAATAAAATGTAATATCCATCTCGAATTGACATAAAAGTGATATAAGTATAGTCGCATAAAATAGATGTAAATGAATATGTCACCGGGTGCGGACATTATGCACAGTCTACTCATGAGTTTTGAACTTAGTTGTTATCTCTTTTGTTACATAAATGATCAACAAAGTTATGTATAATTGAAATAATAGTTACATAATTGTGTTTACTGGGATACCTTCTTTAAAAAATAATTATACCGCAGAAGAAAATGAGGTAGAAGATCATTTTCAAGAGACTTATTGTCGTGATAATTTTGGCAACTTTGTTGTTCGTTTACCTTTTCGCGTTAACATGAATAACTTAGGCGAATCACATGATATCGCCGTTAATAGGTTTCAATCATTAGAAAGAAAATCTACATCCGGTTTGAGTTTGAATGACATTTTAAAAATAGGACCTTGCATTCAGGATACATTATTCTTTATAATAATTCGTTTTAGATTGTTCCCAATTGTTATTTCGGCAGACATAGCTAAAATGTATCGATGCGTAAAAATACATGAAGAAGATACAAGATTTCAATTAATTGTTTGGCGCAATAATCCTTCAGATTATTTAAAAATTTACAAGTTACTCACTGTAACGTACGGAATGGGCCCTGCCTCTTTTTTGGCTACTCGTTGTCTAAAACAGTTAGCCATTGACAATGAAACGATTTATCCTGAAGCAACACAATCTATTTTAAAGGATTTTTATATGGACGACTATTTAGTTTCAGTGGAAGACATTAATTCTGCTTGTTTACTAATAAAAAATATAAATAATATTCTAATTTCGGGAGGTTTTCTCTTACGCCAGTGGTCTTCAAACAATGATGACATTTTAAAATTTATTTCACAATTAAATTCTTCTACGAAGACAGATTATATTATTAAAAATGAACAGGGTTATAACAAAACTTTAGGAGCGGTCTGGGATTCTTCAAAAGATATCTTGAAATACATTACGGATCGAGAACCAAGTTCAGAGCAGATTAAGGTATTCACAAAAAGAAAATTTTGATCTGTTATCAGTCAAATTTTCGATGTTCTGGGCTTGATAGGACCTGTTATTACACGCGCAAAATTATTTATGCAAAATTTATGGACCTTAAAGATAGGTTGGGATGATCCAGTACCCAACAATTTCTTAATCTCTTGGTTACCGTTTTTTGGGAATCTTAAATTGATTGAAAATTTAGAAATTCCCAGACATATATTGATAAAAAAATTTATTTCTATAGATATGCATATTTTTACGGACGCTTCTCAGTCTACCTATGGTGCCGCCATTTATTTTAGATCCATAGATTCTTCAAATCTAGTAAAGGTGAATCTGGTGTGCTCAAAATCTAGAGTCGCTCCTTTGAAGGTAATATATGTTCCTCGATTAGAGCTTTGCGCTGCGCTGTTGGGTGTAGAGTTATCTCGCACGGTTATAGAGGCAACCGAAAATAAAATTAAAATTGATAAAATATTTTGCTGGAGTGATTCAACCATAGTATTGGCTTGGATCGCGTCGGAGTCTAGCAAACTCAAAACGTTTGTGGCAAATCGAATATCTAAAATACAAACATTTTCTAATACTTATCAATGGCGTTATATACCTACCGGTTTAAATCCAGCCGACCACATATCTCGTGGTGTTGATCCCGGAGAATTGCAAGGATTAGAATCATGGTTTTTCGGTCCAAAATTCCTTTCAAGCGATGAACAATATTGGCCCAATAATATTGAAAATACATTGAATATCGATTTACCGGAAATAAAACGACCGGTCAATCAAACTCTATTGTCAAAAGAACCTGATAAAACAAATGTGTTTTACAAATACTCATCCTGTATGAAATTAATTCGTATTGTCGCTTACATTTTACGATTTAAAAATAATTTACAGCACAAATCTGAAAAAAGAGTTTTAGGTAAACTCAAAATTTCTGAACTAGACGAGGCCAAGATAATAATTATTAAATATTTCCAATGCGAACATTTTTCTGTTGAAATTAAGGAATTAATTAGATGTAATCAAGTCTCTAAAAGGAGTAAACTGTTTCGTTTGAGCCCCTTCTTAGACGAGAGAGGTGTAATAAGAGTTGGGGGCCGACTAAAAAATGCGGATTTATCTTACGATAATAAACATCCAATTGTTTTACCTTCAAACTGTCATTTAACTTTGCTTATCATACGATATTTTCATTTTAAACATCTGCATGCTGGACCACAAACTTTATTATCCATTATCAGACAAAAGTATTGGCCGGTACATGGTCGAAATACAGTTAGAGGAATTTTGAGGAAATGTGTTGTTTGTTTTCAAGTTTCACCAACTCGTGGAATTCAAAAAATGGGTGATCTACCAGCATCTAGAGTGCAGCCTTCTAGAATATTTTCTGTACTTGGACTGGACTATACAGGTCCGTTCTTAATAAAAAACAGTTTTTTGAGAAATACAAAATCTATAAAGGCCTGGATATGCATTTTTATATGCTTTGCTTCCAAGGCCATTCATATCGAACTAGTGACAGAACTGTCAACTAATAGTTTTTTGAATGCATTTAAAAGATTAATATCTCGCAGAGGTTTTCCTTCAGACGTTATTTCAGACAATGGCACAAATTTTGTCGGTGCTGCAAACCTTATAAATGAAGTGAAAGATGATATTTTTCAAAATTTTTTAATTGATAATCGCATTACTTGGCATTTCATACCCCCCCGTACTCCGCATCATGGTGGATTGTGGGAGAGTGCTGTTCGTCTTACTAAGTATCACCTGAAACGTGTCTTACAAAACACTCTTTTAACTTACGAGGATTTCTGTTCTTTGCTGGTTCAGATTGAATCAATAGTAAACTCTCGTCCTCTGACTCCACTCAGTGAAGATCCAGATGACTTCGAAATTTTAACGCCCGGGCATTTCATAATTGGTGCCCCACTAACATCTTTACCCGAGAATCCATTGGATGTTAAACGTCCTTCATTACGTTGTCGTTATAAGCACCCAGCAAACACAGAACAATGGCACATTGCAAAAAAAATGCTAAGCAGCCAACTCAAAAGCAATGGCAAAGTGCTGACAAAACATAAATGGCAAAGCGCAAAAAACGCGCCGGGGCAAAGCGCTATTAAAGCGTTGGCCAATCATGCATCATTAACAGCGTTATTTTAGCGTGTTATTGGTGTTATTAATCCATCACCAGCATTGCGCAGAAAGTACGCCATAAAAAATGATGGTTTTACAACGTTTTTAAACACCAAAAATTGGAAATCAAATTTTTTTTCATTTTTTTGCACAATATTTAAAAAAGCCAATTATCTAATGGTGTGCAGCAACTGAAGTTGATGATGTGAAACAGTCTGAGTCTCAAATATGTAGAAAAATTATTATATATTTTCACATTTTGCCTAATAATTGCGTCCATAAACATTAAAGAAATAAGGTATGTAGTCAACAGGTTTGTAGTCTTCAGCCTTTTTTATTTTTCAATAATAATAAACGTAACATATATTCACAAAACAATAAACAAAAAATAAATATACTTCATAAAAAAAACTAATAACTAGAGATATTATAAATTACCACCCTTTATCATCGTTATTATTGTATATACAAAAAAAGTTTTAGATAAAATTTGTGTGGCTAACCTGAATTTTGCTAACATGGCATTAAAAATACAGCGGTGTGCAGACTTCTCAGAGTACAACAAAAAATAGTATTTTTTTTAATATAGGATACCTTGTATATTGTTAAATTTTTGGAATCGTCTTTTTTCCTGATTTAAAAAATATACCATACTTTACTTGTTTACCTCATTAAACAACAAATGTATTAGTTAAAGACAGAAAATGACAACTTTTATGTTTGATAGGATTTATATTTAACTAAAGAATAAATGCCATTTATCAAACATACAGTACTTGTCATTTTCACAGCTTACCTCAATAATGTTAACTTTCCCATATTTATAGCTAACTAGCTTAACTAACATATATTCGGCATACAATAGCTCGAAAATGGTATACAGTACAGGTATCATATGGTACATTATGGAAATCAGGAAAAAAATCATTACAAAAATTCAATAATAATATTGGGTATCCCATTTAAAAACATTTTTGTCTATGCGATAATAATGATGATAAAGGGTAGGTAATTTATAATTAATAACCATGTACTTTGTGCCAAAAAAAAACAGAAAATCTTATTTTCTTCTTTTGGACTTTCCTGCATGCCTGTCTATAGAACCTCTTAACCATAACTGTATTTGCTTTTCAATGTCTCACTGTCTCAGTGAAGCCACTGCATAAGGGATTTTTCCAAACAGATTCTAAAATTTGAATATGCATAAACCAAAGAAGGAGAAATAAAAAATAAATATCATACCTAATATTAATTTCACCACATTCTTAAACTTTCCCAAAGCTGGTTTTTCATTTCTTCCTGTCCAATTGAGTTTTTTAGCCAAGACATGGCTGAACATTTTCACCAAAATTCTCCTCCTCTTATAAGGAGGTAAACCATCTACGTTGAACTGTAAATAATAATTGGACTGATTTAACTTGTCATTTCTAATTATATTTAAAATAGTGTTAGATAAACCAAAATAATAAAAATGCCCAGAATCCATATCAGTTAGACTTACTGATATAGGAGTACCTAACAAAGTTCTAGCTCACTTGGTAAATCTCTTAAAAGAGGTCCATTTTAACAACTGGTTTAAAGCAACTTGCGAAATATTATTTGAAATGATCCATTTTTTAAGGAAGTTTTTATTGCTTTCTAAACTTTTTTGTGTAGAATCCTAATTATGTCTACTTGTACTTTCAACTATATATAATCTGTTGATAGAAGTGTCAGATTCAATAATTGTATTGAATGTGTTAGATGTAAGTAAGCTACTATCAGGGATTTCTGTTGAATATGATTGTTACATTAGATTCAGTTAATACTGGTGTACTGGTATATGAGAATCATTACCGGCAAGTGTACTTAATTTTGATACCTTTGTTTCACAGCAGGGAAGTTTATATGGCTAACACTTTGTTTATTAGCTTCAGAGTTCGTTTGTAATATTTGCTGCACTCGTTTTCAAACACGTCTATTTCCACTTTTACTTTTTATTTTAAATATATACATTTTCCACAATCCACAAAAAAGTGATAAAATACAATCAAGGAAACTGTTTAAAAAAGGTGGGAATGTTAGAAAGTTGGGTTAAATCGGCTTGTAGGAATTACAATAATAAAATACTTCTAAAGGGGTACTTACTTATTGCTATTTTCCATATTTCATTTATGTTCGTGATAAATTCACGAGAATAACGTCACTTTTGTCTTTAAATTCCAACCTCTCATACTTCACAAAACTAACGACAAGAACAATTGTCATCTGTCAATTGCCACTTGTTAACTGTTGGGTAAGGAGCGCTTTTCAAGAGCATATATTACAGCTTACTGACCAGTAGTGCTTAACATACAAAAAAAATGCGTTTTTTAAATGTTGTATTTTAAGTGCTTTAAAACGTGCTTAGGCCCATCAATATTACAGCTGTGCATTTTAAGCGGTTTAAAACGGGCATTGGCCCATCACGAAAAAAAAGCTGAATTGTCTGCAATAACTTTACACAGCGTAAAATAATTATTGGCCCAATGGTGTATCTCCAACTGACATTTAGGCAGCGAATTAATAGCGATTTTTCAATGATCTAAAAATTTGGCCACCATTATGCCATCAAAAAATTCATTGGCCCAATGCTTTGCCAGTCTTGTGTGTTTGCTGGGCAATTACGATCACTATTCGAACAATATTGGAAAAGTTGGTCTCGCAGCTACTTGCATACGTTACAAGAACGTCCAAAATGGCAAATTTCAAACGACAGCTACAAGATTGGTCAATGTGTTTTGGTGCACGATGACGCTGCTCCTTTAACCTGGAAGATGGGAAGAATAATTGATGTGCATCCTGGTACGGACGGACATATTCGAGTGGTGACTGTTAAAGTGAGAAAGGCAACCTTTAAACGTTCTATCACTAAAATAAGTGTTCTGCCAATCTATGACAAAGAATAAGACTTAAAGAGTGTAATATACGCAATTATGTTATGCTTCACTGAAAGGAGCTAAGTTCCTTTATTTGTATTTGTACTTGTTTCATTTTGTTTAACTTATGAGTTTAATCTTTCAATAACACTAAGCTATGTTTTATCTCGCAACATTTGATTGTTCAATACTCTTGTATGTTCATTCCATTTTTTTTTCTTTGAAACTAGGAGATTTCAAGGGAGGCCGCTATGTTGGGTTTGCTTATTTTTCCTCACTAATTTTGTAATATCAATTGTTAGCGGCAACCCCGCCTTCCAGAAAAAAGAGACGTCGAAACTGTACTGACACTGACACTGCTAATATATTTTGTACAATCAATTTTTGTATGTTCTAAAATCAAGTTTATGTAATAAAGTAGTGGAATAAAATCATCTTGTGTATTCTCGTCGACCAACCGTCATCTACAGAATCAGCAAACAACTTACAAGAAACAAGAGGTAAAGCAAGTTGGAAATAATTCCGTCAGCAACGTACCCACAAAACAACAAGTCAATCCTGTCAATCGAATTTTTTCGGAACCCGTAATCCACCGACTGTGTTTCTCTTTTTATTTAACAAAGTTAAAAAGAGATAAAAGATACCCGTTTATATCTCCGTCAGATAACATATACAAAAATGAAAAACGTGTTGCATAACTTTTGTTTTTTACATTTATTTATAAAAATAACTGTTGTAAAAAGCAACAAGATATATAAAGTATTTAATAATACCTAAAAAGAAAAATATTAAATTAATAATTTTTGCTTCACAAGAATCAAGAAAATTACCAGACGATTTAATGTCAAATACGCATGTATCAAAGTTCTTTACATATATTTCAGCTTTTATTGTTATTGGTTTGAGAAACGCAATCACCAAGGATTTTAGACATTTTAATTTCTTTTTATCTATTTTTTTATAATTTTTTGTTTGAAACATCCTGCCACCTGCCATGGCATTTAAAAGACAATCCGAAGACGTCATGAAATTGACATCTTATAGACATCTTTGAAAAGACATCTTTGGCATGACAGTTTTAAGTCTTTAGGCGTCCAGACTTAAAATGAACATAAATAAGACGTCTTTAAGACGACGTGTGCTGTCTGGGACAAGACCTCTGCTAAGAAGGACCCATGCAAGCTCTTTTTATAAGTCCCTGCAACACACTAAGTATAGACAACTCCTTACACCTCAGGGAACTGTTGGTTGCCTATAACTTAATGATATTTAAATATTTGAATACATGTTGCTTTCACTGTTGATCTTTCTACCGTTCCTCTTAGTTTCAATGCCATTCTCTGTGGCGTATCAAAAACATTATTCAAGGAGCCAGACATAATTATTTGTTGATCAATCTTTAGTTGTTAATTATAATACAATCTTTAATTGAACGAAATAATGCAAATGGCATCGGAATCAATGAAATTACGATTGTTATTTATTATTATTAACATCTGTATTTTAAGCTTGCGTCAACATTTTCTTTGAAATATATTTTATGTACCTACATAGGTATTTGTATTGAAATTATAACGCTTACAATTATTTGTATTTCTGAAGTTTGAAGATTGTGGATTTTATATAATACTAGCTTTTGCCCGCGACTTCGTCCGCGTAAAAGTCGAAAATGGATGTAATGGGATTTTTAGTTGGTTTTTTTACGTTAATAATTTTGTTATAACATATAAATTATTATGTTAAAATGTTAGGAAAGTTTTTTTCATTCAAATATCCAAGAACAAATAAAATTGAAATTTCGAATTCTAATCCGATTTAAATATTCTTTTATATTTGACATTCCAATTTTAAAGAGTATTGCATTGCACCAAGCTTCAACGTTTTTTAATAAAAACGGATTGAGTTTTCAAACGTATCAAAATAAAATGTAATTTAAATCAAAATCATTAAGGAGTATTGATATCACCACCAAAATAACTTTCTACTCCTTATTAACCCCGTAAGGCGATGAGTTTCAATAAAATACGACACATGGCTTCCATCAATTCTGTTAAAGAATATGTTTATGCAAAATTTGAAGTAGATTGGACCAAGGAACCACGTTGTCCCATACAAACTTTGTCCCCGTTTTTCACCCCCTTAAGAGTAGAATTTTGGAAAATCCTTTCTTATCGGATGCCTTCGTCACACAATACAGAACACACCCTCCGAGTTTCAGGTCTCTACGATCAGCGGTTTAGGCTGTGCGTTGATCCTTCAGTTGTCATTCGGGACAAAGCATTTTATATCTATAAATAGATTATCTTTTTTGTGGAATCGTAAAAATTCTGACTATGTTGTCATTTAATAAATAGACAGTTCAGATTTTTTTATATACAGGGTGACTACTATGGTTTTCGGACTCTTTTTATTAAAAAAGCAGGTACTGACAACTCAGACCAAAGATCATTAGACCTTATGTTACAGGTTCCTATTTTTTATTTCTAAGGTATGTGAAGGCAATAACGCCAGGCTGGTAATAACGCCATGGTGTCGTAGATCAGAGATTTTTGATCCAAACAGCAGATGGCGCTAAATGTTGTTTACTCCCATAGGTATAGGTGTCCTGTTCAAAGATTTACTACTCTGTGGTGAGAAACGTCAGTGCTGCAGTGTGTTTTTCATCGGACGGACGTTTGTTTGTGGACTGATATTAGACACTTTTAGCTTGTCATAAGTTTTTACACTTATCCGTATCCGTATTGGAGTTACGTTGACGTAAAGAAATTGTCAAGAAAACCTTTTTAGCAGAAAACGTATCGTTTCGTTCTGTTTTTAATTGTATAACCTCAAAACTTTTTTAGTTTGTCTGTTTATATTTTTGTAAAAACGTAATATGGGAACGATATTAAATAATCCACTGCTGCTAGACGAGGACGATGATGATTTGGACGACCTATTTTTGATGCATATTTTGCATTACCAAAATATGTTGGGTTATAATTAAACCAAACCAATATCAAAGAAGAAGAAGACATGTAAAATAGCACTAATAGCACAGAATACTGATTTTGGTCGGGATACGGATACGTTTACGTATACGGAGTAGGGGACGTAACAATACGTTCAACGCATCGTAACGGCTGAGACGTAACGGGTCTACTCATGCGCAGTTCGTTACGGATACGGATACGTGAGAAATTTAAGGCAAGCTAAAAGTCCCTATTAAATATTGAAAACCTATCGAGTGCTGTGTTACAGAAACAAAATAGGTAAGTTAGTTTTTTATGTTAAATGTTTAATCATGGTATTTTTGTGGTTACATTAATCAAAAAAAAGTTTTTTATTTCTTTTTCTTTCTTTAAGTAAACATAGGTTATGTTAAAAAATGTAACTGTTAGCAATAACGCCATACTAAGGTCTAAGCAATAACGCCATGGCGTTATTGCCAACAGCTGAGATTTAATACAATAATTTAAAGCAGCACTTCTTTGTGCGTTTCTGGTTTGTTAAATCTTTTTTTTCTGTTGCAGCGTAAGATGCCCAGACGTAGAAATCAGGGTCTAAGGGGTAACTGGGACGCAGAATCGATGCAAAATGCCATAAATGATACTCAAAATGGCATGTCTGTAAATATGGCGAGTAACACATACGGCATTCCTCGGCGAACTTTAAGAGAATATCTGCAGAAAAGAAACATGGCAAAATTTGCAATGGGTCGAAAAACGATCATCTCGCCTGAACAAGAGGAAGAGCTTTGTAGGAGAATAATCCGCCTCTCGGAAGTAGGATACCCATTATCTGCAAAGGTATTACGTCGATGTGTTTACAATTTTTGTGTGACAAACAATATCAAGAACCCATTTAGTGCTGAAAAACAAATGGCTGGCCGTTTCTGGCTGAAGCATTTTTTTGAGAGGCATCCTGAAATCAGAGTGCGCAAAGCTCAACGTTTCGGAAGCATCCTCTCAGTTGTATGGGATAATTGTATGACACCAAAAAATATCAAATCCGGATTTTCAGCTTGTGGCATTTATCCCTTCAATCCGGACATACTGCCAGAGGTTGCTTATGCACCAAGTACTGTGACTGAAAGAGAAGACCCAGGAATAAACCAAATTGAGCCAGCCCAAAGGGATGACAATCAACAAGTTTTATCAACAAACCGTTCAGTAAAACCTCCGATAAATCGAGAGAATACACCATCTCCTGGTCCTTCTGGTGTGGCTCCCAAACGTCGACGCTTGGGCAAAAAACGATACAGTAGCAGCAGTGACAGCAATGTGGAAGTGTTTGAAAGCTCTTTCGAGGGTGATACTGGCAACGATTCCGAAAGCAATTCCGAAAATTCTAATGCCGAAGAAAAATTAGACGTTACCTTTTCTGAAATGCTTGAGACTCCAGATATGACCCAAAAACCTACAACTCGTCGAAATACAGCAATAAACAGCAGAGCGCAAAGGATTACCAAAGACCTCTTTAAAAAGACTGATCCGAATGTTAAAACATTAGTGCCAACAAGAAAGGAGTCAAAAAACATAACCAAGTGCAGTTCGTCAAAATCGACACTAAAGGAAGGCGATAAAGCGATTAGCAAGAAAGATATCCTAAACTTCAACTACAGAAAAACAGTTCAAATAAGGCTAGTTGGTATTGCAAAGCCTGCAAGGAAGACAGGAAAGCTGATATGCATTTATGCTTTTCTTGCATATGCTACCTGCATGACGAATGTGTAGGTTTAACTAGAGAAGACAAGGAGGAGGGTTACATCTGTCCTTACTGTGCTTAGTTATCTTAAGAGTTTTTAAATGTTTACTAAGTAACCAAAGAATGTTTATGTTCAGTTTTAATGTTTTAATTTTATAATAAAGAAATGTTTGCAGTAAACCGTTTAGTTTTTAATATTTTTTAATAAAAAGTTCTATGTTCTATGTATTAAACGCATATGGCGTTATTGCTTACACTGAGTTAGCAATAACGCCAATTCGCATTAGATCACAAAAAAAATTACTGTGGCCCTAATTTAACCTAATTTTATTTAATATGTGTTTTATTACTTGCAGTACAGTCCTATCACCCTGTTTAATATTTGAGATCTATAAAAATAAGTTATTTTCATTAAAAAACAAAAATGTGAAGCTTAAGGTGGCGTTATTGCCTACACTTACCTTAGTTACTAATAATAATAAGTATTTCTTGATATTATTTTAAACCAAAGATAATTTCTAATTTTTTAGTTAATGTTTTACTTCATTAAATAGCTCTCAATTGAATTTCCTACGACCTATACGACGAGGTTTATTAAAATGGCCTTTTAAATGTTACGCCTATGACCACCACACTTTCGAGCATTCGTATGGTACCTAACTGACCGACGTGTTCTTTAGCAATGCAAGAGTTTGGTCTGTGATGGTAGGGGAAAATGAGAAATCAAATGCACACTCTCTCAATACTGTTATGTCAGAAAGTAAACTAAAAAGTCCACGCGAAAAGGTAGAATATTATTTAGCTGCAATGTCGTTGATATAAAAGTTTTTTAACCAGTGCAAATAGTACCGTTAATATGTGTAGTTTAACTAGTTAAATTGTCACGTCTGAAAATAGTTATGTAGTTTGTGTGTTGCTTTTTTGTGTACCTCTGTGTCGTTCGTTTCTTACCTACCTGTCTCTTTAATTATGAAGACTGATGGAATATTGTTTTTGCTGCTTATTCCTGGGATAGCTTTTCTTCAGGTATAGTACACATTCTAATTTAAAATGCATGTAACATTTTTGTCCTTGCAATAAATTATATTGGTAAACTTTAAACTTATTTTGCTAAAAGTAAGTAGGTACTATATTTTTTCACCTTAATCATTTAGAATGGTAGAATATCAATAAATATTAGTTGTTTATGTTTTAAAACTATTATAAATTATTGATACAAATAGGTACAGGAGAGAAGTATGTTGAATGTTGCACTGGATCCAAAAAATATTCTTAATTGTTGGCACACAATTTGAAGTTAGTTATACGAGGGTATTATAAAGAATGTTGGCGATCTTTTGAAAGCGGCAATTCTACTTTACGCTCGAAAAACACACATAATTTTTTCTACAGTCGCACTTTTAATAATTAAAACAGTTTTTATATTATCTAAGGTTATACCTAATAGTAGTGGATTATGATTTAAGACGTTTTAGTTGTCATATTATTTATTAATGTTAAATGTCAAAGTGACATTATCATGTATGTATATTGTCGTTTTTAACATTGAATAAATAGACCAAAGTGTAGAGGTGGCTTTTTACCTTTTCCATTACCAAATTTGATTAAATAAGCGAGCGAAAAAGATTCGTTTTTTTGCTCTAGAGCGTAAAGTAACAATCCTCGGCATTTGTCGACTTTACGATTTCATTTGAATATAGTAATTAGTCATTTTACGCGCGACTGTAGGAAAAAGTATTTCTCAAGCAGCAATCTGTTACTAAATACACAAATAACTATTACATTATAGGTACAGTGTTATATTCATCAATGATATAAAATTAATACCTATTTAGAGGTACCAGCCGTTTTAGTAACTTAACGTATGCGGCTTCTTGAACCATCTGACATTAACATGAAATCAAAATTTGACGTAACTTCAAAAACGTGACATCTAACAAATTAGTTACGACGTTCATTTTTGTTGGTAATTTTTTGTTTCAACCGATTTATTAATAATAAATAAGGATGGTCTTATTCTAAATGGGTATAAAATTTACTATACATCGTTTTTAAGGCTCTGTAGCAGAATAGCGTCAGTCAAAATAGCGCTGGACAAAAAAGCGCTAGTTTAAAATAGCCTTCTCGAAAATATATCAAAGAATTTGTATTCCACATGAAGTTTTCCAAAAAGGGGAAGGGAATAAGCTAGGTATTTTGTCTGCCGCTGTTTTTGTTCTGCGTTATTTTTGTGCGGCGCTATTTTGACTGACGCTATTTTAACCTAGCGCTATTCTGTCCAGCGCTATTCTGCTACAGAGCCCGATGGTAACCGAGATGGTAACTAGGTATTTCTGTGACAATTTGCAGTAAACAGTAACTTTCTTTTAACATAAATTCATTCAATGTTAAAAATAGTACTCTTAAATCAAAAGAAAAACATCGCCATTGATAATAATGTGATCCAAGAATTACGAATAAAAAAAAACTAACACTATTTTGTACAAAAATTGAATATCCATGAAAGTAAATAGGTATTATTTCAACATAAGATTATTCCCAAGAACAATATTAAAAAACAAACTAGGTTTTCCAACAAATTCAGTATAATTGCAATTGCCATCAGACAAGTAAGTATGTGTTAAAATCAAGGTTAAACTAAACCACAAATGTGAGTAAAGAAGTGAAATTCTTATGAAACGATTCAAGGAAAATTCCCAAAAATCATCCATGTCTATTGAAATGTTGATTGGTTGATTGATTTGATCAGTACATCCGGTCAAGGTTTCAAGTCCTTGGTACTTCACCTCACCTTTCTGTGCTCTTGGTTGCTCTGTTTAAGTAAAGAGACTAGTTGTCCTTATCAGGCTTAACAGTCTTTTTACAAGGTCCCCTCCCTGGGTGCGCTTTTCAGATGTTTATATACCAGTAAGTGCTTCAATGTGATCTGTGAAGTGCTTCACATTCGAGGCATAGACTTAGGGAACAGTGATGGTACTTTTGTAACTTTCTTTATTTGACCCCTAAACATAAACGGAGAGAGACTGCATCTTGGATTGTCACATTTTTCTATTTCCCCTTGCCTTTACGCCGCTTGTAGAACGCTGCGTTTATCCGCTGGAATTAATATTAGTGTTTTAAATTGAAAAAGTACAGTTTGGCAAATTCACCTGAAAGTGACCGACGGTGCGATTCCACCAAGCGCGCAAAATGATTGTGAATGTTTGCATATCTTTGCAAACTCAATATTTGTTTAGTGGAGACGTTTAATCACGCGCATTCGCAAACGTTTGTTCGCATTCGGCCGTGATCCGAGCGGTGTCGGTACATCAAACGGGATTTGTTCTTCGTGTGTGCGCTCCAGTGTTGCCAGAGTCACTACAATTGTAGTAGGTTTACTACAACTTCAAGGGTCTAGTACGCTAGTACACTTTTTTAGTATTTACTACATTTTTAATATTCCTACTACAATTTACTACATTTACAAATCAGGCCAATTTACCTTTTTACTTCCATAAAATCATATTTTTTTGTGCTGCGCAGCCTATTCAATACCTTGCAAATGACTAAATAGTGTGAATGTCTCTTTAATACTATTCAAAATATTTTTATATTTGACAGTTATTTTTTCTATGTGTTGTTATTTTACTTTTGAAATATACCTTTTTTTTGTATCTTAGTTTTAGTCAGAAGTACGTTATTTTTTTAAAGTTGTTTGTGAACAACGTTTCCATTTTTATTTGTTGTGACCTGATTTGATTTTTAAAATGCTACTATTTTTTTTGTATTTTAGTTTTAGTCGAAAATGAATGTTTTTTAAAGTGGATTTTTGTTGTTGTTATTTGTTAGTAAAATAGCAAGATATAAAAAATTGTCATTTTTTTTTAAATATAACTTTTATTTCACTTTGGTTTTTGTATTCCAAGATCCAATTAAAGCTACTACATTTTTGTCGAATCTGCTACAGTTTTGAGAGTCAATTATTACATTTAAAAAAAAAGTCTGGCAACACTGGTGCGCTCTGCTTTTTTAGAGGAGACGTTTGTCACGAACAGCGAGTGAGTAGACGACCAGACGATCTTGGTGTTTTGTGACGAGTACACAAATTTGAACAACTTTCATCAATAATAATAATAATAAAATGGATTGGAACAATGAAAAGTGCTTGCAATTAATTGAATTGTACAAAATGAAGCCAGAAATATGGCAAGCTACGAATAAGTTTTATTTCAACAAACTTAAAAAGCAGGACGCGTGGAGTGAAATTGCAAAAGATATGGGAACCACTGTTGATATTTTAAAGAGCAAACTAAATTCCCTGCTCTCCTCTTTTAGAAGGGAAAAAGGCTCGGAAAAAGGGAAACAAGAAAGTTTTTAAATAGACCATTGCTATCATATGTTCGTAAGTCAGTTAGCAGCTGCGTTGACCGTCTTCTTTTAAAAAAATGGGATGTCCAAAACCTGTGCTTCTCTTTTAACTCTCTTTTTCAATTAACACATGCATAATTATGAACGCTGCGGCACTATTAATAATAACACTACGTTTTCTTATCGGCGCCATTGTTATTTAATTACCTATTTTTCTGGATCGATGACAAATGTTTGCAATCGCACAGTTGTTAGCAAATATTTGGGTGGTGGAGACGAATGGATTGCAAACATTTACAAACATTTTAAACTGAAGTACCTAACTTCAACATTGCAATATTTTTCAATTGTACCTGGATTAAAAAAAAGAGCTATTAGCAGATAATAGCTCCTTAAATTTACCTGATCAATAATTAACTATAATTAATAATAATAATTTGTAACATATTCAGAAAAACTTTTAATAAAATCCTTGTTTTTATTTGCATGTATAAAAGCATAATTTATCTATTTTTGATGCATATTTAAACCATTCGTTAGTTATATAATAATAAAAATAATGTTATAGTAGCATACAGGGCGGTTCACCGCCAGCATTCACTATTATTAGCATCTGTCCTTTTGACAGTGGTTTATGTAGTCTCTTCATTTGAACTATCAGCCCAACCCTTCTGGTTTGTATGGCACGAATGGATGTATGTTTCGTCTATACCTATATATAATTGAGCGATTTTCGTTTCTATAACGTTTCATCTGGTGTAAAAAATTGAGTCTCAGGTGTTGGATTTCAGGTTTTTCCATCCAACTTTCTGTTGGTTCTGGTTTTTCTCCAACGGAATCCCATTTTTTTCATAAATTTTTCGTAGGCTTTCTCGGGAAGCTGTATACCTAATTGTATTTCTCTGTAATTTTTTTATGTATACGTCTCAAAGTGGGAACTTGTTTTTCAGTTATATAAAAATTTGTAATGTATCGTCTAAGACGTCTTATATCTAAATTGTTTTTATCTTTTTGTTTGGTGTTACAAATGATGCACATTCACCGTCTTCAATAAACTTCATTTCACGAGCAATTTTTTGAACACTGCTTAACACTAGAAGCGCCGAAGGGGTCATTTTGACACTTTTAAAAATTAATTGTTCTGGATCTTCTGAAACCAAGGGCACTATGAGGCTAAGAATTCTTGACTTTTAATCTTTTTATGTAATAAACACGTACAAGTAAGCTCAATCTTGTTTTGCATATCATTCCTATTTTATTACGGCTTTTACCTATTAGCGCCGCATGGGGTCATATTGATGCATGTCTTTAGAATATAGGAAAAATCGGGAAAAATATTGCAATGCTTGTCTGAATTTATATCATACATAAATATTACCTATATGTATCTGAACAACCATCGCAAATGAGATATAAATGTCAGATTAAAAAACACTGCAAAGGAAACAAGACTGTCGTCAAATGTAAAAAGTGTCTCAAGTTTGCGTGCGGAAATTGTTCAGGAAACATTGTTAAAATTGTAACTTGTGCCAAATGCGCCAACTAGTTTATGTGTAACCTTAAAAATTGAGCTCAAGCCCAAATAAGAATAAAGTTATAAAATTTAATTAACTAAAAAAAAATTGCAAGATTATGAATTAATTTGTCTACTCGGTTACATAAGTTTCGGTTGCTGCTCCGGTGACAACCTTAGGCCTTCGACGTCGCTCAGAACGGAGGTAGGGGTGGATCCCTCTTATTGATCTTCCGGACAAAATAGTAGGCAACTTGTGTGGGCGCCAACTGAGTTTTCCACTTTGGCCAAGCACGACGAATTTCCCCCGATAACCCAGTAAAACAAGGGATGAAAATAAAAGGCAAACCTCAGCTTATGTTCCTTATAATAACTAAAATAAAATACCTAATATCCTTAAGGGATATTTTACAATTAATAGCTAATGTGAACCCTAGTAAATGCCCCCCCACTTAAAGAAAATAGTGAGAACCTCTGTTACACATAATAAAAAAAAACCAAAACATTAACAATTAAATTCCAACATATACCAGTTAATTGACCTTACGTAGTGGGAAATTAATATGGCTGTTCGAGTGTACCAATACAGATTAAATACAAACTTTCAATTATATGTTACCTGAAAAGTAGTGTAAAGTTTATAAAAAAAAACAATTCCATATAAGGCGACACCGTAGTCAAGGCGTTGGTACCGAGGCAGACACGCATGCGCAAGTGGATAAAATTATGAAAATTAAATTGTGAAAATTCACCGCAAAATATTAATTTCCACCATTACAATTGCATAATAAAATAAATCAGTAGGAACTACCTAGCTAATGTATATACATGTTGGCGTAAAGCCCAAAATAAAAATAAGTAAATAACTCGGAAAAACCCCCGATACCAGGTTACCCTCAATGTGGTCTTTTTCAAGAAGTTGTTGAAGAGTAGCAGCAAACTGCAGAAGACATCACCATCGATCTACCAGGTAAACTCCAAACATCCCGAAGTGTGTATCTGGCCCCACAGGTGAAGTGTGTATAATCTGGCCCCACAGGTGAAGTGCGTATAATCTGGCCCCACAGGTGAACCCTTAAAAATTAAAACAGGTATCAGCTAAAAACTGAGCCTATACAGGAACCAATCAAATACCTCGACAAGTTAAGCTTGTCTCGGCCTATGCCAGAAGCTAATTTATAAGAATTTACAAGTAACGTACAAATCAAAATCAACCCCAAATTAACTGAATCAAACCCACAAAGTAGCCATAAGGCCTACTTACAATCAACAGTGTCAGCAACAGTATACTACACTGAATTTAAATCAAATAATAAGAATGCGATAAGCATTTAAAATAAACTGTTTTTGGTCGTAGCCAGGGTAGGTTTGAACAACCACCCACGAATTATAGTATTCGTTAGACTAAAGCGGGCAAAGAAAACAAAATATACACAGGGTAACAGAATAGACTGTCTAAATCAAAAATTTACAATCAACAAGTGGTATTTTACCACCAACTGTTTTAACTACAAAAACTACAATTCTAAGAGACATACCTTTTCCAAAAAGGGTCCAATACTCAAAATTTTCCTCTTACTGGACGGCTACCAACAAATAACGAACCAACAACAGCATGTGGCACACCTTCAATTTCAAAACTTCAACGTTGGCGATTTCCTTTAAATAGTGATAAATACATAGTGATGCGAAATCAGTAAGTAGAGAAAATACTTACAATCGTTTTAGTGCAATATATCCCCTATAAGGGCTTGTGAAAACGGCTTCCAGAACAGGACGGAATTCTTCAACAATACGAACTCCCGTAGAACCAAAATACTAGCCGTATATTCCACAACTCATTCAGAACGAGAACCTATAAATCCCAGCAGGGGATGACTTCCCAGTCATTTAAAATTCAGATTCTAGTTCCATGCACTTTTGGAAACCAACTATCAAGATCAAGTAGGAGCACACACCGGAAAGAAGAAGTGAGGGACACATCTTCAACTTCAATACAGAATACTACCACAGAGAAACCTAGCCGAAACATACATCCGAACAACACTGCTCACTACACCGAGCGTGTTCCGCACAGATCAAGTCATAAAGTGCTACACTTCTATGTAAGTCATGACGAACGAACGCTTTTATTCAAGACACAGCTGTCACGGTCCAAATGTCAATGTCATCCTACAAATAATCACTTGTAAACATTGGACAGAAATGATAGTCAGTGTATTGAAAATTATTCAAATAAATTTGAACAATCATAGTACCACAATACCCTCCTGTCAAAGTAAACAAAGCAAGATCAAACACTCGGATTTAACAGACTATTTCACTAGAGTAAATTGATAACTGACAAAATTTGAAGGTTTTGAACTGGCAATTTTTTGTCTTGTCGCGGCAATTTTTTGACGTTTAATATATCAAATCTATGTGTATAAAATTCTATCACTCTGTGATAAAATTCAATATAAAATCTTTGTTAGTGGTTTCTAAGGAAACTAAGTTGTTTATTTATTTATTTAACTGTCTAAAAATTATTAAAACTGTTTCAAAAATTTAAATAAGTATTATTAACATGAATAATATAAGATTTGGAAATAATTCAATAAATGAAATAGAGAGTACAATTAAGCAAAGTATACCGCGAAATACAATGAAGACAAAAAAGTCTGCGTGGGAACAGTTTAGAATGTTTCTGGACGCACGTAATTATACGTTAGAAAAGGATACTTCTGAACAAGTTATAGCAAAAATTCTTGAAGATTATGATGCAAAACAATCCCCAAAATAATGCTACAACGTACAATTACAATAATTGTACTTTTTACATTAATAAGTAATTTTTTTTTCATGTTATTATTTTTTTGGCTTTGTATAATTGAAGTTTGCAATAAATAAAACGTTTAAACATATGATTTTTTAGTTTTTCTCTCGTGAAATAGTCATGTCGAATACCACTCAATTAAAAATTTTGTAAGGTAAAATTTTTCTCTTGTCGTATTCAAGTTTGTTGCTTTTAGGTAATTTTGCTCCTGACATTTAATCCAAAACCACTCGCCGACGGCTCGTGGTTTTGTTTAAAATGTCATTCGCAAAATTGCCAAGCAACAAACTTTCATGACAATCGAAAAATTTTGCCGACAAAATTTTCACTCTCGTGGTATTATACAGTGTGGAAACCACTTATGGAATAAAATTCTTTATGTCATTATTTTAGAAAATTATGAAAAATGCCGAGACACGTCAACTTTTGAATTGAGAAGGACACTTTTTGGCGCTAATGTCATAAACGTCTGATTCACCCCCTCCCTACTGGAGGCACCCCTTACATTTTTTCAAATGGCATTAGGTATCAAGTCACACCTCATTTTAAAGATCTGGTAAATCTCTATTCAATCATTTTGTTTTGACTTTGATACGAGCCTTCCATTGTTATTTAATCGTTGTTTAAAATTGGCTCTTTTTCAACTTTTATTGCCTGAATGTTAACGGTGGTTACTTTGAGGCATGATTAAATAGCAGTTTTTCCTTGTTAACGTCTTTTTACTATTTGTAAATTTTTCATTCTTTAAAGAGTCTTTCTATCATAACAAAATGTGGGGGCATACGAAAAGTTGAAAAAGAGCCAATTTTAAACAACGATTAAATAACAATGGAAGGCTAGTATCAAAGGCAAAACAAAATGATTGAATAGAGATTTACCAGACCTTTAAAATGAGGTGTGACTTGATACCTAATGCCATTTAAAAAATGTAAGGGGTGTCTCCAGTAGGAAGGGGGTGAATCTGACGTTTATGACATTAGCGCCAAAAAGTGTCCCCCTCAATTCAAAAGTTGACGTGTCTCGGCATTTTTTATAATTTTCTAAAATAATGACATAAAGAATTTTATTCCATAAGTGGTTTCCACACTGTATATGACAAAACACTTGGCGATAACAGCCAATATATTATAAGTAGATGTTCAGAAAATATTCGAATGCCATCTTACATAGAAGATTTCTAACTAGTATGTATTTGATTAAGCCAAAATATGGTAGATAAATGAAGAAAATATACCTCTAACTCAAAAGAAAAGTATGTCTATATAGATCAGTAAGTTTTATCAAACCTAATTACTACTTTAAATGTTTTAGACTTCAAGTCAAGGAGTCAGTAATAATTTATAACTGAACCCTAATAAACTTTAGCGTTTATCAAGCTGGAGCGGACAAAGTATTTGGACTACTGTGGCTACACCCCAAAGGTGATATAATCAAAGCCAGAAACAAAATCAGTAGTCCCACGTGTAAGGAGGGAAAAACTTGACTTGAGGAGAATGAGTAATTTGTAAAGATTGATATATTTAATTAGAATTTAACTTTTAATTACTTACTGTGTACTTACATTCAATTGTTTATAATATAGATAATAAAACAAATCTAAATGTTGAAAATAACTATTTACAAGACACTGGACGTGATGCCTGGATTTAATTGAACAGTCCATGTGGACATGGTCCAAGTAGGTTGAACAACCGAGATGACGTACCTGGAATTAGATAGAAAAACACTCTGAGTATTCAATTTGCCATAAATAATGATTAATTATTGACTAACGATCAGTATAGTTGAAATCCCCAAAATTAATGAAAGTATTAATAATATACAAGGTGCATCTTATGTGTTTGAACTGTGATTATGCATATCGGTACTAAAGTAAAGTTAAAACTTCACTTGATCAAAAATAAATGCCTAATAGTAAGTATTTAGGGTTATTAGGAAAGGTGCAAGGGGCGCAAACTCTCCCCAATGCATGTAAGGAATATGTGGCACAAACTCTCCACAAACAATATTATAACTACTGTAAGTGGCACAAACTCTCCACAGTACAGCAAAATAATAAAACACTGCAAGTGGCACAAACTCTCCACAGTACAGCAAAATAATAAAACACTGCAAGTGGCACAAACTCTCCACAGTACAGCAAAATAATAAAACACTGCAAGTGGCACAAACTCTCCACAGTACAGCAAAATAATAATACACTGCAAGTGGCACAAACTCTCCACAGTACAGCAAAATAATAAAACACTGCAAGTGGCACAAACTCTCCACAGTACAGCTAAATAAGGTTACACTGCAAGTGGCTCAAGCTCTCCACAATACAGGGGGGGTGGAAGGAGATATGGGTGACGTGAGAAGTCACCCTGTATCAGGAATGGACAAACCGCAAGTGGCGCAAACTCTCCACAGTACAGTATAGGTATGTGAGTTAAACTGCAAGTGGCACAAACTCTCCACAGTACAGCTAAATAAGGTTACACTGCAAGTGGCTCAAGCTCTCCACAATACAGGGGGGTGGAAGGAGATATAGGTGACGTAAGAAGTCACCCTGTATCAGGAATGGACAAACCGCAAGTGGCGCAAACTCTCCACAATACAGTATAGGTATGTGAGTTAAACTGCAAGTGGCACAAACTCTCCACAATACAGTAGGATTGGATGAATAGGAAATGCAACAAATTAATGTTCTAAATAACGTTGAATATTAAAGAACTTTAAACAAAGTTATTATTAAAAATAATTAGCAAATATATATACTCTATGTGATAAAATATCTTTTAAAATCAAATATCAAATAACAGGCAAAACTGAATTACTCTGTGAGATAGACTCACCTATTTAACTCCTGATATGCACCACAATACACACTATATTTTATATATTTAAATTTATCTGGCTCAAGTGAACACTTTAGTTATCTTCTAGCAACTAAAACCCAAATCGTTCTTAAAACATTTCTTTCCCCTTTCGTGGCCTCGAAGGCTACGTGACATTATGATATTTTACTTATCTGTTTCAGATAATTGTCGAGAAATGCATTTCTGAAATATTAGGGTGTACCCATGATTTAATTTATTTTACTTGAAACGAAAACTATTTTAAGAATAACAGGGTGAGAAAAAAAAATTGTCTTACACTCGGCCATCCTGCGAGCATCTCGTCCCGAGATATCTACTAGTTCTGTTCCCATCCTGACTGGTTATTTTTTTTTTGACTGGACTGAAAATGGATTTCAGAAATCTTTGACATGTTTACCAATGAACTAAACTATCCATACAAGCTTTCAGTAGACATATGACTCCCTGCTGTGGCTCCTGTCTTTACTACTGTGTCGAAAATTAAATCCACAAAATTGCCAATTCTTCAGGCGTGAAGACACTTATTTAGAGCACAATTTGTCTAGTGAGGGAGTACTCCCCTATAAAGTAAAATGTTTAGTCATTGAACAATATCCAGTGCCCAAAAACTCGGAAGAAACTAAAAGGTTCGTAGCATTCTGTAATGATTACAGACGTTTCATTCGGAACTTCGCTGAAATATGCATACCTCTCGAAAAATTATCCAGGAAACATGTAAAATTCGAGTGGTCGGAAGACTCCGAAAAATTATCCCAAATATTAAAAACAACATCAATAGAGCCACCTTTATTAAAATATCCTGATTTCAGTAAACAATTTATACTGACTACAGATGCTTCAAATTACGCGTGGTCTGCATGCAATTCTTAGAAATACGAAGGTATAGATTTACCTATATCTTATGCATCGCAAAGTTTTAAGAAAAGTGAAATAAACAAACCTATAATTATGGAAGAATTGTTAGCTATCCATTGGAGAATTAATGACTTCAAGAGTTATTTGTATGGTTCTCCACAGTTTATAGTAAAAACGGATCATAAGCCGTAAACACATCTATATCAATGACAGAACCCACTTCAGAACTCACAAGAATTAGACTAGACAGAAGAATATAATTTTGAAATACAGTATATGAAAGGAAATTCAAATTATGCAGACAGTATTTCAAGGATATACATATACATAGATAATTTTCACGTCTTAGCTATAACGAGGTCAAAAACTCGACAAAATAAAACTCAACCTATAGAAGAAAATAAAATAGTTTCTGCAAAAGTAAAAACAGATGTTCGCAAACCATCAGTATTTAAGTACTGAATAATTTAGAGGCGCATAAATTGGATATCGAAAAATAAATATATATATTCAACGCTTTACAACTAAGTTTTGAAAAATATTTTTCAAAAACAGTGACCGTGCAACTAAGATGAAACAACTACTTCCCGGGCTATCTGCCTCGACATACATTGAATTACACTCCTAAGTCAAACGGGGTTGGTATATCTACAAGATTTAACCAGCCATTACCAATACTGCAATTTGAAAATAACCGTGTTTCGCTAAGGATGAACATACGGATCAAAAACAGAACACTAGAATTAAAATTGGGTACACTTATTATTTCCCAAAACTGAATACGATTTTGAATTGGGATAGCATATACTGACAATTTTAAGTAGCCCTAAAAACAAAAATCGCACGAAATGAAATCGAGTAATCTTGCAGGCCAATTGACTGGCCCTCGCCCTCGAATACATCGATTCCCGTACGAACTGTGAGTATATTGACGAACTACTCGACTAAAATGAACAGGAGAACCATCGTGCATGAACCAGAAATTTTGCCGTGCCATTAGGGAACGTAATCCATTATTAAATCAGGTATATTATTTCGCAAATCAACAATTAAGCAGTACAAGTTTTATGTACCATTGCGAGAAGTGACTACTCAAGAATTTCTCTATGGCAAGATTTGACAATATCGGAACTGTTCATTTTTTTTGGACTTACCTTACATACAGGTACTTTAAAGTTACCTACCTTGCAGGACTATTGAGAAAAAAAAACATAAGACTATTCTCCAGCTGTTTCTCACATTTAATGGGTCGCTACTTGCTAATAATGAGATGCCCATATGTTCCTGAAGTTAAAACCAATGAGCTGTCCCCAGATGATCGAAATCAGGCCTATACTGGATCATTTTACTAATAAAATGAAGATAATATATTACCCATAAAAAAAAACTTATCCGTTGATGAATCTATGGTCTTGTGAAAAGGGGGACTTTACTTCAAGCAATATCTACCAAAGAAGCGGCAGAAATATGGGATAAAGTTGTATATGGTAATAGAAGGGGACGGAACAATTTTAGATATGATGGTACATACTGGCTCGAGCGATATAACTGGCGGAAAAGATCATGCACAAAAGATAGTGATGTATCTGATGCGCGAATGTCTGAATAACGAACATAGCTTATACATGGATAACTTTTACAATAGTTATTCATTGGCAAAAAAAAAGTTGCTTGATCAAATACCTTTTGTACAGGTACTCTCAGAAAAGCCGAAAAGATTTCCCCAAAAACGTTGTAGCTACAAAATTAAGAAAAGGTGAGACCAAAGCTATGTATAACTGCAATGTGATGATTGGCAAGTGGACCGATAAAAGAGACGTCTTAGACATATCTACTGAATAAAAAAAAAATGAAGTGGTAACTAAAAGCAAAAGTCAAGTATAATAAATAGTGGGATAGACATAAGGCATTCGTGATCAAATGATGGCTTATTATCCAACGGCACGCCGTTACGTTGATATTAGAAAATTATAATACATGTGATCCAGTTGTATTTGCACAATGCCCATAAACTTTATAATAAGTACTCTGGTTAGAAAGTGACATTTTACAACTTTCGAATGTCCGTATTAGAAAAACTATTGCCAAAAACAGTCGCAACAAGTAGATGTACCTGTAAATGTAAACCATTCGAAATTCTCAATGAACTTGGACAAACGCTTTGAAAATAAAATGTAGGGTTTGCGCTATGGAAAAAAAAATACGGAAAGATACTGTGTACCACTGCACAGCTTGTCCCGAGATGCCCGGCCTCTGCATATGAAATTGTCTTAGAGAATACCACTCATTGGAGACATAGGATTCTAGGGCTATAGTATCCAAGGGAGGATTTCTCTGAGGAGAATATTGTGGAAATATTATTAGGCATAATAAGGGCAACTAATCTCTTCACATAAACAGAGCAGCCAAGAGCAAAAAAAACAAAAAAAAAACTTAAAAGCTGAGGTGCCTTGGACTTGACACATTAGCAAACTCTTATACCAAACCATTGCCAACCTTCGGAACTTTGTAGTAGCGTAATAGATAGTGGCTTCCCCTAAACATCGAAAAATATCACGAAGTTCATCGACCTTTTGAAGCCAAACCGAAATCGATTGCACCCTATCCTCGAGGTCAAATACAGGTACAGTACCACATCCCCTCGGACCGTCTTGATAGGCCGTTCTCGTTCGGCAGTATTTTCGAGAAAAGTGGTCATTACAGTGCTCAATCGTTCAATAGTCATTCGGTGTCAAAGAATCAATACGGTTTCTTCTTGGGGTAACAGATTCACTCGAACCCGAAGCCCGAAGCCTCTTGGGTTTCAATTGGTAGCGGTATTTTATTGCGACGTTGGGGACCCATTTCAGTTGATTTTATTATTACTTTTGTGATTTATGGTAGAAATACGGTAAATAAATATTTAATAAAATAAAAAAAACACAAAGCTAGAATAACATTTAAAAGAATAGTGTCATCTCGGCATTGTAATTTTATGTCATTGAATTAATAAATCCAGGTCATCTCTATCCCACTTCTGATAAATTGTAAGGAGGGAAAAACTTGACTTGAGGAGAATGAGTAATTTGTAAAGATTGATATATTTAATTAGAATTTAACTTTTAATTACTTACTGTGTACTTACATTCAATTGTTTATAATATAGATAATAAAACAAATCTAAATGTTGAAAATAACTATTTACAAGACACTGGACGTGATGCCTGGATTTAATTGAACAGTCCATGTGGACATGGTCCAAGTAGGTTGAACAACCGAGATGACGTACCTGGAATTAGATAGAAAAACACTCTGAGTATTCAATTTGCCATAAATAATGATTAATTATTGACTAACGATCAGTATAGTTGAAATCCCCAAAATTAATGAAAGTATTAATAATATACAAGGTGCATCTTATGTGTTTGAACTGTGATTATGCATATCGGTACTAAAGTAAAGTTAAAACTTCACTTGATCAAAAATAAATGCCTAATAGTAAGTATTTAGGGTTATTAGGAAAGGTGCAAGGGGCGCAAACTCTCCCCAATGCATGTAAGGAATATGTGGCACAAACTCTCCACAAACAATATTATAACTACTGTAAGTGGCACAAACTCTCCACAGTACAGCAAAATAATAAAACACTGCAAGTGGCACAAACTCTCCACAGTACAGCAAAATAATAAAACACTGCAAGTGGCACAAACTCTCCACAGTACAGCAAAATAATAAAACACTGCAAGTGGCACAAACTCTCCACAGTACAGCAAAATAATAATACACTGCAAGTGGCACAAACTCTCCACAGTACAGCAAAATAATAAAACACTGCAAGTGGCACAAACTCTCCACAGTACAGCTAAATAAGGTTACACTGCAAGTAGCTCAAGCTCTCCACAATACAGGGGGGGTGGAAGGAGATATGGGTGACGTGAGAAGTCACCCTGTATCAGGAATGGACAAACCGCAAGTGGCGCAAACTCTCCACAGTACAGTATAGGTATGTGAGTTAAACTGCAAGTGGCACAAACTCTCCACAGTACAGCTAAATAAGGTTACACTGCAAGTGGCTCAAGCTCTCCACAATACAGGGGGGTGGAAGGAGATATAGGTGACGTAAGAAGTCACCCTGTATCAGGAATGGACAAACCGCAAGTGGCGCAAACTCTCCACAATACAGTATAGGTATGTGAGTTAAACTGCAAGTGGCACAAACTGTCCACAATACAGTAGGATTGGATGAATAGGAAATGCAACAACAAATTAATGTTCTAAATAACGTTGAATATTAAAGAACTTTAAACAAAGTTATTATTAAAAATAATTAGCAAATATATATACTCTATGTGATAAAATATCTTTTAAAATCAAATATCAAATAACAGGCAAAACTGAATTACTCTGTGAGATAGACTCACCTATTTAACTCCTGATATGCACCACAATACACACTATATTTTATATATTTAAATTTATCTGGCTCAAGTGAACACTTTAGTTATCTTCTAGCAACTAAAACCCAAATCGTTCTTAAAACATTTCTTTCCCCTTTCGTGGCCTCGAAGGCTACGTGACATTATGATATTTTACTTATCTGTTTCAGATAATTGTCGAGAAATGCATTTCTGAAATATTAGGGTGTACCCATGATTTAATTTATTTTACTTGAAACGAAAACTATTTTAAGAATAACAGGGTGAGAAAAAAAAATTGTCTTACACACGGTAACTAAAAACTAAAGTAAAATCCACAAGAGAGAAAACCCCCTACTACCCTTAATTATGAATTATAATATAACAAACAAAAAGAAACAACTAACATGAATCTATCTATACGGACATTCACCAGGTAGGCGCTAGTTTTATTATTTACATTACCTAGCGACAAAATATTAAATTTGTTGTCTTGATGTGAAGACAGGTTTGGTTACAGCCTGCACCACTTCACCGGAAGGATGATGGCAGAGTAGTCCCTAAAACTCTGGGCTGACAGAAACTATTTAACTACTGAAGTACTTTCGTAGTGATCAAATGATATTAGAAACATAAAGACAATATCGGTCAGGTAATTACCATATACAAATACTTAATATATACAATAGACGTAGTGACAAATTCAACCGTTACATATGAGTATGTAGTAAACAGCTTTTTATTTGAATAAAGAAGCAAAATAAGTCTAATTTTTTCAGTTTTTGCCGATTCTGCAATATTTATATGAGGAAAAAAGATGGGGTCAAAATGACCCCTTATAGCGCTAATAGGTATGCAGGTAAGCTCGGCGCTTCTAGTGTTAAACTGACACCCGTTGCCAATACGACACGCTCCTGAACTTTTTTAAAGTCTTTTAATGGTTGATTACTTACAGCCTCTTTTCTCATAAAATGAATAACATTACCTATAACTTGTGTTTGAATATTTAAAATTTTCCCTTTGAGAGTTGATTGAAACTCCATTATTTTATTAATTTTTCCTAGACGGTACGTAGATGTTTACTCGCCAAATTTCTCACAGCAACTGACTGTTCCTGGTCAGTATGTCCGCACGACGAATGCGCATCGTGGGCTTGAACGTTTTCAAACTTTCAGGTGCTTGTTGCTTGCTGTACATGAGCCTAAGAGCCAAACTACACGGGCGGATATTCCGCGGCATGGTTAAGACACCGTACAGTAACTAACGACAAGTAAATTCACTTGCGTCAAAACGTTTGAAATTTTTGGTACATCGTCTCTCTGGCGTCGTACTCCCCGTTATCGCCGCGCAACCCCTGTACTTCCCACTTTCTCGATTTAAACTCGCCAGAACTCAGCAGACGATAGGCGGGGTAAGGTAACCACTGAATAGACGAAGTGAATTTACTTGTCGTTAGTTACTGTACGGTGGTTAAGACGAGGGAGAGCCCGCCCAAACCGAAACCAGTGAAACTGTTTGGCTGTAAAGATAACCTTTGAGTTATCATACAGTTTTTAATTTTAATCTATCCAAATCTGAAATGATATATCCCAAATTACGTTAATGAATACTTTAAGTCTAGAAAGAGCACCACTATTTTTCATTGAATATAAAAACGAATAATTAATATTTATACTAGAAGTCAAAGATAATAGTTTAATACTATTATAATGCCTTACAAAGTTTTTGAAAAATATTTTTCAAATAACAGACGGTTCACTAAGAAGCAACAACTGCATCTCGGGCTATATGTTATATTTTTCAAAAACTTTGTAAGACATTATAATAGTATTAAACTATTATCTTTGACTTCTATTGGTAACACGCTTTACTAAAATATGACAATTTTTTACAGGTAACTGTAATTAAGTAAATATTTATATTACTTAATTCAAATCACAATTGTCAAATCAACAAATAACTGTCACGATTTCCTGTCGGAAATTTATGAAAGGACATGCAACTTTTTATTTTTTATAATTTCCAGTTGAAACTGTGAATTACAATGAAATTTAGTTAAATTTACAGTTTAAATGCAAAACTTGTTAAATGCTAAAATTCTGCTAAAGGTAAATTTCAACAGATCCAGTATCTACAATTTGCTGTTTAAACTGGAAATTATACATATTATGTTCATATGTATGTTCTTTCATAGAAGCTATTTCTGTTTTCATAATTGTGTGCTTAGCATAATTTCTTTATCTGTATCATTTTCTATATTATTTGGAGACGAGATTGGTGACTCTTTTAGAACTGTTCTTCTTTGACTGTCCCTTGATTTCTAATGTATAAGCAAGGCACGTCTACACACGCTAGTGCCTATGGCAGATATTAAAAAAAAATCTCACTTTTCATTTTATTATTGTAAATTCGATATTCCTCGAAGATTCTTTTTCCCAACATAGTGCTGAGTCTAGCGTTAACCTTTCTAAGCTAATTATTCCAATTATTGTCAAATTATTATGTATTATTTTTCGATAAGAAATCGGTAGTCGTAAACAAACTTTATGTTTATCGCAAGCAAGCACAATTATCATTATCACTATTTATACTTCTATGAAATGCGGAAAAGTTAATAGACACAATAATGTACGAAATTGTTTGGTTAAACAAATTGTCAGTACAAAATTTTGTCAAAAATAATTATTAGGAGAGGTCTGCTAGGATTTTATGTATAGGAAAGAATATTAATTTATTAATACACATAAGAAGGTTAGGCTAAGCAATGTAAGTATTTTTGACAAAAATCCTAGTATAATTATGTATACGTAGTATAATTTTGATATGTTTTGGACAGGCAAATGTTTTTCAGTAATTTGTTATAAACATTTAAAACGAAAAAACGTTCTCGCAATGGTATGTCTAGCTAGAGGTGTCCTCGGGCGTTTTTGGTCGACTTCTCATCATTTTATTACAAATCGAAAATATTCGTTTTGTTGCTCTACATGTTGCAAATTATTGCATCAAAAAATTAAAATTGCAATTGCGTTGAAAGTTCGCCTGGCACTTTCAACAAGTAATTTCAATAAACTGTAAACATTTCACTAGAGCCGTTTCTACTGAGAGTTCAACACCGACACTTATACGGAGGCGGAACTCTTAATTTTTTAAATTTGCAATAGAAAAATAAGAACGCCTAATACACATTTAACAGTTTTAAAGAAGTACGATTAACAATGTCGAATATTAAAATATCTCGATTGTTAACTAAGTTGGGAATTTTGGAACCGTTGGAACCGATACTCGACTCGTAAACTATATAAAAAATACTTCACCAATTCCAAGATAGGGTCCTGTGAACTATTCGGAACCACTTGTTTTTTGACCGACTTTGCAAAAAATAGATAGTACTCACCTATTTTGAAGATTATCCGTCGGTTTCATAATATTTATGTTAGTAAAGTCGAAATATAAAAAGGATGCTTTTCCATAAAGATTTTTAAAGTAGTCTTTAGTCTTTATTTAAAGTGCTCTTTATTATTTCTTGTTTTTTATGGTATGGTATTCCTTAAACTTGGGATTTCTTTCTTTTGATCTTATTTTCACTACCAGATGTGGAGATTTTAATTCCAAAACACAATAAATAAATGTGAAGCCCCATCCATGGGTGATTTATACCAAAGTACTAAGAAATCATTGGGAAATCCCTTCCAGGTTTTTACACACAAGAATTTGGCGAATTTGTATCAGACGATGACAATAATTTATTATTAATAAAGTACATTTCAGGGTTTTTGACGTCTCGTCATAGCTCCTGCACTCAGGGCCCCCGCAAGGCTGAGCGGCGCCCGCGTGCGGTACATTATTTTGGCGCCCTTTATTCATGTACGAAATCCAGTTATATGAAAAAATATTTTTCCTTATTTTATTATAATAAAACAACAGTAATTTTTTTTAATCTAATATTTATTGGAGATAATAATTAGTAAATTATTAATTAATAACAAAAAAAAACATCTTTAATCCGTCACTTAAAACTACAACTTGTTTTAGGTTAAATAGGTGTTTTTCTTGATTTAACGGCAGCAAATTCTTTTATTACATCATCAAAATCGATTTTGTCAATCATCTCCTGCTCTATAGCTAATATTGCTAGCCCAGATAGTTGCTCTTGATGCATAGTTGATCGAAGAAATTTTTTTATTATTTTTAATTTTGAAAATGACCTCTCCCCAGAAGCCACAGATACTGGTAAAGTTAAGAGTATTCTTGTAAGACAATTTTTTTTCTCACCCTGTTATTCTTAAAATAGTTTTCGTTCCAAGTAAAACGAATTAAATCATGGGTATACCCTAATATTTCAGAAATCCATTTCTCGACAAAACAACCAATTGTCTGAAACAGATAAGCAAAATATCAAAATGTCACGTAGTCTTCGAGGCGACGAAAGGGGAAAGAAAGGTTTTAAGAACGATTTGGGTTTTAGTTGCTAGAAGATAACTAAAGTGTTCACTTGAGCCAGATAAATTTAAATATATAAAATATAGTGTGTATTGTGGTGCATGTCAGAAATTAAATAGGTGAGTCTACCTCACAGAGTAATTCATTTTTGCCTGTTATTTGATATTTGAATTTAAAAGATATTTTATCACATAGGGTATGTATATTTGCTAATTATTTTTAATAACAACTTTGTTTAAAGTTCTTTAATATTCAACGTTATCAAGAACATTAATTTATTGTTGCATTTCCTATTCATCCAATCCTACTGTACTGTGGAGAGTTTGTGCCACTTGCAGTTTAACTCACATACCTATACTGTATTGTGGAGAGTTTGCGCCACTTGCGGTTTGTCCATTCCTGATACAGGGTGACTTCTCACGTCACCTTTATCTCCTTCCACCCCCCTGTATTGTGGAGAGCTTGAGCCACTTGCAGTGTAACCTTATTTAGCTGTACTGTGGAGAGTTTGTGCCACTTGCAGTGTTTTATTATTTTGCTGTACTGTGGAGAGTTTGTGCCACTTGCAGTCTAACTCATATACCTATACTGTATTGTGGAGAGTTTGCGCCACTTGCGGTTTGTCCATTCCTGATACAGGGTGACTTCTCACGTCACCTTTATCTCCTTCCACCCCCCTGTATTGTGGAGAGCTTGAGCCACTTGCAGTGTAACCTTATTTAGCTGTACTGTGGAGAGTTTGTGCCACTTGCAGTCTAACTCATATACCTATACTGTATTGTGGAGAGTTTGCGCCACTTGCGGTTTGTCCATTCCTGATACAGGGTGACTTCTCACGTCACCTTTATCTCCTTCCACCCCCCTGTATTGTGGAGAGCTTGAGCCACTTGCAGTGTAACCTTATTTAGCTGTACTGTGGAGAGTTTGTGCCACTTGCAGTCTAACTCATATACCTATACTGTATTGTGGAGAGTTTGCGCCACTTGCGGTTTGTCCATTCCTGATACAGGGTGACTTCTCACGTCACCTTTATCTCCTTCCACCCCCCTGTATTGTGGAGAGCTTGAGCCACTTGCAGTGTAACCTTATTTAGCTGTACTGTGGAGAGTTTGTGCCACTTGCAGTCTAACTCATATACCTATACTGTACTATGGAGAGTTTGCGCCACTTGCGGTTTGTCCATTCCTGATACAGGGTGACTTCTCACGTCACCCATATCTCCTTCCACCACCCTGTATTGTGGAGAGCTTGAGCCACTTGCAGTGTAACCTTATTTAGCTGTACTGTGGAGAGTTTGTGCCACTTGCAGTGTATTATTATTTTGCTGTACTGTGGAGAGTTTGTGCCACTTGCAGTGTTTTATTATTTTGCTGTACTGTGGAGAGTTTGTGCCACTTACAGTAGTTATAATATTGTTTGTGGAGAGTTTGTGCCACATATTCCTTACATGCATTGGGGAGAGTTTGCGCCCCTTGCACCTTTCCTAATAACCCTAAATACTTACTATTAGGCATTTATTTTTGATCAAGTGAAGTTTTAACTTTACCTTAGTACTGATATGCATAATCACAGTTCAAACACATAAGATGCACCTTGTATATTAATAATACTTTCATTAATTTTGGGGATTTCAACTATACTAATCGTTAGTTAAATAATTAATCATCATTTATGGCAAATTGAATACTCAGAGTGTTTTTCTATCTAATTCCAGGTACGTCATCTCGGTTGTTCAACCTACTTGGACCAGGTCCATAGTGACTGTTCAATTAAATCCAGGCATCACGTCCAGTGTCTTGTAAATAGTTATTTTCAACATTTAGATTTGTTTTATTATCTATATTATAAACAATATAATGTAAGTACACAGTAAGTAATTAAAAGTTAAATTCTAATTAAATATATCAATCTTTACAAATCACTCATTCTCCTCAAGTCAAGTTTTTACCTCATTACAATTTATCAGAAGTGGGATAGAGATGACCTGGATTTATTAATTCAATGACATAAAATTACAATGCCGAGATGACACTATTCTTTTAAATGTTATTCTAGCTTTGTGTTTTTTTATTTTATTAAATATTGATTTACCGTATTTCTACCATAAATCACAAAAGTAATAATAAAATCAACTGAAATGGGTCCCCAACGTCGCAATAAAATACCGCTACCAATTGAAACCCAAGAGGCTTCGGGCTTCGGGTTCGAGTGAATCTGTTACCCCAAGAAGAAACCGTATTGATTCTTTGACACCGAATGACTATTGAACGATTGAGCACTGTAATGACCACTTTTCTCGAAAATACTGCCGAACGAGAACGGCCTATCAAGACGGTCCGAGGGGATGTGGTACTGTACCTGTATTTGACCTCGAGGATAGGGTGCAATCGATTTCGGTTTGGCTTCAAAAGGTCGATGAACTTCGTGATATTTTTCGATGTTTAGGGGAAGCCACTATCTATTACGCTACTACAAAGTTCCGAAGGTTGGCAATGGTTTGGTATAAGAGTTTGCTAATGTGTCAAGTCCAAGGCACCTCAGCTTTTAAGTTTTTTTTTGTTTTTTTTGCTCTTGGCTGCTCTGTTTATGTGAAGAGATTAGTTGCCCTTATTATGCTTAATAATATTTCCACAATATTCTCCTCAGAGAAATCCTCCCTTGGGTACTATAGCCCTAGAATCCTATGTCTCCAATGAGTGGTATTCTCTAAGACAATTTCATATGCAGAGGCCGGGCATCTCGGGACAAGCTGTGCAGTGGTACACAGTATCTTTCCGTATTTTTTGTTCATAGCTCAAACCCTACATTTTATTTTCTAAGCGTTTCTCCAAGTTCATTGAGAATTTCGATTTCTACAGGTAAATGGTTTACATTTACAGGTACATCTGCTTATTGCGACTGTTTTGGCAATTGTTTTTCTAATACGGACATTCGAAAGTTGTAAAATGTCATTTTCTAACCAGAGTACTTATTATAAAGTTTATGGGCATTGTGCAAATACAACTGGATCACATGTATTATAATTTTCTAATATCAACGTAACGTTCGGCGTGCCGTTGGATAATAAGCCATCATTTGATCACGAATGCCTTATGTCTAATCCACTATTTATTACACTTGACTTTTGCTTTTAGTTACCACTTCATTTTTTTTTATTATTCAGTAGATATGTCTAAGACGTCTCTTTTATCGGTCCACTTGCCAATCATCATATTGCAGTTATACATAGCTTTGGTCTCACCTTTTCTTAATTTTGTAGCTACAACGTTTTTGGGGAAATCTTTTCGGCTTTTCTGAGAGTACCTGTACAAAAGGTATTTGATCAAGCAACTTTTTTTTTTGCCAATGAATAACTATTGTCAAAGTTGTCCATGTATAAGCTATGTCCGTTATTCAGACATTCGCGCATCAGATACATCACTGTCTTTTGTGCATGATCTTTTCCGCCAGTTATATCGCTCGAGCCAGTATGTACCATCATATCTAAAATTGTTCCGTCCCCTTCTATTACCATATACAACTTTATCCCATATTTCTGCCGCTTCTTTGGTAGATATTGCTTGAAGTAAAGTCCCCCTTTTCACAAGACCATAGATTCATCCACTGACAAGTTTTTTTTTTTTTTATGGGTAATATATTATCTTCATTTTATTAGTAAAATGATCCAGTATAGGCCTGATTTCGATCATCTGGGGACAGCTCATTGGTTTTAACTTCAGGAACATATGGGCATCTCATTATTAGCAAGTAGCGACCCATTAAATGTGAGAAACAGCTGGAGAATAGTCTTATGTTTTTTTTTCTCAATAGTCCTGCAAGGTATGTAACTTTAAAGTACCTGTATGTAAGGTAAGTCCAAAAAAAAAATGAACAGTTCCGATATTGTCAAATCTTGCCATAGAGAAATTCTTGAGTAGTCACTTCTCGCACTGGTACATAAAACTTGTACTGCTTAATTGTTGATTTGCGAAATAATATACCTGATTTAATAATGGATTACGTTCCCTAATGGCACGGCAAAATTTCTGGTTCATGCACGATGGTTCTCCTGTTCATTTTAGTCGAGTAGTTCGTCAATATACTCACAGTTCGTACGGGAATCGATGTATTCGAGGGCGAGGGCCAGTCAATTGGCCTGCAAGATTACTCGATTTCATTTCGTGCGATTTTTGTTTTTAGGGCTACTTAAAATTGTCAGTATATGCTGTCCCAATTCAAAATCGTATTCAGCTTTGGGAAATAATAAGTGTACCCAATTTTAATTCTAATGTTCTGTTTTTGATCCGTATGTTCATCCTTAGCGAAACACGGTTATTTTCAAATTGCAGTATTGGTAATGGCTGGTTAAATCTTGTAGATATACCAACCCCGTTTGACTTAGGAGTGTAATTCAATGTATGTCGAGGCAGATAGCCCGGGAAGTAGTTGTTTCATCTTAGTTGCACGGTCACTGTTTTTGAAAAATATTTTTCAAAACTTAGTTGTAAAGCGTTGAATATATATATTTATTTTTCGATATCCAATTTATGCGCCTCTAAATTATTCAGTACTTAAATACTGATGGTTTGCGAACATCTGTTTTTACTTTTGCAGAAACTATTTTATTTTCTTCTATAGGTTGAGTTTTATTTTGTCGAGTTTTTGACCTCGTTATAGCTAAGACGTGAAAATTATCTATGTACAAGTCTTTTAATTCATTTATGGATATCCTTGAAATAATGTCTGCATAATTTGAATTTCCTTTCATATACTGTATTTCAAAATTATATTCTTCTGTCTAGTCTAATTCTTGTGAGTTCTGAAGTGGGTTCTGTCATTGAGATAGATGTGTTTACGGCTTATGATCCGTTTTTACTATAAACTGTGGAGAACCATACAAGTAACTCTTGAAGTCATTAATTCTCCAATGGATAGCTAACAATTCTTCCATAATTATAGGTTTGTTTATTTCACTTTTCTTAAAACTTTGCGATGCATATTTCAGCGAAGTTCCGAATGAAACGTCTGTAATCATTACAGAATGCTACGAACCTTTTAGTTTCTTCCGAGTTTTTGGGCACTGGATATTGTTCAATGACTAAACATTTTACTTTATAGGGGAGTACTCCCTCACTAGACAAATTGTGCTCTAAATAAGTGTCTTCACGCCTGAAGAATTGGCAATTTTGTGGATTTAATTTTCGACACAGTAGTAAAGACAGGAGCCACAGCAGGGAATCATATGTCTACTGAAAGCTTGTATGGATAGTTTAGTTCATTGGTAAACATGTCAAAGATTTCTGAAATCCATTTTCAGTCCAGTCAAAAAAAAAATAACCAGTCAGGATGGGAACAGAACTAGTAGATATCTCGGGACGAGATGCTCGCAGGATGGCCGACTGTAAGACAATTTTTTTTCTCACCCTGTTATTCTTAAAATAGTTTTCGTTCCAAGTAAAACGAATTAAATCATGGGTATACCCTAATATTTCAGAAATCCATTTCTCGACAAAACAACCAATTGTCTGAAACAGATAAGCAAAATATCAAAATGTCACGTAGTCTTCGAGGCGACGAAAGGGGAAAGAAAGGTTTTAAGAACGATTTGGGTTTTAGTTGCTAGAAGATAACTAAAGTGTTCACTTGAGCCAGATAAATTTAAATATATAAAATATAGTGTGTATTGTGGTGCATGTCAGAAATTAAATAGGTGAGTCTACCTCACAGAGTAATTCATTTTTGCCTGTTATTTGATATTTGAATTTAAAAGATATTTTATCACATAGGGTATGTATATTTGCTAATTATTTTTAATAATAACTTTGTTTAAAGTTCTTTAATATTCAACGTTATCAAGAACATTAATTTATTGTTGCATTTCCTATTCATCCAATCCTACTGTACTGTGGAGAGTTTGTGCCACTTGCAGTTTAACTCACATACCTATACTGTATTGTGGAGAGTTTGCGCCACTTGCGGTTTGTCCATTCCTGATACAGGGTGACTTCTCACGTCACCTTTATCTCCTTCCACCCCCCTGTATTGTGGAGAGCTTGAGCCACTTGCAGTGTAACCTTATTTAGCTGTACTGTGGAGAGTTTGTGCCACTTGCAGTTTAACTCACATACCTATACTGTATTGTGGAGAGTTTGCGCCACTTGCGGTTTGTCCATTCCTGATACAGGGTGACTTCTCACGTCACCCATATCTCCTTCCACCCCCCTGTATTGTGGAGAGCTTGAGCCACTTGCAGTGTAACCTTATTTAGCTGTACTGTGGAGAGTTTGTGCCACTTGCAGTGTATTATTATTTTGCTGTACTGTGGAGAGTTTGTGCCACTTGCAGTGTTTTATTATTTTGCTGTACTGTGGAGAGTTTGTGCCACTTGCAGTCTAACTCATATACCTATACTGTATTGTGGAGAGTTTGCGCCACTTGCGGTTTGTCCATTCCTGATACAGGGTGACTTCTCACGTCACCTTTATCTCCTTCCACCCCCCTGTATTGTGGAGAGCTTGAGCCACTTGCAGTGTAACCTTATTTAGCTGTACTGTGGAGAGTTTGTGCCACTTGCAGTCTAGCTCATATACCTATACTGTATTGTGGAGAGTTTGCGCCACTTGCGGTTTGTCCATTCCTGATACAGGGTGACTTCTCACGTCACCTTTATCTCCTTCCACCCCCCTGTATTGTGGAGAGCTTGAGCCACTTGCAGTGTAACCTTATTTAGCTGTACTGTGGAGAGTTTGTGCCACTTGCAGTCTAACTCATATACCTATACTGTACTGTGGAGAGTTTGCGCCACTTGCGGTTTGTCCATTCCTGATACAGGGTGACTTCTCACGTCACCCATATCTCCTTCCACCACCCTGTATTGTGGAGAGCTTGAGCCACTTGCAGTGTAACCTTATTTAGCTGTACTGTGGAGAGTTTGTGCCACTTGCAGTGTATTATTATTTTGCTGTACTGTGGAGAGTTTGTGCCACTTGCAGTGTTTTATTATTTTGCTGTACTGTGGAGAGTTTGTGCCACTTACAGTAGTTATAATATTGTTTGTGGAGAGTTTGTGCCACATATTCCTTACATGCATTTTTTTTTTTTTTTTTTTTTTTTTTTTTGGGCCGAGATGGGAAACTCATGTTCGAATGGGTCCAGGACCCAAACAGTGTTGGACTCATCCCCAAGGAGATGCCTACCAACCAAACCCACCTCAAACTCGCCGTTACCCCCGCCTCGGAATCACTACCCTAGCATACTTCGAGACAGGCGGCGGTCCCTCGCACACTCTCCGCTCACACTGTCATCTTCTCCCTCCTATCACTCCTGCCTCTCATGCCATATCGAGTCCTTCTCTCCCCCTTACCATGCTCTCTACTACTCCACTCACCTCCATCCATTCCTCCTCCCCCCTCAACATTATCTCCACCATGTTTTCCCAGTACACCGCCTCCCCTAGTTTCCTCTCCAACTTCTTCAGCACTTCCTCGTTCCTCCAGCATCTAAACACATGCCCCACATCATCCTCCACTTCACACCTCTCGCACACACCAGTCTCTCGTTTCCCAATCTTGTGGAGGTACCCTACTCTCGACCCATGTCCAGTGAGCACTTGTGTCAAGAAGTAGTTCACCTCCCCGAATTTCCGGTCCATCCAATCTCTCCTATTCCCAATCGCTACTTTTAGCGCGCCCTCATACTCCTCCCACCTTCTCTCCATTCCCTCCTCCATCCATTCCCGTACCTCTTCTTTGGTCGCACCCCTCCAGCGTTTGCTCCTAGCTCTAGCCAACACGTCCAATGGGTAGGACCTTGCCAGCACCGCTGCTGCCAGTCCACCCACCGTCCTGTACCCCTGCACCACCCTCAGCAGTATCCCTCTCTGCACCCGCAGAAGTGGCCTAACCCTCGCATTCACCCCCGCTCTTTCACCCCACACCTCCGCACCGTACAGCATACTCTGCTCTACCGTCCTACCAATTACCCTCCTCTTCCACTCTCCCGGCCCTTTCACATTACACATCAATCTCCCCAGCCATGCTGCCCTCACTTTACCCTTCTCTGCCGCCTTTACCATATGGGTTTTGAAGGATAATTGGCTATCCAACCACACCCCTAGGTATTTCACAGACTCCTCCATGCGAATTATCCTTCCCTTAACCATCACCCCCACTTCCCTTGCCCTGCTCCGTCCCTTCACTAGCAACCCCACCGTCTTCTCTTCCGCCACTTCCAGTCCGCACCGCTCTATCTTCTCCACAATCTTCCTGCACATTCTCTCCGCCTTTCTTTCTATCTCCGCCTCTCCCTTTGCCGTACATACCAGACACACATCATCCGCATACACCGTAATCTCACATCCCTCTTCACATACTATCCCACAAACCTCATCAAACACACACTTCCAGAGCGTCGGTCCAAGAACCGAGCCCTGAGGCACTCCAGCCTCCATCTCATATCTCCTCCCTCTGGAGTCTACAATCACACGCCCCGTCAGGTAGTCCTCCACCAGGTTAACCAACCCCTGCTCCACTCCAAGCCTCAGCAACGCGCTCAACACTGCCCGTTTGCTGACACTGTTGAACGCGTTCCCGACGTCGAAGAACACGAGTAGGGCCAATTTCTTCTTCCTCCAGCTGCCCTCCCTAGCTCTTTCCACCAAACCCATCACCTTGCTCAGTGCCGAGATGCAAGATTTCCCCTTCGTGAACCCATGCTGGTTTACCCTAAAACCCCCATTCCTACCAACTTCCTCCTCAATCCTATCCCTTATTATCCCCTCCATCAATTTACCCATACCACACAGCAGGCTGATAGGCCTATAGTCCCCCGCCCGCTTCCCCTCTCTACCCGCCTTCTTCATCAGTATCACCCTGGCTACCTTCCATCCTTCCGGGAACTCCTCCTCCCTCAGCACCCTGTTGAATAGTTCCCAGAAGTACTCCCTATTGTCATCCAACAGCCTCTTCACCATATCACCCCTCAGGCCATCTATCCCTGGGGCTTTTCTCACTTTAATATTTCTCACCCAATCTTCTACCTCCCACTTCTCTACCGGCCTTATCCCCCTCATTTTCACTACCCCCCTTGTATCTTGGATTTCCTGAATTCTGCCACCCACTCCTCCTTCTCCCCCTTTGAACAATTTCTCTATGATCTCCTTCTCCCAATCCTCCTCTAGAACCTCGTTTCTATTTCCACCCATCCTCTTCACCGCTATCTCATACGCCTTTCCCCATGGATTGTTTTCCAATTCCCCCAGTAACTCTTCCCACTTCCCTCTTTTTTCCCTCTCCACTCTACGCTCCAGTTCCTTCTTCTTCTCTTTATACCTCCCTCTTCCCTCTATCCTTCCTCTTCCCCTCAGCATCCGTCTTCGTTCTTTCTTACACTCCCTCCACAGCTCCTCTATTTCCTCATTCCACCAGTAATTGGCCCTCCGCTCACGCCTATTGCCCCTCTTTCCCTCTCTTTTGCAGCCCTGTATCACATTGTACAATTCATCTGCATCATGTCCAAGTCCCCTTCCTATCTCTTCTCTTACTTTCTTCCTCATTCTCTCTGCCTCGGCTTTCGTCCACTTCCATTCCCACTCTTCCAGTAAATCCTTTCTCTCTTTCCTTATATCCGTCTCCACATACCTATGTAAGCTCAAGCTTTCCTCATCCTCCAGCACCCCCCAACTAAACACTCTTTCCCACAGCCATTCATCACATGCTGTTATATCAATGAATGATGAACCCCCGTCACCCCTCACGAAGGTGGGCAGTAGTCCATCATTCAGCACCACCAACCCGTTGGATGTTAACACTTCCTCAAGGATCTCCCCTCTCCTGTCCGTTTTCTTCCCCCCCCATATAGTATTCTTCGCATTGAAGTCCCCTGCCACCATTCTCCTTATGATCCTCCTTTTTCCTTTTGACACCCTCAGATCGTCCTCTAATCCTGTCATGCTCCTCTCATATTCTTCCAGGCTGACATTTGGGCTTATATACACACTATACACCACTATGTCTCCCATTCGCACTACCACCCATCCATTTCCCTTCCTCACTTCATCCGCCCTCAATCCATCCCCCACCACTCTTATTCCTGCTTCTCCTGTATCGTCCATAATCCATCCCTGCTTCCCCACATATCTAGCATTCACCTCTGATCCACACACTACATCCACTTCCCTCCTAAAAATCACTTCATCCAATATATCATGCGCTATCCTACATTTCCCTAAATTTATCTGTAACACTCTCCATACATCCCCTACATTCCTCCTTCCCGCGCAATGCTGTCCCCTTCCTCCTATTTGACCAGACTCGTCCCCTCTGAGGGGTCCAGAGGGTCCCTCCCATTTTTTCCTTCACCTTTTCCATAGTCTCCTTCTACTTCTTCCCTTCCCCTACTACATTCTATCTCCCCTGGCCTGTGTCCCCTTTCCCCACATACCCTACAAAGGAAAGCCTGCCGACAGTCTCTCGCCATGTGATCCTCGCTCTTACAAAGCCAACACTTACTCCTCTCCTTGACTACCTTCACCTTACACCCTGTCACTTTATGGCCCTTTATCCCACATCCAAAGCATCTGTCATCCTCTCGACCCTCTATAATATTTACCCTGTTCCACCCCAATCTAATCTCCTTTTTTTTCAAAAAGGCTACCGCTTTTTCCCATTCCGCCCTCACCACCGCCATTTTCATCCCGTTCCTCTCCCTTACCACTTTAATCACCGTTGTCCCTTTCCCAATCAAATTCTCTATTTTCCCCCTCACCTTTTCATCTTCCATCCACGGTTCTATCCCTACCATTTTAATGGTTTTTGTTCCCCTCCCCGCTTCGACCACCCTAGCTCCTGTTACCCTTCCTACCTCCCCCAGAATTCCCCTCACCTCAACCCCCTTCTTTGCTTCTATTACCACCTCCCTATTTCTTGAGACTCTGAGTCTATCCACCCACTCCCCCCCTCCCCTCCCTCAACCCCTTCTTAATCCTCTCGATCCCCTCCTGATCGACTTCCCCGATATCCTTCAGGATTATCGCCCCATTTCTACCCTCCTTTTCCTTCTCCCCATCTGTATAGATTGTTACCTCCGCCACCTCTCCGCCACCTCTCACCCACGCCACCATCTTCTTCAGCACCTCCACCTCTACCTGCTCAAGCCTGTGGAGTCCAATGCTGTCCCCGCTCCCCACTACCCCAAACAGTCGACTCATCAGCTCAAACACCTTTTTCTCATCCCTACAATCTCCCTCCATCCGACAGATCAACTCCTCCGTCTTCACCCTTACCCCATCCCTTTCCGTAGTGCGTACCTCCTTGACCCACTCCATTTCCTCTCCTTTTCCCCCTAGCATCGGGTACCTATCCCTAAACATCCTCTGTATTCCCTTCTCCATTCCACTGTCTTCCTTGGTCACCCATACCACCTTTACCTTTTCATCCCCTAATATTGGATTTCCCACCTTCACCTCTATTCCCTCCCCCTTTTTACCATCCCAGTCCCTATCTCTAACCTCCAGCCATCCTTCCCAGTCTCTTTGCCCCACCTCCCATCGTGTTTGCATCATCCCGTTGCTATCGTCCTCCCCCCTCAACCTCTCCAATTCCTTGACCCGCCCCTCTGCCGCTGCCTTCTCTTCCTCCAGCCTTTCCACCTTCTCCTCCAGTCGCCTTACCATATCCTTCAATCTCTCTACACTCTCCTTCTCTTCTTCCTCCCAATCCTCCATTTCCTTCTTTCCTTTCTCCTTCAGTTTCCTCTTCTGTTCCTTGTCCTCCAGAGGCGATACCACCTTTCTCTTTACTCCAGCATCACTCCTCCCTCTCGTCTCCCCCGCCTTATCAGGCGTTCGTTTTACCTTCGTCGACTTGCCAAAAATTCCATTTCCTTGCCTTTCTTCATCCATAACCTCCTGTTCTATTTTTCTTTCTTCTTTGTCCATATTCCATCCCACGAGTAGCTAGGGAATTGAATGTCCACCACCACAGAGCCCCGCTTGTGGTGGTAAGGCTGGTTACTCCGGGAGGTCACCAGGTATCCCGGAGGCACCGTTTCTGACTGTCTTTCGCGCAGCCATTCATCCATTGCCACGGTAGCTAACAACGTAGATTACGGATTGTTTTATCGAGGTTTACTCCTCTAGGCTTTTTCTCACGGTTGCCTCCGGACGCAGTGGCTTCCGTTGCCTACACTACACCACAACATAGCTGCCTTCCCTATGTCGCTGGTTTTTTATCGAGGTTTACTCCTCTAGATTCCTGGGAATCTAACCTATTAGTCGCCTTTTACGACAGGTGGGCTATCCCCTGGGGGTATTCTTCTGAGCCCGCCCCCAGACGGGTATCCTTACATGCTTTGGGGAGAGTTTGCGCCCCTTGCACCTTTCCTAATAACCCTAAATACTTACTATTAGGCATTTATTTTTGATCAAGTGAAGTTTTAACTTTACCTTAGTACTGATATGCATAATCACAGTTCAAACACATAAGATGCACCTTGTATATTAATAATACTTTCATTAATTTTGGGGATTTCAACTATACTAATCGTTAGTTAAATAATTAATCATCATTTATGGCAAATTGAATACTCAGAGTGTTTTTCTATCTAATTCCAGGTACGTCATCTCGGTTGTTCAACCTACTTGGACCAGGTCCATAGTGACTGTTCAATTAAATCCAGGCATCACGTCCAGTGTCTTGTAAATAGTTATTTTCAACATTTAGATTTGTTTTATTATCTATATTATAAACAATATAATGTAAGTACACAGTAAGTAATTAAAAGTTAAATTCTAATTAAATATATCAATCTTTACAAATCACTCATTCTCCTCAAGTCAAGTTTTTACCTCATTACAATTTATCAGAAGTGGGATAGAGATGACCTGGATTTATTAATTCAATGACATAAAATTACAATGCCGAGATGACACTATTCTTTTAAATGTTATTCTAGCTTTGTGTTTTTTTATTTTATTAAATATTGATTTACCGTATTTCTACCATAAATCACAAAAGTAATAATAAAATCAACTGAAATGGGTCCCCAACGTCGCAATAAAATACCGCTACCAATTGAAACCCAAGAGGCTTCGGGCTTCGGGTTCGAGTGAATCTGTTACCCCAAGAAGAAACCGTATTGATTCTTTGACACCGAATGACTATTGAACGATTGAGCACTGTAATGACCACTTTTCTCGAAAATACTGCCGAACGAGAACGGCCTATCAAGACGGTCCGAGGGGATGTGGTACTGTACCTGTATTTGACCTCGAGGATAGGGTGCAATCGATTTCGGTTTGGCTTCAAAAGGTCGATGAACTTCGTGATATTTTTCGATGTTTAGGGGAAGCCACTATCTATTACGCTACTACAAAGTTCCGAAGGTTGGCAATGGTTTGGTATAAGAGTTTGCTAATGTGTCAAGTCCAAGGCACCTCAGCTTTTAAGTTTTTTTTTGTTTTTTTTGCTCTTGGCTGCTCTGTTTATGTGAAGAGATTAGTTGCCCTTATTATGCTTAATAATATTTCCACAATATTCTCCTCAGAGAAATCCTCCCTTGGGTACTATAGCCCTAGAATCCTATGTCTCCAATGAGTGGTATTCTCTAAGACAATTTCATATGCAGAGGCCGGGCATCTCGGGACAAGCTGTGCAGTGGTACACAGTATCTTTCCGTATTTTTTGTTCATAGCTCAAACCCTACATTTTATTTTCTAAGCGTTTCTCCAAGTTCATTGAGAATTTCGATTTCTACAGGTAAATGGTTTACATTTACAGGTACATCTGCTTATTGCGACTGTTTTGGCAATTGTTTTTCTAATACGGACATTCGAAAGTTGTAAAATGTCATTTTCTAACCAGAGTACTTATTATAAAGTTTATGGGCATTGTGCAAATACAACTGGATCACATGTATTATAATTTTCTAATATCAACGTAACGTTCGGCGTGCCGTTGGATAATAAGCCATCATTTGATCACGAATGCCTTATGTCTAATCCACTATTTATTACACTTGACTTTTGCTTTTAGTTACCACTTCATTTTTTTTTATTATTCAGTAGATATGTCTAAGACGTCTCTTTTATCGGTCCACTTGCCAATCATCATATTGCAGTTATACATAGCTTTGGTCTCACCTTTTCTTAATTTTGTAGCTACAACGTTTTTGGGGAAATCTTTTCGGCTTTTCTGAGAGTACCTGTACAAAAGGTATTTGATCAAGCAACTTTTTTTTTTTGCCAATGAATAACTATTGTCAAAGTTGTCCATGTATAAGCTATGTCCGTTATTCAGACATTCGCGCATCAGATACATCACTGTCTTTTGTGCATGATCTTTTCCGCCAGTTATATCGCTCGAGCCAGTATGTACCATCATATCTAAAATTGTTCCGTCCCCTTCTATTACCATATACAACTTTATCCCATATTTCTGCCGCTTCTTTGGTAGATATTGCTTGAAGTAAAGTCCCCCTTTTCACAAGACCATAGATTCATCCACTGACAAGTTTTTTTTTTTTTATGGGTAATATATTATCTTCATTTTATTAGTAAAATGATCCAGTATAGGCCTGATTTCGATCATCTGGGGACAGCTCATTGGTTTTAACTTCAGGAACATATGGGCATCTCATTATTAGCAAGTAGCGACCCATTAAATGTGAGAAACAGCTGGAGAATAGTCTTATGTTTTTTTTTCTCAATAGTCCTGCAAGGTATGTAACTTTAAAGTACCTGTATGTAAGGTAAGTCCAAAAAAAAAATGAACAGTTCCGATATTGTCAAATCTTGCCATAGAGAAATTCTTGAGTAGTCACTTCTCGCACTGGTACATAAAACTTGTACTGCTTAATTGTTGATTTGCGAAATAATATACCTGATTTAATAATGGATTACGTTCCCTAATGGCACGGCAAAATTTCTGGTTCATGCACGATGGTTCTCCTGTTCATTTTAGTCGAGTAGTTCGTCAATATACTCACAGTTCGTACGGGAATCGATGTATTCGAGGGCGAGGGCCAGTCAATTGGCCTGCAAGATTACTCGATTTCATTTCGTGCGATTTTTGTTTTTAGGGCTACTTAAAATTGTCAGTATATGCTGTCCCAATTCAAAATCGTATTCAGCTTTGGGAAATAATAAGTGTACCCAATTTTAATTCTAATGTTCTGTTTTTGATCCGTATGTTCATCCTTAGCGAAACACGGTTATTTTCAAATTGCAGTATTGGTAATGGCTGGTTAAATCTTGTAGATATACCAACCCCGTTTGACTTAGGAGTGTAATTCAATGTATGTCGAGGCAGATAGCCCGGGAAGTAGTTGTTTCATCTTAGTTGCACGGTCACTGTTTTTGAAAAATATTTTTCAAAACTTAGTTGTAAAGCGTTGAATATATATATTTATTTTTCGATATCCAATTTATGCGCCTCTAAATTATTCAGTACTTAAATACTGATGGTTTGCGAACATCTGTTTTTACTTTTGCAGAAACTATTTTATTTTCTTCTATAGGTTGAGTTTTATTTTGTCGAGTTTTTGACCTCGTTATAGCTAAGACGTGAAAATTATCTATGTACAAGTCTTTTAATTCATTTATGGATATCCTTGAAATACTGTCTGCATAATTTGAATTTCCTTTCATATACTGTATTTCAAAATTATATTCTTCTGTCTAGTCTAATTCTTGTGAGTTCTGAAGTGGGTTCTGTCATTGAGATAGATGTGTTTACGGCTTATGATCCGTTTTTACTATAAACTGTGGAGAACCATACAAGTAACTCTTGAAGTCATTAATTCTCCAATGGATAGCTAACAATTCTTCCATAATTATAGGTTTGTTTATTTCACTTTTCTTAAAACTTTGCGATGCATATTTCAGCGAAGTTCCGAATGAAACGTCTGTAATCATTACAGAATGCTACGAACCTTTTAGTTTCTTCCGAGTTTTTGGGCACTGGATATTGTTCAATGACTAAACATTTTACTTTATAGGGGAGTACTCCCTCACTAGACAAATTGTGCTCTAAATAAGTGTCTTCACGCCTGAAGAATTGGCAATTTTGTGGATTTAATTTTCGACACAGTAGTAAAGACAGGAGCCACAGCAGGGAATCATATGTCTACTGAAAGCTTGTATGGATAGTTTAGTTCATTGGTAAACATGTCAAAGATTTCTGAAATCCATTTTCAGTCCAGTCAAAAAAAAATAACCAGTCAGGATGGGAACAGAACTAGTAGATATCTCGGGACGAGATGCTCGCAGGATGGCCGACTGTAAGACAATTTTTTTTCTCACCCTGTTATTCTTAAAATAGTTTTCGTTCCAAGTAAAACGAATTAAATCGTGGGTATACCCTAATATTTCAGAAATCCATTTCTCGACAAAACAACCAATTGTCTGAAACAGATAAGCAAAATATCAAAATGTCACGTAGTCTTCGAGGCGACGAAAGGGGAAAGAAAGGTTTTAAGAACGATTTGGGTTTTAGTTGCTAGAAGATAACTAAAGTGTTCACTTGAGCCAGATAAATTTAAATATATAAAATATAGTGTGTATTGTGGTGCATGTCAGAAATTAAATAGGTGAGTCTACCTCACAGAGTAATTCATTTTTGCCTGTTATTTGATATTTGAATTTAAAAGATATTTTATCACATAGGGTATGTATATTTGCTAATTATTTTTAATAATAACTTTGTTTAAAGTTCTTTAATATTCAACGTTATCAAGAACATTAATTTATTGTTGCATTTCCTATTCATCCAATCCTACTGTACTGTGGAGAGTTTGTGCCACTTGCAGTTTAACTCACATACCTATACTGTATTGTGGAGAGTTTGCGCCACTTGCGGTTTGTCCATTCCTGATACAGGGTGACTTCTCACGTCACCTTTATCTCCTTCCACCCCCCTGTATTGTGGAGAGCTTGAGCCACTTGCAGTGTAACCTTATTTAGCTGTACTGTGGAGAGTTTGTGCCACTTGCAGTTTAACTCACATACCTATACTGTATTGTGGAGAGTTTGCGCCACTTGCGGTTTGTCCATTCCTGATACAGGGTGACTTCTCACGTCACCCATATCTCCTTCCACCCCCCTGTATTGTGGAGAGCTTGAGCCACTTGCAGTGTAACCTTATTTAGCTGTACTGTGGAGAGTTTGTGCCACTTGCAGTGTATTATTATTTTGCTGTACTGTGGAGAGTTTGTGCCACTTGCAGTGTTTTATTATTTTGCTGTACTGTGGAGAGTTTGTGCCACTTGCAGTCTAACTCATATACCTATACTGTATTGTGGAGAGTTTGCGCCACTTGCGGTTTGTCCATTCCTGATACAGGGTGACTTCTCACGTCACCTTTATCTCCTTCCACCCCCCTGTATTGTGGAGAGCTTGAGCCACTTGCAGTGTAACCTTATTTAGCTGTACTGTGGAGAGTTTGTGCCACTTGCAGTCTAACTCATATACCTATACTGTATTGTGGAGAGTTTGCGCCACTTGCGGTTTGTCCATTCCTGATACAGGGTGACTTCTCACGTCACCTTTATCTCCTTCCACCCCCCTGTATTGTGGAGAGCTTGAGCCACTTGCAGTGTAACCTTATTTAGCTGTACTGTGGAGAGTTTGTGCCACTTGCAGTCTAACTCATATACCTATACTGTACTGTGGAGAGTTTGCGCCACTTGCGGTTTGTCCATTCCTGATACAGGGTGACTTCTCACGTCACCCATATCTCCTTCCACCACCCTGTATTGTGGAGAGCTTGAGCCACTTGCAGTGTAACCTTATTTAGCTGTACTGTGGAGAGTTTGTGCCACTTGCAGTGTATTATTATTTTGCTGTACTGTGGAGAGTTTGTGCCACTTGCAGTGTTTTATTATTTTGCTGTACTGTGGAGAGTTTGTGCCACTTACAGTAGTTATAATATTGTTTGTGGAGAGTTTGTGCCACATATTCCTTACATGCATTGGGGAGAGTTTGCGCCCCTTGCACCTTTCCTAATAACCCTAAATACTTACTATTAGGCATTTATTTTTGATCAAGTGAAGTTTTAACTTTACCTTAGTACTGATATGCATAATCACAGTTCAAACACATAAGATGCACCTTGTATATTAATAATACTTTCATTAATTTTGGGGATTTCAACTATACTAATCGTTAGTTAAATAATTAATCATTATTTATGGCAAATTGAATACTCAGAGTGTTTTTCTATCTAATTCCAGGTACGTCATCTCGGTTGTTCAACCTACTTGGACCAGGTCCATAGTGACTGTTCAATTAAATCCAGGCATCACGTCCAGTGTCTTGTAAATAGTTATTTTCAACATTTAGATTTGTTTTATTATCTATATTATAAACAATATAATGTAAGTACACAGTAAGTAATTAAAAGTTAAATTCTAATTAAATATATCAATCTTTACAAATCACTCATTCTCCTCAAGTCAAGTTTTTACCTCATTACATTCTTAAGGAAATTGTAACATTTGGCAGAGATGAGGTTAAATTGTGTTCAAATATATATTGCAATATATCCAGAGGATTTGATGAATGAGGAATTGAAAATAACTTTAAAGCTTTAATCTTATTAAACAAAACATCTGCCTCAATATCAGCCTCCTTCTTTACTGCATCAGTAAGTTTCTGTTGTAGAGCTTGGCAGTTCGCAGTTCTTTAGGAGATCATCGACACATAATGTAAAAATATTACTAAAAAAACCAAAAACTGTCATAATTAGAGATCATATCAAATCTACTATTCAAAGAACTTAGTACTTGATCAATTATTCTTAAAAAAAATTAACTTTAAACGCGGTTTTGGGATTTTGAGGTGATTCATCCCTATGTTCATAATCAAAAAACTTTGGTTTATATTTTCGTCTAGTAGTATTGATTGCGGGAAAATCTTGCTCTATCTCAAGATCGAAGGCTAATTTTGCCGCTTGAGCACTTATTTCCTCAAAGATATTATCATTTCTATAATTTTTGAAATGATCGACTAAATTCTTTAAATAGTTTTGACATACTTTAATATCAATTGTTACACTTTGCATCATTTTGCTTACAATATTAATCTGAAATAAAACATCATACCAAATAATTACACTACAAATAAATTTTAATGATTGGATATTTAATAGTAAGGAACTTGCTTATGCCTACTTTCTATGTTAAAAGTATCGTTATCCGCTATTTCTAGAAGACTCTCACAAATTTTAATTAAATGAAATTTTAATGGCTTTATAGCATCTACCCTACTTGACCATCTAGTATCACTTAGTGGTTTTAGATTTAATCCAGGAACATTTTTTTTAATAATATCCCATCTTTTTGTGGAGAAAAGTGGTGATATCGTTGAATTATAGACGAATAAAATATTTTGACAGTTTTGGCACTACCACCGTACAGTAACTAACGACAAGTAAATTCACTTCGTCGATTCGGTGGTTACCGAAAATTTCCTTACCCCGCCTATCGTCTGCTGAGTTCTGGCGAGTTTAAATCGAGAAAGTGGGAAGTACAGGGGTTGCGCGGCGATAACGGGGAGTACGGCGCCAGAGAGACGATGTACCATAAATTTCAAACGTTCCGACGCAAGTGAATCTACTTGTCGTTAGTTGGTGTACGGTGGCACTACTTACCGGCTATATCGGAAAGAGATGTCAACTTCGGTAATTTGAATGAAACACCCTGTATATTATTACCTATTAAGGTAACACGTAAAAGTCTAATTACCTAGATTTTTGTATATTTAATATCCTATACCTATTTTAAATGGTTTTTAACAAATTTTAATTTTATTATTTAAGTATATTATTTTTTGTATGATATAATAAATAATAATACTTACCATTTCACCCTTAATTTAATTTCCACACCAAACACAATAACAAAAATATAAAACACTTGATCGAATCGAATATTTTCTTTCTACCACTTTAAAACACGTCTAAGTCAATTTATCTTCCGTTTTCTTGTGTGAATATCAAGAACTGATTAGCTAACGCCTTTCGTTGTTTTAATTTATAGCGTGAGTGAACCTTTCGACTCCGAACTGGAAAAAGGCAAGTCTGGACAAGTTTTCACGTTTATAGACAAGCTTGGCGATTTACGAATACTGCATAATATTATATTATCATATTTTATGTTTAACCGCACAGAATCAACCCATGAGCGAGGGTGAGAACTGCACTTAAAAATTTTAAATTAGAAGGAGATCAAGTGATACCTCGTTTTAAAGGTCTTTTTATCCTGAATTTAATATTGAAGTCGTAGAGTAGAGGTAATTCTACTCAAGTGAAAAACTAAGAACCAAAAAATAGAAAGTATAGGTAAAAATATTACTGAGATATCCTGACCTCTGGAACATTTAACAAATAAAAATAAATAGGTGGGGGCGCAGGTTCGCTAAAAAAATATTTTAACCTACATCCCACATTTTAACCCTAGAGTGCTTACATAAAATATGCACCTTTATATGCTTACATGGGGTTACCGGTAACCCCCTTACAAAAAAAAAATCGTAATTGACATTATAAATGAAAAAAAATTGCAGTTTTCGAACAAAAAACTTTTATTTCATACATTCTAAACATATTTCTACTCTATGGTTGTTACAAATTGGTTTTGAACATTTTCCACAGGCAGTTTTGGTTTTTCGGTCATTTGTTCTTGCACACAATTCCTGGCATCATTTTTTGGGCCTGGTAGTCGAGATACAATCTTTCGCAGCGGAGTACGAGTGCGACTTGGTGATTCAGCAGACCAGCTATAGCCATTTTTTCCTCTGAACTTTTTTGGTTGAGGCAGATCTCTTTCACTTTCACTATCTATTTTTCCAGCTTCATTCTCTCTATTGTTATCTATAATATCTCCTCTGTCATGTTCCTCTTCTTCGATCGATACAATGCTATCTGAATCTGATTGTACTGACACATTATCTTCAAAATCTGTACCCCCATTGTCAGAATCGTATTGACTTTCTAGTTCCTCATTCCACCTTAGCACAGTTTCCTCGAATTTTGGATCACCTGGTCGAACAGCCATTGAAAGTTCTTTTTTATATTTATTTTAAATAACACTTAACGCTTACTGGGGTTACACGTCACCCCGGCCGCAACAGAACTCACAGCCACACAAAACAAACAGCACTGCCACACGCTTTATAAATGGTACACCGGGACATAGATACATAGCAGAACACACACGGTTGCCAGTGTAAGGGTACATTCGTAATCAATTCGCTGGCCAAGTGGCACTTTGGCACGCAAGTCGGCACGAAATTTGCCATTCACAATAACTTCAAAGTCGACTTTAACGCAAGCGCATTCGTACCTGAATAATTGTCAGGATTCCTTCATCATATGGTCGAAGCATGATTCTGTCTGTATTTAGTTCAGTCTGTCTGAGGTTATAATATATAATTTGGATTTGGATTTATTTTTTATAGCAGTATATACTGGAGTTTAGTAGTGCAAGTAAAGTAGAAGTAATGTCCTCCTCCTCCATTTTATTTTTTTAATCAGTCGTACGGAAAAATCAAGAAAAACAAACCAAAAACACACAATTCGATGAAAATGTCAAACTATCAGATGTCAGATATATCAAAAAACAAATAACAAAACTTAATGCGCATGTCCCATAGGCGGCACGAAGTGCAAGTCGAAGTGAAAGTTTGCAGCTTGCAAGAAATTTCGACGACTTCAACTTCAACTCTGACGCCAAATTGCGTTGTGAACGATCACACTGAAATAGATTTGCTTTGCTTGCGTGCCAAAGTGCCACTTTGCCAGCGAATTGATTACGAATGTAGCCTTACGGTTTTTTAATAACTATCAATTAAAATTTCGCTGGGGTTACTGGTCACCCCTGTAAGCACTCTAGGGTTAAATTAATTTTTAATTTTTAAAGAGGTTTAGAAAGTCTGATAATGTGTCCTAATAATTATTTTCCCGTTTTTAGTGCACCAGATTTTATTTAAAGTTGTAGTCTAAGTGTTTCATAAAACATTGAGTTAAAACTGTATTATAATTTTTTTTTTATTTTAAAAATTTTTTTTGCCCCCACCCCCCTTTGGGATGGCGCTCGCGTTGCACGCCCGGTTACGGGGGCCCTGCCTGCACTTAATCGACTCGAATACTACCCCCATTAACCTAGCAGAACCATTTCGGAAATTTAAATTTTTGATTATGCCATAATTTGTCGCTAATTTATCGCTAATTTATTTCCATAATTAAAAATTTGGCGCTCGTCGTTTTTTAAAAAAAAACCATTGTTCTGCTTGGTTGATATTAAGCTAGCAGAACCACTTTTTATCAATTTTTAGAAAAAACTGATATTACCATAATTTGTCGCTAATTTATCGCGCTTTTATAAACATAATTAAAAATTTGTCGCTCGTCGCTTTTTCAAAAAAATCCAAGAATTTGCTAAGCTTATACGAGTTAACATCTGCCGATGCACTTCATATTTACCTTTTGGGCAAAAATACTAATAATACTAACATAACTTGCTGCTAATTTATTATCATAATTAAAAATTGGTCGCTAGTTGTTTTTTTTTAATCCATAAGTTTAAATCTGGCGAATCACTTTGTTCTAACAAATACTACTATAATTCATAGCTAATTTAATTTGTTAGATTTAGGGTAATAAAGGGTACACAGAGGATTTTTTAACACATATCATGAATTAATTTGATCTGACGATATCCCGCTCGTCGATCACGTCACATATTCATGACTTATTAAGTCATTGTAAAGGATACCAGTTTATAAGGTATGTAAATTCACCAAAATATGTAAATTCAATAAATTTTTTTGAATATGTTTCTCACGAAAGTATGAGAATCGTCAAAATGGTTTATTATAATAAAAACAAATAAACATAAAAAATATATAATGAGAATTTAAAATAACATAAAATATCTGACATAAACATAACGAAAACAATGAAAACTTAAATAAACAAGAAATGCAACTTGTAATACTAGACTTGCGACTAGCGCCACCGTTTAATTTTCTAGCCCGCAGGCACGCATGCGCATTTCATGATCAGTTTGCGTCGTCCTAATTTATGAAGAAGGGCAAGGAAAATCATTGAAAAAGCTATACAGTGTTGAAAAAATGGCTTCTTCAATGAAGTTCCTAGCCCTTCTCGATAAATAAACCAATGATCAAAGAAAAATTATGAAAAATTAGAAACAAAAACAAGTATTAGTTCCTAATTATTCTAACCTAAAAATTCAAAATGACAAGACAAGGCAAACTGATCATGAAATGCGCATGCATGCCTGCGGGCTAGAAAATTAAACGGTGGCGCTAGACGCAAGTGTAATACTATTTATTAGGGTTTCTCAGAACAACTCCGTACTTTTGTTGTACAAACTAAAATATTATATAAACAAAAATTAGTTGCTCAACTTTTTATAATACTCGAGTCCTCCGGTTGGTTATAATTTCAAGAAAAATTTTTTTTCGTAAAGTCCTGTTTTTGAAATTTTTTTGAAATTCTATCAAATATTTTTATTAGCAAAGACTGCAAGGAATATGATGTAAATAGTTATATAGGGTAACTGTTAAAAAAGTGATTTAATAAATATACTTTGAAAAAGTGACCAATCCTTGCTTTTGTAATTTAGTGGTTTTCTTCTAAATACTGATATTTTTAAAGAAACTTTGATACCTATATATAAACAATATGATGGGTAAAGTTTTTATTAAATACTTCAACTTACGATTTTTTTTTATTTGTGGATAACAATATAAAACTGTCGGCTTGGTTGAGATTACAACTTATTAATTTCATAAATTATTGTTTTACTTTTTACTTGAATGCACACAACTGATAGTTAGGAAAAATTATTTGTAATCTGAAAAAAAAGACTGCGCAGTCTTAACCACGAGATCAACCTTGTTGGTGTTTTTGGCGACCGACAATTGGAAGGAAATGGAACAATAAAAAAAATAGATTTTAGAAAATAGCCGGTCTCTTTGATGGGATTTAGTTGTTTAGAAAAACTATATAGTAAGAGGGGGAATAATTAAATTTATTGAATTTACATAATTTGGTGAATTTACAAACCTTATAAACTGGTATCCTTTACAATCAGCCCTATGCTCTAACTACGCTTGATTTGATGTCAATCTTGAAACCGTTTCAATTAAATATTGACATCCCGTCAATATTGAAATCAAATGGTATGCAGTAACCACAATTGATTGTTAATAAAATTGATTGAAATTAATTTCAAGTTTATTGCTGGCAACATTGGATTTTTAACGTTTTATCGAAAAAAAGAAGAGAAAATTAAGCGATACTTTACCTAACTTTAGCCAATTACGTAAATAAATTCAAAATTTGTGTTTGAATTAGGGATTCTGATGCAATCAATTTGCGATTTCTTTTTGGGTTAACTTTTTCTAGTTCCAGTAAAAACGCTGTAATTAATTTGTGTTTTAATTTTCATTTTTGTGTCCGTTAGAAGTTTTGTCCATAAAAGTAAGTAATCTTAACAAATAGTTTCCAAAAAAACTTGGGTAGGTACTAAAATACCTATAAAAAAAGCGGGACCGGTGAGTTGCATCCCATTTGAGCAGGCCAAACTTTTGACCGCTGACTTGCATCCGTCCAACCGCTGAGCTGCATCCCGTCAACAAATTTAATATTGTGTCTAAAACTGGTAGATAATTATATAAAAGCGGGCATTGTTGTCTTGTTTATTCCGATATCGTAATTGATACTAAATTTTATTTCCGAAACTGCGTCTAATACAGTTTTATAACAATATAGTGAATTTACTGTTTGGACCCTTACTTTGTGGAATCTACTCATATTAATGTTATAAATGAAACTAACTGTTTCTAATTAATTCCACTATTTAATGAAAAAATTATGTAAATTATGTCAATATCGAAATAATTATCATAATTTACATAATTTTTTCATTAAATAGTGGAATTAATTAGAAACAGTTAGTTTCATTTATAACATTAACAATAGAGTGATTAATATATTAATTTAATTTAAACATTATTCAATTATGTAGGTTAGGTTAGGTATCGGCAACATTGCTGTAAAATTTGACCAGCCTTTGACCATGATAGGCGATTATTAATGAACAGACCTTTTTGGATTACGGATGCAATTCGACGGTTGTCTTTTTTCGTTCAAGTAAAATTTTACTTTTTGGGATGCAACTCGCCGGTCGCTAAAAAAGGGAGCAGTTTATTACATTTAGCATAATATTTTGTATTGCATAGGTTTGTAAGCTGATTTCTATTTTAAATTTATAGATGCCTCCAAAAAAAAGCTACAGCCGGCCAATACAAAGAATTAATTAATTTAATAAAAAATCAGATGTTATTAGGTGGGGCAAAGGCACACCTAATATAAAAAGGGAGGCTTGGAAACAAGTTTCTCAAGTCCTAACTTCTATTGGGGGTGCCCAGAAAAATGGAGAAGGGTGGAAAAAGGTCACTACTTGTATCCCTCAGAAGTCTTCTATTATTATTTAAATTACGCCTAAAAGGTCAGAAATATAAAATAAATTTTTAAATTGAAACTTGAATAATGAACACCAATAAATTTAAATTATACATATATACAATTTTCAATGTAGGTACTTGCCTTTGTATTTCAATTTCTAATAATTCTACAAACATAATTATATCCATGTTAAAAACTTATATATAAATACAAAATTATCCAAATTTCTAGGTTATAAAACTTGTTTACGATTAATTTCAAGATTAAGGACCCCAGGGTCAAGGTCTAAAGTACATAGGTTGTCTACTAACTTTCGGCCAATCAGAAGCTCGATTAAAATGCGCGGGAATACGTCATCGTGCCTGCCCAATTCAAACTGCTCTGTGGGTTTGTTATTGAAACCTCACTATAAATTCACTAATTATACTTCCTGAAAAAATGCTGGGGACTTTAGCTTTAAGCCAGGTCGAGACACCGCAGTTACAGCGTTTCAACGATCCAGTGCCAATAGAGAAACTTTTTAATATTATTTCTGTTGAAATAGACTTGTTGAATGAAGATGGCAATCTTGGCATACATTTTCAATTAGCCTCTGACTACGTAAAAACTATTCAGCCGACTAGCGTCGAATCTGAAACATGTTTTTCCTCAGCAGAGTTAATTTGTTCGAAAATTAGATCTAAAGTAGAAGACCATACAATTGACAAATTGATGTTTTTGCGACATTACTTTCGAAAATAAATAGAGTGGTTTTATTGAATTTACTGTTTGGACCCTTACTTTGTGGAATCTACTCATATTAATGTTATAAATGAAACTAACTGTTTCTAATTAAAACAGAAAACAATGTAAGTAAAAAATTGTTAAATGTAAAAACAAAAATACCCCCATTAAAAAAGTCTGGAGTATATAAACTTAAATGTCCAGAATGTAATGCTGTCTATATTGGTCAAACAATTCGAAATTTTGAAATTAGATACAATGAACACTCACGAGCATACAGATTAAAACAGCCAGATAAATCACATTACGCAAAACACCTTCTTGACACAAAACATTCATTAACACCTAACACAGAACTAGAAGTACTGCATATTTGTGATAAGAAACAAGAACTAGATTTCCTTGAAGAACTAGAAATAAGAAGACACTTAAGAGACCCACAATATGAAGTTGTCAATGAACAGATAAATCTAGGGAGCTCTCCACTAATAAATTGTCTTCTTAAGTAACAATTGTAAAGATCAGCAGATATAGTTTTCCTTGGTTTTCTATATCATTGCACAGTTATACTGATCTTAAATGGGAAAAAGATATCCAGGATATCCCCATAGGGCTAATAATACCTAAGCTTTAATATTTGTAAAATCATATATTTTTTTTTCTATTCATATATATTAAGTCAATCACAAGATAGGTCACTTACTATTTGGTCTAGCCAAAATATTAAACATCAAGTAGGTATCACATAAAATGTAACTTCTGTCATTCTGACGATGATATGTCGATATCGAAATAATTATCAATATCCTTTAATAATTTTCATAAATTTTTTAATTAAATAGTGGAATTAATTAGAAACAGTTAGTTTCATTTATAACATTAATTAGAGTGGGTTTATTATATTATACTATTATTTATTTGATACTGTGTGGTAGACTTAGTTTACAGACTCCATTTTGAGTACCTACGGTAAGTGAGCTATTATAGTATCACAGAGCCCGTAAGTGTAACCAAGAAACACTTACCGGATTGTTAATTTTGAGTTTTGACACAATAAAACCTAAATGAAACTTTTTTAACAAAATTTAATTTCTCAAGAGAATACAACAAAAACTACCTACTTAATCGCTGGGTTCGATGTATTAGAAATATTTATATTAATTATACACTTTCGAAACAGTAATTTTAATTTATTGACATCGTTGCTATGTAGAAGTGGTAGTGTGATTTTGATACAAAAATGCTCCTAATAATGTCAAATATAGACGTTATTGAAATAATGAGACGTAATAATTAAATATTCAGTTTTTTACAGTATGAAATAAAATACGTTGCGTGATACATCCGGTAAGTCTCTTACAGAACTCATTTCGATATTAATTCATTAAACATCTCATTCGTACTGTAATACACTTGACTTACCGGACTTATGAACTAAATTACTATATACTTACTTTGTATTAATATAAATGTTTTTTGTTGTTTTGCTACAAATTTAGAAACCAGTTTTATATTTTATTTTTGTTTTTTTGATAAAAAAGAATTTTATTTTTTAAATATATCGGGTTTAAATATCTCGATCCCGGGATAGCAAAAGCCTTTCGGGATTGCAATCTCTATTTTTGACCCTTCGCAACCTAACGTATCACAATTAACCAAACTGCATATAGTATTCCATGTTTTACTGTGGCAACAACTATATTAACAAGTATTTGTAAAGTTGTGAAGGGTCAAGAATTAGCCTCCTGGATTGCCTAGCTAAAGGGATTTTTTCAACAGAAAAAAAAACTAATAGTACTTGAGTTTATCCAACTTTATTATTAATTTAAAATCTTCTTCATTTTTTTTGAGATCTTTCTCTCTGATCTTGTAGGAGATCTCTTCCTTTTACAGGACTTCAATTCTTCCCTTTTCTTGTTCAGGTACCGTATTCGAATAATTAGTCGAAGCCGACAAAATGACTTAACAAGCACCTCTGGCACATCTGGAACCTTCTTCAAAATGAATCGAAGTGTTCTCCAGACAACATTTTTTCCACTTCTAATTTTGTCTTTGTGAAATTTAAGAAAATATTTTTCTAAATTTCAAATTGTGATGACCATTCCTTTGATGGTTGGATTAGGCCACCAAACGATAAACTCTGTATCCATGAAGGCATACTATATGAATGCATGTTTATCGTCTGCATCTTATGTGTGTACTCTCCGAGTTGAGGAAAGGCTGTTAAATTTTGTTTCGCTATGTACCCGGCCAAATATAACAGCCCATCTTTTTCCATTGCTCCTCGTCGAGTCGATGCTCTTGACTGAGAACTGCTACTACTCTCGATGTCATCTAATGCACTCGGAAAAGTCTGATTTCCTGCAGCTACTGGGTCCACTGAAATATTGGTAATATTTGCTTGTTTCAAAGCAGTAGCGACCAAATATTCTTCAGGGTCAGTATCTGTATTTGCCTCAACATTTGTATGGGATTGTACCATTCCAGGATTTTTTCCTAGCAAAATCATTCTTATTCTATATCAGGAATTCAGTGGAGATGGGTGATCATGTAGGCCACCTCGTGTTCGCAACTAGAATTAAGTACAGGTATGTTATTTATTTTCAGATGATTAAATAATTTTACTGTTATGAATGAAACTAACTCTTTTTAAATAATTCCACTAAGTATATCCTATTGGAAAAATTGTGAAAATTCTAATAAATTGACGATTGTTTCGATGATACCTATAATCGAAACATTTGGTTAGTTTCATTCATAACAGTAACATGAGTAGATTCCACAAAGTAAGGGTCCAAACAGTAAATTCGATCAAATAATTACCTGAGAAAAAAAGTTTTCCAGGCAGTCTTGATTGAGACGGTGGGTCAATATGTAGCTTATCTCCAACTTCTCCTTGAGATGGAGGAATAGTTCTTTCAATGATCTTATGGACATGATCATACTCTTTTGAAAAACTTGCAAACTTGTTTTCCCAACACACAGCATATTGCCAGCAGTAGACTTCATTTCATCCAAAATTTTGTCTTGCTGTTCGATGTCAAAACCATATGGTCTCTTCGATGGCACTTTTGGGGAGGGGGTGTATGAGTTCATCACATCAAACCAGTTATTCATTAACTCTACAAAATTTGATAAATCTCCTCCAGATTCGCCACCATCTCCATCAGGTTTGTAAAACTTCAATGCAGTAGCAGTGGTGTTGGAAAACAACTGCGCAGCAAGTTTAACATTCTGCCTTTGGGTCTTGTCACAATTAATATGTAAATCTGTCAACTTGTGGCATGAACTGACTTCAGTCTTTGTATCCTTTAATAATTTCTGTATAGGTCCTTTGTTTATTGGTTTTCCATCTCCAAGAACAAATCCAGTATCAATAAACCAATTTCTATCCAATTTCAGAAGATGTGGGGCATCAGCAAAAAAGAAGATTGGTTCCTGGGTTGTAGGGTGTGGATAGAAAGTTTTATTAATATCCACATCAAGTGCTTTCCATAATCCTTGGTTTCCCCCGCCACAATCTGACACGCATGCCACTACATTATAATGAATTTGATTTAGTAGATTGGCCACCGAATCCAACAACTCTTTTGTCATTTTTTCATCAAATCCAATATATACTGGCTGCTTCCAACTGTCAAAAAGTCCTCTAGCCATAATGACCTGCATGTATGAATGAGGTCCAACAACTTCATCATCTTTTTGATCATACTCATACAATGAAGCAACTTTCACTTCATCAAAGGACAAAACAGTGGTTTTTTGGTAAGAGTTTCGATATCTGCCTGTAGTTTCCATAATGCGAAGGACATCATGTAACACTCCGCTTCTTAAATTGATGTTGGCTGCCCACTTTTGGAGTGTGGAGATTCCAGGAAGAGGATATTTTAGAGTTTCTCTTAAATAGATATAGCTTCGTTTTCCCAAATATCGAATTGTAAAAGCTCTGGAAAATTCCTCTGTAGTCCAGCGAGCCCTAGTTTTTTTTTCAAAGCAATTGCAATTTGATTTGGAGTCAAGAAATTCTTAAAAGCTATTTTGGCTCTGACTTCAACACTGCAGTCAGATTCTTTAAGACGTTTCTCCAATGCTTTTATGTGATTTTTAAGCACTTCACTATTTTCTTCGTGCTGCTGAACTTTATCCCTTAACTGAAAATTTTCTTGCTGTAGGATGTGTAGCTGCTCCAGTACATCGGAGTTTTTACTGTAGGATGACTCAGTGTAGACATCTTCCCTCTCTTGTGTCTGTTGTACCTCTGGTTCCAGTAACTCTAGCTCTACAAAATTAAAGTCAATACACATAGTATTCAATTTCAAAACTTGCAGCTCTTACCATGTTCGTCAACTTTGCTTGTTTCGGCAATTAAACTTTCCACCCAGGCTTGTCTCTCCTTCTTTTCTGCTCTTGTAGATCGTTTCGACAACAAAAGTTTTGTGTGACAGCTGACCTGGGGTAGCAGTAACAATGAAGGAATCGCTAAAAACAAACAAAAATGCATAAATCATTCCTAAATGGGGCTCATCTGCAAGTATTACCTGTATTTTTCAATTTTTTAGCTTGAATACCCATTAATCTGGCTTTCAACTCATCTTCAAAGTCATCTGATTTAAAATGTTTGCTGCACACTCTTTTATTTTCAACAGAAAAGTTGTCTTTTCTGTAACATTTCCGTATCCATTCTTTTCTAACTTCTGGGTCCTTTGGAAACGAAAAAAACATGATGTCTTCTCCAGTTTCTTTGGCCTTCTTCGAATTGCTTTTGCAAATAGCAACACTACATATTTTTCCTCCAGGCATCTGGTAAAATAGAAAATACAAGTAGATAGAAAAATATAAGCTTCACATTGACCCATTAATTAATAAGAGACCACAAATGTTACATGACTTTTAATTTAAAGTTATAGCTGTTAACTTACGTTGATGAAGATCTAATAACTTAAAACACAATACACACTATTAATTGTCTTTCTTTTATAAATAAAATTACACGAAACTTCGATGAAAAACTACAATAAACACCAAAAACAAAACGAAAACAACACTGAACAATGGTAAACTGATATATACGGCAGGCACGATGACGCGCAATATGGCGACGTCGGATGACCTTCAATAGTTTATAGACAACCTATGTACTTCAGGGACCTTGCCCCAGGGTTTCTACGTGCGTTAAAATCTTGACATTTTTCAACCTTGACTTGCAATTTTATATAAATTATTCGTATAGAGCATAGCAATTATTGAAATTCTTGAAGTTGCTTGACTTCATTTCAAGTTTTGAAGCAAGATTGATTGTAATTTTTTTACAGCATACCAGTCTCCCATTTTTATTGAAATGTATGTCAAATGTCATTTTTCCGTCAAGATTTCAACTTGAAATCAATTCAATGAAGTTACAGCATAGGGGTGAATGACTTAATAAGTCATGAATATGTGACGTGATCGACGTGCGGGATATGGTGAGGTCAAATTAATTCATAGTATGTGTTAAAAAATCCACTTTGTACCTTTTATTACCCTAAATCTAACAAATTAAATTAGCTATGAATTATAGTAGTATTTATCAGTGCAGTGTTTCGCCAGATTTAAACTTATGGATTTAAAAAAAACGAACGTCGTTTTTTAAAAAACGACGAGCGACAAATTTTTAATTATGGTAATAAAAGAGCGATAAATTAGCGACAAATTATGGAAATATCAGTTTTTTCTAAAAGTTGATAGATAAAAAGTGGTTCTGCTAGCTTAATATCAACCTAGCAGAACCATGGTTTTTTTTAAAAAACGGCGAGCGACAAATTTTTAATTATGGTAATAAATTAGCGACAAATTATGGCATAGGCAAAAATTCAAATTTCAGAAATGGTTCTGCTAGGTTAATGGGGGTCCATCCATATAAATCCTATCCACAGACAAAAAGTTTAGGTTTGTAAAACACGACCTCACTATAATGTTGTCTTCTCAGTCTACAATTCTCAAAAACTCCTCGTCTTGTGAAGTTTTCGGCTGTAAGTTAATAAATACATATAAGCACTTCGCCTTGCGTTTGAGGAAGCTTCGGTAGAATGTGAATTGTTATCTTTGCCGATAACATTTCTGATACAAAAATAATTAAAAATTTCTCAAACTTAATCTTTTGGTGGAATAGACAACAAGTCTATTCTGATATAAAAATATAAAAAAATTTCTAATAATTTTGACTGAATACACTGGGAATGGTTCCATCTTAATCAAAGAAGTAGGTAATTAATGAAAACTGATTTCTAAACTTGAAATAATTATTGTTATCAATTTGTTAAAACAGGTACCTACCCTACCTAACATTGATTAAAATATTATTAGAAGTTGCAGGTAATTAATCTCTTGATTTCATATTCTAGGCCCAACTGAATTGTAGGATTAAGATCTACCTGATTTGTTGGCCTAACTGACATATTACGAAATAAAATGCTTTCGGAACGCGACAACAAAATCAATAAAACTAAAGCACGTGTTCGTCTCCCTTTCTGACATTTTCTTTTGATCGGTTTATGCTAGCATATGCGTAATCAAAGAAAGAAGTGGCCAAGGAAGACAAAGACGTGCTTCAACTTCTACAATTGATTTTGGGCAGAATTCACAATTGTACCAGATCTGGTACAAATTACTATGGTTGAGTACGTTATTTTGGTACTTTTTATGACAAAATCCTTGCATAAGAAATCATAATATTATGAATAATACGAAGATTAATAATACCAATATACCTGAATTAACTAAGCTCTCTAGTGGACACACCTCTATGCAGGATGTGTGAATAGGAAGACGAAATTGTCAGGCATGTCTTATGCGAGTGCCCGGAGTTATCGTCTATGAGAGAGTGTGTGTACGGTGAGTCTTGGCCTACACATGCCGATATAAATGAGATGTCTCCTACTGACCTGTCCACCTTCCTGGAAAGGACAGGATGGACGATGACCTAGGAGGACAACTCCTCGGGAGGACGTACAATGGGTCACATGTGAACTAAGTGCTCACCCTCTCTACTCTACAGATACAGTGTCGCCGACCGCAGGGTGGTAGAGTTTATCCAAAAGCAATCGCAGAAGCTAAAGTACGTATTCGTCGCTTCTGCAATTGATTTTGTGCAAACAAACAAGTTTTCACTGCACAATTTATCAGTAAAAAATGAGTCTTTCAGACGCTGAAAATGACAATTTAAATAATCTATATTTTATTTAAGCGGCACTAGCTTCTAAATATTTTTTCGTCGCTCAGCAAATGTTTTTTTATCAATAATGTGTAATTTCCTTCATAGAGCCTATTTGTAAATAAAGGACTACTCGTGAGTAACATATCACAGCTCGCAGGCATTATACCAATGAGCACGATTTGAAGTTGCAGTCGGTTGCTGCAGCTGCATTCGGGATCCTATCTTAACAATATTGTTTAAAAACCAACGCTGTGGTCCTTTGTCAAGGGTCAGAAAAAATTCTCGTTGTAATCCATGCCGAGTAGAAAAAATAGTTATCTGATTAACTAATTGATTGATTTTTAAAACGAAATTATCTCAAATATTTATTTATTTAATGTCATTAGCTACGTTTGTGTGTTTTAAGTAACATTTTTATATTACAATTTGTGATTTTAAACCGGATATTCATTATGTCCTTATTAATACCACTCTATATCCCTTACATAAACCATGTAGGTAGTGGGCGACCGGCGAGTTGCATCCCAAAAAGTAAAATTTCACCTGAACGAGGTCAAACATGGTCAAAGGCAGGTCAAATTTTACAGCAATGTTGCCGATATATTTTTTGAATCGTAAATATTTTTATAAAAATTGGAACATATATCTGTATGAGATTTGAAAAATGTCATCATATTTTCTTAGTTCAAATCTCTTAAGCTTTTGATTATGGCTAATGTAATCTTAACGATAGTAGAAAGTATGACGTGATGAGACCTAACCTAACCCTACCTAACCTAACATAACCTAACCTAACGTACATAATTGAATAATGTTTAATTTAAATTAATATATTCACTATATTGCTATAAAACTGTATTAGATGCAGTTTCGGAAATAAAATTTAGTATCAATTACGATATCAGAATAAACATGACAACAATGCCCGCTTTTATTTGATTATCTACCAGTTTTAGACACAATATTAAATTTGTTGACGGGATGCAACTCAGCGGTGAGACGGATGCAGTCAGCGGTCAAAAGTTTGGCCTGCTCAAATGGGATGCAACTCACCGGTCCCGGGTAGTCAAGTAGGTCAGTTTTCAGGGTAGACGAATTTATCAGTTCATCCTGTTAACAGATATCAACAGGATTAAACAGAAATTTGTATATCAAGAAAGAGTATTATTTACAGTTATTTGGGTAAATACTAGATAATGAAATTTTGATATTTAGTAATCTTTCTACTTATTGTTTTTGAATAGATGGAACAGCTGTTTTCATTAGAATAATTAAAAATGCATTATGAAGCACTAAAACAGAGGTTTATTGATTTAAACGGTATTGCTAGGTACAGACGCATTCCTCTTCCATGAGGAATAAAACTATAAGTAATTAAAATAGCTATATTAAACTAATGTATACATTCATTAAAATTTTGATAAGTGATTACTCTAAAAAACAAATTGATTTTATATTTAATTGATCGTTAAGGTGCTAACCCATGCTCTTTTTTGCTTGTTCGCAAATATAAGACGAAGTCGTGGCAATGGTAGCTTATAATATTGAATAGAAAGAACAAATCTGGGTAGGAACCGTCCTTAGCGCAGGGTTAGCGTAAGCCGTAAGGGTTTCCTGGTGATGATTTCGCTTTTTCAATTTTCAACTTATATATCAGAAGTGGCATTCAATCTACGAAATGCCTACATGAGGCCATGACTGGGTTGATTGATTGATTGGTTCAGCACCACTAGTCAGAGGCATCGAGACCTTGGCACCTCGGCCTTTAGGCTTTTTGTGCTCTTGGTTGTAGCGTTTATGTGAAGAGACCAGTAGCCCTTATCAGGCTCAACGGTCTGTTTACTTCTAATTGTATGCATGTGCTTCCTTAGGATAGAGTGATTGGTGAGTAAACCCGTCACTATCCTTATCTGGCCCATACTGAGGTTTAATATTTCGTTAGTCAGCGACTCCAAGAGTTTTTTGACAGGAGTTTGCTGTGTTCCTGCTTCTTTACGTGGCTCCAGTACGACTGATGTTTAGTTTGAATCCACCGAGATGTACAACCAGGTGCAGCAGTTTTTGATATTCCAAATACTGGTTCAGGAACAGTGAATGCAGTTTCAGACACTAGCTTCGCTAGGGTGTCTACAATTGTTACAAACTTGCAGCTGACTTTAAAAATAAATCGATTTATTTCAATATAATAAGCTAATTGTTGAATTGAAATGTAGATAAATACGGTGGTGTATTTGTTTTATCATTACCATTATTTTTGTATAAATACATATTATTTGTGATATAATAATATAATGATTTACCAATATGCATAGTTATCTACTTAATTCAAATATAAAAACAAATTACTATTTATTTGTGTTAACACGTGGACTTTAAAACACTTCCGGTTATTAGAGTCAAATTTCAAACGGGAAATTGGTGCAGTGGCGTACACAAAATGATAATGATACACATTTTTTGTTTGTTTTTTAGGTTTGACACAATAAAAATTGACAATAATCAAAAGCTGCTTTTAGAATAATATTTATTCTGTCTTAATTTTGGAAATCAGTAGCGTCACTAAGGAAAATTATGGTCTGAAGCCTAAACTAAATTTCACTTAGAGCCGTATTACACAGCAAAGAATTATGCCGAAAATTACTCTGAAATTTACCACGAAAATTTTTCCAGTAATTTATCCTAAAATTTTATTTTCTTAAAATCTGTATTACATAGGCAATAAATATTTTCGGAGTAATTCATGCAATACGCAGGCGCAGTCGGGTTATTTTGTTACAGCTGATGTGTACCAGCTGCAAATTGACCTTGAAAATTCTTTAAAAACAGTAAACAAACATACTTTCATTAACCTAATTTTATTTATTTTCAATAACAAGATTTATTTTCTTCTCAAAAATAGTGAACAAGAAAGAACTGGTAATGTTAGATGTTGCAGAAATTTGTTGTTTGTTCGTTTATAAATTACCTAAAAGGCAATTAATGATAGTAATGTCAAACAAACCGATTATGCGGCTCTGCGCGGATTCTCGCGCACTTTATAAAATTTCGTCTGGATAATATATAGAATATACACTATGTTCATTTGAAAAGGACACACCCTTAATATTTCAAAAATGGGACATATTAGAAAGAAATGCCGAAACACGTCAAGTTTTAACTTGAGGGGGACACTTTTTGGTGCTAATGTCATAAACGTCCCCCTCCCTACTGGAGACACCCCTTACATTTTTTCAAATGGCATTAGGTATCAAGTCATACCTCATTTAAAAGGTCTGGTAAATCTCTATTGAATCATATTGTTTTGCCTTTGATACCAGCCTTCCATTGTTATTTAATCGTTGTTTAAAATTGGCTCTCTTTCAATTTTTCGTATGCCCCCGTATTGTGTTATGATAGAAAGACTCTTTAAAGAATAAAAAAATTACAAATAGTAAAAAGAAAACTGTTATTAAGAAAAAAACTGATATTTAATCATCAAAGAGACCACTGTTAACATTCAGGCAATAAAAGTTGAAAAGGGGCCAATTTTAAACAATGATTAAATAACAATGGAAGGCTGGTATCAAAGGCAAAACAAATTGATTGAATAGAGATTTACCAGACCTTTTAAATGAGGTATGACTTGATACCTAATACCATTTGAAAAAATGTAAGGGGTGTCTCCAGTAGGGAGAGGGTGAATCTGACGTTTATGACGTTAGCGCCAAAAAGTGTCCCCCTCAAGTTAAAAGTTGACGTGTTTCGGCATTTCTTTCTAATATGTCGCATTTTTTAAATATTAAGGGTGGGTCCTTTTTAAATGAACACAGTGTATATACCTAGAAAATGTTTTATATTTTAACTCCGAAAATTTTCGGGGGTAATACCACGAGTGCTTAAAAATTATCCGGTTAATTTTTAAGCACAAGCGGTATTTAGGGAGAATATTTCTCGAATAAAAATACAAATACGCAAGCTCGGATACTGGAGACTCTCGATCAAATTTGTACTTTTTTTCGTCACAAAATAACATAAATTGTCTCCATACACTATTCTTACTCGTTTCCGTGTTTTTGGGTACACTTTAAATGACATTTTTGTCAATTTCCCGTTCTGTTATATCTCCTAATCGATTCATGACCATGACCTCTAAGAAACTCTTCTTTGACGTTTCACGTTTATTATTTTAACGTTGTCTGACAGCGGTTGTCATGGCAACGTAGAATTTCCACTGTAATTTGTGAATTTCCATTTAATAATTTAGCATTCGTTGCATTGATAATACAACATGTATGAGTGAAATATTCGGCATAATTCTTTGCTGTGTGATACGGCTCTTAGAGTTTGTTTATCTCTTAAAAGTCAACACTTTGTATCTCGTTAACGACACATGTTTATTGAAACTCTTCGCCTTAAAATTGAATGTCGAATCGCCTACCACAATATTTCATATTACTTTGGATACACCTTGTATATGTTTAATTAAGATCCTCTGATTTTATAAACGAGCACTCATTTATAGAAATCTTCATTCAATCTGTAATAACAAAAATAAAAAGTATCAACAAAGCTAAAATTTAACAAGTGTACAAAAAGATGTTGATCACCCCATATCTGTATCTGTAGAATGGGGAGGGTGAGTTTAGACCACAGCACTTAGGCCACATGTGACCCATTGTACATCCTCCCGAGGAGTTGTTCTCCTAGGTCATCGTCCTTCCTGTCCTTTTCAGGAAGGTGGACAGGTCACTAGGAGACATCTCCTTTATATCGGCAGGTGTAGGCCAAGACTCACCGAACACATACTCTCTTATTGACGATAACTCCGAGCACCCACATAAGACATGCCTGATAGTTTCATCTTCTTGTTCACACATTCTGCATAGAGGTGTGTCCACTAGCCATAGTATGGAGGTGTTTCCTTAGTTGACAGTGGCCAGTCAGAAATCCTACTGTTAAGCGTAGGTTTTTCCTGGTTATCGCCAAATATTTCTTCGGCTCCAGCTTCCCAGGGTCGCCCAAGGTGATCCTGGCAAGACTTCATCCTTTGATTCCATCCCATTCCAGCCGCTTCCTTGGCTAAAGAATCGGCAATGCGATTACCTTTACTCCTGCCGTGCAACTCAGGATAATATTGTTATCTACCGAGGCGTTAGCTAAATCTTGGTGGCACTCTAATACTAGCCCTGATGTAACACGTTGTCTGTTCAAGGCTAATAGAGCTTGTCTGCTGTCAGTGCAGATTGTTATGTTTTTGCCAGAAATTCCTTTTCTGGTTAGTTCTTTTGTGGCAATTGAGATACCAGCCAGTTCTGTTTGAACCACGCTGGTATTTTTTCCCATTCCCCACTTAATCATTAGGCTAAGTGATCTGGAGTAAACTTCACTTTGATTTTTGAGCCGTCTGTATATATGCTTATTGCATTTGCAGTATCTGACTCTGTGTTCTGTTTTATTTGTATTTTGTAGGGTTTATTAAACACAAACTCGTGCTCAATTGCATCATTGGCCACCTGCAGCAGAGGTAGCGCAGTAAGCTCTTCTCGTCATAGGCTTAGCCTCAATTGACCCACTCCTACTTCGGGGTTTACACCAGCCATGCGCAATCGTAACATGGCCATTAACGCAACCTCTTTGACGTACAAGTCCAGAGGGGTCAGAACAGTAATTAATTCCATTGCCGCGGTTGGTGTTGTTCTCATGGCTCCTGTGATGTTTAAACAAGCCATTCGCTGTATTTGATATAATTTATGGATGGCCGTTGCTTGTAGAACCTTCGGTCCCCATGCAATGGGTCCGTACGTTAGCATAGGTCTTATGATTGCAGTGTAGATCCAGGTGACCACACGGGGTGAAAGACCCGATGTGCATCCCACTGTCCTCCGACATTGCTCATAAGCCACATATGCTCTTTTTGCGCTGCTCTGTAGGTGAGAGTTCCATGTTAGCTCCTTGTCGAGGGTAATACCAAGGTATTTCATCTCTTCAGAGAAGTTTAATTTGCTATTGAAGATTTCGGGGAGTTTTAAGCCCGATAATCCTCTTTTCCTGGTGAAAAGGACCATCTCAGTCTTCTTGGGATTGATCGACAGTGAGTGTTCCTTACACCATGTTTCTATTAATTTGAGCCCATCCTGCGCTCTATCGCACAGTGTGTTCACAAATTTTCCAGTCTGCAAGATATCTATGTCATCTGCGCATGCGATTGTGTAGAATCCATTATTGTTGAGGTGATTAATCAGGGTATCCAGGACTATGTTCCAAAGAAGGGGTTGCTAAGACCCCTCCCTGTGGACATCCCCTCATGACCAGTCCTCTCACTATGATGTCTTCTACATTGATAGTTATTGCTCTACTAGAGAGCATTTTGAGTATCCATTCTCCCACTACCAGGGTTACATTCCTGGAGTTAAGTTACAGGGTAATTGTTGGGAAGGTTGTTTTATCAAACTCTCCCTCAATATATATGAATATACCCAGGGTGGATTCTTTATTGTCCAATGATCTTTCGATTCTGCCAACCACTTGGAGGGCCGGATCAGTGGACCTTCCCGGAGTATATGCATGCTGATTTGGATGAAGTGGGTTGTGAACTAGCACTTCATCTCGTATATACCTCTCACATAGCCTCTCCATTGTTTTTTAAAAGAACGATGTGAGGCTAATAGGACGGAATGCTTTTGGTAAAGTGTAGTCCATCCTTCCTGGTTTTGGTATAAATACCACTCGTACTTCTCTCCACTTTCTGGGAATATACCTCAGAGCTAAAGAGTCTCTGAATATTCCAACCAGGTGGAGCATAAGGATATCCATTTCCCACTGAAGTAGGGCTGGTCTTATACCGTCAGGTCCTGGTGACTTGAAAGGGGAGAAGCCCGAAATGGCCCACCATCCTCATCAATTAATACACTAGTAAACTGCCAGTCGTATTGTGAGGGTGTTGTTGGTACTTCCGCCCAGTTCGTCGTTCCAGGAAAGACAGATCCTGGGAAGTGAGTTTCCATAAGAATCTCAGCGCTCTCTTGGAGGTTGGCGGCTTTGTCACTCTTATGTTGGTCGTTTGAGTGTGCCTTCTGTAGCCTATAAACTTGTGGGAAGTCTTCGACTGCCTCACAGTAGGCTCTCCAGGCTGCTCTTTGTTTTTGTCTGCGGACTTTTTTGAACTCTTTGAGGTTGGCTTGGTATACTCCCCAGTCCTCTTTGAGTTTTGTTCGTTTTGCCTTGTTAAAGGTCGTTCTCGCTGTCTTTCTAAGGTGTTCCAGTTCAGGGCACAGGGCACAGGGTATTGGTTTTGCCATCTGTCTGGACCATCCTCATCGGCAGTATTCCTTATTGGCAATGTCTATTTTGTTTTGAATAAATACTTACTGTGTACCTTTCCAGTTCCTCATTATTGCCAGGAGTCAGGACCTCTGTTTCTCACAGAGCACCTTTTAAGAGGCGATTGTAGAGAGCTACATCCGTCCTCTTCGGGTCACGGGATTTTACAGTGGTTCTGAGATCTTGGATTACCGTATAGGTCAGCCAGCGGTGGCCTGTCATAGAAATGTGCCAGTCCTGAATTTTGTTTGATATTTCAGCTGTCGCCAGCGTAATACCTATTAATGTTTGGCTACGGGCGTTAATAAATGTCGGCTCCGTGCCTCTATTTAAGACTGTTAGATCTTTCTTAATTATATATTCATATAGAGACTTACCTCGGACGTTGATATCCTTGCTGCCCAGCCCAAGTGGTAGAGAGTTTGAGTCGTAACCCAAAATGAGCTCCACTCTCTGGTTGAGACAGTGATCCACTAGTACCTCCATCTCTCTAGTCGATGGTAGGGTGGCTGCATCTGAAGGGAGGTAGACCGATGCGAGTATCAACGCCGTATATTTGCCTTTTCCATCTGGACATTCCACTTTAACCGCAGTAAGGTCTGAGGTGCAGAATTGTGCCATCGAAAGGGCTCTGCATATCCTAGGAACGTAAACAGCTGTCCTAGGTTGCTGATTGCTTGGTAAGCTGAAAATTTGACTAGATAGGCTACTGAAACCAGTAATTTTGGTCTTTATTATCCAGGGCTCCTGGATCAACGCTATTGTGTTGGAGGTTGCATTGTATAATATTTACCTTTTTCCAACGTCCTTGCCTATGGGAAGTATGAAATTTATTTTGGAGGTCCATCTGCTCCTCCGCTAGGAGAGAGACGACCTCGCTGAGTTCGGGTGCCTCTTCCGTCATGTCATCGACCCATGGTGGCCTTGGTGTCGATATCCACTTTAGGTGGCTCGACTTCCAAGGACCTCGGGTTTTCAGAGGTACCCTCTGCTTCTTTTTTTGTTGCCCTTATTGTCAATGAGGTAAACGCGTAGCTTATCTTCATCGACTTCTTCTTGAGGACAGCTATATCCTCGTCTCCGATCCCGAAGACGAAGAGGTGTCCTTGTGGGCTTTCCTTTGCCTCATGATGGAAAGTGCACCATCTTGCCACCGCCAGATCGGGATTCTGCGCCTTCAGCCGCATCTGCTGCCACCCCTGTCTCTTTCGCTCTCTTCCTCCTTTTGGCCTCGGCACCGCAAATGCGCTTTCGCCTTGGCCTTTGTGTGTCTTCACGAGGTGATCTTCCATGTCCAGCCTCATTCTCAGCAGTAGCTTGGGGTGGAGATTTCTGTACCTCCCCAGCTATTGCCTTTGATTGAGGTGAGCACTTCTGTCCAGCCTCGGGATTGGTTTGTGTTTTGTTTTTTGTGTTCATGTGTGTTCCCACGAGTAGCAAGGGAAGAGTTGGTCTCCTCTGGCCAGAGCCCCGCATTACCAGAGGAGGGCTGATTACAATGGGGTTTCGTCCGGTTCCCCAAGGGGATCGTTCGTAACCGCACAATACCCTGCGGCCATTCAGCTGCCGGCACGATTCCTTACACATTAGCTTGGGTAGGCTGGTCCACGGTCGCATCTTTCGCAAAGGCTTTTGGGGAGGTTTAGTTCCCCACACCCTACTATTTCTGCCACTGACCAAGGGTCCAGGGACCCCTAGCCCCTTGGCCGTTCCCCTATCCCACACCTGGGGACGCGTTCGATAGGTAGCCCAACCATCGAGCTGATCACCCCGTAATACTACTATTAATAAATTGTGCTTAGACGTGAAAAAAATGAAGGTCGGATATTAATAAAATAATATTTTAGTTTATTACAAAATAATTGCAATTGTTATTTACATCTATCATTTCAAAGGAAAAAATAATGGTTTTTTTTGTTTACAGTCATGCAGTCTACACATATGTCCATCCTTGACACCGGGACAATGTCATACAATATGTTTATAAAAATATATAAATAATGTAATAATTTCAGATAATGACACCTTTTCAAATTTATTTTCATTATTTACAACAATGTTTTTCTTATGACTACAACAGTTAAATGAGATTTTTTACGAGCCCATAATTCTGGGTGTACTGGAAAGTTAATTATTTTACCTATCATGTGGATATGAGTCATTCTTTTTGAATTGAGTCATCCATGAAACAAGATAACGACCACTATGAAACGTTCTTAAGTTCGATATTAATATACAGGGTGATTGATTAGTGTGATAAAGCTCTGTAGGTCTGTTATTCTGAAAGATACAAAAAAAAAGTGATTATAAAAATTGTAGGCAGCTTCAAGCTTCATATTTTATAATTAGTGACAATGTTACAGGGTGTTCCGTAACTCGGTGACAGATCAAAGTTCTGGTTTTTAAATGGAACACTCTATATTTTACTGTAAAACTGAAATCCGCTTCACTTCTCTATTACAACAGTATATTATGGATATTTGAAAAAATATAACCAATTTTCCGTCAAAATCGTAACAAGGTCAACACCCTGTATAAATGAATTGCAGTATTCGAATAATAATCTATCGAAGCCAAAGATTTTTAATAATGATCAAAATTTATAAACACGAATAATTTTGCTAATATTTATTAAATCAAATACATGGTGAGTCAAAACTCAAGCACTTAGGAACATTATTTTCTCAGTAATTTTAAATGGATCACCTTGCATTTTATATCATTGTCGAAGAGTACTATTACCTTACTTTCATTTTTATTCAGCATTTCCCATTCCTAAAGCTATTAGTTTTTGAGATATTTGTTTGAGTGATTGTTTAGCAGATGTTAGTTTGCAGTTGAAGTTTTATAAAAAACGACACTCATGGAGAAATAAGAAACAAAAGCAAAAAGCAACAATATTTTTACTGAAATAAAGTAGGTCCTAATTACATAACATCAGGTAAACTATCACATACCTAAATGATACTTTGCATATACAAATTAAACTATCTCAAAAACTAATAACTTGAGGTATGGGAAATGCTTGATAAAAATAGAATATGGTGATGGTACTCTCAGAGAATGATATAAAATACAGGGTGATCTATTTAAAGTTACTGAGAAAATAATGTAGGTACTAGTGTTTTGACTCACCATGTATTTGATTATCAATTTTGATAATCATTAAAAATATTTGGCTTCAATAGATTATGATTCACTTACTCATATCCAATTATACAAGGCGTTGACCTTCTAAAGATTTTGACGGAAAATTGGTAATAACTTTTCAAATACCCTGTATAATATATTACAACCATATATTGTTGTAATGGAAAAGTGAAGCGGATTCCAGTTTTACAGTAAAATATATGGTGTTTAAAAAACACCATTTAAAAACCCTAACTTTGATGTGGCGCCGAGTTATCGAACACCCAGTAACATTGTCACTAATTTTAAAATATGAAGCTTGAAGCTGCCTACAATTTTTATAATCAACTTTTTTTTGTATCTTTCAGAATAACAGACCTACTGAGCTTTATCAAACTCATCAATCACCCTGTATAGGTTAGGGTGATCATTGGGAAACGGAAATAACCTTCAAAGAACTAAGTAAAATACATTAAACACCGCAGGACAAAATAAATTGTGTATATTCTCAGCCCACCCGTGTATCTTTATTCGACTTTTCGCAATGAAATAACCGGTATATTATTAATCACGTACACTGGTACTTCCTATTTAAATCTAAATGTTCCATTGATAACTGCTTATGGAACTAAATTTCAGTGAATTATAATTTAATTACCATGAAGATCCCAGCTGAATGTAATAATGAGACGTACACTAAGGTCTATCAAGTTGGCGGACCAACTTATTAAAAAATATGTTTTGACAAACTCAAAAATTGCCGTTTATATGCCGTTTATATGCCGTTTTTTTGCCGCGAAATTCCCAGAATTTGCCGTTAATTATTTTTTAAAAAAATTGGGTGGCCCAAGATAGCGGGCCACCCCCTGGAAAATTGGTTTCCTTTTTACAATAAGTAAAACGAAATACATAGATAATTGCCGCTTGATTTGCCGTTCAAGAAAATAGCATTGCCGACATCGGGGCACATCGGCATCTGGGGCAAAACGGGCAAAAACCAGATATATCAAGCTAGCGGACCAACTAGTGCAAAAATAATTTTTGACCAATTGAAAAATTGTCGTTTTTATGCCGTTTTCTTGCCGTGAAATTTTTAGAATTTGCCGTTAATTATTTTTAAAAAAATGGTATGGCCCGCTAACTGGCGTATCAAGATAGCGGACCACCCCCTGGAATATTGCTTTCCTTTGCGCAGTAATTTAAATTAAAGACATAGATAATTGCCGTTCTAAATGCCGTTCAAGAAAATATCATCTACGGCATTGGGACACGATGGCATGGGGGGTAAAACGGGCAAAATGTATTTTTACGTATTAACTTAGCGGCCAGCCACTACTCGACGTGCACGTTCCGGACCCGGCTCATAATTTGTTGCTAATTTGTTATTAAATAATTGATTTTGTTGCTCCAGTCGTTGCAGTTTTTATCGAAAAGGGCAAGGAAAATCATTGAAGAAGCTATACAGTGTTATAAAAATAACTGAAAATGATTTTCCTTGCCCTTCTCGATAAATTAATCAATGATCTGTTTTAACCAAGACAGAAATTCTAAATAGTGGGGGACATCGAAATAATTATTTTATTTACCATAGATTAATAATATTTGGGTATAATACAAAATTCTATTACGGTCTTGTTTGTAGATGTAAATATTGAATTGTTTCACAAACTGCCTAAAAATAAGTTCGCAGTATAATACGGCCGACGCTGTTTATATAATGATATAATTATAATCATCCTTAATCTATGGCAAATAAAATAATTATTTCTTTGTCCCCCACTATTTAGAATTTCTGTCTTGGTTAAAACAGATCATTGATTAATTTATCGAGAAGGGCAAGGAAAATGATTGAAGAAGTTATTTTTATAACACTGTATAGCTTCTTCAATGATTTTCCTTGCCCTTCTCGATAAAAACTACAACGGCTGGAGCAACAAAATCAATTATTTAGTAAGTAATTAGCAACAAATTATGAGCCGGGTCCGGAACATGCACGTCGAGCAATGGCAAAGTAGTGCTAATTATTTTTGCACTAGTTGGTCAGCTAGCTTGATATATCTGGTTTTTGCCCGTTTTGCCCCAGATGCCGACGTGCCCCGATGTCGGCAATGATATTTTCTTGCACGGCAAATCAAGCGGCAATTATCTATGTATTTCGTTTTACTTATTGTAAAAAGGAAACCAATTTTCCAGGGGGTGGCCCGCTATCTTGATACTCAAGTTGGCGGGCCACCCAATTTTTTTAAAAAATAATTAACGGCAAATTCTGGGAATTTCACGGCAAAAAACGGCATATAAACGGCAATTTTTGAGTTTGTCAAAACGTATTTTTTAATAAGTTGGTCCGCCAACTTGATGGACCTCGTACACTATTAGTTCCTAATTTAATCCAAAGGTACCATAAATAAATGGCAATGGATACAAATTTTAGTTGATTGTGATTTAATTACTATGAAGATTACACAAATCTTTGAAATATAATATGCTTAGAAAAGTTCCAACTCTTAGAGAAAGGTATAGAAATATAACGCCGAGATAGTGGTACCAAAGTACTGCACATTAGCTTATAGAAAATAGGTTCCAATCAAATGGGCTGAAAGTTTTGGACCAACTTTTTTGTATCCCTCCTCACATATATTCGAAAGTACCTAAATCATATATGCAAAGAGCTATTTTCTGCAATATTGGTTTCATCTAGTTTAAGTAAAAGATTGTACATTTTGTTCCATGTTTTGTTGATGTATAATACTAGTTCGGTCAAAGAGATACCATAAAGTGTGCGGACACGTTATGTAGTCAATAAAATAATTTTTCTAGAAACCTTTACGAAAAGACGTCATTTTGTAATAGAATACCTTCATTTCACTCTTAACTTCGGTAAAACTTTTTTAAGTCCCATCTTTTCTGAACAATTTATTTTTTTATTTATACTGATATCTGCAATAATAAAGGAAAAACATAGGTGTCAAAGAAATAATGAAATAATCCTTTATTGACAACAAAAAGATTACAGAGCAAAATCTTACATCTCATGTTCCTGCTGCAGGTCCTCTATTAGATGCAGGATATCGACGGCAGCGCCTGGAATTTGCTCGAACTCGTGCAGATTGGGACATGGACAACTGGAATATCGTTCTCTTTACGGACGAGTCTCATATGAGATATTTTTCTGATGGACGTCAAAGAGTGTAGAGAAGGCCCAAAGAACGATACTATCAATGTTGTTTCTCTCGTAGAATTCAAGTGGGTATTAACGCTGATAGATACATTAGAGAATGCCATTTATAGGACACATATTTCTCTTAAGGCATGACAATGCGCGACCGCACATAGCACGATAACGAGGCAATATTTGAACGATGTTCAAGTATTGTACTAGCCATCAAGAAGTCTGGATCTCAACCCTATTGAGCATATGTGGGATACATTGGGACGACGAGTTAGACAGAACTACGGCGAGTTTCCAACTCGTTGCGTTAGCACAATTATTGACAAACGAGTAGCAGCAGATGCCCCAAGAAGCGGATAAAGGATTATTGCATTATTTCCTTCAAACCTGTATTTTTCCTTTAATAATGCAGATATCGCTATGAATCATAAAACAAATTGTTCAGAACAGATGGGGCTTAAAAATGTCGTACAAATAAACATTCAGTTATTGAATTTTTCCACAGGATGTTCAGAAGTTAAGCGTAAAATTAACATATTCATTTGAACATTTTGCAAAACCGATAGACGATAATAATAAAAATGGAAAAGTCCACAACTTGATAAAAATGATTGAAATTTATGCAAAAATTAAAATTGAATTTGACATAATTTTGCCTGTTCGGTTAATTTTGCGGGACAGTGTATTTTGAATTCACTCTAAACCTAAAATTTGTATTTAGAATCTAGAATTATGAAATAAGTGTATCGATTGTATATCAATAATCATAACAAACCAAGAATATATTCAAAATAATCTCCAATTTTCTTACTTTGACTGTGCTATTTCTATTAGCACATCTGCAGCCGGCCAGTGCATTTGGTCTGTGGGCCAATTTATCGGCGGGCGTAATTTCGGCCGGTAATCCCTTGGCCTACCTGCATAAATCAAGGGGTACCATTTATGACAGGGGTAATTTCGGCCGGCGTTTCCCAACTCTTATTTATTATAATTAAATATTCAAGACCTACATATACAGTTGTCATTTATTTGAAATAACGCAACCATTTTCCAATATCACTTGATTTCGTAATTCGGTCCGCTGTCGAATCTAACTGGGGTTGGGGTTAGGTTTTGTTAGGTTGGTTACCTAAGTTATAGAAATAAAATGATGTAATAATTTTATTGAAATAAAGAAATATTTTAATATGAAGCATTCTGTTATTTTATTTGATTTGCGGCCGAAAATACCTATGAGATAAGGAAGCAACTTAAAACCTCCGGCCGAATTTACCTACCGGCTTTTAGTACCTGCCCTTTTTCCGGCCGAAATTACATCCGCCCCAATTTATATTAAGCTAATTTGAATACTATAACTACTATGTGTGTAGTCAATAGTTAAAACTTAAATTTGTAAAGAGAAAAGCAAGTTTATGCAAGAAAACAAGATATTCATATCCAAATTGAACATATTATATTAACATTTTCAAAGTTGTTAGTTAAAGCATTGTATAAAGATAGGGATAGTAAAACAGTAGCAATGTTAAAACCATTTGAGGCAATTTTGCACGCCATCTAGTTACTTTTACGCTCGTTCTTCATAAAAATGACCCGTAACTTACTGGGCGGATGTAATTTCGGCCGGAAAAAGGGCAGGTACTAAAAGCCGGTAGGTAAATTCGGCCGGAGGTTTTAAGTTGCTTCCTTATCTCAGGTATTTTCGGCCGCAAATAAAATAAAATAACAGAATGCTTAAAATATTTCTTTATTTCAATAAAATTATTACATCATTTTATTTCTATAACTTAGGTAACCAACCTAACAAAACCTAACGAGTTGCACGAGTTGGTGTATTAATTTTCTACCTGGTTTTTGAACGGGCACGAGTTGGTCAGTGATTTTCGGGGCCAGGTAATAACGGGCACGAGTTGGGAAACGCCGGCCGAAATTACCCCTGTCATAAATGGTACCCCTTGATTTATGCAGGTAGGCCAAGGGATTACCGGCCGAAATTACGCCTGCCGAACTTACTGCCCTCTGAAATAAACTGCACTATTTTCAATAACTAAATTATTTTTGAAAAGTTCCCTACTAAATGCGAAGTTTTCTTTATCGTCGAATTCCGAACAATTAATGATGACCAAAGGCCGACGATTCATTGTTGCCGATTTTACTTTTTATTACGAAAGTGACATAAATCACCAACTTGATGGGATTCTATAATAGATATATAGCGCGTATTTTCGTATTTTGAAATATCATGTTCATAATAATGTTATAGCATTGTATACATATACAATGGTTATAGCAGGTATTCATCTTGATCCGAAAATGAACATTAATCTGTTTATCACTTTAAAAAGATGGGATAAAAAGAAGAATCCTCGTACAAAGGTAGATAAAATATAATACTTTCATTGGGTGACTGAAATAATGTAAAAATTTGCGATTTCTGAACTTCGTTCGTGAATGTAAATTAATTCAAAGAATATTTTTGTAAACATTCGTATTTTGATGATCTCTTAAGGAGACGAAAAAATAAGTCTCGGCTATTTTGTATGCTTTTTTAAGCTTTCAGTTGAAAATTTATTCATTTGGCTTTCCATTCTGGTGAAAATATTTTTGATTTTGTTCCGCTTTCTTACTGTATTGATATGTAGGGACTCAAGAAATATATAAAATCAAAAACAATAACTTCAAAAAAGTGCTAATTATACCAATTCATTAAATATAATGAGATGAAATATACTTAATATATCATAATACAATATAATATCGTGCTAATAATAAAATTAATGACATTGTAGAATAATGAAATTGTGCAATAGGTCCTTTCATGAAGAAATGCCCTCGTCGATCTATTTGCGGCTTGTTATTCTAAAGGTAGATGCTAATTTTTTGGCATTGAAGGTGTTAACAGGTCGGTGGTCGGTAGTGTGAATCACAGATTTTTGCTCTGAATAGAAAAATCTTGCTAGGGTCGAATTCCGCAAAACTACCTGAAACTACCCGAAAGAGGGATTATCGTGGGACCATATAATTTAGTGATTTCCAAAAATAGAGTATTCAGGTACACAGAAGCTCTCGTAATTTATCGAGAAGGGCAAGAATAATGATTGAAGAATGTATACAGTGTGTTGAAAAAAATGGCCGCGTAAGTTAAAAAAGCTCTCGTAATTTATCGAGAAGGACAAGAAAAATTATTGAAGAGAGTATACAGTGTTAAAAAACGGGCATTTAGTTGTTAGCCATATTCTAATCCTCCCGCGACCTAGGATTAAAGACGCAGGTAGGTTTTTGCGGAATTCGGCAAATCCCAAAAATCTGATATGGTCAACATTTTTTTGTGTTTTATATTCAGTGATCAGTCTACACTACATTGGTGGCTAATAGTTTATTTGCAATAAGTTGACCATTATTAAAATTTTGACTGTTGACGTAAGCCCAACTTATTTTTGGTCAGTGGTTGCCGTCGCTAGACGCATGGAAAGTATCTTCATAGGTACTTACCTCCCATCGCATTCGACATATTAGATAACAAAATAAAACATCTAAAGTTTTGGTAAATGAATTTATTAGAAATTATCGAACAGAAATATTAAATTAGGTAAATAATAACTACACTTTTTATAAAATTGTTGATTCAAAAATTATAATAATTATAAACCGAAAGTGTCCAGCGCGTTTAAAAAAATGATCAGAAACTACAAGTAGAACGGTCCTGTATATATACTTGGTGCACTTTACAGCTACGACAACATACACAAATCCAAGTAGTAACAATTCAATCGCTTAAAAATTATTGATTTTCATAATTTATCCCTTGAAGATGATAAGATATCTTTCTTTAGTTACTTAATACACAAAAACATAAAAACAAGTACAAATTGTTAGTGGGAAATTCGAATGGCCAACAAATTAAGTAAACTATTGTAGTTTTAAAACTTTTTCAAATTCGTAAAATGTTTTTTGCAAACTTTGATATACAGGGTGCTGCTTCGGAACGCATCACATTATTCACGTTCTAATTTTTTTTGGTTTTTCGTAAATAATTTTTTTTATAACCAGTACCCGACTCGTTTCGGCTATGATAGGAACTGTGTGTTATCAAGAAAATATAGAGAGTAGCTCATTAGTTTTGACCTTAGGAAAAAATGGGCAAAATCCACTAAACGACCTGTATCTCGGTTATAAAGACCGTAAAACCCAAAAAATGTAGTACCTACCTATATGTACAATCTACTCGCGGTGACCTCTATTCTTCGGTCAAGTCATCGTACATCAACTAACGACGTTGTTAGTTGATGTACGATGGTCAAGTATTCACATTTACTATTGAAATACCTACTCAAAATAAAAATGTTGATTCATTATTCTTTTTGTTATTTATTATTTATTAAGGGAAATCAAACCACAATCTACAAAAAATATTTCATCATCCTTAAAAAATTTACAATTTTTTGCAGTCTTAAACTTTGTAATATTATTGATAGTCTAGTTTTCGAATTTTTTCATTAATGTCATCTAGGGACCAACAATTTTATAAAACTTAATTATTCTTGATAACGGGTAGCTGGTTGCTACCGGGTAGCTGATTGCTACCGAAACGTTGTAAGAAAAACATTAAAAAAATTGTGGTTTAATTTCCAAAAATAAATAGCAAAAAGAATAATGAATATACCACAAGGAACATACAAAATATATTGGTTATTCAGTTATGCTGAATGATTGATAGTTTATTATTTTTCTTTGTCTGTATAGTTTTTAATGAACTTGAAAAAGTTTTACAATATTTGAAAGTCTGAGTCCGCAACAATAAATTGAAAATATATTACCTATGACTACAACAGATTGCATTTGTTGCATACCACTCGGAAATAAATTTTTCTATTTTTCTAACAATTTTCTTTCTCAAATTTAATATTATTTTATTATTTTAAATTTTGCCGATATTTCCGTCGAAACTATTAAGTACTATCATGGTGAAATTTTTCAACAATGATGTTGGAGTTTTCAAAGCACACTTATCATTTCGTCGAACATTAGAATACACTTCTTCTCGTAAGTCAGCATCGTATCCGCCTTTAAAGTAAGATTCATAAAAAAAAATTTATTGAATCCGGGTTTGCATCGGAAATTGGCAACCCATGATTTCACTGTTGATATTGGTGGCGAGGATTCTTTTTGTCGCAAATATCTATATGTCTCAGGTCCTTAATAAAGTAATGATAGGGCAGTTTTTTTTCAGATGGTAACTATGGGGATTTCATCTTATGTCGTAATTGCATATTTACAAGAGATTTTGTAAAATCCGTTAAAGTTGCTTCTCCATACAAAACGTTCGCAGAGAGTTGAGTTTTCATAATCCTTTTTTTGTAGCTCTCAATAGAGTATTCGAGCTGTTGACTTTTTTCCTAACATTGGTTAGTTCTTTTCTCAACATTTTCTTCTTGCAATGATTGCTTCCTATCTCCACTTCCCGTAGAACAAGATGGAAGGTTCTGTAACTCTTTCAACCACTGTTCATCTTAATGGTTACTGACAGAACCATCAGAAAAAGTCATGTCAATGTTTCTGGAAGAAATCGGGGCAATAACATCCCTTCTCGAATATGTTTGTGGAAGTGAGGAAACATTCAATTGCATTATTTGTTCATCCAAACTTTCCTTAACCGATTCACTTTTTGAACCCTCATCACTTATGTAGCGGAATGGCACAGCAGTAATAGGCAATCTTTTAGATTGACTAATATTTTCACTGAAATGTTTGCTACAAATCAGCTTATTTCTTAGCGATTTCTGGCTTAGCTCTGCCAAAACAGCATTACCTGAAATTAGGAACATGAACGTAAACAAACATATTATTTATTGTAATGGTTATGGTAAAGTATTTTTTTGTGTTTAAAAAAACTTGAATTTATTTCATTTCTGTAACGAGCATAACTAAAAACAACTACAGTAAAACCCTTGTTTGGAATTTCCCGAATTGTACTGAGATAATCCCATACATGTGCATCATTCCCAAAAACAACTACTCATCATTGAAATTTCTTGGTAGGTACACAACAACGGCAAAAACACTTTGATACTTATCTTTAATAAGGGTTTTTAAAATCAAACAAAAGACCATTCACAAGAATCGTAACAAAACCCGAAATAAAAAAAAACAAATATTAGGTACAAAAGATATTTGAATAATCTGAATTTAATATAAATATTATATTTATTTGCCTGGTGTTGAAAGTAACCGGTCAACGTGAAAATTTGGATAAGCCTAGTAAACAAAAATTTCTTTATATCAAAGAAAAAAATTTATTCTATGAACTACTACGCAAAATACCTAATTGACGTCCTTTTGACAGCTTTATCACTTACTGTTAAGGATACACAACTAACCCAATACTAAGGACCGGTCTTAAATGTTTCACAATAGACTGCCGAAAATTATAATCATTGAAAATATTATTTATTGTGTAATATTTATGAGTAATTCTGTTCTAACTGTGATTTTTTTTATTGTAAGACAATTTTTTTTTCTCACCCTGTTATTCTTAAAATAGTTTTCGTTTCAAGTAAAATAAATTAAATCATGGGTACACCCTAATATTTCAGAAATGCATTTCTCGACAATTGTCTGAAATAGATAAGTAAAATATCATAATGTCACGTAGCCTTCGAGGCCACGAAAGGGGAAAGAAAGGTCTTAAGAACGATTTGGGTTTTAGTTGCTAGAAGATAACTAAAGTGTTCACTTGAGCCAGATAAATTTAAATATATAAAATATAGTGTGTATTGTGGTGCATGTCAGGAGTTAAATAGGTGAGTCTATCTCACAGAGTAATTCATTTTTGCCTGTTATTTGATATTTGAATTTAAAAAATATTTTATCACATAGGGTATATATATTTGCTAATTATTTTTAATAATAACTTTGTTTAAAGTTCTTTAATATTCAACGTTATCAAGAACATTAATTTATTGTTGCATTTCCTATTCATCCAATCCTACTGTACTGTGGAGAGTTTGTGCCACTTGCAGTTTAACTCACATACCTATACTGTACTGTGGAGAGTTTGCGCCACTTGCGGTTTGTCCATTCCTGATACAGGGTGACTTCTCACGTCACCTATATCTCCTTCCACCCCCCTGTATTGTGGAGAGCTTGAGCCACTTGCAGTGTAACCTTATTTTGCTGTACTGTGGAGAGTTTGTGCCACTTGCAGTGTTTTATTATTTTGCTGTACTGTGGAGAGTTTGTGCCACTTGCAGTGTAATATTATTTTGCTGTACTGTGGAGAGTTTGTGCCACTTACAGTAGTTATAATATTGTTTGTGGAGAGTTTGTGCCACTTGCAGTTTAACTCACATACCTATACTGTATTGTGGAGAGTTTGCGCCCCTTGCACCTTTCCTAATAACCCTAAATATTTACTACTAGGCATTTATTTTTGATCAAGTGAAGTTTTAACTTTACTTTAGTACTGATATGCATAATCACAGTTCAAACACATAAGATGCACCTTGTATATTATTAATACTTTCATTAATTTTGGGGATTTCAACTATACTAATCGTTAGTTAAATAATTAATCATTATTTATGGCAAATTGAATACTCGGAGTGTCTTTCTATCTAATTCCAGGTACGTCATCTCGGTTGTTCAACCTACTTGGACCATGTCCACATGGACTGTTCAATTAAATCCAGGCATCACGTCCAGTGTCTTGTAAATAGTTATTTTCAACATTTAGATTTGTTTTATTATCGATATTATAAACAATATAATGTAAGTACACAGTAAGTAATTAAAAGTTAAATTCTAATTAAATATATCAATCTTTACAAATCACTCATTCTCCTCAAGTCAAGTTTTTCCCTCCTTACATTATTAATAATTTTTGTTCTTTAAAATTAATTTTTTTTAATTTGTTTATGCATATTATTTCTCTACTTTATTGTAAAAATAAAAGTCTGTAAGGATTTTGCTACAACTGCAAAGCATCGAGAATGATAAATCAAAATTCAAGTTGTCCGTTCCACGGTAGGTACTGAGACTCACATATCCACGGTACAGACATAAAGTAAATTTAGTAGACATTCTTCGGAAAAATCGTTCAATTTATTGTTTTGTACACATTTATATAAATTTTAATTTATGAGATAATTAGTTTGAATCATTTATTGCTACAAAAAAAATAAGAAATTTATCGAAAAATTCTAGATATATGCACATGACACGGTATACTGACATTTAAGAGATTTACTGTAAGTTGCAAGTAATACTATACAAAAATGTGATGAAATATGATCATGAATATCTAATTAACACAGAAATTCCATCAATAGATTGTTGATTAAGGGCCAGTGAGAACAAATAGTGAAGGAAATAAAAAATCACAGTTAGAACAGAATCACCCTTATACTTATTGGATTGAGAACACAATAATAATATATGATAGAAAACTTAAAACTGTGCTCATTGTTGAATTAAATATATTTATTTTACTGCTGCTATTAATTTAACAAAATGATTTTATTCACACATTTGGTGATAAATCAAGCATGAGTCTTATATATTTTTGAAATCATCACCTATAAAATGGAAAAAAAATATACCATTAAAAAAGGCGTAATAGGCGTTTAATAAAGTCATAACGTTATAAACACACAAACTACTACAGTTGAAAATAAAAATTGATCTTCTCGAGGATTTTTTTCAATGTTTCATTTTTTAAAAATAATTAATTTATTCTATAGTTTTATACGGGCTGTTTCTATTATCATAATATGGTAACATTACTATATTCTAAACTGTAATATTTACTAAGACAATTAAATGGACAAAACGGTAACTGTATTATGGAGGGACATTATATTTGTTAAAAAAAGTCTTATTTTATATCGAAACATTAGGTAAGGTCCAAAGTAAGGCTCTCGGTACATTTTTTTGGCAAAATCAAAACAAGTTTACAAAATAACTAAGACAGGAACGTATTTAAGAATTGTTCTCATTAATGATATTACTTATTTGAGATAAAACGTCATAAAAATCTGAAGTGTGATATATCGCTTAATTTGAATATTTAACATTGACTAATAATTACAATAAATAGGCATATCCCTATTTTAAAAAAATATGTTAGCCTCGTGAAGACACGAAACGTCGTATCGAAGCTATGTTGGTACATGTATATAGTAAATTCGTGTTCAAATAAAACTTTGCTGTTCTTTGATATTTTTTTATTTAAAAATTCTATTCTGAAAAAACCAAAAGCAGCCTGTTTAGTTCTCCCAGTATTACTGGAGAATGGAGGAAATCTTGGTAAATTTTTCAACAAATTATAATGTTCTCCATAATAGTTACAGTTTGTCAATCTATTACGGCCTATAATATAGTATTATAGCCATATATGATAAAAGAAACAGTCTGTATACATTTATTGAACAGGTAAAATTTTTATCTTATCGACGGAGTAGCTCGCAATTATAAACACAGAGATCCACTATACCTTTTTATTACGTGCTTAGTTCATAAACATAAAATAAATAACAAAAAATACTATTTCCAATTATTTCAATTTTCGTGGAATATTAATGTCCAACCCTTATTCGGTTAGTTGTGTTCACCTTTATTCTGTTACTTTACCATAAAGGTGGTTGTAAAATTTAAATTTAGGCAGGATTCAAGTACTTTTGATAAATTTAAGATTTATCGGATATGGAATTTCTACTAGTTAAATACTTGTACTCGTATGATATGCAATGTAATCATAAAACAAATAAGCTCATTATCAGAAAAAATTATTGGACGAATTGTCTTTTATTTGACGATAATCAAATACTTATGTTTAGTTTTGAAAATTTGCATACACACTTATTCATTCACATTCACTATTTTTTACTCCTCTATGAAAAATAATCGTCGGAAGGATAACTCACCCGAGTGTATGATCCATTTCTGACATCTGGTAGGGTCATTCACAGGAAATCGGTACATTTTAATTGTAGGATCTGATCTCTTACTTAGTCCACACTTGATATAAACAAATTTATTTCCAGCCATTTCTGAAATATCGAAAAGAAGATTTAAATTATAATCAGGTAAAAATGTCGACATTCATATTATAATAAAATTATGGAATTTATTCATTCTCTACTGACTGAGCACACAACGAGCTGATTGATAAAAGTGATTATTTGTTATATTAATACATTTTAGTAAGTAGGTCGCTAAATATACAGTTTTTTTTTGGAAATTGTAAGCTGCAGCATTTATAGGTACACTTAATGCCCTGTTAATATAATTTAGATATATTAACCAAATTAGGTATTGATGTATATACGCAACTGAGCTAAGAATTAAAATTTGAATCCTAGAAACTATAATTTGTAACATTATTTATGGTGATTAACTAAGCTCAACTTAATTAAGAATTCATTGTTAAATGAATAATTTTTAAAAGCTGATCAGTATCCAAAATTCTAAATATAATTGTCAATTCTTAGTTTGTAGATTTTGTGGTTTTACTAAAAGAAGAGGTAGGTATATTAATTGTAATAATGTCCACTTACCTTAAAAATGAAATATATATCAACGTTCAGAGATTCTCAAATAAAACAATAATCTAAATGCACAGCCAACGAAACACAACAATGACACAACGAACACAATACAATATTAATAATGAACTTCAAATTGCAACTTTGCCATAGGTACCTACCCAAAATAAGAAACTTTGCAACACAGCTCTTATGGATGTATATAACATTCTGAATAATTTTGGCGCCATCTGTTATTGGGGTAATTCGGCGACCAAAGCTAAGGAAATTCGTAATTCAAGCTACGACGTACAGTAAGAAAAGACGTGCCGTGCACGCAAACTCCCCACTGCCATCTATTGGTGGCGTCCACCTCGTCAAATGATATCCTCGTAAGATTAACCTACTATCCCTATCTTTATACAATGGTTAAAGTATATTTTACAATATTTCGTTGTCTCGTTATCTGGTATCTCATTGTACAGAGTAAACAGTAACAGATTCGTAGTCGGTAAAATTTAGATACTAAAACTAATAGTACACTACATACCAAGGCCAGTAAAGAAAGAAATGTCTCAGATCACATGTAATTGTCGGCCAACGCGAAGCGCTAAACGAAGTTGCCGCTTTCCGGCTACGTCGACCAGAAAAATAGTATACACACATCGGCCAGTAAATAAGAAAGCCTCAGATCACATGTTTGTCGACCTCAGCTTCGCTTCGGTCAATCTGAGACATTTCTTACTTTACTGGCCTAGGTATGTAATATAATATACTATTTACCAGCAAAATATTTCAGTTGTAAAATAATCATATTTAGGCATTATCTTTCCGAAGAAACAAGTGCTATTGTAATCGGATTAACGACTATCTGCTGTGGGTTTTTCTCTTGAATCAATCCTGGTGGTGTTGAGTTAAAACGAAATATCTTGGAATGGAGTGTGCATAGTTATTTGAGGTTGATTTAAATAGACAAACCCTAAAACAAAAATTACAGTAACCTTTGCCTAAAATAACATTATACGACAAGTAAGCATCGTCAATTACAAACGCATTTACATTTGGTATAGCTGCTGTACTAAAAACTAAAGAGGATAGACCCTTAGATAATTTTCACTATAACTTATACTAATACTATATAAATCCGAGGTTAATGATCGATTATGCAACATATGTCTGAAAAGTTTTTGTTTATTTTTAGATGAAAAGAAAAAAACTTGAAATATCTCATTTATTCAGTTAATAACGGCTAGAGAGTATATACTGCTTCTAACAGTGTTTAGTCAACCCTTCCCTAGTGCGGCCATGTGCAGCCGAAATGCAGGTGCCCGCCGGCGAGATTCGACACTCGGCCCTAGCACAGAGTACTCTGTGGCCCTAGTACCTGAGCGAGTTAAAATGTATTTGTTTATTATGTAGAATGTTCCTAATTTTCTTTTGTTAGTATGTGTATGGAATAAAAATAATTATAAAAGTCAACCAGTGTATAGTTACAGTCCACTACACGCAAACATGGTTCTTCTCGCCAAATCATAAACAATTAAAGTTATAGTTCTTAAAAACAAGGCTAATTTGCGAGGGAAATTCGGTAGCCATTAGACAATGCAAGTGAAGTAAAGCAGTGCTCCAGTCAATTATTGCCGTTGTGAATCGACGTTTTCGCGGCAATTCAAGTAGGACAGTTGTACCGACCGTTGAGTTTGAGTGATGCAGCAGTTTGTTGATTGGAAAGAACACAACTTTTCGGTGAAGTATTATGCATGGGTTTTTTAATACATTGAAATATAAATTAGTCCTTTTATCCAATATTCATTGATTTTCATACATTTATTGATAATTGCACATTGACCGGTACGGAGTGTTGCTAGCGTTTGATATTCATAAAGAAACAACAGAAATATGATTTATTTGTCTTATTGATTTAATCGATATTTACTTTACAATAAGATACACAGGTAGAGGTAATGGATTTTGAGATGAGCCCTAACCTTGTAAATAGTTGCGTAGATATAAAAGGCAACAATGCAATAAATTCGTAAAGTGAAATCTGAAAAAGTCCGCTTCGGTTGATTGTATTCTTATAGCCCAGGCGAAGTATGTTGAAAATAACATTATAATTTTATTGTAAAATATAATTTATTATAGGTCATAAAAATTGCGTTAATGTCTAGAGATAAATAAAATCAAAGCAATACAGAGTGTTAAACTAATGATATATAATTACAAAGTAATCAGTTAATTGATATTTTAATGACCTAGACAGCTTATGGATTACAAGCTATTAAATACCACTTAGGAGCCCTAGCCCCTTAAAGAAATAATACCATGTTTTACCTGATCTTAATAATAAAATCAAAATTAGAAAAACCCTATGTAATATAACTGGGAAAATTATATGAAAAGCTCTTAACTATAAGTATTTATTATCAACTATATAAATTTATATGTCGTCATCGTCTTCATCATCCGAAACTTCACTTTCACTGTGGCTATCCTCTCCTACGTTTATTATTAAATCCGCCACTTGATCCATGACATGTTCTCTTTCCATATAGTTCTTTTCAACTTTTATTACATTGGCGCAAATGTTTTTCCAGTTTTCTACCGTTACCTCACTAAATTTTTTCTCCGTTAACTTCCATACATCATCCATTTTAAAAATTATGTTGCAGGCAGCTACTTCGTTCTTCGCCAATGCCCAAATTTTTTCTATTGGGTTTAGCTCTGGATGATAGGGTGGTAGACGCAATGTTAAAATGTCATGTTCTGATAGAATTTGGTCTATTACATATCTTTTAGAAACTGGCCTGTGGATTTTTATAATTGTGAATAGTTCTGCTTTAGTTGATTTTTCAGGAAAGAATATATTTCTTTCAGCAAGCCACTTCAGCATTGCATCTTTTTTCCATGAAAAATTTGGAATGGGTTCTAGGAGTGTGTTATGATATGAGGCATTGTCTAATATTAAGACGCATTTTCTCGGTGCATTTGGAATGCATTTTTCTTTTAACCATTTGACAAAATTTGTATTATTCATTTCATCATGATAGTCTCCGGTTTTCATTCCCGATTTAAAAATTGTAAGTGCCTCGGGTACGAATCCTGCTTCACCTCCAGCATGTAAAATAATTAGCCGTTTACCTTTAGCTACGGGTGATTTTAAACACTCCTTTGTACCATCGTCCCATGCTTTTGGTACATTATGTGAACTGTGGATATAGGTTTCATCACAGTATACAATCGGCCGTCCATCTTCTTTGTATTGTTTTAACTTTCTTAAGTATTCAGTTCTTTTAGCTTTAATGTCATATGTCTCCATTAAAACTTTCCTTTTATCTTCAGTTTTTCTCCATCTAAATCCCATTCTTTTAACTAATTTTCTGAAACTATCAATTTTACCAGTAAAGTTCACCCCTTCTTCATTTCTCACTTCTTCAAAAATTCTTTTCATGGTAGGCCTTCTTTTATGAATAGCACTATAAGAATAAATAATTCTTCGAATTATTCCTTCCTCAAATCCATTAACGGATCCTTTGGAAGTTGAAGGTTTGTTGACGCTTCTCCTAGGTGATTTGAAGCGTTCACCAGGCGATTTTTTATTAGCTTCGCTCACAATACGTTTCACTGTGGCCTTAGAAACATCACAAGCTTTAGCTACTCTTTCATTCAAATTGAACAGAGGGACATCTAGGTCTTTCTGTTCTTTTTCTGCCTTCATAAATTTATATACACTGTATATTATTTGTCGACCTTGACTATGTATAACTTTTTTGGAACCACTCATGTTTCCAGGTTTATTCTAGAACAAAAGATTTTAAAAATTAATACACAAAATAAAGATATATGAATATAAACTATAGTTCCAAGTTTTACATATGCATCAATTAAAAAAATTTTCTGCCTAATGTCCCATGTAAAAATAACATTCTTTTTGATTAGGTAATAACATGCCAAAAATCAAACTTTTAATTTTAAATATGTAATAAAATAAATTAATACATACCTTACTGTCAAGTAAATTAATTCACTAAACAAAATATTTTCACAAATTATTGTCTACAAAAATCTTAACTAAACTACAAGGAACTAAAAAGGAAACAAAATGTACTGCACTATTAAAAGATTCGGAGTCGAAACAACCTGAACGGAGGACAGTTAAAGAATGAAATTGAAGCGCTGAACTTATTAGGATGGTTAGTAACATTTTTTTCGAACGCAATCTGGTATACTGCGACGGAATCACGCAGGGCTCATCTCAAAATCCATTACCTCTATCTATTCAGATATTTTTGGCCTAGTCCACATTGAAAATTTTAAAGCGAATACACATGTATATATTCAGATATTTTTGGCCTAGTCCACATTGAAAATTTTAAAGCGAATACACATGTATCTATTCAGATATTTTTGGCCTAGTCCACATTGAAAATTTTAAAGCGAATACACATGTAACAATTCAGATATTTTTGGCCTAGTCCACATTGAAAAGTTTAAAGCGAATACACATGTAACAATTTAGTTATTTTGGCCTAGTCCACACAAGAGAATATTTTAAAAGGTACATTGATTATTTACAGGGTGTGTTTATTTGTTTGTGTTCAAAAAATTACTCATAGCTATTCAGATACGTATTTAGTGAAATCACGAATAAAATTCATTGTAAAAAATGCCTGAAACGGAGGATAATACTGAAGTGAAAGGTCTTATTAAAAAAAGAGGTACTCTCAAAATTAAACTAACAGTCTTTGAGAAATTTCTTACATCATTTGAGAATTTGCATTTAAATAGAGAGGCCAAGCCGTTAGAACCTTTCAAAATTTTAGAGCTTGATAATCGAATTAATGACATTGAACGGTTAATTAATTGTTTTGAGGACCTACAAAATGATATAGAGTGCCTCGTTGATGAACCGGAAGCTCAGTTGATAGACAGGGAAGATTTCACAAACAGGTATTTTACAGCTTTTTCGCGAGCAAAAGCGCTTCAAGCTGAATACGAGTCAGACAATGTAAGTGCCGTAAGTGGCAGCGAGCATGGTTCTGTCAACTCAGGTTCCGTTGTTGGTCGTAGTTCAGGGGTTTCAGTAGGGGTCAAGTTACCTGAGATTAAATTGCCAAAGTTTGACGGAACATATGAGACATGGATGGAGTTCAGGGACATGTTCGAATCATTAATTCATTCCAACGTTCACATTAGCAATATTCAGAAATTACATTATTCGGATCTGCGCCTCTCGTTATACAAGCATTAGATTTTACTGCCGATAGCTTCGACATAGCTTGGAGTACATTATGCGAAAGATACAATAATAAAAATCTGCTAATACAGAATCATTTAAAGGCCATATTTAACATGGAACTCATTGTAGCGGTTACCGCGACTAAAATTCGACACGTTTATGAAAACTTGTATAAACATTTAAATAGTCTTAAGCAGTTAGGCGAGCCAATAGAATATTGGGACACGCTACTCATCTACACAGTTTCGAGCAAATTAGATAAAAATACGGCCCAAGAGTGGGAAAAATACAAATCAAATCATGACGCGATTAATTTAAATTACTTTAAAGAATTTCTAAAAAAGCGAGCCAATCTGTTAGAAACAATCGAGATCAATTCAGAGCAAAACAAGCGAGTCAATGAAAGGTACAACAATATTCGAGAAAATTCTAATAGTTCAGGTAATAGTTCAAGAAACAAAGCTTACAATTCTTCCCGCGGTCTATCCACTGCGACCGCGAACAAACATTATAATTCAAATAAAGTAAAATTGGTATGTTTTAATTGCAAAAGGGATCACAGCCTTTTTTATTGTCTAGACTTCTTAAAGTTGGGAGCAAAGGATCGCGTCAATAAAATTAGGGAATTAAACCTCTGTTTGAACTGCCTTAAGCGAAGCCACCTTACTAAGGACTGCAATTGGTCCGGGTGTAAGATTTGTGGAGCAAAACATAATACAATCCTACATGATCATGGTAGGGAACACGCGGGAACAGCATCGCATGTCTGCCAGGAAAGCGATATAAGCGAAAATACACAATTAGAAACTAATAACGCGAGCGTTACAAATTGTGGGATAGCAACCTCTCAGCAAACAATATTATCCACAGCGAAGGTGAAGGCTTTTGGCAAAAACAATAGTTTCTTAATAGTTCGAGCACTATTAGATTGCGGCTCGCAATCTAGTTTTATCACTACAAGTTTATGTGAAAAATTGAATTTGGAAAAAACAAAGACGACTTTAGCTGTCTCCGGTATAAGCGAAAAAATTTCATACGTCAAACATAAATGTAATTTGAAAATTCAGTCAGTAAATAATGTTCTTGAGTTTAATATATCATGTTTTGTCCTAGACAAAATAACCTCAGACTTACCCGAGACATCCATTGATATGGAAAAATTACAGATTCCTTTAAACATTGAGCTAGCCGATTCAGATTTCTATTCTCCATTACCTATCGATATATTACTAGGTGCAGACATTTTTTGGCAGCTTTTAAGCGTGGGTCAAATCAATATCGGTTTTCCTAGCCCTGTCTTACACAACACTCACCTTGGCTGGGTAGTTGCGGGCGGCATGCAGCTACCAAACTCGAAATCGCATTGCAACTTTTCCAGAAACGTCGACGTCCAGGAACAGCTTTCCAAGTTTTGGGAAGTTGAGGAGATAGAAACAAAGAAACTACTTTCGATTGAAGAGCAAGCGTGCGAGGATAGTTTCGTACGAGACTTGTGTACAAGTGAAGAAGGTAGATACGTGGTATCATTGCCTTTTAAAAAACCACCAGAGTCGCTAGGTAACTCGCGTGACTTAGCATTTAAACGTTTCTTATCATTAGAACGAAAGCTCATGGCTCATGATAAGTTAAAAAAGTTGTACACAGAGTTTCTAGAAGTCTATGAACAGCTGGGACACATGTCCCAAATAAAAGACCAATACGACACCAATAACGGCTATTTCATGCCTCACCACGGTGTGTTGAAGGAGTCAAGCAACACTACTAAGTTGCGGGTTGTTTTTAACGCTTCTAGTCCAAGTACTACAGGACTATCATTGAACGACATTCAAATGTCTGGTCCAACAATCCAACAGGATTTGTTATCCATTATTTTACGTTTTCGCACACGAAATATTGTTTTGTCGAGTGACATTAAAATGATGTACCGCCAGGTACTTATCAATCCTGAACAGCGTCATTTACAAAAAATATTCTGGCGTTCCGATCCTGACGATGATGTTAAGACATTTCAGCTGAATACAGTTACTTACGGAACCACCGCCGCTAGTTTTTTAGCTATACGTTGCCTTTTCGAGGTTGCGAAAGAATGCGAGCGCGATTTTCCATTAATTGCGAACATAATTCGAAACGACATGTACGTAGATGATCTATTAACATGCGTAGATACTCGAGACGAAGCCGAATACATATGCCGTAACATTAGTAAAATTTTATCTAACCGCGGATTTGAATTAAGAAAATGGAATTCAAATGATCAATACGTTATCCGAAATTTAGAATCCGAAAATACACTAGTAGAGTTTTACTCTAATAAAGAGCATGAAAATTCAATCTTGGGACTGTCATGGAACAGCTCGCTTGATATTTTGAAATATAAAATAAATCAACCTGGCGTCATCCAAAGGGTGATAACCAAACGTGTCATTCTATCCAGTATTGCTACCACCTTTGATCCGCTAGGCTTAGTCAGCCCTTGCATTATTGTGGCAAAGGTGCTCTTGCAAAAATTATGGTGCGAAAAATTAAGCTGGGATCAACCGGTTCCTGACAACATACGTATTTCCTGGTTAGACTGGTACTCGAACTTAAAAATCCTAAATAATATAAACGCAACTCGAAAGGTTGTTTGCGAAAACTCAATTAAAATCACGTTACACGGGTTTGCTGACGCTTGTCAGAATAGCTACGGCGCGTGCGTTTACGTCGTGTCAGAAGACAATTCAGGATTGCGATATTCTAATTTGTTATGCGCCAAATCGAAAGTCGCTCCGGTTAAGCATTTAACAATGCCACGATTAGAGCTATGCGCGGCATTAATATTGGCTCAGTTGTTAGAAAAGGTGTCAAAATCAATTAACATTAAAATTGACCAAATCTTTTGTTGGTCCGACTCCACGATAGTATTGGGTTGGTTACGTGCATCCCCACATTTGTTAAAACCATTCGTAGCCAATCGAGTAGTAGAAATTCAGAAATTAACGGCCAACATTGAATGGAAGCACGTTCCGTCGTTGGAAAACGCAGCGGACATAGTATCGAGAGGGTTAACCCCTCAACAGTTATGCTCTTCTCGCATGTGGTTTCATGGTCCCGAGTGGCTGGTAAGAGATACTTCGTATTGGCCAAACATGCAACCACCGGTAATAGATTTACCAGAGATTCGTACCACACTCATTTCTTCAGTGTCCAAGGGAGATTCTTATCCGTTTGAACGTTTCTCCGATTTTTCAAAATTAAAAGGAACCGTTGCATGGACAATGAGATTCTTAAAAAATTGTAAGAACAAACCCGATAATCGAATATTACTTCCTTACCTGACCGTAGATGAGGTTAAAGAAAGTCTTCACTTTATCATTAAAATAGTGCAAAGGGATTCCTTTCCGGAGGAATATCTCATTCTCACCAAAGGCAACGAGTTGCCATGTAATAGTCGCATTTTGAGTTTACATCCATTCATTGATAAAACTGGTTTAATAAGAGTAGGTGGTAGATTGTCGAATTCGGACTTTCCGTACTCAAAGAAGCACCCCTTATTACTTTGCACTAAGCATTACGTTACTAAATTAATATTTGAATGTACACATAAACAGTTATGTCATGCCGGACCTCAGTTACTATTATCTACGATTAGAGACACCTTTTGGCCTGTGTCAGGTCGCAGCTTCGCGCGAAGGATTGTGAAACAATGCGTATCGTGTGCCAGATTTAGTGGCCAAAAAATTCAACCTATTATGGGTGATTTGCCGGCGGTAAGAGTTCAACCAACAGCTCCATTTAGCGTTGTAGGAGTTGATTATGCCGGGCCCTTCTGGTTGAAAGATAGACGGGGTCGCGGCTGCAAGGCTATCAAATGTTGGATAGCGCTGTTCGTCTGCTTTAGTACCCGTGCCATACATTTGGAACTTGTCCTGTCTCTTAGTTCCGCAGACTTCATGCAATCATTTTATCGTTTTGTAAGCCGTCGTGGCAAACCAGCTCAGGTATTCTCTGATAACGGAACCAATTTTGTCAGAGCCAACCGCGAAATGTTAGAAATGAGTTCGTTTTTAAAAAATCACAGTCTGGAGATTATCGCCAAGGCTTCCCGTTCAGACATTGAATGGCATTTTATTCCGGCAAATTCGCCGCATTTTGGGGGTATTTGGAAAGCAGGGGTAAGAAGTTTGAAATACCACCTCAAGCGTACAATAGGCGACCATAAGTTGTTCTTTTATGATTTTCAGGCGTTACTCGTTCGTATCGAGGCGGTGCTCAATTCTCGTCCCCTTACTCCTTTAACCACAGATCCCGACGATTTAACCTGTCTCTCCCCCTCCCACTTTCTAATTGGAAGACCAATGGAAGCAATACCCGAATTACCAATCAACAATATCAAAGAAAACCGTCTGAGTCAATATCAGCTTTTGCAAAAATTGTACGAGCATTTCTGGAGCAGATGGAGCCGAGAATACGTCAACGAACTACAACAGAGACATAAATGGAAAAAGTCCTCTGGAAGTTTAGATAATGGACAATTAGTCTTGATAAGAGATGATAATGCTCCACCCACCAGGTGGCGTTTGGGACGCGTTATTAAATTAGTGCCAGGAAAGGATGGTGTTAATCGTGTCGCCTCAGTGAAAACTGCGGACAGTGAAGTTACCCGTGCAGTGACCAGACTCTGTCCTCTTCCCATTGAAAGTTAGCCCAGGACTTTCAAGGCCGGGGGCATGTTTAGTCAACCCTTCCCTAGTGCGGCCCTGTGCAGCCGAAATGCAGGTGCCCGCCGGCGAGATTCGACACTCGGCCCTAGTACCTGAGCGAGTTAAAATGTATTTGTTTATTATGTAGAATGTTCCTAATTTTCTTTTGTTAGTATGGGTATGGAATAAAAATAATTATAAAAGTCAACCAGTGTATAGTTACAGTCCACTACACGCAAACAAACAGTATGCCTCAACCTTGAATAAACACATGCATGATCTTTTTGTAAAGTTGTTAAAATATTAAGTTCATTAAATGAGAAAACCGAATTACATCTCATCTTTATTACTAATAATAATTGCTCTTCACTTTTCTCAGAATTTTAATATTGTATATGTCAAGGTAGCACAATTTAATTTATTAGCTTTGAGAGTCGCGACTTGCCGGCAAACTACTTAAGTTGTTGATACTAATGAATATGACTGGTACCTAATGTTCAGCAACAAGAAAAAACATGAATGCACAATTATATAGTTATGAATGTAAACTTTTAAAACTGCTACATGTACCGATTATCTTTAATGAGTACGTGGGAAATGTAGACGACAATGGAATAGGTAAGTAGTCCATATACTTGAGTTGTAGTAAATTTCTCTTGAAGAACTTAATTGATATTCTCTATAAATCGTTGTTATGATTTAAAATAACGGCAGTTTTCCTTTTTTGATAATTACATTTTTGTTTTGGATTTGCTTCAATAATAAACCATTGCAAAATGTAAAATTGTTGTAATATTTATTCCAATACAAAGTTGCAATAAGTTATTGTTTAGTATAGTCTGTTTTAAAAAGGAGAGGTGATCTGAATTAAGCAAGGCCAATGATGTAGACCTGTGATTAGTAAGATCGCAGCCGGGTTAACGCCGGATTTACAAGATACAAGATATCTATCCAGATCGATTACGTGCCAGATCGTAAAGAAAATATTTGAAAATTTAACACAATTTAGATTTTTTCAAGCTAGTTGAGAGACACGATTACGTTTAAGTAGATTTCAAAAAAGCTGAAAAATTAAAGTTGTACTATTAAAAAAAATTAGGATATTAAATTTGTACTGTATTACAAACATTTTTAACATATTACTAATTTTCTTTAGACCTTCCTACAGCAATATACGAGGGTTGTCTTTTAAGAGTTGCATATAATAACATAAACGCATGGGCAAAATTAACGCAACACTTGAAATTTTGCTTATTTTTGATTTAGGAGAAACCTTTTAATTTTCAATTTTCATTTTTGTAGGAAATTTATTGAAATTATCACAAGCATGTTGAATTTTTGTAAAAATAAATTTGACAATTTATTATACCGGTTGGAATGAAACAATATTTATGTGCCGTAAATACCCTGTAGGGTAAACTGAAGGTACAGTTAATATTCTAAGAAAAAAAAAATTATTTATTCTTATTATCAACAGCATTAATTATTAAATTAAAATTGAACATAAACAAGTAACAAATTAGAGACCCGTTCCTGGACAATAGTTGAACAGGCAACGAGAAAAGTGCTCCGTAAATAAAATCAAATTTACCTACTGAAACATACTTAAAACCAATTTACCTAAACATACAGTGTAATACAGTTTTTAGTGATTAACCAACTGCCGTAAGTAATTTCATCTTATTAATACGGCATTCTGCTTACAACAAAAAACAAACTGGTCACAGCTCTTATTGGTTGTATTTTGATATGGTCAGAGCTGCACTTAGCCCGCTGTGGTAGAATTCAACGGAAATGAAATTTTTCAAGAAGCCAAAGAAAATTACTCAATGTTATCTAGCCAGAAAAATAAATCATATTCTACCGTCGCCCAACAACAAAAGATCAAGCAATAGTTTTTCCCTCAATTGATAATGTAAAACTACAAGAATATGTAGTAGCTGTAGGAACTTAGTGCAACCCAAACATGTTCTCTTCTCATCCAGAAACTCCAATGGTAGAATTTGCATTTATCTGTCAAGTAAAGAGATTGTCGACGAATTCCTTACAAACCATGCTGACATAAATATAGGGGAAAACGTCATTATAGGGCGTAGACTTATAACCCCAGCCAATCGATTATTACTATCAAACGTCTGCCCTAGCATTCCTCATCAAATAATTGAGAAACATTTAATAGATCTAGGCTTTAAACTTCTATCCCCAATTTCTTTCCTCCGAGCTGGAATACAGGATCCACAGTACAATCATGTTCTGAGCTTTCGAAGGCAGGTGTATTTTGCACCTACAGTTAATTTCACTATACCAGAGTCTATACTAATCGATTATGATAAAACCCCCTACAGAATCTTTTTATCTGATGATATTACTTGCCACCTCTGTCATCAACAAGGTCACATAGCGTCGACATGTCCTGATAATACATTACCAACTAATAATTTTAACCCAATCGCTTTTCCTTCTCTACTGTCTACAAACCTCAACACCTTTAGAGCCTATCAAAAATCAAACATCTACCGAACAAACTTCCATCATAGCTGAAGATTCAATAATCGAAATTGACAAAGAAGACATAAACAACACTCAAAAGCGCACACACTCCGAAATATTGTCACAATGTACAACCCCTACAGAAGACACACAAAAAGAAGACAGCTTTATTAAACCAAAAGCTCATAGAAAAAAAAAACATAAGCAAAACAAAACTGATATTTTATGTCCAGAAACATCATCCGCTATCGAACAATCAATTGAACCAGTCAAAGAAATGATTAACGAGTCTCCATCATCATATGTACTAAACTACCTACAATTGACCAGTTTTCTTGAAAGTGCTAATGGTTCCCCAAATCTGCTTGAGATTGATAAGGTATACCTACATGGATTATTAACTATGTTAACGAACATTTACCCAAAGTTTACAGAAAGAAGTATAAAATCGAGTATCACTAAAATTAAGAAAAAGATCCTTAAACAACTATCTTAAGAAATGGACACTGAATTATCTCAGTCAGAAGACACAGATACTTCCCAAGAAATATTCTGAGAGCTAAGTATAAAAAAATCAAATGGAGATTATTCAGTGGAACATCCAAGAACTATTCACACATATCGAAATGCTATAATTACTAATTAAACAAAGAAACCCACAAATTTTATGCTTATAGGAAACCAATTTCAAGGAAAACAAAAAATACTTACTCAAAAACTTTAACTCATATCATAAAATAAGAAATTTTGCAAATAAAGCTAGACTCAAAAGAAATACCTCTGCAAACTAAATTAGAAGCAGTAGCCGTTAGAATATTAGCCCCAGTACAATTTTCCGTATGTAACATTTATATCCCTTCAAACGTAGATATTTCCTCGAGACAGCTTGAAACGCTAATTGAACAGCTTCTCAAACCTCATATCATCTTGAGTGATTTTAATTCTCATTGTACCACTTTCGGCTGCATCTCAACAGATAAAAGAGGGGAGCAAATGGAGAACTTTCTGGATTCGATTGGACTCACACTACTTAATATGGAGAAAAAACCCGTTTTAATTCAGTTAACGGTAACCACTCTGCCATAGATCTGTCTGTCTGCGACAGTTCTCTCGCTCCAACTTTAAATTGGAAAGTATTACCGCATACTTACGACAGCGACCACTGGCCTATTCTTATAAAAAACCACAAACTCAATAAAAACGTGGTAATACCAGAAAAATGGAAACTTAAACAGGCAGACTGGACAGCGTATCAAGAAAGAGTAACAGTCGCAATACCAAAACTTGGCGCATTAGAAGGAAGTATTGACATACTCATAAACAATTTTAACACAATGCTTACCAATATAACAAACCAAACAATGGGAAAAACATCAGTACCCAAAAATAAAAAGACAGTAGGTGGGTAGTCAGTACCAGAAAGCAATTCAGCAGAGTAAACACGCGTTCAATATACTTAAAAAGCACCACACTGAGGATAATTTGATAAAATTTAAGAAATTCAGGGCTTACGCAAGATACATTATCAAGAAAAGTAAACGAGAGTCATGGGAAAATTACGTATCCTCTATTACTGAAAATACGCCCTCATCAGAAGTATGCAACAAAATCCGTTAAATCAAGGGGATACCATATAGTCAAAAAATAATCGCCCTTTCCATCAATGGTCAAAATATTACAGATGATTTACAAATTGCGAATACGTTGGCATCCTTGTTCCAATACTACTCAAACGACTCAATACATGATCAGTCATTTTTAGAATACAAAAATAATGTCGAAAACCAAATTATCATCACCGAGAACGACAATCCTTTGAACAATCCAATTAGCACAGACGAACTAGATGAGGCACTCCGAGGACTCAAAAATTCCAGTCCAGGGCCAGATGAAATCCCATTCGCCTTCCTAACTAATATCCCATCAAATGCTAAGAATTATATCCTCGACCTTATTATACAATTTCCTTTTCTCCACTAAACAGTTTCTTAAATCGTGGGGCACAGCAATCATAATCACACTACCCAAACCCAACAAATGTAAAACAGACCCAGACTCATACCGACCCATATAATTAACCTCAACGTTATGCAAGTTATTGGAAAAGATCTTGAACAATCGTCTACAGTACTATCAGAAGCAAATAACTTTATCAGTATGCATCAAAGCGGATTCAGGAAAAATCGGAGTACTGTTGACAACCTTTTAAGCCTGGAATCTACAATACGCGAATCTTAAGCAAGCAACCGTCAGGTTTTAGCAGTGTTTTTTGATATAATCAAGGCTCGACACATTATGGAAATATGACGTCCTTATGAAATTAAAAAACTGGGGAATTGACGGGAATTTTTTAGCCTTCGTCCAAAACTTCCTTCAAGACAGAAATTTTCGAGTTCGATCCAACCAACAACTTTCGGATTATTATAACCAAGACAATGGAACTCCCCAAGGGTCTACGTTAAGCGTCTCACTATTCTTAGTGGCTATCAATAACATATCAGATACCATCAATAGTCCTGTCAAGGTGGGACTATATGCAGATGATCTTATTATGTACATAAGTACAAAAAATATAAACACAGCAGCTAAGATAATCCAGCAATCGATTAAAACACTGGAGAAAAAGCAGAATAATGTACTTTTCGTCCAAAAAACAGTACTCCTCACTAGTAATAAAACTGTACAATCAAGACCTAAATTATGTTCAAGAAATGCGTTTCCTGGGTATGATATTTGACTCAAGATTAACGTGGAATAGCCATTTCCAACAGCTTAAAATGTCGAGCGCACAGAATATGAATATTCTTAAAGTTCTCGCTGGTCAAAATTGGGGCGCAGATACAAAATAGATTCCTAAGTGCAACCTAGATCTATTAAATTATTCAAAAATAGACACAAATCCTATTCTCATCCACCAACATTTCATGAATCTTAAAACTAGTTTGGCAGACCACTTCAGTATATACACAGATGTATCGAAGTTTACGGAACTCGAAGCGACAGGAGCAGCAAATTACCGACGTATCCACTCAAACATTTTGTTCACATAAGGATTATTCAACATACTCTGGCGAACTGTATGCAATATCCAAGGCACTGCAACAAATTCCTCATCAAAACCAAATGAGGGCAGTTATCTACACCGATTCCCTTAGTGCAGTGAAAGGTATTCAAAAATTGTACCCTAACCATCCCATTTTAGCCCAAATAAAAAAAGTCTTGCATACCGTACAAAATTCAATTAAAGAGGTAAACATTGTTTGGATACCATCACATATCGGAATTTTGGGCATTGAGAAAGCCCACCAGATGGCCAAAGAAGCATGTACAACAGACAATCTACAGGTACAAACTACTTCAATTCCTTACTGCGACCTTTTAAACTGCATAAGCAAGCACTCTAGCTAGAGAGATGTGGATTGAACGATGGAAAAATGTGAAGAACAACAAGCTGCAAAAACTTAACCCAGATTTAATAACAAACGAGGCAAACCCAGCAGGTCGACACAACCAAGTAGTCCTTCACCGCCTAGGATAAGGACATACGAAATTAACTCACGAACATTTGTTGAAAAAGGAACCAGCGAGTACATGTTACGTCTGTGACCTGCCAATGACCGTCGAACATTTAATTGTTGAGTGTCCACTGTTTCAAGCAGAACGAGAAGTCTACAAAGTGAGCGTTAGGCAAGAAAAACTATACCGGAACAATCAATTTTTTAAAAGCGATAGACTTATTCAAGCAAATTTAAATATTTCTCTAGTGATATACAAATTTTAACATTTATCATAAACCAATGACTAACCAAAAAATACTATACCACCGCTAATAACCTATCATGGATAATGATTAATAACGCGTAATTACTCCTCGTGCTCTTGTAACAGCTTGGATTCGTCGAGGTAAACTTGCTATTTTTCACTCAACGATTATAATCTAATATCGCAAAAATTGTAATTTTCTTTAAAAATTTGTCTTTAGTAAAGAGAGAGGTATTGGAATAAATAAAAAACAAAATATCGAGAAAAAGCAAAGAAAAAATCTGTAGCCTTCAGTTTACCCTACATGAGTTTAGTTGGCGCCTGTCAATAAATATTAAATGTCAAAGCTAATTGTCATGTTTAGTTAACTTAACGCCAAAGCTTCAGACCGCTTCGCTTAAAGCTGTACCTAAACTGAATTTTTAAAGTTGATGAGTCAGTCCAAAATTGAAATTGAACCGAAAAAATTTTCGCCCAATAATTTTTTACAATTTTCGAAGACAGTTGTCTCAACAAGAATACCTTGCTGACTGGTTTTTCTTTTCGGCAATGAAGCACCACATGAGTCGACAATTTCTCGTCGATGATGTATGTAAGCTGATCCAAGAAGATCGAAATGTCACATATCGTGAAATTGGAGCATCATTGGGAATTTTAAACACCACAATTCAAAAAATATCACGTGAAGTATTAACTGTAATAAAATTAGTTTCTCGCTGGATGTCGCATCTGTTGGCGGAAGAACAGAAAGCAATTAGAGTCAATTGGTGTCAAAAAACTCTAAGCCGGTTTAACGCAGGAAACCCATAAAATATATACAGTATTGTCAGTGGTGATGAATTCTAGATTTACTCTTATAAACCCTAAAATAAACGTCAGTCGGTTGTTTGGGTGTTCCAAGGTGAACCAAAACCGACGAAAGTTATCCGCTCTCGAAGTGTTTCCAAAAATATGTTGGCGACATTTGTCTCAAAATGTAGAAACAATGACCTCTGCAAGATCAAAGAACTGTTACTGCTGATTGGTACATATCGATTTGTTTACCGGAAGTAATAGATGAGTTTCGAAAAACCAACCCCCAACGAAGAATGTACCTCCACCAAGACAATACAAGTTCCCACACAGCTCGAAAAACAATTGAGTTTTCAAAGCAAGAAAACATCGAATTGCTTGACCATCTTCCATATCCATACAGTCCCGACCTAAGTACCAATGACTTCTTTACTTTACCAAAAATTAAGAGTGAACTGCGTGGTCAAAAGGTTTCAGTCCCCAGAAGATGCAGTCAACACCTAAAAAAACTTTTGAATGTACCAACAAGCATGTGGAATAACTACTTCCAGATATTCTTTTCGTGGAGAATATTTGAAAAACAATAGTTAAAAGTTATCTACTGTTTTTCTCTAGCTCTAGATGCAATTTATAAAAGACAACCCTCGAATTCTTTATTCTTTAAAAATTGATAATTTTTATAAGTGTACATTTAAGTTGTAGGGTATACCACTGGTGGGAACACTAGTGGATTCGGCAAAATTTCCGGTTAGGGGTAGAGTGCTCCCGGCGTCGGTGATTAGCCTAAGTTACGCAGAAATAGACCGACGTTAAATAATCGAAAAAAAAAGTTGTAGGGTAACAGCCACAAATGTCACGAAATTTTACACAGAATACGAAAATGTAATAATCTAAATAAATAGTGTTCTACTTGAAATAACAAAAATGCAGTCCACTTCCAGTATAACCGGAAGTAACATGCCTGTCAAAATATTTTGTTTAAATTCACCAAATTTTGATAAGAAATTCGATAACCATACTGGAGGTTACTTGTATGTACATGATAGAGAGGTTTAAATACAATCCTTGATATAATCTAAAAAAGGTATTCGTTGAAAGCTATTTGAAATGTTTTGAAAAATAATTTTCATAATGGTGAAATTGTACCTCACCATTCTTGATTAATCATGTATTTATGGACTTCAAGTTTTTTAATGATTTTATTGAAAATAATTAACTACAATAAGTTACAATGTATATATACTACCTTATGATTAACACAAACATGCTCTATTTGTTATCTTAATATGTGATATAGCTCGTAAAAGTATAATTTAATTGCTTAAGAGTACATATTTCATCGGGTAATAACTATGAACCTTGAATACCGCCTAAGGTTCCATTCACTGATCTTTTCATACTAGATATGTTATTAATTCTTTCATTCATTTTGTATTCGACATTGCTTTGTTATATCAACAATAGCAACATGTATTCATAAAAAATAGGCACTTTTTTAAATCGTATACATACAAAATATAATTTGTTTATTTATAATTTCTCCCATACATATCACATTTTTAAACAGATAAGATTATTGATGTACTAAGATGAATTCATTCAAATCATGGTGATTCTTTGGAATATTTGTACCATCAAGTGGTATAATGATAATAATCAAAAACAACAAAAGGTGCCAATGAGAAATTCACCCAGCATCTTTCAAGCGGAAATTGACGCAAAAGAGAGATATCTATGTAACTCAGTTTGGATAGGAACTATCGCAGCTGAGCTCTTATTCTATCATCTCAAACATGGAGACTATAAAAGAAGAACGGACTCCATGTATTTCAATTTCTGGTCATGGCAGAGGGCTCCAGTTTAAATCCAATACCAAAAACATCTCATTGCAGAACAATAACAGCCAATCATATAATTTTAGTTCATGGTGTTTTATTGGTTGCTAGCTCATTTGACAGTATGTTAGGTAAGTGAAGTTAGGAAACAGAAATGAAAAATTTTGTGAGTAAGAAATCCGTTTTTGTCCTCGTCTTCAAAAAAATCGAAAATTGTGATCATTTGGTGGTAAAATATGATATGTTATGCCAAAAACATCTCTTTCCTACTTTATTTATCTTTGAATGTTTTAAATCACCTTTGATAACTGAAAACACTCTGGTTTTCTTAAATAAAATTATTAACGAAAATTAATGTCATTGTGGTAAAAGCGTGTGATATCAATTGTTATAATTTTTTAGAGAGATAAGCTTTATTGTCAAGAAAAATTTTACAAATTTTATGGACAAAGCGACATACTTAATTTAAAAATAGATAAATAATAAAAATATAAAAGTCACAACAAAATATAAAAAAAATAAAAATACTGACTATACTTTACTAATAATACAAAACAATATAATATACAAATTTAATATATTATAATACAATATTATAATATCATACACCATACTAAATATTGAATTATGCCAACAAAAGTCTAAGGTAGATTGTAGTAGAATTCTGCCACTAAATAATAAGGTATTTCAAGCAGAAATGCCTTTGTCAGTCTTCGGAACTTACTAATGTATTTGCCACTTTTAATTTTTTGGCATTGAAGGTAATGGAATTTTTTACCAGATCAGAGGTGGGCATTGTTAAATAAATATCGAAATTTTTTCTTCTAGTAGGATAACTACGGGTAACTATGAATTGATCTCTCAGTTAAATTGTAAAAAGTATTTTCGAACCAAACTTACTAGTTCTATTCCGAAATGCAGAGTTAGTTTATAAATGTAGTACCCCACGCTTTTACCACAATGACATTAATTTTCTGGTTAATCATTTTATTCTTAAATTAAGAATTAGTTTCTACTTTTTAGTTCGATTACCCTATAAAGCGTGTTTTTTAGTTTTTTTAACTATAATTTATTCTTCACTTTTTAGTTCGATTTACTATAAGGTGTGTTTTTTTTATAGTTTTTTTCAAACTATTATTTATATTCGGGCAACGTTGTGTCAAGTGATAAATACGTATTTGTATCTCCTCCTGAATCAAACTCGGAAACCGAGAGGTACAGAGGAAATCAATTACATCTAAACACTTCACAGTGAAACCAGAGTGGTAATCTTGGCGCAAAGTGAAAATAAACAGTAAAACTAGTACAAAAACGCCTAAAAACTTTAGTGTTAAAAACAAAAGTGCAAGCGAGGCTAACAAACGAGCTGATAACAGACAACATTCAAAGCAAAACTGTCGAAATTTAAAGCGGTGTTGCCAGACGTTCCTAAAAGTCGCTATATAAGCTAAATATTGATAAAAGCTAGACCTCCGACGGGTCGATCGGGGTCTGCCTTTTAACGCGATCAATAGCGAACCAAAAGATGTCGGACATGGGAAAAATAGAAATAATGTTCCAACAAATACAGGGGAACATGATTCAGATGAATGATAAATTGGATGCTCTAACAATAGAGATGCATCAGATCAAAGATGAAAACACGAAAATAAAAGAAAAGATAGAGAGACAGGAAGACCGAATACAACTCTTGGAGAGGGAGATAAAAAAGAAAAACATTATAGTAAAAGGAATAGAGGATAATGAAATGGAGAATGAAACAGAAACAAAAGGAAAAATTTGCGAAATACTACAAAAAATAGGAGTCAACATGAACACACAAGAGAACCTAGATGAAACAAGAAGAATCGGGAAGTACAACGCTGGAAAGAAAAGACCAGTATTTGTGAAGCTAAGCAAAGAAAGCTTGAGATCAAAAATCTTTGATAACACAAAAAAACTAAAAGGCACTACCATATGGATTGATGAGGACTTTCCTAAAGATATCCAAGAGCAGCGGAGACTACTGATACCGCAGATGCAAGAGGCAAGAAACAAAGGATACAAAGCACATATCAGATACAACAAACTGATAATAAACAACGAAACATAGATGGCAAAAGACATAGAAGAAAAGGATGTAAACGAGGAGGGAGGAAGCAGTGGCACACAAAAGAGAACCGTAAATGACAGGTCTCCAGAGGGCAGCGGATTTGAGGAACAATTAAGCAAAATAACCCGTATAAACCGAAAAAACTAATAAATAAAGATAAACCCAAGGGCAACGATGACGGAAATAGCTATGGAAAGGATTATGATTTACCGGAAATAAATAAAGCAGAAGATAAATTTAAAGAAACAAAAAAGAACAGAGGCTGGCAAATTGCAACGTGGAATGTAAGGGGACTAAGTGGAAAAGAAAAAGAACTCTTAGATGAATTTGAAAAAGCTAAAATAGACATACTTGCGATAACTGAAACAAAAAAGAAAGAAAAAGAGGCGATAGAGACATATGCTTATACTGAGAGGAGTCGCAAAAACAGAAAGAGCCAGATGTGGAGTAGGATGCTATATCAAAAATGATATATGTAAATATGTCAAAAAGTGGGAGTTTGTGACAGAAAGAATATTAAAAATACAGCTAGAAGTAGAAAAAGAGGAAATGATAAACATTATAGTGCTATATGGACCCAACGAAAATGACAAAGCTACTATAAAAGACAATTTTTGGGAAGTCTCCATATTATTTGCAGTATGGATATATGATTTTTCCACTTTTTCAATATGAAACACGGAGTTTGCCCAACTTTCTACAGGGATATTGAAAACTTCGGTTTCTATTAGTTTTAGTACAGTGGTATTAATAGTGGGGCAAAGATTATTTCGACGAATAGCAGATTTCAATTGATTCCACATATGTTCAATAGGATTAAAGATGCAATGGTATGGTGGAAGCCTTAAAACTGTATGTCCCAAATCCTGCGCATAATTATCACAAACGTATTCCTTTTTGATATTCAAACTTTTCAGAACTTCTAACAACTGCTGTTTGGTGTAATCTTCGTCGAAATAAATATCATTGTCGTACATGTAGTTTTGAATAGTCAGCTTTGTATCATTTGAGGAAGGAGTTTTAATCAACTGCCTGCTATGGTAGCTTGCTTTGTCCATGACAATAACGCTATTCGATGGTATATTTGGAATGAGTCTATTTTTAAACCAATCCTCAAACAAATCAGCACTGGTGTCCTCATGATAATCCAATGAAGAATCTTTTATATTCTTCGCCGATAATGAAAGTGCATTGGGAATCCATCCGTCTTTGGATCCAGCATGCAGAATTGTTATTCTTTTACCTTTGTTTGATGGTTGGTTTCATCCAAATAGATAATCGGCCTCTGCTGTTCTCTGAACAACCTGATTTTTTGTAAGTAGTCCAGTCGCCATCCTTGAATTCTACTGGACTCCATTAAAACTTGCTTTTTGTCTATTTTCTTCAATCTAAAACCCATTTGTTGAAGGCACTTCCGTAGCGTTGTTCTGCGGCATTGTATTCCAGTTTCATCTTTTTCTAGCCTGTTCATCAAATTATCTAATGTCGGCACACTTTGTTCCTCATACATCGTGTAGATTTTACGTCGGATTACGTCTCCCGAAAGTTCCAGCATCTTTTCTCTTCTTTCTCGTTGAAATTGGATTATTCACAATTCTCCATACAGTTGATGCTGGAGTTCTCGTCAGTGCCGTCGTTTCTTCTATTGCTGCCAGCTTACTGACATTACCACGTTCCATAAGAGTTGAATAAACGTTGTAAATAATTTCCTTGGCGTCAAGTGAAAGGTGTTTTCTACTTTTCGACGGGGTAATTGGCAAGAAGTATCAATAGTTACTAAGTTTAAAAATAACCGCCAAGGACATTTATACAGACTACCTACCTACCTTTCATTCGAAACTCACCCAACTTTCTTATCCTTCTATTCTGAAACAAGGTAAAATGACAAACAAAATGAATTATCATTCGATAAAGTATAGGATAAAGATTTTAAATGGGTACGGACCATAGCCTACCTGCTCTAAAACTACGAAAATCGGGTAATAAATTTCATGTCATTGTTAGTTAATAGCTACCCTTCAATAATCCGCTTAATTTACTTTCTTATAACTATGAACAGGCTTTAGAATGAAGTCTCATTCATCGTCCTAGAATTTCACAACTTTCCCTTTATCAATTTCAAAGATAATCCCATGGAGGCTATACAAGGAGATCGAACTCCATGTATTCGAATTTCTGGTCATGATAGAGGGCGCCACATAAATTCCCGTACCAAAACATCTGACAGCAGAACAATAATAGCCAATCATAAAGCTTGAGTTCATGATGTTTTATTGGTTGCTAGCTTCTTTGACAGTTCGCGGTTCACGTGTGAGGTAAGTGAGGTTAGGTCACAGAAATGGAAAATACTGTGAATAAGAAATCCGTTTTTTGTCCTCGTTTTCAAAAATATATATTTATAACAAACTTAAAGGTCCAGCACAGTTAGAATGAGTATAAAGGTCGAAACACACCTATCAGCACCTCATAGGAACAGCGACTGATCATCACCAGCAGATTTGATTTCTTATGTGTATTTAAATGTAAGCGCGCATACCTAACAGCATTGGCACAGCACCGACAAGGCACATCAACGCCTCAACCACAACACATTTCTCAGAGAGAATATTTTGCGGACGGCGTGCCAATACAATATCTCTGACAATATAAAATGAAGCCTATAGTCGGGTATCGCGGCGGTGCTGATCCCGTATCGATGCGTTAAGTGAGCCCATACTCCATACACAACCGTCGAGTTGACCACTCGACGGTGATGATCAGTTTCGACTTAAGTCTTTAAAAGAGAAATTTGAAGAATAAAGAAGACACTCTAGAATATACTTATTCTAGAACCAAGTTCACAAGTTCGATTGCCCAATTATAAAAAATAAATTGAAGATGAAGAGATATTATGTTTACATTATGTATAAAGTTTTTCGGAATCTGGCTTCTTAAATAGTAAAATATTAGCTACACAAAAATATGAGAAAACGGGAAAAAAAGGAAAAATCACTTCAAATGCTTGGAGGAAATGTGCCACTTCAAATGTACTATATTAAATGGCCTTCGAATAGCCATCATATTTTGCAACTAGCAGAAATACAGTTTGAAAACAGAAGGTATGTATAGATAAATAGCCAGTAGTGATAATCTCTAATAACACACACATTTGGTCCTATTAATAAGAAGTAATAAAATAATTACAGAATTATAATATCTAATATTTTAGGTTATTTTCCATGAAATGAACGAAAAGATGATTGCTTCCGAACTGGTCAAGCCTTTACAAGAAGAAATTATGAAAATATTAAATATACAGAGAGTTGCATGAGAAGTAATTTACTAAACACTATGTAACTTCTTTCAATATAAAGTGTACAATATTTTGATCATTAAACATTGTTCGGAGATACAATCAGTATTTTGTCTCTACCTTCATACCTACCTATCTTGTGGCCTGTTATACTTATCTAGCTTAGGTGCTATGAGTAATAAGTTAACTGTTAAAAATAAAATAAGGTAATTATGATACTTCATATTTACTGCTCAATTTTCCAATAGGCTTTGTAGGATTACGAGTAAATTTTGTCTACTCTGGCAAAAAAATTTGAAAACAAACAAAATTTGAACTGAAGGATATCATAATATATATATATATATATATATAATGTTTGGCATAAAACTGTCACTTTTACTTGTGTTGTTCTATCACTAAGGTAGTTTTAAAGATTAATAGCAAGTATTTAGAACACATCATTCCATATAGTTTGTTGAACATACCACAGTTCCAAACACCATCAAACGCTTTAGTAATGCCTAGAAAAATAGCAGCACTATGTTTTCATCTTATACTAGAGGTTTGTATATTTTATGTCAGGTTTGATACGTAGGTAGTTGAGTTGATGCATAGTTGAGCATTTTCTCTAAAACCAATCTGGTATCAAGATATATATATATATATATATAATAAATGCTCAACTATGCATCAACTCAACTACCTCTCTAAAACCAATCTGGTATCAAGATATATATATATATATATATATATATATATATATAATAAATGTATATAGTATAAGATGAAAACATAGTGCTGCTATTTTTCTAGGCATTACTAAAGCGTTTGATAGTGTTTGGAACTGTGGTATGTTCTACAAACTATATGGAATGATGTGTTCTAAATACTTGCTATTAATCTTTAAAACTACCTTAGTGATAGAACAACACAAGTAAAAGTGACAGTTTTATGCCAAACATTTAAGGACTTCTCCAGTGCTCCTCACTGTCCTATTTGCACTACAATCTATCTATCTTGTTACAACTATGATTTAGCAACAGAACATTTAAATTTGCAAACATACATATTGCAGCATCTAGATGACATTGCTTTGATCAGTCATAATAATCTGAAAATAACAGTGAATGAGCTACAAAAACAATAGTGAAATGGCTTAACATGTGTAGGATGAAGCCCAAAGCCTTAAAACTCAATGCATAATCTCCAATCTGTTCAATAACAATAAAAAATACAATATATTTTCAATCAATATGCACAACTTACTAATGACATTAGTTCATGCACAGATTTTCAATATAAAATATATTTAAATAATTCCGTATCATACAAGAAAATCATTTTTTTAAATTTTTTAAGTACTTTATTTTAACAATACAAAAATTGCAATTTACAAATGTTTATATCCTAATGAAGCAAAGACAGTGGAAAGTCACAATTAGTAAAATACATACGTACGTACACAAAATATATACCTATGGATGTTCTGTAACTGAACTTGCACAAAACATTCTCTACCCTATTTTGAATCCTCTGTGTTTTTATCTATGAAAGTTATACCTACCACAAGTGTGCCACACTGGAATTAGGTAGCTGAAGATACGTAAGAAATAAGTGTCACCGATTAGTTTCAATGTCTTATGGTTTTAGTAATCCCTACATTGGTAGAGTGCACCAATAATTGGCAAACATAATTTTTTTCTATTTGATGTATATGTTAGACTCAGATGCCGAACTCGCCCATTTGCCGAAATTAATACTCAGTCCGGGATATGATCAAAGAGAAATGATAGGATGCCGACAACAGATTTTATTTCGGAATTTGTTTACTCTAATTTATACATTTCGCGAACTGAACAATTCAGACTTGCTCAAATGCCGATTATGAATTTATTTTGGCAGATGATTATTTTTATATTTATATTTTGCTAATTGTACAATGACCAGTTCCCGATTGCAATTACCAAAATGGTACTTTTCAATTAAAAGAACATTTATTTCTCATCAGATACAGCTTATAACTTGAATGAAATTTTTAATATTCATTATTATTTATTACAACAAGAAGAACTATTATGACATTTGCTGTTACATTTTATTTTACTCAAACACAAACCCAAACTCAAACCCAAACACAAAATCACAAAAAACTTTCTGTGGAAATGCATCATTTTCCCGACTTTAGAATAACTGAAACTAATAAATAAACTATAATAAATAATATAAACTATGTAAAAATTGAGTTTAATCCTCTTCCCGACCTTTAACACAGATCAATGAATAATATCTATTCTTATCAGCTTAATATCGCTTCAAAAATCTCAAGAGACAAACGTTTTTGTAGACGCCTGTTTACGGAGTCCAATTGCCGAGTAGGTATAGTTCGAATCATTCTAAATTCTACAATGTTTTATCAATAAATGAAAATGGTATATTTCCGCAAGAAGTTTTTTGCGTGTTCATGTTTAGAAAATTGTCTAAAATATAAAACAGAAACGTATTTTTTTGTAACTAGTTTCAGCTATTCTGAAGTCGAAAAAATGAAAATGATGCATTTCCGCAAAAAAATTTCGGCTCTTTCTGTTTACAAAATGCAACATATCGAAAACTGCTTATTTCTTAATTGTACAATTAACGAAATATAAAACTAGAATCTGTTGTCGGCATCTGATCATTTGACTTTGGTCATATCGCGGACTGAGTATTAATTTCCGCGAATTGGCGAATTCGGTATCTGAGTCTAGCATATATATCAAATTCAATTCAATTTATGTTCTCATCTTATTTATATTTCCATTTCCTATTTTTATCTGAATATCAACTGAATTCATATTTTTTTGTATAAAGAACATACCAATAATTTTTCCAAATTATTACTACAGCTTATTCCTTATCAACCATCTCTGGTTTTTCTTCAAATCATTGTTCACCTTTTTTCTTCCAGTTCTCCTAAATTATACTTGTATAGAACATAATAATGTCATCAGCAAAAGTAAAGTATTTTTTCTAGACTTCTCACAAGTAATGTATATAATTTAAGTCTATCATAATAAATATTTCCTTTCCTACTTTATTTATCTTTGAATATTTCTGATTACTTTTGGTAACTGAAAAAGCTCTGGTTTTCTTAAATTAAATTTAATTCTCGTCTTCGTTTTAAATTATCTGCACTACCAACCACTATTGCAATAAATTTCAACAATTTTTAACAATTTCAATTTTCTAGTTTCTATAATTCACAAATAATGTTTACATTTGCCAACTGTCAAATTGGTCTAATATAAAAAGTAAGGTTATTGTCGTGACAGTTTTAAAATGGTTCGGGAGAACCGCGACGGCGCGGTGAAAAAACAAACTGCTTAGATAGACGATTTTGAGGAGAGATTTTGTCAATTTTCCCGTATGAGTTCGATCTCCTTGTCTAGCCTCCATGGATAATCCCTTGGAACGAGTTTTCAGCAACGCTATATAAATTTAATCCGTTCGCCGCTGTCATCTAAGTAAGATAGTTTATTACATAATACCAAATTCTTTGCGGTTTATTTTAAATTGCAATGAAACTGTCGAACATGAAAATATATTAAAAAAATCAGATTTTCCCAGCTGAATTTTGTTAAACGAAACTAACTAACTAAAGTGTTAAATTGAAAAAAAAATTCCGACAGTGTATATTTTTTCAAGTATTCAACATGTCAATAAAATGGAATAATAAAAACAAAATTAATTTTCTCGGACTGAAGGTAAACCCATCTATTATTAGCGAACCGTATGAACTTTCATACGTCATGTACACTGAGTACCGTCCTAATTTATAATGAAATTCATATCTTGAAACACAAACTCAATCCCATGGTATTTAAAATAAAAATAGACATCTTATCAACACATGCGGAGATTAGGGTCCCTAGATGTATACAGGAAAAAAGAGCGGAGATGAAAACACAACTTTTTACAGAACCGGGCTACAGAATATTTCTCGTAAACTGGTATTTATATATTAACTAATACATAATATGAATAATTTGATTTGCTTGATTACTAAGGTGAAGAATAAGTCGTATGACAATTTTTAAAACTGCTCAGGAATCGTTATTTCTTCATTTACGTTGGGCTCAAAATATATGCATTACAGGAGCAATGAAAACATGCCCAACAGCGGTCATGGAAGTCATTCTCAACTTCACACCACTACATATGGTGGTGGAAAGTGTTACAGAAAGAACAAGATACAGACTAAATAAAAGTATAACTTTTTAAAGAAATTCGAAACCGAATTAGCAACAAACCAAACTTGGAAAGAATACCATTCAATGGTATACAGACGGCTCAAAAGCAATAGAAGGGACTGGTATAGGAGTGTACGGGCCGGGAACTCCAGGTATCTTTCAAGCGAAAATTCACGCCATAGGAAAGTGTGCCCAGTTCAATATTTATTAAACATACGAGTATAGCAGGCAAAGGATTATCATCATGTCAGATAGTCAAGCAGCTATTAAACCACTGAGTTCTTGCGTTATCACCCTACTGTGGATTCCAGGACACACTGGAATAGAAGGAAATGAAATTGGAAGAAATAGGCAACGCCGAAAAGAGGAGAAGATCTGATTAGTGGAAAGATCTAGTAGGGCTTAGACAATCTTAGATACTACAGCCAGGTGAGAACACGTTAATGTCTGAGCCAGAGTAAAACTGCGCTAAGAGTTTCAACAGGTGTTCTGACGGGACACTGTCGACTGAATGGACACCTTAAAAAGCTCAAAATAGTGGAGCAAGAAGAATGTAGATTCTGTGGAATGGAAGAAGAAACCTCCATCAACTTATTTGCAGATTGCATAGCAATTCAGAATTCCAGGGCACAACACCTAAAAGACTACCGGATAGAGGAGGGACACTGACCTAAGTTAAAGCCTGCAGATATCCTAAAATTCCTACGAGAAATAGGTCCAAAGGAGCTACTAGTCTCTGAGACTTTCATCAAAAACTAAGTAGAAGAAAGGGGACACAATAGATCTTTCAGGACTCACTAAATATTATCTCAATTTTTTACATATATTGGGCTCAACAAATTTCCATGTTTGCCGTCCGCTCTATGTGTCAACTGTTGCGGTCCCAAATGACCTGTAGATTAAACTTACATCTCTATAATCAAGACTTCAAAAATGTTTCTGATCATCATTTTGTGATTATAATTCTCGAATTAGATCAAAGTAATATTATCTGTGTTTTATTTAGTATTTTTTCCCAACATAGATTGTTATTTTCGAAGTGGGTATATCGTTTTCTTTTGCACAATTTATGAATATAATTTCATCCGTTTACGATAGCGCTTTATTGTTGAAATATCTAGTTAAGTCGGAAACTAGAGCGACTTATAAATAAAGCTGTTGTCCCATCAATGCAAGCAAGTGGAAATGTTTTTAAAGAGTCCAACAACTTTTGTTAACTGTATTGTAGAATGAATTCGTGCGATATGATTAATAAGCTCTGTTTCATGAATAATTTGTGAATTGTAATGCTCCTAGCCACGACTCTAAAGTTACAAATACACTGGAAATTTTAATCTCAATAGCTAATTTCCTTTGTAATGCTGCTGCAGACTCCGAGCAAGTGGAATTCCAAGTGAAATTAATTTTTAGACCAAGCAAGCAATAAGAATTATAGATGTGTTACATCTTTCCGTTCGGTTACCTGTAATTTGTGGCATTGATTTCGTGAAATGGGACGGAAGTGTGTAACAGGAAGCCAGTGAAGCGCGCGCTATTTGATTTGAACAATGAGCACGAGCGGTGGTAAATTTCGCCGTCATTATTTAGGTTTATTCAATTTTGATGTATATACCCTCGCTTTCGATACACTTTTTCATTACTATTACACACCCTCGCTTTCGATACACTTTTCCATTATTATTACACACTCTCGCTTTCGATACATATACCCTCCGGTCTCCCTCAAAATTGAACAAAAATTAAAAATGTAGTTAATAAAAAATTATATTACACGTAGTTTTAATTAAATAAAATACAATTTTCATTAAAAAACTGATTCTACGTTACCAAAAATTATTTCAAATAACACCTGAATCATTTTTTTCAAGATTTGATTTTAATGTTGCTTATTACCAAGGTGAGATGTCAGATATTACACATCATATGCGACTAATGTAAGGCTCGCTCGCTTTTTTTTTAATGATCAAAGGATTCCAAACGTAATGGGACTATTACAGTTGTGACAAGACAAAGAATTATGTTATGTAAATCTTGATGAAAACTTGGCAAATTTATAGCACTAATCTAAATTTATTTATGGATATTTCAAAATGAATTCGTTATTGAATTTTTAAAATAAATTAAGAAAGTATTTGTAGACTTATGGTTAGAAAGTTCGGTGGATTTTGACAATATGGCAACATTATTTGTACTCTATTTCTTGAGTTACATACAAAGGACATAGAATAACAGCAGGGTTATGTACGTTTTTTTTGTATTCGGTTATTTAACGTCGGTCTATTTCTGCAACTCAGGCTAATCACCGACGCCGGAAGCACTCTACCCCTAACCGGAAATTTTGCCCAACATCCATGGACTCGGGACCTCGGTTCTACGTCTCATCCGAAAGACGGCATATCTACATATTACCTTGTGCTCATTGGTATAATGCCTGCGAGCTGTGATATGCTACTGACCCTAGTAATCTAAGGTGTTTCGCTGCAGGCTGTACGGGCTCTACGACGGTGTTTCCCCAGTGGTCGTCGTCACCCATCCAAGTGCTAACCTCGCTCGACCTTGCTTGGTTGTAATTATCGCATCCGAAGCGTTCCACTACAAAGCTGGGCCGACGCCCTTGTTATGTACGTTAGCCTCAAAAGTTTTCATATATTTCAATATAATATGAAGCATTAAAATTCATTACAGTTTCAACTTTTGCAACTTATTTCAAGTGAATTTAATAATCTTTTTCTGACATATTTCTGTCAATTAAAAATTTTTATAGCTCAAGTGATATTTCACGAGTATGTAAAAATAGTGTTATCCATATTAAATTCGTCTATCTATAAACATAAACAACCCTTGAGAATGTTATGGGAACTTTTGACTCTTTTGGAGTAAGAGAGATTTTTCAAAAGTTTCTAGCTGTTTCAAAAAATAAAAATCTTTTTTTTTGTCTGAAATACATAATAATAAATCATACAAAATGAACTATTCTATTTTTTTCTATACCATAGCAGATAACTTAAAATTTAATAAGCCCACCACTGAATAATGCATTTGCTTTTTGTTTATGCCATGTACTCATGAGAGAATCGTAATTGCATTTCTTTTATGTGTCAACTTCCTGAGGAAAGCAGCATAATACAAATAAAAACTTTGAACAAAACTGAAAGGATATATATTTTATGTAAGCATATATGTGCGTCATTAGCAAATTGTGCTTACAGTATGCTTTTTAACCTAAATGGATTTTTATTAATAACTTTGTTAGAATCATTTTTAAGACAGAAAAATAATTGAATGGAATTTGTTGTTTTGTTTGTAAAGGCGTATTACTACAAAATGTTCTACTCGGTTTACATTTTCACAGTGAGTAGATACAGACACGGTTTTTAAAATTCCAAATAAAAAACACAGAATTACTAATAATTGTTGTTAAAACTGTTTTTAAATTACCTGCATTGAAAATCCAGGAAAAATGCTTACATTATGTTTTTTTTTGTGACGCTGAATACAAATTCTCAACTTCTCGCCAATAATTTCATCTGTAACCACTCCAAATTTTAAAAAAATTAAAAAAGAAATATCATCTTCTGATGAAAATCGACTTTTTAGGAATAAAATTTGAAATGTAAGAAATATAAGCAACAAAAAAACCCAACAAAATTTTTACGTATGATATGGTGCTTATGCCTCATAGGCGACTCAGGGTAACATACGCCGAGTTAAAGCTTATCCAAAATCAATTGTAAAAGCTAAAGCACCTGTTCGTCTGCCTTGTCTACTTTTGCCATTGATCTGCATATTATGCCGACAAGGGAAAACGAACACGTGCTTCAACATTTGTAATTAATTTTGGTCAATTTCTACACACTTCGTCTATCAACCCACGTCACTTAAGTATGCTCTCTCTTTATCTATCTATCTATCTATCTATCTTTTGTTTCAAATTCCCCCTCCTTCAATTTTCCTTATTTTTCGACATTTGGAATTTAAGAAATATAGACTTATTATGAATGAAAATTTTTTACAAAAAAAAAATACCAATAAATATTATAAAACATCTGAGCGATAAGTTTAAATTATTCTCTCTGCTTAAGTACAGGTGTCGGCCTGGGTTTATCTATGTCACTTTGGCCTCTCCAAATTCGTCATCTATTACTCCGTAGTTTCCTTATAAGACTGAAATATAAAAACATTTGTCTGTCAAGTTGAAAAAATAATTTGTTCCAAAGCCCGTTTTTAAAGTAGATTGATTGATCTATTGTAGGAAGGAAAACAAAAAAGGAAGTTTTTAAACGACTAACCTGAAAATGTTTCCGTGTTTTCGGTTTCCAGAAAAGCCGGACCATCAGAGTTACGTTATTCTTCCGAAACAATCTCATCAGCTTGATTGACCTTCTCAAACAACAGTCCAAGTTCCCTTTTTTGTGGATCCTTTTCATCCAAATCTTCAGGATTTCTATCGCATGAAGTGTTGCACTGGGTGCACATTATTTAACATTTCAACCCACTTTTTAACTTCCCGCTAAGAAAATCAATGATTCTTCCTAATGATTTTCGAAAAATCGGGAAGTTATTGTTTTTACCCCGTTTTAAAAAAATCGAGGTTTCAACAAATCTCGACGTTTTGAGGCCCTAAGAAGCTTTCCTGACTATTTTTACGATGATGTCCGTACGTCTGTATGTGTGTGTATGTAAACCTCCTATAACTTCTGAACGGCTTGACCGATTTGATCGCAGTTGGTGTCATTTGAAAGGGCTTCACCATACTTAGATTTCCTGTAAGTTGGAACCAATTCGGACCAATAGAATTCGAGAAATTGCATTTTTATTTTTTCGAAATATCTCCGAATTGGCTGAACCGATCGACCTCAAAAACTAATCAGCTCTTAACCGTGAAAACCCGCATCCATCGCCACCAAGTGCGTCAGAATCGGTTAATGCGTTCGTGAGATATCGTTGTCGAAAAAAATCGAAAAAAAGTGTTTTTTTGTAATAACTCCGAAATGTTTCATCAGATCAATTTTTTTGTTCGAAATTTTTTATAGAGCTCAAAAAACTACATCGATCGCCGCCAACCGCGTGAAATTCGGTTAATTAATTCCAAAGTTATAGCAGTTTGAAAATTAAAATAATCGTGTTTCATCGAACTTTCAAAAGCATCGAATCGCTTTATCTTTGAGCTCGGAGAGCTCGAAATAACACAAAAATTAACACAAAAACATCGCAACTAGCGACAAAATCGCAGGCGTTTGAAAATTGAATTTAGCGGGAAGTTGCAGGGATGGCCTTTAGGGTCAACCGATTTCCAAATTTTTTTGCATCCATTCGAGCAATGAAAGCCTGTATTACACCTGCAGGAGATTACATTTGGTGGAGTAGGAGGTTTAAATGTAATGACATGAGATAGTTCCTAGCTCGGTTCCTAGCAAGTTTTTTCAAAGCTCCATTTTTGTGGTTCCATCGGATTTTCTTGCCAAAGTTGGATCTCATGTACTCATGTTCCATATTTGGAAAATCGCTGAATATAATGACTTGACATCCATAGCCGATGCGAGGGAATGCACTTCCGACAACCCGTGATCTGCGTTGATAACAAGTACCGACCTACTTTGTCTGTGTGAGGGTTCTCTAACTGTAGATAAGCAGTTAAGAGTTGTTGAGTAAACTCAAAACCCATTTCAAAGAGAAAACAACGAAGTGATACGGCTAAAATACATTGGATAAATTTAAAAAGGACATAATGCGAAGGACAGTACAATTTGCACAATTTTTCACTAATGGTACCCTAATCCACATCAGTTATGGCTACTTTGTTCACGATAATATCCACCAATTTGTTGTCTATTGTTGGATAAACAGTCACTAAGCTGGTACAAAATATCTCTTTAATAACCATCGGGGAATCGAACCCAGGACCCCTCGGTTAGAAAGCCCTTACGTAACATTCTGCGCTACGGACGGTTCCTACCTATCGATGTTCGGGTCGGTATTATAAGCTACCATTAACCTCGACTGCGTCTTACAATACTCACGTTTATTTCCATATTGGTTAATAAATAAAAATCTTCAACCATGAAAACAATACAATCTTCTTGATCTTACGTTCTTATCTATTGTGCTTTCTGTATCAGTAGGTAGAATACAGATCTATCGTTTTTAACCTAAAAAACACGAGTTTTTTTAGTAATTTGATTAGTCCGGAAGCTAGTTGCAGATTACGATTAGTCATCCTTGATCGGAGAAGGAGGAGTTGGAGGCAGGATTCGAAGAAGTCCAGGATACTAGGGGGGGGGTAGGGAAAATGAGGGGGATAAGGCCGGTAGAGAAGTGGGAAGTAGGGAAGGGGGAGGAACATTAAAGTAAAGAAAGCCCCAGAGATAGATGGCCTGAGTGGTGATATGATGAAGAGGATGTTGGATGACAATGGGGAGTACTTCTGCGAGCTATTCAACAGGGTGCTAAGGGAGGAAGAGTTTCCAGAAGGATGGAAGGTGGCTAGGGTGATACTGCTGAAGAAGGCGGGTAGAGAGGGGAAGCGGGCGGGGGACTACAGGCCCATCAGCCTAGTGTGTGGTATGGGTAAATTGATGGAGGGGATAATAAAGGATTGGATTGAGGAGGAAGTTGGTAGGAATGGGGGTTTTAGGGTAAACCAGCTCGGGTTTGCTTAGGGAAAATCATGCATCTCGGCGCTGGGCAGGGTAATGGGCTTGGTGTTCTTCGACGTCGAGCGCATTTCTGAAGCTTGGAGTGGGGGAGGGTTTGGTTAACCCAGTGGAGGACTACCTGATGGGACGATAGTAGACACTAGAGGGATGAGGTATGAGACGGAGGCTGGAGTGCCCCAGTGCTCGGTTCTTGGACCGACGCTTTGGAAGTGTGAGTTTGATGAGGTTTGTGGTATAGTATGTGAAAACGGGTGTGAGATCACGGTGTATGCGGACGATGTGTGTCTAGTATGTACGGTAAAGGGAGAGGCGGAGATAGAAAGAAAGGCGGAGAGATTGTATAGGAAGATTGTGGAGAAGATAGAGCGGTGCGGACTAGAAGTGGCGGAAGATAAGACGGTGGGGTTGATAGTGAAGGGACGGAGCAAGACGACGGAAGTGGGGGTAATGGTGAAGGGAAGGAGAATTCGTACGGAGGAATCTGTGAAATACCTAAGGGTGTGGTTGGATAGTCAATTAACCTTCAGAACACACATGTTGAAGGCGGCAGAGAAGGGGAAAGTGAGGGCAGCATGGCTAGGGAGATTGATGTGTAATGCGAAGGGACCGGGAGAGTGGAAAAGGGGGATCATTGGTAGGACGGTAGAGCAGATTATGCTGTACGGTGCGGAGGTGTGGGGTGAAAGAGCGGGAGTGAATGCTAGGGTTAGGCCACTCCTGCGGGTGTAGAGAGGGATATTGCTGAGGGTGGTGCAGGGGTACAGGACAGTCGGAGTACTGGCAGCAGCGGTGCTGGCAAGGACGTGATGGCTAGAGCCAGAAATAAACGCTGGAGGGGTGCGACCAGAGATGAAGTACAGGAACGGATGGAGGAGGAAATGGAGAGAAGGTGGGAGCAGTATGAGGGCGCGCTAAAAGAAGCGTTTGGGAATAGGAGAGATTTGATGGACCGGAAATTCGGGGAGGTGAACTACTTCTTGACACTACTTCTTGGCCAGTGTTCACTGGACATGGGTCGAGAGTAGGGTACCTCCACAAGATTGGAAAAAGAGAGACTGGAGTGCGCGAGAGGTGTGAAGTAGAGGATTATGTGGAGCATGAGTTTATATGCTGAAGAAGTTGGAGAGTAAACTAGGGGAGGCGGTGTATTGGGAGAACATGGTGGAGATAATGTTGAGGGTGGAGGAGGAATGGATGGAGGTAAGTGGAGTAGTAGAGAGCATGGTTAGGGGGAGAGAACGACTCGATATGGCATGAGAGGTAGGAGTGAAAGTTAGGGAGAAGACGACGGTGTGAGCGGAGAGTATGCGAGGGACCTCCGCCCGTCTCGAAGTATGAATGGTAGTGATTCGGGGGTAACGGCGGGGGTAACGGCGAGTTTGAGGTGGGTTTGGTTGGTAGGCATCCCCCTTGGGGATGAGTCCAACACTGGTCCCATTCGAACATGAGTTTCCAATCTCAATTGTAATTGGAAAAGTAATTGTACTTATGAGAAGTAATTGTATTTAGATAATTCAAATAATATAATTACAAAGTACAATTCCTCCACAGATTTTGCTGCAATTACAATTCCAAATTACTTTAAGAAAAAAAAGTACTTAAGTTCAATTACAAATTACAAGGAAAAAAAGTAATTGTAATTATTAATTACTTTTTAACTAGGAACTACCCAGCACTGGTTACAGTGCAATCGCATTAGTTGGAGATTCTACATTTGTGCCACGCAAGCCCAATAATGTTTTCCTGTTTTTCAACTAATGATAGATAGATAGATAGATAAATTTTATTGCATTAAAAAGAATTTACAATTCTTATTACAATAAGTTCGGTCTTTACATACCAAAGTGCGAAAACGAAACAACAACAATAATAAGGTAGGAAAAAACTAATTAAAACATACTTAATTTAACAAGAAAAAAAAGTTCAAACACAATGAATATCTCATTCTTCTAGTACAAAGGCCCTCAGCTTCAAAATATTGAGAAGATAATTCACAACTTTAGTTAATTTAAAGAAATCAGTGGTATCAAGAATATATATTAATTCGCCAAATGTCTTCAATTCTGAACATATGCAATCTCCTCTAAGTTCATTGTATATTGGACATTCTATAAATAAGTGCATTAATGTCTCGGTCTCATGCAAGTTACAAAGACTACAAGCTGCAGTGATATCTACTGTGTATTTTATACCTCGATGATAGATTTTTAGAGTTTTGGAGCTACATAGTCTAATTTGGGATATTATTCTAATTATATATATTGGGCAAGACCTGTACAAATAACAATTATTTTCAGACAAAATTAAATATTTGTATAACAAAGGATACGAGGAGTTTATTATTCGTTGTTGATCATGTGCGATTAATTTATTTTTATATAATTGTAATATGTTATTTAAAAGGTGCAGATTATCACAACCGGCATAGTCGAAGTACTGCTTAACTTGACCCAGAAAACTATACTTTACACTGTGAATGTTGATGGCTTTTAACCTCAAGAAGCATTGTTTAGTTAATGAACTATCATCCATGATTTTCACTCTATTTTACCACAACAACGCCGATTTGAATAATAAAATATAGACATAAATGAGTGATCGTATATATTTTTTATGATACGAATTATTTTGGAGCTAACACCTGCTAGATATAATTTATGCCATAATAAATTATGGTTAATACTATCAAACGCTCTCTTGAAGTCTACGAAAACAGCAAAGACTTTTCTTTTTGGTAACCGAAGGTGAAATTGTAGGACTGAGTTTAGGATAAATATATTATCTTCGCAACTTCGATGTTTCCTAAACCCAAATTGACATTCCGGTAGAATACGATTTTCTTCGCACCAATTATGTAAGCGATTTAATAAGATGGTGGTGAAGAGCTTAGCAAAGCAATTAACAAGCGAAATACCTCTATAATTGTTTGGGTCATCAGGTGCACCTTTCTTATGTAACATAGTTAGGATAGTTTTATGCCAACCAGACGGTACTGTTTCACTCTCAAATATTCTATTGTACCAATTACATACATATAAGATCCAGTTTTGGGGTAAACTTTTAATAAACTCATAAGGAATTCCATCTTTGCCAGGGGCTTTGCCGTTCTTGCACCCCTCAAGAGCTTGATAAATTTCATCGGCCGAAAAATGTGAGTCCAAGTAAATTGAGTATAAAATGTGGTAACGGAAATGTGTTTCGGTTGATATAAATTTTCATAAAAATGTTCCCATTGCTCTAGCTCAATACCATTTTTTGGAGTAACATTTCTAAAGGTTTTCAGAGTTTTCCAAAAGTCAGCCTGGTTTTTGGTGTTACTTAGTTTGCTCAATACGTCTTTGTGATATGCAGTTTTCTTGTTAGAAATACTTTTTTTAAAGTTCTTTTTAGCTTCTAAGTATTCTGTTTTAAAGGGTTCTAGAAAATGTTGTGCTTTGCATATCTTTAGTTTTGTTTTCAAAAATTTTTTTTCGTGGAAGCAAAAGGAGTCAAACCAGGGCTGTTTCTTAGGAAATTTCTGATGTGGCTGTTGTAAGTTAGTTAATCCTAAGTTTCTACCAGAATCAAAAATTGTAGAGCATGTGTTGAAATATGCATTTTCTGGGTCAAGCAGCAACCCAACATTTGGTGAATATTGCATTAAGGATGTATAGTTAATACTTTCTGTTTCCACCCATCTAAGACACTCAACTGGAATTCCAGCAATTACATTATACTCTGGACAGACACAATCAGATTCCACCTCGAGACAAATGGGAAAGTGATCAGATAGATATTGGTCCTCAATAACGTAAAAATTCTTTATTACATCAAGCTTATCTGTACTACAGAAGCATAAGTCAATAACGCTTTGACCAAGTGAACTACAATAAGTAAACATTGCAGGTCTATCTGATATGATGTGCCCATTAATTAAAGATAAACTGTTGCTAGAAGTAAAATCCAACAGAGTCCGACCATGAGTATCTAATTTATTGTCCCTGGTTTCCATATTAGGGAAAAACTTGGTGCTCCCCAACATTTCAACAGGTATGGTGATATTATCACCTATTCTTGAATTAAAATCGCCAATAAGTATAAATATATGTTCTTTATGTGTATCACAAAGGCTGTCGAGCAATTCTTGGAGATCATCAAGCTTCTCCTCAAATTGGAGAGATTGTTTGAAATATGTAACACAAATAACAAACTTATAATGAGACATTTTAATATTACATATTAGCCACCATGGAGTTGAGTCGAGAACGCACAGATTATATTTCTTTTTATAAAAAATAGCAAGTCCTCCACTTGCGCGACCGCGAGTCTTATCCCTTGTAGCTTTAGAAAAAACAACATTATATTCGTCTACATAATTGAGAGGAACTTCTATATTTCCTGATATACAGGTTTCACAGACGCATAATATGTCAATATCTGATAAGTCTACAAATATATTATGGATATTTTTGAACCCATTCATATTCCAAAAGACAATTTTTAAATTGTTGTGACTCGTTTTAATTTGTTGGATTGTTTTGGAATACAAACGATGTTCATCTCGAGTTACATTAAGTTTTTTGATTTTGACGTATCAATAATTAATTTTTCCTCCAATCGATCCCATCTCCATGATATTCCATTTATTTCCAATTTTTGAAATCTACCTATTACAGTTGCCCCCTTCTTTCTCTCCTCTCTCGCGTAATCCCTGATGTTTTTTTGAATTTCTCTCTCCACTTTTGTTAGTTCGGACTCAATATAAATCTGTTTTCCTTTCAATCTTCTCTTTTCCTTCAGGATTTTGAGTTTGTCCTCCCATTTATCCATTTCTATTATGCATCTTGTTTGCCCAATTCTATAACCCTTTTTAATTTTGGCTTTTATACCCAATGCACTATCCAAAAACTCTTCAACTTCTTTCTTCAACTGTTCTTCACTCCCAGTTTCTACTTTGACTCCAGACATTACTAAATTATTACGAATTTTATGTTTTTCAAGTTTTTCTAGTCGTTCCTCGGTTTTCTTCATTCTATTCAATATTTCCTCCTTTTCTTTTTTCCACTCATTCTTGAATGATTTGATTTCTTCCTTAATTAGATTAATTTCTTCTGTGTTGTTCTTAATGTCCAGTTTCACTTCTTTTATATCCTGCTTGATTTCTTTGATATCATTTTTTATTTCTGATTTTATTTGTGCGATATCCTCTTTTATTTCGCGTTTCAGCTGTTCAAGTATGGTTTTAATTTCCTCCATATCCCAACTATTAGCGTTTAATTCTTCAATTGATGGTTCTTTTTTCTTTTTATTCGGTGTCCTCTGAGTTACTTTACTTCTTTTAAATGCTTCTTGATTTTCTTGAAATGAATTATCGTGTTCAGGTTTATCTCTCTTATTACTCATACAGATAATATACTGGTATATTTCTTCAAATTATTGCAGCTTAACTTTGAAATATCGCAAGCTTAGAGTACAGACCTGTCCTTAGTTATTTTGATGTATGTCTTTAATTACCTCTTATCAGCTGGCAACTTGATTAATCGTTTTACCAGTTCTTAATATATAATGTGTATTTGAGGTTAATTTATTTGGATTAGTTCTTTTTTTTTAATTAAGGAAAACTTACAAGTTATTTTGATGCACTGTATAGTAAATCCAATATTCTTTTCACAATGCACCATTTACAGAATTTTCACAGACTTTTTCTCGAAATATTTTAGATTAAATCGGACTAACAATTTTATGACCACAAACACTTTCGATCCAGGACCGAACTCCCTTTTTCAACTAATGGTCATTCCACGTATTATTCATCAGTTAACCAATTTTTTCATCTAATGTACACTGTAAATAACCACTGTAAATACTTCAATTTTGTCACTTTTTCTTACGTTCTCACGGTCTGCGGACGGTCTTTCCACCAGTAATTTGCCAGCTGACCATTTTTTCTGACTTTTATACGCTATAAACTAATAGATAAGTACTTTGATATTTCCTGATCAACGATGATTTTAGTTTCAAAAATTTTTTCTATGAGTATGGGTGGGTGGTTTTCACATCCACCACTATTTTAGCGTCAAATCATCGACTGAGCATCAATTATGGTAAGCACTATCACATATGTAAAAATCATCCGATCAAGGATGACTAATCGTAAATACAGCTGGCTCCCGGTCTAGATGTATAGTAGCAAACATTTATTTAATAATGCAAACGTTTTAAATAACATGTATGTAAATTTTGACCCCTAAATAATTTTTTATCTTAAATAACTTTATTAGGCAGATGAATTTCGGTGTTTGTAGGTGATTAGTACTGTTAAAGTTATATTAGATTTATTGTTATCATATCGAAAGTAAAACTAAACTATACAGTTTTTTCAGCGTTCTTGTTATAACAAGCATAATATGAAATAAGTTAGTTAGTTAGTTAGTTATAAGTAGTGGCGGAGGAGTTTTAGATCCCTCACACACACTCCGTGTCGTCTAATTGATCTCTTTCTTTGTGGTGAAATAATCTAACAAATTCAAAACATCCGCCGATTTTACTATTTTGAGCTAAACATTGCACCATGTTATCTTCGATGTGTAGATACTCTAACTATGTATATAAGAGTTAATTCAGCAGCCAATGTCGCTGCGAAAGTAGCACAATCGATCTTAACTGAAAGGGACAATGCCTACTTTGCCCTCCTAAGTCTAAACCACAGACATTTAATAAGTATGTGATGGGACTCTCAAAGTTTCAGGTTACAGGTCCTAATACTAGGATATCAACAGCCAATATTCCAACTAGGACTGTCAGGTTAGCAATAGATATCAGAGCTCAATATTGCCTCAGAAAACGCCTTAACTCATCCAGAATATTTCTTGCATCTGACAGGCAAGCTGCTTTAAAGGCTCTGAAGTCTACAAGTTATAAGTCTAAAACATTCTGGAACTGCAAACAATCCCTTGAGCAACTGACTAGTAACTTTGTTGTGAGTGTAAGTGCATAAAGAAATTGTCGGAAATGAGATTGTTGCAGATGGTCTCGCAAAGAAAGGAGCTTGTACTCCTTTTATCGGACCCGAACCATTTTGTTGTATCACAGAAAGGCACATCGTGGAAGAAGTCCGAAAATGGTAAAAGGAACTTCGCTAAGTTGCTCTTGGAGCTTCAGAAATCTGATCTCAGAGTAATCACAAGAATTCACTCTAGACATTGCTGTCTCAGATACCATCTCTGCAAGAAAGGCAGAGTGCTCAGTGAAACATCTGAACTAGGATGTGTAGGGTAAACCTGTGGTATTAAAAACCACACCACACCACAGTAGTATATAGTAATAAAACTTGTAAAGTGCTACTTACTTTCAAAGTAATTCGGTAAGCGGTATTACCTAATTTTAGGAAATGGTTGGTGAAATCGGTCAATAATGAGGACCCTCGAAATAGGGATATTGATATTTGCTCTGCCATTGAAGCTAGTAGACCTTGGTCCAGTAGAAAAATTTCTGTTCACGTGAATGCTCGAACTGTTCGGCGTGTTCTCAAAAGGAATGGGTGAAGTTTGCCAAAATTCAATTACAGAAGTTAAAATACGAACTCGTCTCCCTTGTCGACTTTTCCTTTGATTAGGCATATGCAGATCAAAGGAACAAGAACAAGCGGCAACAACCTTCCAGCTAGATGTTCAATCGTATCAGTTGTGCTAAGTTATAAATATAAGGATTTATTATACATCTATGAACATCAGGTTCAGAGCTCAATTCTGCAAAGTAATGATACTAGAAAATAAGAGTTTTGCCTGGTATCTAAATTAATAGAGTTCAAAGCACTAGTAAAGGTATTTAAAACCTACTTATAGTAAATTGGCTATTTATTATATAAGATAAAAAAAAATAAAAGATGACTACGATACAAAATATTATTAATCTATGAATAATGAGAATATATTGAAAGGAACCAGGTAACACTTTTTTGCTTTTTCTGTCTAAATGTATTCCGACTTGCCTGTACTTTAACATTGATTCAATCAGTATCAATGATAGGATGTGGCGACCACAGTTTCCAATTGATCGGAACGGTAACCAAAGGACTATTTTTCTGAGTCATACTTAGACTGTCTAGAATATTTTTGTTTCTTTCTAACACATTGTCGCTTATGGCTCACGTTATAGTTGTATGCAACTCCATTCTCGTACTGTAATGGAATTTCATTTATATAATACTTGTTTATTTGTCCTGAAAAAATTTAACTGAAGATTGAAAGAATTCGGCAAATACATGTTTTTTTTGTTCTAGGTGAGTTGCTGCTATTCGGGATTTTTAAAGAAAAATAAATCAAAAATTACTGGTTACGTTAAAATAAAGGTGAGATATAGAAATATCAATCAAATGATGCAGTTATTAATAATTTTAAATAAATTGCCTTACTGTGAAATTTTTGTCTTGTCACTTCATGGTCGAGAGAAGCTGCTTTTATAATATCACAATATTACTGTTTTTGACGGAACGAAGTATATTTGTTTTATTTTATTATTGCTGCTTTTTTAATTGCGCTTTATTTTTACTTTTTTATTTTATATTGACACTATTGAAATGTAATATCACTATTGTCTTAAAATCGCATCTGCTATTTTTATGACTTTATGACTTATGACTTTAGATTGTTCGATATATGCTTGGTGATTACACCAAAACTTTTTTATTTTCAAACTCCATATGACAAATTACTTACGTATGCAATTTAGATAGCAAGTAGCATGTCTATGGCACTATTCTTGAACGGCAGCTAAAATTTACATTCCGGTGTAGTACGAAACTTTGCTACTCTCAAAGATGTTTGATAGTTGGGGGATTGGGATATTTAGGATACATGGGAGTACGAAATGGAGGGTGTTTCATAATAAAGTAGTTGGTGAACGTCCATTATTGGAGAATTCTATTAATTTTTTTTAATTTCCACTTTCAATCGCATCAACCTCTAGGGTAATTAGCAACAATATTATTTACATTTAATTCTTTTAGATTACAATTTGGATATAATATTTATGTCTTTAAGATAAGTCATTAGATTTTGAAAATTACAATTTACACCGAGTACTAAATCTAATTTATTGCTAATATTATTTTTCATCCTTGCATGCTTGAAGTCTGGACATTCTACTAAAATGTGTTTTACAGTTGTTTGGCAATTACATAGTTCACACTGTGGGGGTTCAGTTTTTGTAATAATACAACTGTGAGTGATGCTAGTATGGACTAAGCAGAGTATTGATAATATTACGTGTGTTCTATCAAGATTTGTATAAAGCCAAGGTTTTACTGATGTTTTAACATCGCGTAATTTTGATTGTGATACAAGCAACTCATTTTGCCACAATTGTTGCACTTATAACTTCACGAATTGTTTTGTGTCCCGAAGCACTGAATTTTTTCTACAACTGCTAAGAAAAGTGACGTATTTCTGATACCTTACTTGATTTCAAAACCAAATATTGCTCAATCTGCGAGAAATGTTATTTCTCACGTCACTTTGCCCACGCCTCATACATTTACATGGGTAATCAAATAAAATCGACAAAAACTTAGTATGCTACTGTCATCTTTAAATACCTACTTAGTTGTCACAAAACTGTCAGATTATATTAGAAGTTTTTAAATTCTAAAATGACGTTCCGGGTTTGACCATACAAAATTGTACAAATTTCACCATCAACTATAATTTTAAATAAAATTATTTAACAATTTAGAAATAGGATACTTTAGTGTTATTTTTGTTTTACTAACCATAAAAATAAATATTAAGTTACTTTACTTGTATTCTTTAAATTTGTGCAGTTGTAGAAAAAGTATAGTGTGCAACATGTGGGGAAAGTACTTTCCCCACTTGTTGCAAAATATACTATTGTACTTCACACGTGGTTTCACTAGTTTCACCTCTCTAGCAAGTCGATCGGCCTCTTCGTTCCCTTGGATGCCAATATGGGAAAGAATCCATAAAATTGTCACTTTGATGTTGGATTGCTGGACAAAGTTTGTTTGATTTGTAGGTCTAATGTATGGGTGGTGTAAAGTTGATTAATTGCCTATTCTATTAAACTGGAACGTTTAAAAATTAAGTACCGTATTTCAATGGGTATGAGCATCGTTGTATTCACGGTGTCCAGAAACTCTCCAGTCAAACGCAAACTACAGATACTAGATGTCTTATCTAATCTAATTTACCTTTACTTAAGTTACTACCAAGGGACCTAGCTCCCTTTGAAGATGACTGTTCGGTCAGTTTTTTAAGCATATCACGAAAAAACCGCTACCTACAAAGTTAAAACTTGGTACATTGTATAACCCTGCAATGATAAATTGTTGTTATTACAAACCAACGGTTTTAATTGCCATCGCAAGGGTTCAACGTGGAAGGGGCAACGGGTATCACTTTTTTGAGAAATTTACATTAAATTCAAAAACTACGAGGCATTTTCAAAAATATGCTCGTCTTCTACATGACTAAAATTTGTGACATAATCCAATCATTTCTGTAAGGATTATGTAACTCTTGAAAAAATTCTGGGATCATTTGGAATTCCATTAAATGCACCCTTTATTCTTTTCCATCGCTGAAAACGATTTTGTATCGGAACAGTATAAACTAATGATTTTAAATAGTCCCAAAAACAAAAATCGCTTGGATGGAAATCCGACGATATTACAGACCAATAGGGAACTTTCCAATTTTTTTTAATTCAATAATATCATTAAGTGGCGTCTAAAAATCCTAATCCTCCAGGCTTTTTTTCAATCAATATTAACGTGGAAAACAGTTTAAAGTTCCGTGTTATTTAAAATAATTTGAAACGACCTCCATAGGGCGCCAAAGCGAGTGACGTAGGACAGTAGTATGCCCAGCTGTGTAACCAGTGTATCGATCGCCGGCCACAACAGTGATGCCAATTCGAGGGATTTTCGGGGTTTCTAGGGGACAATGTTTGGAAGGATTTCTTATACTGCATTGTAAAATTATAGGCATTTTTATCTATCACCAATGATTCGATACTTGTCGCATAGCCGCACGCGCAGTACCGAAATACTTCTGATCTACGTCACAACCAATAGCAATGCGTTTACAAAAGCTTCAAATTATTTGAATTTTTCGGCATTTTAAATTCGTTATAGTGGTTGTTTGTGACATGTTCATGCCAGTCGTTTTCATGTAATTTATTCTTATGATTTATAGCACATTTTTGCTAATTAAAATTTTAGTCAAGTTCCCTATTGATTAACCCTCCTCGTCCAATCCATCGATTGTATAAACAAAATATTGACGAACTACTCAACTACAATTAGCATTTTGCCGTTGTATTAGGGGAACGTCGTCCATTAAATCAGGTAACTATTGGTTCCAGTAGTTGATTCTCGATTACTCTTATCCAGACATTTATGCCAAATCTTTGCTGGCGCTTCTATGGCGCGAGGATTTTCACCAATGTGGCATTATGTAAATAAAAATTCCGTTTCAAGTAAACGTAGCTTCACGGTGCTAGACCCAGGTGTAATGTCCATGCATCGTTGGGAAAGCTTGCATCCATATTTCAGGAGGACATCTACGCTATCGACACGTGTTTGCAAATAAACATCGAAAGGGGGTATAGAGACCAAAAGATCCTTATACTCTCAGATAGTCAGGCAGCACTAAAATCTTTAGCATGTTCCCAGATCAGATCTAGACTAGTCTGGGACTGCCTACAAAAACTCTTAACCCTGGAAAATCATAACACTTAAGTGGGTCCCGGGGCACAAGGGTATAGTATAGTAGGCAATGAAACGGCAGAGAACCTAGCAACGCTAGGTTCTGAAACTGCATCAACTGGTCCTGAACAATTATTTGGAATATCAAAAACTGCTGCAAGTGATTGTACATTTCGGAGTATTCAAACTAAACATTAGACGTACTGGAGTCACGTGCCAAAACAGGAACACAGCAAACTCCGGGACAAAAAATCTTCGGAGTAGCTGAATAACAAAATATTAAACCTCTGCAGGGGCCAGTTAAGGAAAGTAACGGGATAACTCACCAGTCACTGTACCCTAAGGAAGCACATGCATACAATTGGCATATATAGGGAGGAACCTATCTGTCGGTTGTGCATGGAAGAGGAGGGAACAGCCTCACACGTTATCTTCGAATGGGAAGCACTGTCTCATTGGAGATATAGACTCCTAGGACTTGAAGACCCAAGGGAGAATTTCTCCAAGAAGGACCTAGTGAAAAGACTCTTAAGCCTGATAGGGGCTACTGGTCTCTTCACATAAACGGTACAAACAAGAGCACAAAAAGCCTAAAGGCTGAGGTGCCGAGGTATCGAAGCCTCTGACTGGTGGTGCCGAACCAATCAATCAATCACACCTCTGTAACATCCGGGTGTCTACCAGTTTCAGTACTTTTAGCCAGAAGGACGTTTTGTGTAAAAATAACATGTGATGACTTTGAGTAAAAGTATTAGTTTTGTTTTTTGTATCATGTAAACAAATGAGCTGAGCACGTATAAATTTGAATTAGACCCACTTTTGAGTTTTGTGTGAACGGTATTTACTTTACATGTGGTTTAGTAATTGAAAATTATTTCTTGAGGATTAATGATATTGTTGTAAAAATAGTCTAAAAAAACCTAGTAATTTAAAGTTTTTTTAAAATTTTTCCCCTGGTAGGTATGCCACCCCAATTAAAATGCTGAAATTACCTCCATGATTTTGTAATGACTCTAAAGCACAGGGGAATCTTGTGATAAACTAATTTTGACCTATTAATGTTGTCTGTTCTAATCACCTTATTGGTAACAAAGTGGGATAATTTTTTCTGCAAATTGTTGTTATTTCATCTGATTTTATTTCACGAACCTTTGAATAAGTAATCCCTATAACCGTATTTAGTATTTACTATAATCAATTAGATATAACCAAACCGTTAGAAATGGTTTACCATATTATCGAAATTTGTTTAGAGAAACTCATTGAAATCAGTTGTTCTATATAAATATTTCCGTATTCTTGACGTTAACAAGAAAGTGTTGCGTTGACGATAGATAGCACCGATAATACTAAGTGCGCATATTTTTGCAAGAATATAATTTCAATTCTCTAGAAGAACGCTAGAAGTAAAAGTTACTATATCTGGCTGACACTTTACAAAATTACAGCAATAAATATATTACCAGTGAATTCACGTACAACAAAGTACATGACATTTACAAACGATAAAAAAGTAAATATCCACTGTTGCAAAAGGTATTTTAGTGAAGATTAACACAAGTTGATTACATCGGCTATAATAATTTTCTCATTATGTCCGAAAAACTGCAAGTTCATTCCTCCCGTCCAACGTTTGTATCTTAGTTAGGCTAAATCATACTCACAGGTGAATTTATACCATATATGCCAGCTGGAGAACTATTCCAAGAAAGTTTAACAAGTCAAACAAGGTGATCCAACATCTTCAACTCTGTTCAATATTGTTTTATAAAGTGACCTGATATAGGTACGCCAAATTAGACAATAAAACATACCGAATGGGACAAACATTTTGATTTGTAGTTTTAATGGAAAATGTCATTCTTGATCAAAAGTTTGGCTTTTTCTGAAACCCTATGAAATGACATAACATTCAAGTTTTTCAAAAGCTGCTTCATTTTTTAGTCAATTTTATAGAAAATACGATGCATTTTTGCTCTAAGTTCGAAAATGTAATAATAATCTAGTGACTGACGTTTACTACAATAATATAGTGGGTAATGATGTAAAGTTTGGCAAGCTATCTGAAGCTACGGGGCATCGGTAAAGGGCGAAGAAACATGGCCGATATCTGTCATAAACGTACCAATAGCGTACACGGTACCTATTTTATAAAATTATTAAAAATAATTATTATTATATAATAATTATATATAGAAACTGATTTATGCTTTGCTTTAAAGGTAAGGTATTTTTCAAAACACGGTACCTATTTGTTAAAAACAAATAATGTTAAAAATCGTACTTGAATTCAATATGGATACGAAATAATAAGATACCAAGTCAAACTGAAAATACGAAGATAAATATATTGACATTATAAACGCCACTGGATAATCAATGTCAATCAATTGTCGAAGTGAGAGGGAAGAACACACGCACGCGCTTGCCAATAGGAAGTCAGGTGGTCACCTAGCAACGGAGGTTCGATATATATTTACCAATTGAGTTAGTAGGAGGGCGTGGTAATCATGATTTTCGCACGACGTTGCCGGCTTGAAGGAAACCCATAACATATTTGGAAAAGTGTTCATCTTTTAATATTCAGAAATTGAAAAAATAATGTAAATAGACAAAATCCAATGAAACAAGCACATTAAAGAACTAACGTTTAATCATTATTGACATATTGTTAATAATAAAAAGTCCATTTTCTAATTATTATCACTACATACTTAGCACTTTAGCTTTTTCATAGTTAAACGTGGCAATATCGAATGTTTTCGACCGCATTCCTTTCACAGCTTCAGTTATGTTTGCCAAACTATAGCTATGGAACTATCGACTTCAAATAGTCATTCTTTTTCAACAAAGAATATAATAATAATAATTTGTGTGGTGTTCCCAACAATATAAAGACAGCTCTTTGGACAAATTAGATAAAACCGACAATTTTTTGAATTAATCAATTTTGCTAAGCTCTAGACCTTATTTTATATTTGTAATTATTTCCATATGTATTCCTCAAATTGTCAAACTGCAAGGACACAGGTGGTTGACGAAGTGTATAAATAAAAAAAATATGTATCTTGTAAAATGCTATGGCATTGGAGATACAGATGTACTTGTTACGCGGAATTATTTCACTACAATATTTTATTTTCTGATCAAGTAACTTTCACGACAAATGGAATTATTTCTGTCGGTATTGGACTAGAGAAAATCCTTATTACAGGATTCAACGTAATAGTCAATTTGCTTAAAAAGTAAATGTTTGGTGTGCAGTTTTAGCAGATCGAATAATCGGACCGTATTTTAAAAAAGTTTTATTTGAAAAAGTGCGTTTTTAAACTATTATGTTTTTAATTACTTTTTGTTGAAAATATACCAGAATTCTACTTGTAACAATTTCAGCTAAAACTTCTAATCGCTAGTTCTCGGAAAACAAACATAAATAAATATATTTAAAACATGAAAGCGTTTCATTTTTAAACATCTTTAAATTTCGTAACATCGTTGCTCTATTCATAATATTAAAAAAAATAACATTATTAGACTTTTCGATTCGGAAAAATAATAATGTGGAATGATCGCGATTAATATTAGATTAAGTTATTTCTACAGTCTGTACACTTTCACATAGACACGAGAGGTTCTTTTATGTTAATTTCGAATTCTGATACAAACTTCTACTTTTATCCATAGGCGTCATTATTGAAGGTTCCAGACATAATGAAAAATATTTTTGAGAAAACCAGTCTGCTTGCAATTTTTCAAATTAAAATAAGAATTAATTAATTATCAAAGTTTGGAAATAAAATTCCAGTGTATAGCTCTCCCAAATACAACCATTCTGCACAGTTTCACTCACTATATAAGACTTTCTTCATAAAGTTCAATGAAAGAAGAAAGAAGTGCAATGATCAAAAATCATTTCAAAAATAATTTTTATACAACATAGTAAATATCCATATTAAATATGTATACGTTACCCTTACAGTTATATTTTCAATGCCAAATGAAAAAATTGAAGCTCATACACATAATATAATATTATCATCACTGTATTACCAAACCAATTTATTAACTTTTTGAATGCTTCTTGTTACTGTACGTCCTGCGTGTTCTATCTCTTTTTGTTTTTCCGTTACTTTCATTTCTGGCATTCCTTTCTTTTTGCCACTATGTTAATACATACAAACATAACTTCTCGTCTTCATGTAATGTAAATTTTTGATGGTCGTCTTTCCCTGCAATTTGTGGCAGTGATTTCGTGAAATGAGACGGAAGTGTGTAACAGGAAGCCAGTGAAGCCGCGATATTTGATTTGTTCAATGAGCGCGAGCGGTGGTAAATTTCGCCGTCAGATGGTAGCAATGAATTTACCGAGAGGTCGGCATTGTCAGCCAACAGTGAATGCATCAGTTGTGCACTTAAGCTACAGTATTGTGTATAAAGTTTGTTGTTATATGAACTAATTTATATGCGTAAACTATTTTAATAATGTTATTTACTGTTGTTACTAAGTGTTTGAAAAAAATGCAGATCATTCATAAAAAATGCAAGTGAGTAATAATGAATAATTAACTAGCTTTATTAAACTTTGAGGTTAGTTTCTGTCACTGTTTATTGGAGAAGATTCCGTATTTTTTTAAGTCATGAACTCAAGCTCGAAATTAACACGGATCGAAATGTTTCAACAAATATCTAACAGTGGTACTGTTATTGACGTAGATTTCAAGTACATATCAGTATATGTCTCATATTTCAGTTATATAAGTCTCTTGTCCCCCCCCCCAAATTGAACAAAAATTAAAAAATGTATTTAATAAAAAATTGTATTACACCAAGTTTTAATTAAATAACATACAATTTTCGTTAAAACAAATTATTCTTCGTTACCAAAAATTATTTCAAATAATACCTGAATCATTTTATTCAAGATTTGATTTTAATATTGCTGTAAGACAATTTTTTTTCTCACCCTGTTATCCTTAAAATAGTTTTCGTTTCAAGTAAAATAAATTAAATCATGGGTATACCCTAATATTTCAGAAATGCATTTCTCGACAAAACAACCAATTGTCTGAAACAGATAAGTAAAGTATCATAATGTCACGTAGGCGATAACGTAGTCTTCGAGTCCACGAAAAAGGAAAGAAAATTTTAAGAACGATTTGAGTTTTAGTTTCTAGAAAATAACTAAAGTGTTCACTTGAGCCAAATAAATCTATTAAAATATAGTGTGTATTGTGGTGCATATCAGGAGTTAAATAGGTGAGTCTATCTCGCAGAGTAATTCAGTTTTGCCTGTTATTTGATATTTGATTTTAAAAGATATTTTATCACATAGAGTATATATATTTGCTAATTATTTTTAATAATTACTCTGTTTAAAGTTCTTTAATATTCAACGATATTAAGAACATTAATTTGTTGTTGCATTTCCTATTCATCCAATCCTACTGTACTGTGGAGAGTTTGTGCCACTTGCAGTTTAACTCACATACCTATACTGTATTGTAGAGAGTTTGCGCCACTTGCGGTTTGTCCATTCCTGATGCAGGGTGACTTCTCACGTCACCCATATCTCCTTCCACCCCCCTGTATTGTGGAGAGCTTGAGCCACTTGCAGTGTAACCTTATTTTGCTGTACTGTGGAGAGTTTGTGCCACTTGCAGTTTAACTCACATACCTATACTGTATTGTGGAGAGTTTGCGCCACTTGCGGTTTGTCCATTCCTGCTACAGGGTGACTTCTCACGTCACCCATATCTCCTTCCACCCCCCTGTATTGTGGAGAGTTTGTGCCACTTGCAGTGTATTATTATTTTGCTGTACTGTGGAGAGTTTGTGCCACTTGCAGTGAATTATTGTTTTGCTGTACTGTGGAGAGTTTGTGCCACTTGCAGTGTAATATTATTTTGCTGTACTGTGGAGAGTTTGTGCCACTTGCAGTGTATTATTATTTTGCTGTACTGTGGAGAGTTTGTGCCACTTGCAGTGTATTATTATTTTACTGTACTGTGGAGAGTTTGTGCCACTTGCAGTTTAACTCACATACCTATACTGTATTGTGGAGAGTTTGTGCCACTTGCGGTTTGTCCATTCCTGATACAGGATGACTTCTCACGTCACCCATATCTCCTTCCACCCCCCTGTATGGTGGAGAGCTTGAGCCACTTGCAGTGTAACCTTATTTTGCTGTACTGTGGAGAGTTTGTGCCACTCGCAGTGTAATATTATTTTGCTGTACTGTGGAGAGTTTGCGCCACTTACAGTAGTTATAATATTGTTTGTGGAGAGTTTGTGCCACATATTCCTTACATGCACTGGGGAGAGTTTGTGCCCCTTGCACCTTTCCTAATAACCCTAAATATTTACAATTAGGCATTTATTTTTGATCAAGTGAAGTTTTAACTTTACTTTAGTACTGATATGCATAATCACAGTTCAAACACATAAGTTGCACCTTGTATGTTATTAATACTTTCATTAATTTTGGGGATTTCAACTATACTAATAGTTAAATAATTAATCATTATTTATGGCAAATTGAATACTCAGAGTGTTTTTCTATCTAATTCCAGGTACGTCATCTCGGTTGTTCAACCTACTTGGACCATGTCCACATGGACTGTTCAATTAAATCCAGGCATCACGTCCAGTGTCTTGTAAATAGTTATTTTCAACATTTAGATTTGTTTTATTATCTATATTATAAACAATATAATGTAAGTACACAGTAAGTAATTAAAAGTTAAATTCTAATTAAATATATCAATCTTTACAAATCACTCATTCTCCTCAAGTCAAGTTTTTCCCTCATTACATTGATTATTACCAAGGAGAGATGCCAGATGTTACACATCATTGCTCGCTTTCTTCATATTACCGTCTCTTGTCCCCCCACTCGCAGTGTAATATTATTTTGCTGTACTGTGGAGAGTTTGCGCCACTTACAGTAGTTATAATATTGTTTGTGGAGAGTTTGTGCCACATATTCCCTACATGCACTGGGGAGAGTTTGTGCCCCTTGCACCTTTCCTAATAACCCTAAATATTTACAATTAGGCATTTATTTTTGATCAAGTGAAGTTTTAACTTTACTTTAGTACTGATATGCATAATCACAGTTCAAACACATAAGTTGCACCTTGTATGTTATTAATACTTTCATTAATTTTGGGGATTTCAACTATACTAATAGTTAAATAATTAATCATTATTTATGGCAAATTGAATACTCAGAGTGTTTTTCTATCTAATTCCAGGTACGTCATCTCGGTTGTTCAACCTACTTGGACCATGTCCACATGGACTGTTCAATTAAATCCAGGCATCACGTCCAGTGTCTTGTAAATAGTTATTTTCAAGATTTAGATTTGTTTTATTATCTATATTATAAACAATATAATGTAAGTACACAGTAAGTAATTAAAAGTTAAATTCTAATTAAATATATCAATCTTTACAAATCACTCATTCTCCTCAAGTCAAGTTTTTCCCTCATTACATTGATTATTACCAAGGAGAGATGCCAGATGTTACACATCATTGCTCGCTTTCTTCATATTACCGTGAATTTTGCTTATTGCCCATTTCTTCAGTTCTCATTTCTTGTTCTCACTTCACAGTATACTTATATTCTTCTCAGTGTTTCTATTTTGCTCCTTTCCAATTAGTTTGTTGCCCAGACTTGAAACGTTTGTCTTTCCACTCCCATCTTAATGGAGTTCCATGCAATTCTGAATTTTTATTTGTTAATACTTCAACTCACAGTATAAGCACATTTTACTGACAGTAGTGACAGAAGTAACATTTCTTGACATTTTCATAAGAAATACATTATTGCTAGGGTAAGCGATTTTTATTGATTTTATTGATGACAGTATCGGCACTTACCACACACTAAGAAAACTTCAGAAATGTCACTTATAGCAAATTCAATTCACATTCACCTATGCAACATTGATACGCGTGGCACATAACGTGAGTTGTCTACTTTCCACATATAGCAACCATAAACAATAAAAATTATAATAACGGCACCTAATAATGAAAGTTATTTTTAATAAGAACGAAGGTGTCGCTTCTGTTGAGAGCCTGGCAGGCAATTAACACAGACCTCATAACAGCATTCAGTCACGTGGATGATGTTATTAATGCTTTGCAACTTTTGAGAGATAAAGTTGACGAAAAGTACCTCCATCTCTATGAAGCAGCAAAGGAGCTACTCGAAGAAAATGATGGTATACTGCTTATGCCACGTATCGTCGGAAGGCAGTTGAATGGCTCCAACATTCCTGCGTCGGATATATCCACGTTGTACAAAAGAAATTTATTCATCCCATTTCTCGACCGTACAATTCAACAATTGATTGAGAGGTTTACAAAACACCGTAAAGTAGTATCGGCACTATCTGGTGTGTTACCGTCGAATTTTGCGGCCGGTTGTGAAATCGAAGAGGCATTTTGTATTTATTCGGTATTGCTGCCCGAAAATAGTACATCTGTTTTCAAAGAAAAACTTGAAGTGTGGAAAGCAGCTATGGCTCTCACCTCCTTTACTCCAAAATCAACTTTGGAATGCTTAGATAAGTGTGACCAAAAACTATATCCAAATATTCACATATTGTTGCAAATATTGGCTACCATACCTGTCTCCACTGCTACCACAGAAAGGACCTTACCATAAACACCTTTTGGACAGGTCAGTTTTCACCCTGACGGGAACTCGAGTGACGGCTTAACGTACCCTAATTATGGAACAGGTAGACTGGTTATCCTGACGGGAATTCGTGTGTGTCACTATAAACAATGAAATGACATTATTGGCACTAATAATGGAGGCGGTTGTTCTCTCCAACTAGAGAATTTTTGTAGGAGCTCCTGATTTCACGTCAATAATGTCAATTGCTCCATATCTCTTATCCAATGACGATATTGATTGATTTATATTACTGACGTGAAATCAGGAGCTCCAACAGAAATATCAGCCATTCAGACATGATCTTGACAATATTTGGATATAATTATTATCTGGTTTGAAGAGCACTCAGTTTATGGATATTTATAAACAACGATAACCTTAACATGAGAAATTCGTTCTAAAATGTTCATTCCCCTGTCATAGAAAATTCAAAAATGTTTGGGTTTCTGGACCGAAGTCCTCCATTATTGGGTTTGAAGAGCCGAGGCTCAGCTTACGGATATTTATTAAAAACGCGAACCGTCACATGACATTCGTTCAATAATTTCCCTTTCTCAGTGGTAGAAAATTCCGAAACTTTTGGATTGGCAATTTTGATTGAAGTCCCCATTTCCATATACTCCACTATAGCAGATAATGCAGTATTTTATGAAACTGTATTCAGTGTCGAGTATCGCCAAAGGTTCCAAAATTCTCAACATAGTTTGATTATATTTGAGTGAGGCATTCGTTACTTTTAATGGCATTAATATGATTTTTTATTAAATCAGGAACTAAAACATTTTTTAGATGTGTTTATATAACGGAAATTAATATTTGAATATTATAACGACGCCTATGTTCGAAAACATGACCGACCGGTACAGTTACTGATTCATTAGTAGATTCGCAGTAGTTTCAGGTAACACTGGTGACATTAAGACGCTTTGACACGTTTACTGTAGGAAATGAGGTGGTTAATAATTTTTTATGGCTTTTAACAAACTTGAAAAATATGAAAACTTGAAAAAAGTGAAAATATTTATTCATATTATATTATTTTCTACAATATGAAAAGTGTCATCATAATCAAATCATAAAAGAACCTTAAAAAAGCAACTTCACTTAATCCTTAAACGTCCTTAAACATGACAGGTCTACTTCTTCGTTACCTTGTATTAAAATAACTAAAAAAACATAGTGGGAAACTCGACATGTGCTTAACTTGCCATGTGGATCAGGCAAATTTGCAATAGGCTCCGGGCATGCAAAAAGCACGACTGGGGCGGGACTCAGGAGCGACTAACCAAATCTTTACGTACCTTAAGAATCTTCAATGATAACTAACGAGATTTTACGATCCAGTGTATTTGTGAATGCAAGCAGGCTTTTTCCTTCCTCTCCTCAAAAAATATCCAGTTCTTTTTATTCCACATAAAGTTTTTCTACTTTAACATTTTTACGTTATACTTTGTATTTAGTCGATTACTAAATAAATCGACTTCATACTAAACTAGAGTTACAGAAAGGTACCGTGGACGAGCTCGAAGTCGTTCCTTGGTCGAAATGTAATTATAAACAGTTGTGGTCAAGCATCGAGTCGCCCTATAAAATTAGTCAATCTTGTTTTTTTCCATTTTCCTGTTACAAGTTACAACAAAGGCAAATAACAATGAAACAACTAACAGTTTTGACTATTATAACGACACTGTTGCGTGTAAGTATTTTTAACTAATTCGCCTCATCAAAAAATTTTAAGTTATCAATGAAGATGCTAAATGAAGATATCATCTTTAAAAAACGACATTCATCTTTATATTGATTTTAAAACTACATCGTCTGGCTAGACTACCACATATTCATAATGAACCTCCCCCATCAGACATGCTATATTTATAAGCGGAAATGTAAACTTCAAGTGTTAGCTAAGCGGCTAAACTCGACTGTGGGAATCAAAAGGACTAGAGGATTACATGTGTGCAAAGCTTTCAGTTTCCGTTTTTTCAGGAAACATATGAGTACCTGCTTTTTAAGGGTAGAAGTTTTTTCGTTTCTCCTTTCCTCTTTATCGGTACCCATGTTTAATGTTAATCACATCTCTATTGCTTATAGTTAGTTTACCGAAACATGTGCGGTTCGAGATAAATATGTTCTATCGAAAGCTACAGAAAATGCTAAGATGATTTTATGTTGATTCAACCTTAATTAACCCTAATCGCAAAAATGTCATTTAAAAACAATTTTATATGGTTTATTTACAATAAAAAGACGATGACGTAATTTTTACTTTCCCGCTTATCAGAATAAATATAAATTTACCAGCCGTAAATACAATTTATACTTAACGGTCAGAGCAATTTACAGCTTACGGGCTTGCAAAACAAACAAAACAAACAAAACAAAAAAAAATTCAGCAGTTTTGACACAATTGAGGTTAGGTTCAGCTTGTCATTTATTGTTTATTGACCTCGATCAAGTTTTTCTGGTGCTCCTGAAATCTTGTTTCTTCAATATTGAAAAAATATAGTTATTTTGGTAACTAATTAATTAGGCAAATCCCCATTGTGTAGGTAAACGTATTAAAATGCCCAAGCATGGAAAAGTTAATGCCAAGAGATGGTCACATCTTTGATAAGTTATATTTGATGATAATGCTAGAATGAGGCCCGCTTACTGCTGCAAGAGACGTGAGTAATACCATTTACTTTAATTATTATGTATCAATCAATACCAATGATATATATTTAAATTTATAAAGTTGAATATTTTTAATGATAGGTTAGATTATTTAAACTTGTGATGTTCTTTTATAAATTAAATTATATTTTACAGAGTTGCAGAAGCTTTGCACATAAGCATTACAACAATCAATCGTTTGAATACCAACTATTAATGGACCTGGAAGGACCTGCCACAGTAGTTATGTATAATGCAAGTTGACATAGTACGATGGTGAATGAAGTGCCAACGACAACTACTAAAAAATCTGATATACAGAGCTGGTTAATACAACATGGTATATCTTTTAAAAATACTTCCTCAAAAATTCTAAAGAATTAACATTTTTGTCTCATTTTTGTAGGAATAAACCACTATTAGTATATGAATTACATAAATGTTTGAGTGAATACCTGTGAAGTAATAGCTAGATCATTGACCTATTTTAAATAAAATGTGTATTCACAACATGTTATTCTTGTTATTATTATTAACATCAAAGAATACACCAACTAACAAGAAGCGAAGCCCGGCGCAATCTCTTTGATGTTTTGGTAACAAAATGTATGATCTTGAAAGTCCGACGTTGACAGATAACTTAGTAAATACACTGAGAAAATGATCAAATTTTTAAATATTGGCGATATAATTCGTCGACAAAGTGAAGTATGACAAGTATCTTTATAAAAATGGCGCCTTTCAGACATGCGCATACAAAAAAAGGATAGGCAGCTTCGCTTCTTGTTTGCTGGTGTATTCTGTGTTAACATAGACAAGATTTAAGGACAAAATTCCTACGAATATCTTACAATATGAAATGAGGTAGGTAGTAACTTATCGTAATTGTCTTGAATATATTAACAAAAAGAGTAAAGACTATTTCTTCGGCAGGTCATTCCAGTTGTAGAAAACTAATGAATAAAAAAAATTTGACTTGATATTTTATTATTCCAATTTGCATCAAGTGTAGTGTAAAATAATAAATAAGTAATCAAATGTTAATTGAGATATAGAATGATTGGTTACTGTTTCTTGTATTCTATTCACACTTTTCACATAAATATATACTTATATTAACTAAATCTAATTTAGTAATTGTACAAGCTGTCCCTGCAAAAATTACGGATTGTTAAGCATTAGTCACAACCCGCCCCTGGATTTCTGCGCGTGATGTAAATTCATTTTTTCGTCGACCTTTACAAACAATGACATTTTACGTACTAATTTCCGGTTTCTATTATTGACGTCAAGTACTTACAAAAATGTATTTGAACTTTTAACATTATTTTCACCCTCGCTCCCGAATTTTTGACATTAAGTTCCTGGACACCCTGTATATTCATTTGTTAATGAAGTTCAAGAAAATGAATTTGAAGGTCTTTTAACTGAATTAAGACGTCACAACGAACTGAAGTTTAAAAAAACACGGTACATCACACGTATGGTCTGCTATTGTTTGAGATTACTTAATTCGTTTCCACTTTCCACAACTCAAGTGATACCGAGTAAGTATTCGATTTTATGTAGCACTAAAAATAGAGCAAGCTGTAGGTAATTCACTTTTATTTACAAACGATCACAAGTAGTTTTATAGTGTATTTAGATTCTTTCACGGGATACATAATGATTCTCAGTTGTCTCTGATTTGAAAATAATATTCTTACCAAAGTTGAGTTTTATTATTATTTTAATTACACTTCGAAGGCAGGGCTGCGACGATTCAAATCAAATGATTTGTTCAATTTTCATCGTGATTATGTTAAACGAACGCATTTTCTTGTTCCGCACGCTGCCGAAAATTTCCATGTCAACACGAGTCGCTTAGGAGATTTTCTAACTGTAAATCTGGATAACAAAATATTTTAGGCTAATAGAGAAAAATAATGAAAATGAGAGATTTTAAAATTAATGCAGACGACTTGGTATTACTGGCAAAAAGAAAAAACATACTTTCGGTGCAACACCATATATACAAAAATTATAAGCTTCGTCCTAATCAACAGGGCTCCAATTTTCTACATCCAAGACAAAAACAAAACACAATCAAATAACGCCAGAGATAAAACTTTATTTTACAATCCTTGAATTCTCAGATACTGTTCGTTTTTTAGGAATGACCGTAGACATAAAACACATGGAAAAGAGTTATTTTTCTCCGATCGTGGGAAAAGTAACACTATTTTGACCTGTTTTCTATGCGCAAAGCTCAACATTCCAGAATAGTGGGCAGTTGCTAAGCAATTAGAAAATAACAGTGCGGTAATATTCTTACCGCACTGCTGTAGCGTGCGGTAATGTTACAAATGGATTATTACAATAAAATAAAACAAAGTATGGTTTTAATTTTTACAAATAATCGCTATCAGTGTTCATGTTTACTAATTCTTTTTTATTTCCTTATAAAATACAACGAATCAAACAAAACCGGCTTGAAAATTATTTTACTTTTGTCATAACAAAGTAATTTCCATAGTTACCACTTCCATATTTCAATATGAACATAGAGAAACCTATCTAAACTTACTTGATTACATCTTGAATGAAATATTTTTTAATTAATTTTTTAATGTAAATCAACGATCGAAGAAAAAATAGTATGTATAATTCGTGGGAAAAGCATATTCCCAAACCCTGTGTTACCAGACTCGTCGCTACGCTCCTCGTAATGTAATTATCACAGTCGTTTGGTTTGGTCGTATGCTTTTCCCACTAATTATACAATATACTATTTCCTAACAAGTGCGGAAAGTGATACTTTCCCGCACGCGACTGCAGTTGACCCGAACGACGCGGAGCGGAGTTCGGGCAAGCGGTCAAGGGCGGGAAAGACACTTTACGCATGAGTTAGGAACAATATTTTTTCTACGTCCGTATATACAAAAAAGTATACCAACCCATTTTTCAAAAATTATTTTATTTCAACATACATATACAAAACTTTAACTAAAAACTACTAATTATTATAAATATTAATATTAAAAACACAATTTGTTGCATTCTGTAAATTACTTAAAATTGCCGGCCCAGTGGAGTTATTTGGTGTTAACTGGTAAGTAGATGTCGTCGATGAGGATGGCATCGGTTGCAGGTCGCATAAAGATGACGATGACGGTGACGGTGGCGGCAACGGTTTTAAGTACAGGGTTATATAAAAATATCTTCATTATTTTATATTTTCAAAAAATTAAAAATGCAACAAAAAGCTAGAAAAGATGTAGATTTTATTTGATGGACTATTTCGTAAATATGTATTTTCCTGTTGTAACAATAGTTATAACTTTCGAAGTAAAAAACTATCTAATAAGGTCAAAATTTGCACTAGTGCGGCAAAGTGACACTTTCAAAACTAAAATGCGTGCGGGAAAATGGGTTAAAACGCACGGTCGTAGAAAAAACATATATCGCTACCAAGTCATATTCTCTATGTTAAAAACTATCTGTTGAGACTAAATTTGTTTGGTTATCATAAGAGTGAAGGCGATGAAAAAAAATTGATTAAAATCAATTTAATTAAAAATAGCGTGTTTGTAAATCAAAAATATTTCATAAAAAATAGGTCTCATCTGGTTATCAGATGGGTGAAGGTCGACCTCCCACAGTCTCACCTACTATTATAGGGTAATCGAACTAAAAAGTAGAAAATAATTCTTAATTCAAGAATAAAATGGGTAACAAGAAAATTAATGTCATTGTGGTAATAGCGTGGGGTGCTTTGTACTACATTTATACACTAGGCCCAAAATCACTTAACAGTACATCACCTGACAAGCATCGTCGAGTGGTCAACTCGACTGTTGTGTATGGGCAGGGCCCCCGTAAGGGCTACTGGCCCCGATTTATGCCCGATTCGCCTGTTCCCATTTCGCCTGACCAATTAAAATTTCTCGATTCGCCTGACGGCTTAAATGGTGGTACCGTTTCGCCTGACCATACATTTTTCGTTATAATAGGTATTAAAATAAGCAACTTCCCTTCCCACTTTATCCAGACTCAGGACTGGCAGTAATTTTTAATAGTTGATAAAAAATTACTGGTGTGGTTAACCTAACCTAACCTGTTAAGAAACGGTCGGGGTAGGTACTTACAACAATTATACATATTTATTACCTGTTATACCTAGAAAATCCAGATCAGGCGAATCGCAACTATAAATTTCCCTCAATCTTGCAAAACGCAACCAAAATGTACCTAATTTAAATGTCAGGCGAAACGGGAACAGGCGAAACAGGAATACACCCTGGCACCGGTGTGCCATAAGACATTTTGGATCATGTTTTTTTATTTATTTTTTTGAAGGTAGGTAGGTAGGTGCTTGAAATAAAGCAAAAAACTGGACTTTAGAATTCATATTTATTTGTATGAAAATGAAACAAACAGAATGAAATCATAACAAAATAAATTCTTGTTCACACCCATTTTAAAGCATTTACTTAACTAATGGGGTACAGACACATTGTTTATAAATACTAGAAAATAACCCAAAACTAGAAATCACATTTTTTTCAGGAACAAATAACAGAAATATTGCCTAATGTCTATATATATATATATAAGTACTACTTTCTACTTATACTTAGATATTTTAAAAAATATGCAGATACTTCTGATTACAAATACCTAGGTAACTTCGTTATAACTTCAAAAATGCTAGGTACAATAGAAAAATAAAAAATATCTATTGTAGTAGCGATATTTGCTGTTGCAAATTCATTAATTACATCGCCAAAATTTATACCATCAAAAATTTCTTGTTCAATTGATAATATTGCTAGCCCAGACAATCTTTCTTGAAGCATTGTCGATCTTAAATAATTTTTAACTTTGAAAAAGATCGCTCGCCAGAAGCTACAGATACAGGCAATGTCAGAAGAATTCTTAGTGAAATGCTTACGTTTGGAAGGGTGGAGATTAAATTGTTTTCAAATATACCTAGGTATATTGTAAAATACATAAGGGGTCAGTATCATCAGGTAATGAAAACAACTTTAATGCTTTAATTTCATTAAACAAATAATTGGAGTCTATATCCTGATTATCCTGATCTGTCAGTCGTTCTTCAAGAACAGAACAACGTTTTAAAAGATCGCTGTCACTTAATTTGAATATGTCGCTAAAAAATCCGAAAATATTATCATACTCATTTAATAAGTTAAATCGGTTTTTTGGAGAGCTTAAAGTTTGATCTATAATTTTCAAGAAAAAACTAATTTTAAAGGCGGTTTTTGGATCATGAGGGGACTCATCTCGGTGTTCATAGTCAAATAGTTTTGGTTTAAATTTCCTCCTGACCGTTGGTAATGGTGGAAAGTCTTCTTCAATTTCGAGAGAGAGTGCTACTTCTTTCGCTTGTACAAGAATTTCTTGAAATGATTGGTCAGATCTATATTGCTGGAAGTGATCATCTAAATTTTTTAGGTAGGTTTGGCATACTTTAATATTAATTGTATCACTTTGCATTTGCCAAATAATAATTCCACAAATAAATTGAAAATTTTGTACAGACGTTAAGAGGGAACTCGCTTTATGTCTTGCATCAATGTGAAAGGAATTATCTTCAGCTACTTCTGGACGACTTTCGCAAACCTTAATTAAATAAAGTTTAAGGGGCTTTATTGCATCAATTCTGCTGGACCATCTTGTCTCACCCAGAGGCTTTAAACTTAACCCGGGGACATTTTTTCTCATAATATCCCACCTTTTTGTGGATGACGACAAAATTTATATAACTCTTGCACAAGATTAAAAAGTTTATTGTAGCATCTGACACCTTAGAAGCGTCATTTACTGTTAAGTTCAAACTATGAGCCGCACACGGTACAAAAAGGGCTCTCGGATTCGCATCAAGAATGCGTTTTTGAAGCCCAACATGCTTTCCCCTTCATGTTTGCCCCATTATCATAACCTTGTCCCCTAATATTTTTTATATCTAAATTTAATTTTTTCATAATTTCTGCCACAAATGTATATATATATATATATCCCTTCCCCTGTAGTGTCCAGTATTGGATTAAACGCAATAAAACTTTCCTTAACTTCAACCTTTTTTGAAGTGGAGCTAAGGACAACATACCCCAGAACAAGACTAATTTGCTCAGTATGACTAGTGTCTGGTGTACAATCTAATATTATTGAAAATATTTTGAACTGCGAACCATTTCTAAAATATTATTTCTTACTTTAGACGACAATAATTCAATTATTTCATTCTGTATTTGCACGCCTAGATAATGAGTCATTTTAACAGATTTTTTTTGGGAGTTATACACTCGGCTAACGTGCTGTCTCATCACTGAATCAAAAGAGGCAATCATCTCAACAGCTTTTAGAAAATTTCCATTATCATGTTCGAAAAGTAAATTAGAACAACCTTGAAATGCCAAGATAAATACTTAACAATCGCTATAATTCTTTCCAACACGTCGCGCCAATATTTTTTTCCTTTTCTAAAATCCGCAGGTGATGATCATTAACAGTCGTAGATGTCTCCAACATTTTTTTCCAATTTACCCAAGTGTTCATATAACTGTTGTGTAAAATTGACGTTTCGTGTCTCTTCATTAGCAAAGACAAGTGTTGCCAATCAGATACTCCATTTGTATCACAAAAAGTGTTAGGTGTTTTACAAAACAACTTACAACAAAAACAAAAGACAGAATCTTTAGAAATAGAGTAAATAAGCCAAGTCCTTTCGACTTTTTCTCCATTTGCTAGACTTCTTACAAAGTATTTGCACGAAAACTTTATCTTATCTTGATTACTAGGAAAGCTAAAACTGATGTCTATCAAGGGCGAACCACGTTTAACCAATATTCTAGCTATCTCATTGGTGATTCTTTCGGGCCACAAACCGGGGTCGGACGGAATTAAATCGACACTAGCCTCATTAAAGCCTTCATCGACTTGCGGCAGGTATTTCGGTAGCTGACATTACCGAACTTCTTACACAAGCTGAATTACCTGAAGTGTCGCTTCATCGGGCTCTGCATCAGTGGAAGCTGTTTTGCTGCTACAACCGCCGCCACTTGTTGCAGGAACTGATATTACCGTGGTCGCCTCTGTTGAAATTTCAGATGGTCCACTCACGGTTACTGATATTACGGATTTAGAATCTTGAGATTTGGTCGGATCGATAGGCACCGTGGAATCTTGATTGTTTTGCAAGAAGTGCTTTAAAGATCCAGCCATTTTTTCCCTTTCTTGTAGTCTCAGTTTCTTTTGCTCGCGAAACTTCGCAGTTGAAGGTCTCTTTCTTCTAAAGTAAGCACAATAATAAGCACCAAGTTTGCATATTTCAGTAAAAAGCAATTTGTTCGAGCCCTTTCAGCTTAAACCCTTTCAACAATAAAGGCAGAAAAAATATTAAACTAATTTGATCTTATAGCCCTTAAAAAACCCTACGAAATGGTTTTTTAAAAAGATCGATAGCATAAAAACTAAGCGAGTTATGGATAAAAAACCAATTACTTTTTTAAACTCGTACATGACATTTCAATTAATAAAAAGATATTTGGGTACAAAAAATTAATTATTACCAGTAATAAAGGGTTAATGTTGATAGTATAAAGTAGGGAACACTTACCATTTTATAAAAAATCAAACTGTTGAAATTGCAGTCAGCAGGTATTCAGCACTTAATTTTTTAGAAAAAAAGTGGTAAAGAAAATATTATACATCACAACACTTGACAAAATAAAAATAACTTTAAATGTAAAAATTAATAGGATTACTTGTTTTTATGCACTTGTTGCACGGTCCAGTGAACTAATCGGTTTAAAAACGCCTCTGGCGATGCATCGCTTTTATAGCGGTCCAGGCATTATTCATGTTTGAACAGGAAAAATCAAGAAACTACCGTCTGACATGTTCTCGCAACATAGGAATCGGCAGTAACTGGATGATATACTAATAAAATTTCGTGTGTATTTATACCCATTTAATTTCTCAACTTTTACTTTAAAATTAATTTTTTTTTGCAAGGGTTTTGGCGCCCCTAAAGGATGGCGCCCGTGTGCATTGCACACTTTGCACATATGGTAGCGGGGCCCTGTCTATGGGCTCACTTAACGCATCGACACGGGATCAGCACCGCCGCGATACCCGACTATAGGCTTCACTTTATATTGTCAGAGTATTGGCACGCCGTCCGCAAAATATTCTCTCTCAGAAATGTGTTGTGGTTGAGGCGTTGACATGCCTTGTCGGTGCTGTGCTGATGTTGTTAGGTATGCGCGCTTACATTTAAATACACATAAGAAATAAAATCTGCTGGTGATGATCAGTCGCTGTTCCTATAAGGTGCTGATAAGTGTGTTTCGACCCTGCATTTCGGAATAGAACTAGTAAGAAATTATAACAATGGATATCGAGCACCCCACGCTATTACCACAATGACATTAATTTTCTCGTTGATCATTTCATTCTTAAACTAAGAATTATTTTTCACTTTTTAGTTCGATTTACTATACTATGAGGTGTGTTTTTCTGTTTTATACTTTTTTTTAACTATTATTCATTTTTCTAGTGAATAATAGGTGTGGATAATGAACATGACACAGATTAATAGGAAATATATTGAAGGTTATTCATATACAAATGCCACAATACAACAAATAAAAAAAAATTATCACCGTGTCCAGGATTCGAACCCTATGCCTACAATTCATAATTTTCGCAGCCATACCTCTATACCACTCGGCTACGCAGACATAATAAATCATCAAACAAGCTGTTGTATATAGACCATACTTATGTTAAAACTAAAAAAGTGACGTTTTATCACATAATTAAAGGTATTAATAATTATTGTTTTTTATTTAATTAAAATTATTGTATTGTCATCGGTCCTTGACAAGTGTGCAAAATTTCAAATTAATCTGAGCGTTTAAAGTGGGTAATCGAGTTTAAAAGTTGCATTACAAACAAACAAACATACAAGTGAAGCTAATATAAAGCGAGTAAAAAAAGTTGACGTTAAGTACATCCAATCAGGAAACAGTTTTTTCAAACTAATTTACTGATTTTATAAAATTATATACAAATATGGACGAATAAAATGAATACAACATACAGGAAGCTGCGAAATTACTGAAAGAGACTTTATTACCGGAAAAATCAATATTCCGCTATGAAAAAGATTAAGATATTCTAAATTGAATGAGTGAAAAAATAGTGATGAGGTAATTTTGGCGTATTTTCTAAAACTCTCAAAGACCTTTCAATCCCCACATTATGGTCTAAATATGCAATGCTCCGCTCTACAATTTTAATGAAGGATGATATACAGGGTGATTGATTAGTGTGATAAAGCTCAGAAGGTCTGTTATCATGATATATACCAAAAAAAAATTAATTATTACAATTGTAGGCAGCTTTAAGCTTTATATTTCAAAATTAGTTACAATGTTACAGGGTGTTCCATAACTCGATTTTACAGTAAAATTAAAATCCGCGTCACTTTCCCATTACAAAAATATGAGGTTGTAATTTGTTATACAGGGTATTTGAAAAGTTATAACCAATATTCCGTCAAAATCGTGAAAAGTTCAACGCCCTGTATAATTCAATATGAGTAATAGAATTATAATCTATTGGAGCCAAAGATTTTTAATGATTATCAAAATTTATTTATAAACAGGAATTATTTTGCAAATACCTATTCATTAAATCAAATACATGGTGAATCAAAACTCAAGTATATTATTTTCTCAGTAATTTTAAATGGACCACCCTGTATTTTATATCATTGTCGAAGAGTATTATTACCATACTTCTATTTTTATTGAGCATTTCCCATACCTTGTTATTAGATTTTGAGATATTTTCATTTGTTTATGCAAATTATCATTTGGGTATGTAATAGTTTACCTGCTGTTAGGTAATTAGGACCTACTTTATTTTAGTCAAAAAAGGCGTTGTTTTTTCGCCTGTTTCTTGTTTCTCCATAAGTGTCGTTTGTTTATAACCCTTCAATTGCAAACTAACATCTGGTAAAATAATATATAAACTATAATAAATTAAAACTGCAAACAAGCTCCATTAGTTGGACTGAAATATTTAATAAGGAGAATCCAGAATATGGATCTAGTTTTTTGATTCGTATTCTATTCGTATTCTATACACTGCTACTACACGTAAAAAGGTAAATAGGAAGACCACAAAATATGCTCCCTGGCTTACGATTGCCCTTCTGAAATCAATAAATATTAGGAATAATTTGTTTCGAGATACTATAATGTCGAACTAAAAAATAAATATCGCCTGTATAAAAATAAATTAAGTACTCTATTGGAAAAAACTAAATATGACACTTATAAAACACGAATAGATAAGTACACCGGTAATGCAAAAAAGCTCTGGAGCACCATAAAAAACTTATCTGACAAACGAAAAATACAACATAAAATAGATTCGATAATTAGTAAAACTGGTGAGGTGATTACAAATAATAACAAAATCTGCCAGTAATTTAATAAACATGTTTTAAATGTAGGTAGGTACAGATTTAAGTAAACAAATATCATCATGAGCTAATGCACCATCTCCTGACAATATTCAAAATACCTTTGCCCTAATTCTTTCTTTAAAACAGGAAGTTGTGAGTACAATAAGAAATCTACAAAACCATAAAGCAGTAGGGGTGGACAATATTCCTGCAGAAGTATTAAAAGCAATATCTACATCAATAGTGGCAAGTGGCACCCATATCAAAGGAGTTTTTCCGTCCTTATTAAAAGAAACGATAGTCACACCAGTATATATAAAAAGGGAGATAAAACCTCAGTGATTAATGTAAGAATTCTTTTTTTAGTATAGGTATCAAACTTAAAACGTGAAAGCATGAAAGAATCACCAGAACAAACTATAACCATTGTATAACCTATCTTTATACAATGCTATAACTCACACTGGCTATTGTTATATTGGTAGCTTAGCTATGGGTAAAGTAGAAACATGTGTTAAGATGAAATCGTTTTACGAAGGCAGTGGTAAACAACCTCTGTGTGAATATTATATATTCTTAACTGTCGTTCAAAACCTTTTTTTTGTTCAGTCTTAATTTACTTCTCACTCCGAAAAGATCGGTTTTTCAAATACAGTTATATGCAAGTTTAAAGATAAACTCTGTTTGTTCGTGTGTGTGTTCTTGTCGATTTCAGTGTTTCGAATCATCTTGGAAATAAGGTGAGTTTTCTCACAGAGCTATTTTAAATCTTACCTATTTGGTTATATTTTCTATTGTATGTTCTAACTGATTATTTCATTAGTCCAAATTAATGATAAAGACATCACAATAACGTTAAATAATTAAAGTGCTTAAGTCTGTAATTCTCAAACTCATCTTTTGCGCCATTGCGGAGTGCTTGACCCGTTTAGCGTGTATTGTGAATAATATGACTGGCGGAGTGCTTGAGCCGTACAGTTGATTCACAGTATACCAAAACAATCAGTAGTGCATCTCATCTTCGCGCATCGGTTGTGCGCAAAATTTTTATTTGCCCTTGAGACGGCCATTTGGATTTAGATACCAGGTCCGTAATAAGTAACAGTTCTACTTTTTGGACAGGTAATGATTAGTATAATGTAAAGGATATTTCGAAGAAAATTTTAGTGAGTAGATTAGTGTTCTGAATAATATAATATACAATTTGAACATGTTACAAGGAAAAAACTCTTTGAGAATTTGAAATCGTCAACAAAGAAAATATATAACAAATCAAATTGTAATAAAACAGAGGACATACTTATTGATTTTCATTGAATACCTAGTTAAATTCCATAATCCAATAATATATAGTTGAAAATTAAGATTCGAAGTGATCACTACAGAGCCTATGACTTTTATTCAAATTTTGCAACTTGTCTATTAAACCTTCTCTATTAGCAGCTATTGCCCACGTTCTAGCTCTAAAAAGTATACATTTTATTTAAATTAAATGAATATAGAGTATAAATAAGCAATTAATACGTTTTAAATGTGCCACATCGTACTAACGATTTATTACCGTTTCGTCGACGTCCTTTCTACCTGTATAATTCCCCTTTCTAATCCATCCTTCTTAAAAATGAAATAGTGGTTGTTTACAATACCTTTATCTGTACCGGAAAATGTAATTAGGAGGAGAGAAAAAAAATATAGGGATTTGGATGAAAGAAAAAAGAAACCATCGAAAATCTTTTAGATAGTCCTGCAACAGTAGATCAAACGATTACTTATTACTTTACATAGTAAAGTTTGACTAAGCTACACCAGTTCAAATTTGACAAAATCTGTATTTACAGAGTGAATTTTTGTATATACCTGTGTATATAGGGTCGACAAAATTGGCTATAACTTTTTAAATACCCTGTATAACATATTACAACTCTACATTGTTGTAACGGGGAAGTGAAGGTAATTTTGAATTTGAAATAAAATACATGGTGATCATTTAAGAAAATATAATCTTGATGTGGTACAGCGTTATGGAAGACCCTGTACCTTTGTAAATAATTTTAAAATGTGCAGTTCAAAACTGCCTACTAGATTTCTTGATATCTCGTTTTAATAACAGATATAACGGACTTTGTCACAGAAGTTGAACACTCTGTATTTTGCGATTTACTGTGACGAAACAAAACTGCGTTGATAAACTTTTAAACACGCCAAAGTGAAAGCTTGTGAATGTCAAAAAAACAGTAAATTCGCAATATTTTTCTTTGACAGTCCTAAGTCTGTATAAAGTGTGAAGGAATGTTTAGTGAATCGTACTAGTATCATAGTCGACGAAACGGGAAGGATTGGAAATTATTTGGTCGTCAATCGACGAAACGGTAACAAAAACAGGAACAGACCGAGCTAACTAATTCAAAATTTCATATTTATGTAACTATAAAACGTCACACTACCGACAATCGCAACTACCGGCCTTTATTTAAATGTAGACCTATCGTGTGCATAATCTTTAGACCTATCTACTCACATCAAAGGTTCTTTGGGAAATCTAAAATAACTTTTTTAATTATATAAATATGATTTACTTTTACAGTTCTTTGCAGCACAAACTACACCTGCTTTAACTTTATTCATCTTATTTGATGACCGTCACTCAAAAAATAATAAAATTTAAATTCACACACGCCACTGCTTACGCGACTAAACCAAACTCAACTGTCCCTAAACCGAAGTAGAATATACGCCGTCCTTGCTGAACTTGACAGGTTTCTAAATCGAAATGGCGAAGAGCGCACAACCGATGCGCGAAGATGAGATGCACTACTGGTTGTTTTGTATACTGTGGTTGATTCACGAAATCTGTATCACTGAAGTGGAGTCCTTGAGCCACGTGATACGTCCTACCCCTTTCTTATTGTTCTAAATCCTTTATGAGGGAGTGTTTTGACATACTTAGCACCTTTTAGCACTTGTGGGTGACAGACACAGTGCGTTCTTGTTTAAACTAAATTGCATTATCAATAATTAATTTATGATATCTTTTAATTAAGTACTTACAACTGATTTAATGAATAAATACAAACTAAAGGGAATTTGAATGCTCAGGTTGATATTTTATTTTCAGGTATGTCACGGTCTCACGTCATTCATCTCAGGCACAACATTAGTTTAATTTATAAGTTGTTTTCACATATTATTTTAGAATTTATTTATATTGGTAAATCCTGTTGTTTGTTTATTTTAAATCGCCCATAAAATCAAAGATATCTGTGACGCCTTTGTTTTGTTTACTATTTTTTTTAATATAAAAGTGATTAAAGCATATAAAATAAAATTAGGCTCCCATTAATTACCGTCCTACATCATTAAAACTCATATATCGAAAATATAGTCATTAAAAATATTTGGCTTTAATAGATTATTATTCACATACTCTAATTCAATTATACACATGAACTTGTTTCGATTTTTACGGAAAATTGGTTATAACTTTTCAAATACCCTGTGTAACATATTACAACCTTATATTGTAGGAATGGGGAAGTGAAGCGGATTTCAGTTTTACAGTAAAATAATTGTAACAACAGAAGCAACTCCTTCATCGACAATTTATGCCTTTACAATTGTTTTAACTGCAAAACGAATTACATAGTCACCGAATTCTCGTCCAAACTTCTAAAATAAAAAGTTTTTAAAAATTATGCTAAAGTGAATTTGTCTCACCGAATCTTCCCCGTTCTTGAAGTAGGTAATCACCGAAAATATGTTTTCAGACACGATTTTATATAAAAAACAAATAAAAATTGCGTTCTCATAAAATCTTTCCGGTAATAATTCAAGGACTGTCGAGATAACAGGTGAAAAATATTGAATTTATGAAAACCTTTACGTGCTCCCTGAAGTAAATTAAATATATTATTTTGATATGTTCTGAGCTTATGATCGAATATTGATCTTGAAAAACATATTTTCTTTTCGTTTTCTTAAGAGCAACCGTACATATTATATTGGTTATAAAAATAGACTTTCGGTATTGTCAAACCATTTGTATAACTAAACGTTGAAAATGTAGAGATATACACCAGACCGTCTAGATGTAAGCTTTAAAACTGCTAAAATAGAAAGGTTTTATTTATCCATTATGTCTAACCAAAATGTTTTATATTGAAAAATGTAAATTACCCAATATATTATAGACTGTTCTATAAACGAGTCTGGGAATTCATTGTAAGAATATCTAATATTTTGGTATGGTGAACTATTTTTAATTTAATATAAATATACTCGTACGTTTACGTCTTGGTAAAATGCTAATACAATATTTTATAGATAATGTTTCCGTATTCCCTCCAATAAATTGTATATATGCTAACGTATAGTTTGGAACCGTCATTAAATATTGTCAAAAAAAACGAAACAGGAATGCTGTTTTCGTCCAAATGCTAAACAATAATCGTTGGGAAGACAAAATATAAGATGCAGTGGAAGCGTTTCTCTCCCAATAACAATACAACACTGAACAGTGGTATTCGTTACAGACGATTAAATCCTAATTGCAAAGTTCTATCTAACGTGTAAGAAATATGAGAGTTAAGATAAAACAATACAGAAAGTTTCAAGTTAGGGATGGGTGATATTATTTATCAAATATTAGGATATTTTATAATAGTTTGGTAATAACACTCTAAACTGTTGGGGATCATTCGCACAAGACACTTAAACTGGGAATAGTCGACGTAAATTAGCGATAAGAATGCTATCATGGAGAAATATTTAAGTCTTAAATGTTTATGATAGTCATCCAAATATAGATCAAAAGAGTTACCACCTCTCAGGAGGGTGTTTGATCTTTTACTGCAGAGACCACCCTCTAATGTGACCTCCTGCTAGCTTTTAAATTTTTTCTCGAAAATTGTTACCTTGACGGGGAAAATAGATATCACTTGAATTATTCGTTATTGAATTCTACATTTACATTCATATACTTTTTGTCTCTATATCGAGCTCTATTCTCAGAAATGACAGTTGAAGTTGGTTAATGCTGGTAAATTTAAGACAAATTCCTCAAAGTCCCGATGGTTATCATTGAACAGATATATGCAATGTTATACATTCCTTCCGGAAGTAAGAGCCAATATTTGGCACTAAGAGTCTTTTGTTTTTATGGAGAGTCAATCGACTGCTTGCTTGCATTTACAGTTTGGCATGTATTTTTGCTATTTCCACAATTTCCCCCATTCCTTCCTATATTTGTTATTTTTCCTTCAGACTTTAATTTCTATTTCTAGGTCTCTCTCTATTTGGTCCATTCATCTAGCTTTTGCTCTGCTTGTAACTGGTGCCCACTCTGTTATTCTCCTTACAATACTGCATTCTTTCATCTTTTTGAAATGTCCAAGCTATATTATTCTTCCTATATTCTCAGCTTCTAGTATTTCTTATAATTTCAGATTCGTCAATCTTTCATACTGTCCCTCATTTACTTTCTTCAGTCCAAAGCATAAGTGACAGCTGTTCGTATTGCTGTCTTGTATCTTCTCATTTTTGTGATTCTCTTGATTGTTTTGTTCTGCATTAGGAGTTTGTATTTATAGTATGCTCGATATCCTGCCTGTATACGTTGTGCAGTTTTATCTTATTTGTCATTTCGATTGTTTAATGTCTTTGTCGAAATATTTAAAGTTTTTAATTACTTCAAATCCCCAACCCTAATTTTTATCGATTGAGAGTCTTTGTAGTTCCTGTCTCTTGGTACCATATAATTTGTATTTTCCTCATTAATTTCTAGTCCCCTTTTTCTGGCGTCTGTTACAATCATTTGCAGCGATTTTTGTAAAATTTTGTGGTCTCTTGATGTTGTGGCTACATCATCTACATATGCCACTAATTGTGCCGATTTATTGATGACTGTTCCAGTGTTCGAGGTAAATTACATTTTTTTATTATTCCGTCCATTACTACATTGAAAATTGCTGTTGAAAGTCAACATCTCCTTGCCTTACTTCTCTGTTAATTTGGATCTCTTTCGGTATACCTTCATTCGTTAGAACCGCTGCTTTGGAATTTATCATCGTCATTTCCAATAACCTTATAATTTTCATAACATTTTTCCATCATTTGAGTTAAGATCTGGATTGCATCGATAGATGATCTGCTCTGTCGAAATCCCCTATACTAGTTTCAATATTTTCTTTTAGTCTCTTCAGTATTATGTTTGTTAGGATCTTATATGAAGTGTTCAATAAGGTAAATACTCTATAGTATGAGCATATCTTTGGATCACTTTTTTTTAAAATTGGTATTAACAATCCTTAATTCCATTCCAGCGGCATAGTTTCGGTTACTCATATATGTACTACAAGTTTATATATCGCCTTCCCCATTTCATACCCTAATTTCTTTAACATTTCATCAACGATGCCATCTGGGCCAGCTGCTTTATCATATTTTAGGTTATTTATTGTATTCATAGCTTCTTTTTCTGACGGTGCTGTTCTATGTTGCTTCTCCATGTCATACCCTCCTTGCTCTAACATTTCATTAACGATGCAAGCTGTTTTATCATATTTTAGGTTATTTATTGTATTAATAACTACGTTTTCTGACGATGCTGTTTGTCCTTATCTATGTTGCTGTAGTTCGTCTTCCTCACCTTCCTTATTTCCTTCAGCCATCTTCTCTGGCCTTGGTAGTGAAAATGACAACTGAACGGTATGTCCTTTCCTGCCTTTTAATTTCTACAACGCAGTGGTGAATCGTTGTCACTTCCGCGTGGAAAGTTGAGACGTCCTTAGATAGACTTAATGGGATAGCTATCCTTTGATTTAGTCATACAATTCCGGCTCCTACTCCTACTTCTGCCTTGGAGCCGTCCGTATACCAGGTTGCTTCATCCTGTATGGGTACACCTTTCTTCCAGTCTTCCCTACTAGTGCGACTGCCTGACGAAAGTGCGGTTTCTTGTACTAGGCGATGAGAAGCCACCGGCAAGAAATTACATGAAAGATTCAGTCTCGATGCTGATTGGCTATTTAAAAAGAGTCGGACTGGACAATGTAATCTAGATTGAGAGGACCACAATAGATCTGAAAAGGTCGCAGTGGAATAGGCCGATTAGCCACCTTATCAAGTCTAATCTATTCTAATCATCTCTAAAGACCAGGTGTATACTAAAAAATAACTTCAACAAACATGTCAGTGATTCATTTATATTGATTGAAATATATAGTTTGTGGGCTTGTCTTTTGGAATTCTTGGGAATTATGATTGACCGTAAACATTTAAGGTTGCATAAGAACTTCAGATATTATTACAAGTACATATTGAAATTCCATAACAGATTTTTCACACTATTTATTAACATCGGTCGAATAAACAAACAATATTATTTCATGACCTTGTCTGTTTGAAAATACCACTGAATTTTCATGTACAATGTCTATATTCACAAATAAAATTCAATTATAATTTATAATCTAAGAAAAAATACATTATTATGATTATTGCGGCTCTTTAACAATTACTTTAAATGCTACCGGATGTAAATAGGTCATGGGCTACCCCTATATCTTTAATATGTGTTGATGGATTCAAATTTTGGTGGGTTGTATTGGAGTCAATTTACATTGTTTAACCGGAACTGGTATACAAATTAAAACTTTTAACCTCAAATGCCCAGTATATTTTCACAGATTTGGATTTTTGTTAGAAATTAGAACATGCAGATTCTGGCGTGCTAACAACTAGTCGACCGATGAAGCGCACTCTAAACACACGTTAAATGAATCCCACGATGCTCTTGTGAGATCACAAAATGTGAATCTTATTTATTACTTAACAGTCTGTATAATTATTTTTGTAATTTTGAGTAGTGCAATAAACGTTGGACCTGTACTGGCGAATAGGGAAAGGTCCATAAAGAAAAAGAAGAAGAAAGACACCTGGAATACTTGCTTTTGGGCGTGTCTTGTGGAAGAAACTGCAAAACGGTTGCTGCCTATCCACGAAGAGACACTATTAATGAAGCTGACATCTGCTTCTCAGTCAAGCCATTCGCTCTGGCCGCAAATAAAAATCACTGAATTGTAAAAAACAAAATTTAACTTTAATTTATTAATTGGAATTGAACAACTGTTGAAACATAGTGGGTCGCCCACCGTATACGCTTTGATTTATTTCATCTAATTGGCAGATGTTATCAAAAATGTTTCAAATAAAAAAGATGTAGTTTAACAATGGCCACATTTTGAAAACACTTTATACTATACAGGGTTTCTGCATATATATCGTTCTTCGTAATTTTGTATTTTTCGTTTATATATTGGCTTATTCATAACGTCTTTTACAGTGGATATTTGGTTTTCGTCACCTTACATGTTTCTTTTGCTGCATCGGTTTTACTATAACCTCGATGTTTAAATGATTCAAACATATTTTTCACAATTCGCTTCGCATCCGGCGATAAATGCACTTTTTTTGGTCAGACAAAGGAAAATATACAATGAAAGGTCTTTTTATATTTACACAATCAGATTAAAATATTTATAGATAAGGTAGTCAACCATTTATCGTGAAAAATACTTTTAACTTGAAAAATAAATATTCAGAAATATGTCTTCCGAAGCACAAATAAATAATAGAATCATTAAATAAATTAAAAATTAGTCTCAAATATTATTTTACCAGCCAAACATTTCAGTTGTAAAATAATCATACTATTAGGAGAAACTAGTACCATACTGTGCTATTGTTATCGGATTAACGACTACCTGTTGTGGGTTTTGGTCTTAAATCAATCATGTTGGCATAAGTCAAAACTAAATATCTTGGAACGATGTATAATCTCAACTGTCCCTCTTTTTATATTTGTCACATGTTCCAAACAGTTCTAGATGATCCCAGATGTCTTTCTTCGTCTTTTCCTTTATGGACCTTTGCATATTCGCCAGTACAGGTCCGACCTAACAATATTTAAAAAGTTGAACTTTCTCTTTTTTTTTTCGTCGAAAAAACCTATAGGATTTAGTCGACCTCTTAGTCTTTGACATGTAGGTTACCTTCGCCCCTCCTAACAACGTAACGTAATCAAATGTTTGTTTTATGAATTATATTAGTTATCTCCTTTATTTCGAGGAACGAAACAACAATAGTAAAATTTGAAACATTTCTAAAAATGTCGTGGCATTGATGGCCATTGTCTGAAAATAGTATAAAATAGAAGAGGTCAGAGTTAATACTCTACTTTATTATTGTTTTGTCGTGACTTCTACAATTACTTAATTTTGCTTTAGAAAATTAGGAAATAGTCATTTATATTGCAATGATATTAAGTATGTGTTAGTTGAGTAGACCAGATTACAAAAATGGACCAGCACGTTTATTTAATGACTTCGAAAGACGTATTTCTGTATACATACGATTACATAACACCAGTTGAATATATATATATATATATAATATATATATATTCAACTGGTGTTATGTAATATATATATATATATATATATATATATATATATATATACATACAGTATCACTGAGCGTCTGTCCGTGTTAAATCTTAGGTTGACGCCGCGTCCATCGTCACTGGGCGTCCGATTATACGGACGCCCAGTGACATCGTCCTTTAAATTGTTTCACATGACCTGTGAGATGTTTACAATCGTTTGGTGCAAAAATCTGCCTGACGTTGTATGACACCCTAAAGTGATTCGCGTATTAATTTGCAGTGCAAGCTTCGACCGTGTGTAGCGCTGACGGCACCTAATTGTATACACGTATATATAAAGTTCATGTCATAGACTCACCCGGCGTCTTAAAACTCTCGCTTTTTCTTTTATTTGTTTTTGAACGGCCTAGCGTATTTTATAAAAATTTTTAATTTATCGGTGTTTTTTGAGTTGAAATCTGTGTGGCATGTATTCTTTTAGAATTCGTAAAATCATTAATGCTGCAAAGAAACAGCAAGACACAAATGATAGGTCATATATGTTATTTATTTTACTTTTAAGATAATCTCAACTTGTAACAAAACTTAATTTTAAAATTCATAACATAAACCTAACCTAAAAATTGACTGCACATTTTAACTGTATATTAATGTTCAAAATAAGAATTCAGAGTTTAAGTGATATTGGTTATTGTTAAAAATAAATATTAAATTAAAAATGTAGCAATAGCATATTGTGCAATAAGTGAGAAAAGTACTTTCCCCACATGTTGCATACTATACTTTTTCTACAACTGCACAAATTTAAAGAATACAAGTAAAGTAACTTAATAATTATTTATATGGTTAGTAAAACAAAAATAACACTAAAGTATCCTACCTCTAAACTTTCAAATAATTTCATTTAAAATTATAGTTGATGGTGAAATTTGTACAATTTTGTATGGTCAAACCCGGAACGTCATTTCTTTTCACCAAATTCTCCGTTATATTAATAGTAGAAGTTGAGGGTTGATTCATATACGGTGCATATTATATGATGTATTATTAAAATCGTCACTACTGTCAGTATCCATATTATTTATTATAAATAAGTATATGTCTTGTTAAACTAATATTTAATGGAAATTGAGATTTTTATCAAAGCACGATCGAAACAACCTTTTAGAATTTAAAAACTTCTAATATAATCTGACAGTTTTGTGACAACTAAGTAGTTATTTAAAGATGACAGTTAGTAGCCTACTAAGTTTTTGTCGATTTTATTTGATTCTCCATATAAATGTATGTGGCGTGGGCAAAGTGCCGTGAGAAATATTATTTCTCACAGTATGAGCAATATTTGGTTTTGAAATTAAGTAAGGTATGAAAAATACGTCACTTTTCATAGCAGTTGTAGAAAAAATAATTATCCACATTAATACTCTCTTTAATATGATATGATGATATCACTGATCTCAATCATTTCACAAACGATAGCACTCAAAAACCCAATTGACATTTTCCAGTTTTCAAATAAAAATATTTTTTCTACAACTGCTATGAAAAGTGACGTATTTCTCATACCTTACTTAATTTCAAAACCAAATATTGCTCATACTGTGAGAAATATTAGCAACAAGGGGGGAAAGTACTTTTCTCACTCGTGTGTTTGTGGCACTCGCCCTTAGGGCTCGTGCCACAAACTTCCACACTCGTGAGAAAAGTTGAACTTTCCCCCCTTGTTGCACAATATACTATAGTTGTCTTCCAGTAACATCATGTAATAAATTTTTTGAATATGGTTTAAACGAGGCGGTCACAAACTCTCTTAAGAGGAGGATTAACCGACATTTTTTTGCGTGATTTCTGCGATCTTAACATTCGTCCTGTATGTCCTTTGTAAATTGGGGAGTTGCTAAAAATGGGGGTATATTAAGTGTTACTCCATTTGGTAACAAATCTTGAATTAGAAATCCCTTATCCGCAAGTATAAGGTCACCTGGCTCCATTTGTTCTAAAATTTTACTATGTCTAACAATGTTTTTGTCACTTGTCGACCCAGGGTATAAATTGCTGATGGTTACTACTCCATTTGGGGCGACACCAACCAAACCTTTAAAACTGTTCCTATGTTTGTAACTGCTGTAGGTGAGTCTAAAAAATATACATGTCAACATTTACAGAAATAAAGTGATGACCAAATTTACCTTTGACTTTTCATCGATTTTCTTGGTACAGCACAGAAGATATCAGTACAATCGATAATTATTCTGCAGTTGGTAAAAGAGCTTGCACAATTAGGCAGACACGATTTGTTTTTGGATCTTTTTGGTATTTGTTTTAAAAGCGTATCATATAGAGCTTCATGAAGAACATGTGTAAATGTTACAATTATGTTTGATATTGTGGCCTCCGATACTTTAAACCTGAATGCCAAATCAGTGTGAGAATAATTATGACGAAATTTCATCATTACTACAAGTAACTGATCCACTCTACTGAGTTTTTCAACTGTCCATTTTAGATAATAATTAATTTCCACATTTTCAATAAGTTTGTGGAGGCTGAGAAAAATATTTTTTGAAGGTAGCCCTGTATACTCTAGAACAAGTTTATCAGATTCGCAAATCTGAGAAAAACTCATTTGTTGTCGGAGTGATTCTGAATCTCTCCTGCTCAACTGCATTTTTAATAAATAATTTTCTGCCTCTAGCATTGCGTTAGATGGTTTTAACTGTGCAGAATTGTCAACCGAAGATGTATTGGGTTCAGTAACTGAAACAGATGGACCCTCATCAATCAGTTTATTGGCTAAAATCTCAGTTACAGACGTTACAGTAGAGGTTGACGAGCTAAAACAAATTGGGAGATATTAAATTGGATTTATTAGAAAATAATAAAATATTACTATAAATTGATTCATTTCATTGATACAATATAATAAATACAAATAAGTCGATAGTATACCTTAATTCAGACAATGGAATGGACTTGCTTCTGCTTTTCTTCCTTTCTGGACTAAGGTGGTGCTTACTGAACATTTTTCTTTTGTTATGGAAGATTTTCCTTGTTTCCTTCTCGAAAATGACAGCTGCACACTCTAGCTCCAGATCCTGGCTCTTCATCTCTTCTACAACATTTTGAACGATTATTTCACAGAATTATGAAATAAAAACAAAATTACCTTAAAAGAGTTATCCAGCTTTTCAGGACTTTTTTATCTTTAGGAAATCTGTAGAACTTACATATATTTTTCATATTGTTGTGACAACAATCAGGTGCCCAACATGTTATGGCCATCCTAACTTGAAAGTTAAGATTATATAATGAATATTTAATGTTAATATTACATTTTAGAACAAAAAAATTGTACCCAATATATATTTCATTCTCAATACCATTCTATACATACCTTTTTAGTTGTTAAATAGTTCCAGAATTTGTAAAATAAATATTTCTAATCAAGTACTGTGGTATTAACATACAAATAAAAGTTTGTTTGCATCCAATAACTAACCTAGCATAGCAAAATGGCGGTCGTGACGTTTTCACTAAATGCGCGTATAAATAGACATGAATATTCTTCTTTTTTAATTTTATTATAAATCATGTCAAATTATTATAGAGTTTTTTTTAAAATATAATTTTTGATTAAGAATTACAATTTAAAATCTTATTATTGTGATCAATAGTTAGTAAGTAGTGATAAATATCACTGATATTCTTATGATCACTCTTCTTGTTAATAGTATAAGGTTCTTGAGATATGTGAGCCATTTCTAAGAAAAGTCTTTTTTTATTATTTGTTTCTATGTCTAAAATATTAATTTCGCATTTCGTCAAACAAAAACCTATAATAAGATTTTATGGAATACCTGAATTATACAGATTGCCGGTAACATATATTTATATATTTATCTTTACGCCTTTGTGCGTCCGTACATTGTCCTTTTACATTTAATCGTGCGTCCGATGGTAGTTGTGCGTCCGATATACGGACGCACAATTATTTTTCAATTTAAACTACTTTTTCGATAGTTTTACATCATAACAAGCATTCTTGCAAATTTTATGGTGGACGTCAAAATACGACAAAATGAGTGGAGTATATAATATGTGAGTTCCATGAATTTCCGCATTGGCGCACTTGTATATACACGATGTGAATATACTAAAATATTTTTTAGCCAAACCAAGCGACTTGTGCGTCCGCTGGTGGCAACACCGCAATTTTAAGAATTAAGTGACTATATTTCTGAATATTTCTTCGGTGGTTGTTTCATAGGAAACTTTTATAAACTTACATAATTTACTAGGACTTTGGGCCCATAGCAGCATAATGACATACTTTTGTTTTCTTGTTGATTGACGCAGTTTAATTCAGCTTATGTCGCTGGGAAGACAAAACACTGCAAATTTTATGATCCATAAAAGATAAAACGTAAACGTAAGTCAACTAATAACGATACAATGAAATAGTAAGTAATGTCAAATATATAAAAATTTTACAGGTAGAAAAAAATTTCATTCTGATCTTTGATTTTATCACTAAGCGCTTACCCAATAATTCTCAAAATATACAGGAAGAGTCATTTGAAATTTGAAAGTTGAGACACGTGATAAAAAATTACGTCATTAAATTAAAGATGTTTATCGGGGTTGTATGGCTGGTCTAATTTTTCATCAACCCGCAAAGTCTCATTTTATTATTTCGGAGATACAGGAAGCATCAACTTCGTGACCAGTCAGTGATTTTAAGGAAACAATAGTTCGAATTAGACACCAAGTATTATAGCATTTTTTAATTGGTTATTTTTCTATAATTTAAAATTTTTAAATTGTACAGGTTGTATCTTTAAACGTTTGACAGTAACTGAAAACGATGTAAACGCTATGTTCGGTACTTTATAGCCCCTCTCACCTCTTATGGCTCCTCAAAGTTTCAAGAAAGTATCTTTTACCGGAGATATAAACGGATTATCTTTCTGTATTAGACATGTTTTGTTGACGCCGCAACTTATAATATTAACAAACATTAATTTTCCATTGAAATAGTTATTTTCCTAACGCTTCACGTATATGTTAGAAACAACATTTTTTCTACGAGCGGACGGATACAAACTAACAAGTTATTAGTTACCGTCTGGTTATTGATGTAATCAATAATAGTTATTAACGCCATATTAAACAAAATTTCAATGAAACGAGAAAAATAATTATAAAAGACAATAAATAATACCTTGCGTGCGGTAAAGTATAATCGTGCGCCATAGTATAGAAAAAAATATTGGATAGTTTTTTTTTAAGTTGAGAAAACTGAAAATTGAACTATTGAAATTTAAAAAGATTATGTAAATTGAAGTATATCCAGTACAACATCCGTTATACGTAACCAAACACAAACTTCACTTCTTCGTCATATTTGCACCACGTTACCAAATAGCTAAAATAATCATAATGTAATATTTAAGTGAGAAACTAATTATATATTAGAATTTCCATTTTTCACCTAGTAGGGGTCTTAATATTATCGTGTTACCGTGAGATTACTAATAACGTACATTGGGTTTTGTAGTGAATATATTTTTGTATGAAATTGGAGTGTACTTAAATTAATTAGTTTATTAAGAGAAAATTAACATAATGTTAAAAGATTGGTTCTCGGTGGAAGCAGATGCAAATTGTATACAGGGTAATTCAATAGTACCATAGAGTCCAATATATTGTAAATCCTCGAAGATTTTCGGATAAAAGTTTGACCGGTGCTCTCCACCCTGAAGGTTCATATTTTAAAATTGGTTGCAATTGTACAGTGTGTTCCAGAACTCCGTGCCTGATGAAAGCTACAGTTTTTAAATGGGACACTCTACTTCTAATTGCTTACTTACTTCTGCTTGATTTCTCTAATGCAATGATATGAGGTTGTACTAGGTTACACAGTGTTTTTAAGAAGTTCTGACCACTTTTTCCTGAAAATCTAATGAGTTCAATGCCCATGTATACTTTAAACTGCACATTTTGAAATTAATCAGTTACAGCCATACGTCTGTGATTGTCTTCTATAGTTTATTCCAACATGTACATAAAGTATTGGAATTCAATAATCCCCTAACTAACAGGCGTTTATCGGAGTTTTACTCAAAATTGATGAAATATGTTTCAAAAATTTGATAGTAACTGAAAATATATTATTTTACTAAAATGATTGAGTGATAAATATAATCGCATAAAAATGTAAAAAACAACATAGGTACTGTAAGAATAATTCCTTCAATGAAAAACGAAAAATACACTCCATATAAGCATAAAGTTACTGGTCGTCATCGTTATCAGTGTCACTTGAACTTGATTCACTATCACTTGTGTTAGAACTATCTACATTAATAATTAAATGATTTACTTTCACACTTTTAATAACATTATGATCCATATTCCACATGTCATTTTCAATTTTTTCAACGTGACTTAATAGTAATTTCTTCATATGTTCTAATTTGTATGTATTATTGTTTCTCGCTCCGAACTGTTTAATTTCTGCCCAAACCAACTCTATTGGGTTTAACTCGCAGTGGTCAGGGGGGAGCCGTAAAACACTGACAGGTCCATCTATCACATATTTTTTTCATATTTTCACTTATGTTGCTTAGCAATCTCATAGAGACAGGCTTTGGTAATGCTGTGATTAAATGATATACCTTTATTTTGTAGCCATTTCATTAATTCAGCGTTTCTCCTTGAGCAGGTTGGTCACTATTATCAAGAGCTATGAGTGATGGTGGTATATTTTCCAAAAACGGCTTAAACCAATTTTAACATCTGTGCGTTCATATCTTTATGATAGTCGCCGTCAGTTATTGAAGTAAATAGTAACAAACCATTTTCAGTAAAACCAGATGCGGAACCAATTTGTCCAATAATCAAACAGCGACCTACAATGCCGGTTGACCATTATCCATAAACGCCTGTTTACCTCTGTTAATATTAGAATCCTGCCAAATCTTAAAAGGGGTATGTCCTTCGTTAACCCAAGTTTCATCAAGATAAAAAATTTGTTTTCCTCATCGTCTTGCTGCCATTATTTCGCGAAGATAATCTGATTACACGTTTTCCAGTAAGACAACTATTCCTACTCCGTTGCTTACACTTAAAACCTAATTTATGCAAATGCAACAAAACGTTGTTTTACTTATAAGCGACAAATTCGCATCAGTTTTTAATAATTGAAATATTTTATTTAATGTTAGTACTTCATTTTTCATATAAAATGAATGGATGTATCTTCTGATTGCGTTGTTTATAAATTCATTGGTTTTCTCTACTTTTCGTCCTGGTTTCTCCTTAGGTTCGCTTAAAACCTGATTTGTTTTTTGTTCTCGTATTACTTTGTAAATAATCGATATCCCCACTCCGGTAATTTGTGCACACTTTTCTATAGTGCTGTCAAACAGTAAGCACTAGAACAAGGCGTGTTTAAGGACATGCGATTTTCTTTCTGTATATACCGAAATACGTTTAAAATAATCTTTTGTTCGTTTAGTCCTAATGGTCCAAACTTTTACAAATAGGTACAACCCTTCTCAAAGGTTATTACAAAACTAAAACCATAATTAAAACTAATATGAAAACCTATAGATCATAATGACGAAATTGTACATTAATATTTCTCAAAATACGTAATCAGTTTTTTGTTTTTGTATCTGCGAATTGGAGAACAATAGATAATCTTTCTGCGTTTATTCATAACATGTCAAATCGATAGTGAAAGTTTATTTACAATGGGGACGGAAGCTATAATATTTTATAGTACATAATTTTTTATTCGAAGTGATCCACCACAAGTTTTCTTTTATAAACTTAAAAATTGTGACACCCAAAAGTATTTATTTTTCAATAGTACTTACCTAAGTTACTGTAACGTTTATTCTAATTTATATTTACAATTAATTTATATTTACAGATTTATATGTAATTCAGTCCTTATTTAATAATTTATGTAATACACTAAACACACTAATTATAATTTATATGAGAGTCACTTAATAAACACTTTATCGATGCGCGATTACTTTCCTTCGGTATCAACACTGACTGATTGACTAATTGCCTGCGGCGATGCTTGTGGCCTATTTATACTCACGCGCCGTAATTCTAGAAATCTTTCGGCGTTCTGGCGGGTTCACTGGATATTCTCGATGTTTCGTATTCTGGACGCTTCTCGAAGTTTGGGCGGAGGAGCCATAGTCGTCTCATACGAGGATTTCACTGGGGGCACTAAGTGAGAATATTATTGCAGTAGCTCGCGTAACATTGCCCCCTCCTTAAGAGACAGTTCCTCCTGGAACTAGCTAGGAAACTGGAACGAGATGACTGTATCGGCAACTGGTCCCCTTGTTGCATTTTCCAGTTGTATGGAAGTAACATGCGACCGTCTTCTCTGTTGGCTGTGTCTCCCGAGCATGGCCGCAAACCAGTACCTGCACTTCGGTGTCTCGGAAGATTACTTCTACCATGTTACGGATTATTCGCCAATCTAAATGCCTACATTCAATCTTGGGCATGGCTAGCCTGTACACGTTCAATTCAAGCACATGCTCCCTCAGGCTTCGTAATGCTTCCCAGACATCCTCGTACGTTGGTCTTTCGTCGAAGGTGTTCCTCGTCACTAGGTGGAAATTGTAGCGGGAGCCATTTTGCAGCTTCAAAGCTTTACCTGGTACTGGTAACTGGTTTACCAAAGGTCGTGCGCCACTCTTCTTTATAAACAGAGATGCCAGTCCGCGCGCATCGGTTACGCTGGCAGGGATGTTTATTGCCAGTGAGTATTCCTCCGGAACGGTAAGCAGGTCTTGTCGTCTCTCAGTGGTGACGCCGAATCTTGCTTTTCCGGTACCACCATAAGCACCCATGAATTCTACAAAAGCAGGATCGGCTACTTCCTGAAGCTGGTTTACTTCCTCATCGTGGTCACCCTCGAATGGCGCTAATCGGTTACGGTGTACCACCTTTGGCTTTCCATTTGGGATCTTGCTGATACGATAGATGACATCGTTGATTCTTTTCTTTACGAGGTACGGACCGTCCCAAGCTTTCTGCAACTTTGGAGAAAAACCCTTTTGTCTTCTTGGGTTATGCAGCCAGACTTTGTCTCCTTCGTGGAAACCTCCTTCCGTAGCTTGCGTATCGTACCTTTTCTTCATCCTATCGCTAGCGATCTGAAGATTCGATCGAACCAGCTCGTGTACGTCATCCATTCTTTTTCTCAGCTGGGTCACGTAATCTTCACCAGCTATGTCTTCTCCGGGTCGGCATCCAAATTCAAGGTCGCTGGGTAATCTCATTTCGCGTCCGAACAGAACTCTTGCTGGTGTTTGGCCGGTGGACTCATTGATGGCGGATCTGTAGGCCATCGCGAATAGCGAGAGATATTGGTCCCAATCTCGCTGATGGTTAGATACTACTTTAGACAGGTATTTGCCAAGGGTTCTGTTCATTCGCTCTACCATTCCGTCCGACTGTGGGTGCAAAGCCGTAGTTCTTGTTTTCTTCATGCCGAGCTTTTCACAAACTTCCTGGAACAGCTGGCTTTCGAAGTTTCTGCCCTGGTCGCTGTGTATTTCCAGGGGCACTCCATATCGGCAAATGAACTCTTTCACAAGCACATCGGCCACCGTTGCGGTTTCTTGGTTTGGAATGGCATACGCTTCTACCCATTTTGTGAAGTAGTCCATCACCACCAAAATGTACCTGCTGCCATTTGCTGTCGGTGGAAACGGTCCGGCAATGTCCAGGGCAATGCGTTCAAAAGGGCTTCCGACATTGTACTGCTTCATAGGGGCCTTTCTTCTCCCGTGCGGTCCATTGGTCGTAGCACAGGTAGTGCACTTCTTACACCAGTCCTTCACATCTTCGGAACTGTGCATCCAATAAAACCGTTCTCGCACTTTCTGGAGGGTCTTCTTCACACCTAGATGTCCTCCTGACGGACTGTCGTGTAATTTCCGCAGTACTGCTGCTATCCTTGTTCTTGGAATCACCAACTGTCTTCTACTTTCGGAACCCTCATCGTTCTCGATTACTCGCTGTAGCAAACCGTTTTCCAAAACCAGCGAGTCCCACTGGGCCCAATACGATTTCATCGTTGGCGAGTACCTTGAAATCTCCTGCCAAGTAGGTCGACAGTTCTCCTTTTTCCAATGTCGGATTTTCTTCAAGTCGGGATCGTTCTCTTGTTCCTCTTCCAACTTTTCTGGTGTCCATTCGTCGGTGGTCACCGTGGTTCTTCGAATCGCAGCTTCCTTAGCTTCTGTTTTGCTGCAGTGAGAGCACTCTGCAGGGCATGGTCTTCTAGAGAGGGAGTCTGCATTTCTGTGGCTTATTCCGGCTCTATGCTCAATAGTGAAATTATATTCTTGGAGCCGCTCGATCCATCTAGCGATTTGACCTTCAGGGTTCTTGAATTGCATAAGCCACTTAAGTGCTGCATGATCGGTTCTGATCACAAATTTCTTCCCATACAGATACTGATAGAAGTGCTCCACGGACTTCACTACTGCTAGGAGCTCTCTTCTTGTGACGCAGTAGTTTTGTTCTGGTTTGGAAAGGACTTTACTAAAATATCCCAGAACTTTCTCTTGTCCTCCTTGAACCTGTGATAGCACTCCTCCAATTCCAACATTGCTAGCATCAGTATCTAGTATGAATTCTCCCTCTGGTAGTGGATAGCCGAGTATAGGTGCAGCAGTCAAGTGCTTCTTCAAGGTTTCGAACGAAGTTTGGCAATCTTCGTCCCAGCGAAACTCCCTTGCTTCCTCTGTAAGTCGTGTCAAGGGCTTAGCGATATCTGCAAACTTCTCTATAAATCGCCTGTAGTATGTACAGAGTCCAAGCAAGCTTCTAACTTGGTGCTTGTCGGTGGGTCTTGGCCACTTTCGTACGGCAGCAGCTTTTTCTTCGTCTACAGCTACACCATCCTTGCTGATTACATGGCCTAGGTAATTGACTTTGTTTTGAAATAGTTGACATTTCTTGGGGTTGAGCATCAGTTGGGCAGCTTGCAACCTTTTAAAGACACCTTCCAAATTCTTTTGATGTTCGTCGAATGTCCTTCCCAAGACTATGATGTCATCAAGGTACACTAAGCATGTCTTCCAGGACAACCCTCGCAATACGTTTTCCATCAGTCTTTCGAACGTTGCGGGGGCATTGCACAGCCCAAATGGCATAACGGTGAAATGCCATAGACCAGATCCGGTGGTAAACGCTGTCTTTTCTCTATCGGCTGGATCCATTTCTACCTGCCAATATCCAGACTTCAGGTCCAAGGTAGAAAACAATTTGCTACCGGCCAGCGTATCCAGAGTGTCGTCGATTATCGGCAGAGGATAGCTATCTTTCTTTGTAACATTGTTCAACTGCCGGTAGTCCACGCAAAACCTCGTGGTTCCATCCTTCTTGTTTACCAGAACTACCGGAGAGACCCAAGGGCTGGTAGAAGGTTCTATTACCTTGTCCTTTTCCATCTCGCGAACAATTCTCTCCGCTTCCTCTCTTTTGGCCTGTGGTAGCCGTCGAGCCGATTGTCTTATCGGTTTAGCGTCGCCGGTGTCAATTTTGTGTTTGACAGCAGATGTTCTTCCTGACTTTCCTCCTTTTGGTACAAAAAGAGATCGGTATTGTAGCAAGAGTTCTCTGATCTTTTTCTTCTCTTGCAGGCTAAGGGATTGTCCAGCCACTGCTATCATTTGTTCAAATTTATTGTTGGCATCATTGGAGGTTGTTGTTTGATGAATTATTGACGCCACTGGTACGCAAGTTCCAATTTTGGTATCCTTCTTCATAGTTATTGGATGGTCATTTACATTTATAATGCGTACATGTATTTCTTCGGCAGCCATGACTAACCCTTTTCCAACCAGGATTCCTCGACCAACCTCTTCATCGTGATTCCATGGTTCCATCATGACCGGTGTTCCTTCTTCGACGGTTCCTTGTAGCCTTGCCACTGTGAAAAATTCACTCCTTGCGGGTACAACTGTATCCTCCTGTACGGCTACCTGGACAGTCTTATCCTCGTGTGGGTGAAGGAATACCTCCTCAGAACCTACTCTAATCACTCGGTTCTTGAAATCTAGCTGGAAGCCATGTAGGTTCATAACGTCCATTCCGAGTATTATGTCTTCTTCGATATCAGCGACAACGACAGTGTGGGTGAACTTCTCTGCGCCAATTCCCAATTGCACCGGTAGTTCTCCATGGACATTGGCGCTTTCACCTGTGGCAGTCCTGAGTCGCAGTCTCGTCGGTAAAAGTCTTTTCCGGGTGTTGACAGTCTCGGGGCGAATAATAGTCCTCGTTGCTCCAGTGTCCACCAATAGTGTATACTTCCTTCCATTAACTTCACCATCCACGTATACACTATCATCGCGGCATTTCAGAGAGGCTATTAGGATGAGAGGGTCTTTGGAAGGTCTTCGGGTCGAAGCTGCCCTCTGAAGGTCGACCCTTCCTAGTTTTCCTGCTGGGCGTCTTCGTTTGTAGCAGTTTTCGGTCGCTTGCACGAACTGCGTACATGTCCCATTTCTCCACAATTCCAGCATCTCACAGCTTTCAGTTTTCCATTTGAGATGCTTTTCATCATGTTGACAATCTGGTCAGGCTTGTTCTCAACTTCTTCGTCTGCTACAGCCCTCACCTTGTCGTATACTCCGGAAGCCTGTGTAGCTGCTTCGTACTCCAAGGCTGCAGAGAGTACGTCGACCAGTGTCTTATGCCGAGCCAAGCGTAGAGTTCTCTGCATTTCATGGTCACGAACTCCGTCGATGAATGTCTGTACCCCTAAACATTCCATGACATTCTCCGGTGCCGATGGATAGGCAAACCGCACCAACCTCGCAATGTCTGCTTCGAATTCTTGCAGAGTTTCGTCGCGTTTTTGTTTGCGGTTTTTCAGCTGCGACTGGTACAGATGCTCCAGGTGTTCCAGGCCATATCTCATATTCAATCGCTTTTTGAGTTGTTCAAAATCTTCGGCCTCTTCCACTGGAATGGTCTGGAGGATATCCATAGCGTCTCCTCTAAGGGCAAGAGTTAAATTTAACGCTTTTTCCTTCTCACTCCAGTTGTTTGCCTTTGATGCCGCCTCGAATTGCTTAAGATAGTTCGGCCATGACGTTTTACCATCGAATGTTGGCAGTTTCACTCGGCTGTTAATATCGTTTTCCATTTTCGGTTTCAACTCTACTTTCTCTGCCAGTTCGTCGTTATTCGGGGCTTGCCTAGTTGTAATATCCGGTTTATTACTAGCCTTCCTTTCGATTTCTTTGATTTTTTGTTTCATTTCTTGCTCCATACTTTTAATCTTTTCTTCCACGGCAGAAATATCAGTCTTCATGGATGTCATTTCATTTTTCATGTCCGTCATTTTATTTTCTATGTCCGCCGAAAGTTTACTTTCCATGGATGAAATTTTATTTTCCCGACAATTTGTTTTCCATGGATGAAATTTCGTTTTTTATATCCGTCGAAATTTTATTTTCCATGTCCGACATTTTGTTTTCCATGGATGAAATTTCGTCTTTTATATCCGTCGAAATTTTATTTTCCATGTCCGACATTTTGTTTTCCATGTCCGCCGAAAGTTTTTTTATGGAAGAGGTTATAGAGGCGGACGCTTCGTCGGTGAATTCAAACGTTTTCGGCGTTCTGGCGGGTTCACTGGATATTCTCGATGTTTCGTATTCTGGATGCTTCTCGAAGTTTGGGCGGAGGAGCCATAGTCGTCTCATACGGGGATTTCACTGGGGGCACTAAGTGAGAATATTATTGCAGTAGCTCGCGTAACATTACCATTAAATTATTGCAAAATATATTGTCAATTTTGAATACAACTCTGTGATATCCGATAAACATCTGTTAGTTAGGGGAGTATTGCATTCCAATACTCTATGTACCTACTTGTTGAAATAAACTATAATATTATAATTCACTAGACCTACTTCCGTAACTAGAAATCCGTATACAGGGCGAGTTCAAACTCGAATACATCGACTTCACAATTTTTTTGAACGGATCACCTTGTAATTTATATCCGTAAATGAAAATTACTTCACTATACTTCAAATTTGATAAGTATTCCCTATACCCAAACTGAATGGTTTCTGTGATATTTCAATTTTATGATCAAAAATTTTACTTCCAACAAAAAATCAATGAAAAACAGCTATATAAAATTCATTCAGAACAATTAACGAGCTAGGATTGTAGAAAAATCTTTTAAAACATCGATAACAGTGCCACATAAGGGACAGATTTCTTGATATATTTTTTCCAAATAGTAAAATTAGATCCGCACTATTATTGTCGCACTTAGTAATTAGGTAGGTTCCGAAATATCAACTAACATTTACATTTACCTAATTCGTTTGTCAACAAATGGGGTATCTACATGACGAAGCTCCTACTCATCATAATGCACTTATTCAGTCAATTGAATGATGTTTCCTGAAAGTTGGATTGTTTTCTGGGCACCAAGATCACCAGAATTGAATAAAGTGATTTGTTCTTTAGAGTCTATGCTAAAGATCAGGGGTACACAGTACACCAGACGATAGGAAATTTAGAATAAGGCAGGCTTTCCGAAATGTTAATGCGCAAATGCTTATTGTTTATCAACCTTGTCACTGTAGATTTACTTATAGGAGAGCATTCAGGATTTAAATCGTTAAAAATTAAGGCTTCGCACGAGACGAGAGTGGGCGAGAGTATCAAAAATCTCGTCTCGTTCTCGTCAATTCCGAAGAAATTGAGTCTCGGTCTCGTCTCGTTACCGGTTGTCTCGTCTCGTCTCGCTTAATTCTAAATATTGATATAAATTCCATAAATAATTTTTTAAAACTATATTTATAACGCTATTATACAAAATTATTTTTACAAATAGGAGATAATTTTTTTATTTATACACTCTTAATTTTTTCTCTTAAATTACATGACTGAAGGTATAATGAAAAATTTTTAATTTATACAGAGCATAAATACGGAATTTTAAGATTATTGACAAAGTATTACAAAATGTTTACATGGAAATAAAGTAAGTACAAAAAATTCCTAAATACGGAATTCAAGAAATATTAACAAAATTATTGAACAAGTTTACCTGGAAATCATTCATAACAATTACTCCTGACCTATCTTCTAGGTAAATAAGTTTAATAAGGGAGAATGGTTGATATCTATTTGGTCGTTAAGAAGATTACCAGAATTTTTTTTTATTTATCTCAAGAGCTTAACCATTCTGCTGAATTTTACTACCCTATTGTATTTGAGGCGATACAGGACGTGTCGTTTTAATTTTGGTAAAAACGACCTGTTTTATCATTTTATTCCATATAGAAAAAAATAAAGACCCTATTTTTATAGTACTTTTGAATAAATAATGAGGCACTTTGCTCCTTCGGAAAATAAAATAAATAGTATAGTTTTTATATTTGTATTTTTTCTTGAAAGATAATCTTAATTATCGCAAGTGTATAACAAACATAATAATTAATATTCTTTTAAAAAAACGCGTATTTGTGAAACAATCGATGTATAATATAGACAAAAAACACTGGCGATTTTTGTAGAAATTCTCTATATTTAATTATTTTATATAGGTGTTGAAAAAGGACGCGTCAAATATAAAAAGAGTTTACTGTATGTCTGTTTAGTAAGGTAGAAAATTTCGAGCCAAAGAAACCCCTTCAATAGTACACACGTTTATGACTCTCTAGCTCGTAGATACACATACGCAACCGAAATTAAGTTAACCCGTCGATCTTTTGAAAGGAATCATTCGTTATGAAATCTAAAATATAATAATCTGCAAGGATAAGTATTTGTGATATGTGATAAGTAACTATAAAAAGAGTTAACAAATTAAAGTAAAAATATGGAAAAATCATACTCTGTTAAGGATGCCATGATTTTTTGTATTGATAAGCTACGATATATCGTATTCTCCAAAAATTAGAGTTTTAACCTTGAGTTTTTTTTAATCCACAATAAAATATTGTTCTCTATGTAGACCTTTTCTAATTTTTCTAATAAAAACCAAAAACGAGACTCTCGGTTTGCGCTGTATGTGGTCTCATCGAGACGAGGCGAGAAAAATCTCGCTCTCGTGTGAAGCCTTAGAGCCTCCGCACACGGGTCGATTGGCACTCGAAGCGAACGCGTCCCGAAGTCGAAGCGGAATTAACGTCACATACGAACTACGCGATGCAATCGGAGGTTCACCGTACACGGGGCGATTTTTATCTGTCTCAGTTCTCGTATGTCTTCTAACAAGTTTAGTTCACCTCTTTTCTAATGAGTGGTTCAAGTGATGAAGAAGACGCTGTTATTTTTTATATGTACCGTAGGATGAAAAAAGGGAAAAGAGAGTATGGATACATCCAATCATAGAGCGGAATTTTCAATGTCGGTTGTTTGTTGCGGCAAAAGAATTACAGGAAAGTGATCAACAATTTTTAGCATTCTATAGAATGTCAAAAGAGTATTACATTGCTCTTGTGGAAGCTGTATCTCCAGCCATTCAGTACGCTAATACAAATATGAGGGAATGTGTGAGTGCCGAAGAACGCATACTGATAACATTGAGGTAGGTGAAAACTGTATATTTGTTATAAAAATATTTTAATTTCCATAATATCATAATTACAAAATATTCACAACTTAGTGTAAACTCTGGGGTCCTCTTCAGAGCAATATGTTGATTGCGCAGATCCAAAATGCAATGGAACGGAGCTACTTGCCGTTTGTGCAAATGAAGGAAACTCATTAAGACGAGCATTTGTAATTTCTGGGGAAGTTCCTATTAACTCATCTATGAGGAGCAATGCTCTCCTCTTGGAAATCCTCAATTGAACATCGTTCAACTGCATGAGGTCAGGGATGAGGCTGTTCAAATAATTTTGTATACCCTCTCTTTTAAAGTCTGTGGAAGGAACGTTGGAAATTGTTCGAGTCTTCGTTGTAAAACATTCAGCAAAGGCTTGATCAGCATCACTTTGTACATTTTTGGTTTTCCTTTTTCGGCCACGCTGACATCGTTGACCCGCACTCGTGGATACAGATGGCGTCTCATTATCGGCAGGACTGGCTGGAGGTGGTTTTGGTGGTGATAAAGGTGTAGATGGGGGTCTGGGAGATGGTGGCAATGATGGGTGGGAGTCAGAAAGCATGTCATCCGAAAAAACAGATTCCTCTTGGGAAACTTCCATTTCGACAGCTGGTGTTGTTGACGGGGGAGGCATTTCTTTAGGGATTTTCTGTACATTTCCAGTTATAGTGCCGGCTACCTTAACGAAGGGAACAGCGAACTGCATAGCTTCCGTCAGGTAATACGGCTTTTTTTTTGTTGCTCCACTACCACTCGGTTTGGGCTTGAGGTTCTTTACAAACGTACTTCGTAAATTCCTCCATTTTTCTTTGCATTCACCCGCTGTAACAAAAAATAGTTTTTCATTGAAAGTCACTATTAATTATTCACAAATAACAATTTTTGTATTTTAATCATCATTTATCCAAACGCTTTTTTTCAGGTATCTGGCTACAGGATGTACATTCGTTTCATTAGGATTTTACTTTTGCCGGGGAGAGACAACAGTGGGGCGGATAGTATCAGAGACTTCTAAGATTGTATGGAATACATTAAAGGACATATATATGCCATGCCCCACTAGACAGCAATGGAAAAATATTGCTCTGCGCTTTCAGTCCCTATGGAACCTTCCAAATTGTATAGGTGCAATAGATGGAACACATGTTCGCATATAGAAACTTCCAAATACTGGCTCAGCTAATTTTAATTACAAATCCTACCACACGATAGTACTACTAGCATGCGGTGATGCTGATGGTTTGTTCACGATGATTGAAACTGGATACGCTGGTAGAAACAGTGATGGGGGCATTTTCAGAGCCTCGGCAATTAAAAACTTGTTAATTAATTCGCAACTTGACATACCAGCGCCATCCAAGCTTCCCTTAGATGATTTTGGTGACTGTTTTTTTCCTTATTACTTCGTAGGAGACGAAGCCTTTCCGTTGTCGCGTTATTTACTAAGACCTTACTCAAAACGAATTCTTGACCATACAAAACGAATTTTCAACTACCGATTAAGTCGGGGTAGAAAAACAATCGAATGCACGTTTGGTATGATGAAAGAGAAATTTCAAATATTACAAACTGCGATACGTTGCCGGGATGAAGATACAATCAATGACATCATTAAATGTGTTTGCATACTTCATAACTATGTTAGAAAAAAAGGAAGGGTGTCAATACACCCAGTCACGTGTGGAACAGAATGTCAATATCACTGGTTCTGCTAGTCGCTCTAATTCTACGCTACCACTTCGATCCAAAATAATCATTTGTAGTACTGCTAATGCTCTTAGAGATTATTTGGCAAATTATTTTCTAACTCCTATGGCATCATTACCTTGGCAATGGAATTATTGCATTTAATCGTAAAGATTTTTTGATTTTATTTGATATTAATATATTTTACAGACTATACATGTATTTTTGAATAAAGGAGACACTCACCTGACATGTTGAATTTTTCGGCTATTTCGTTCCACGCCTTTTCCGTACAATCTTTCCTCGAATAATCTCGGAGATTATAATCGTAGAGCTCAGGATGTTTTTCCACTTCTCCTACGAATTTTATATTGAATAACTAGAAGAAAAAGTAGTTCAGTCACTTAAGCAATTCCAATTTTCTTATTAAATGACTAATAAAAAGGTTTTTTCTTAAATCTAGGTAAACTTACCTCCATATTGCACGCGAAACTATCGTCACACTCGAGATTTCCCGTTCTCAACAGCTCGCAAGGTTCGAGTGACGCTTGAAACGCAATCTCTTCGATTACCTATCGACCGCCAATCGACCCGTTGGTGGACCTACATTACATTACCTACGAAGTGGAGTGGAGGGAGAATCGTTTCGACTTCGAGACGCATTCGCTTCGAGTGCCAATCGACCCGTGTGCGGAGGCTCTTAGTCTCGTCTCTTCTCGCTTTTACGAGACGAGAACGGGACGGGACGAGAAAAATCTCGCTCTCGTGTGAAGCCCTATTAAAAATATGAGCTGCTTCGTCACGGGAACGTTTGCGATCACCATATTCAACTAACATTAATATTTCGATTCGTTGTTTTTCCGATAAATGTGCCGTTATTCTTAATTTACTTTTAAACGTTATGCTACTTTGAAATTGGTATCAGTTTTCACAATTTGTACATAAATGTGGTTCACGTTTTTAATGACTACTATTGTTTTTTGTTTAATTTTAAAAACCTACAAAGTCATATCATTAGTACAGTATAATTCAATTTCGAAAAATAAAACTGATATTTTATAAGATATTTTGTATTAAGGTGATACATTTCTATTATTTCTCGAAAGAAAAAAATAAGCTTCTTTGTGATATGTCACTCGACCTAGGTTGCCATTTCAGAAAATTCAAGATGGCAGCCGTACGCAAAACGCTGACGTCAAAAACATTTGACATTTGCTCTAAAATATGCAGAATAACGTCTCATTCAAATTTTGCCAAACAAATCAAACTTCTTAACAAAGCCGATTAACATGGTCTTAAATCAATGATTAAATGATTGAAATTCGTGATAGTTGAAGCTGAACGGTTTTATCAAAAATGCATACATGGTCCTGTCCCAATTTTTTAAGCACTATATAATGATATATTATTGACTATAAATATACCCTATGTGTTAATTTTTAAATCTTCTATTTGTACCCTTACAAATGAAGTGTTACTTACTTGACCCATTTTGCTATTTAAAAACGGGTGCACCTGAACTGCGCCAAATTTATCTTGAGGATATAATCCCTCACCCGAACTGCGCCATTTTTTTTTTACCTGCTTACTTGGTTTAATCCTAGTCCGAACTGCGCCATTTTTATATTCACTAGTCAGTCCTAAATTTTGAATTTGGTTTGGTTTGGTTTGGTTTGGTTTGGTTTGGTTTGGTTTGGTTTGGTTTGGTTTGGTTTGGTTTGGTTTGGTTTGGTTTGGTCCATTTTTATACTTAATTGATTTTAAACTTTACCACCTTACTCAAACGCAAACGTAAAACTAAAAATAAAATTGATATAATTTGCTACCCTTCCTCCTGTTAGAAGACAATTAGGAGTTATCATAATATTTTCAGAAATGTTTACTTTTAAATAAGATTTGTTAATTCCTAATAAAACGATAATCCCTATAACCGGCGCAATTCAGGCAAGAGATTAAGACCTTCCATAACTGCAATTCTACCTGAGGATTACTTTGGCGCTATTCGTGTGCGTCCTTAAAAACATTGAAGGGATGAATATTACCTGAAAGGGGTTCAACAAAATATCGAAACTTATAGTGACGGATATTTAAAGAAATTCGAAAGTAGACGATAACATTTAATCTTATCACTGTATATCTACATTTTTTTCGAAATAAATATTCCAGCAAAAATCAGTGCTAATATTACATAGTTCAACATTTAACTTAAAGAATCATTTTGTTTATACTGGCTAGTCAGTGTAGTGAAGTAAGAGTAAATATGAACAACAAAAATAAATGAAAAATTTTAAAAGGATTCTCTAGAAAATTTTTTTTACATGCGTCACAATAATATCGTGTTTTATTTATGAGAATGCTTGGAAAAAAATTCAACCAATAATTTCTTAATTTATACTCATTAATTAACGACATTAAATTTTAAAACATTTTCAGTTGGACCACTACACACTTTTATACGCGATTTATCCTGTATGGACATAATCTACAATTTCTCAAATTATGTTATGCTTTGAACGGACGCAGAATAGTGTATCACTGAAATAATTGGTGTATAGGTATGTGAAAAACTTGGCAACCTTGCATGGACGTACGATTGAATGCAAATCAGACAAAAACGTATATGTTGGAAGTTCAAATACTTACGGCTGGGAGGAGCTAGAAGTACTTTGGAATGTCAAAAATGCAATTTTTTTTTGTATATATAAAGTAATTTAAACCGACAGTGGTATTCTAGATGCATAAAAGAGTAAATATACGCAACCAAAATATTCAAAAATTTAGTCTTTCTAGTGGACGCACAAATTAAACGAGGATGTCGGTAAAATTGTAAAAATAGATAAAAATTAAATTTTATAATTGACATAAACGTTCATTACATATTAAACTCAAAAAACAATATGACATTCAATATGACATTAAACAAAAATTTTAATCTATAAAGGTCTGTTCGAATAAAGTTAATTTTGATTGGAATTTGAATTTTGTAAAGATTGTTTTTCAAAATCTAAGAGATAGGCATACATCACACTAAGGTTATTCAGGTCTGTTTTTTTATTAATGCAATTATTTTCTTGTGAAATAAATGCGGTTTCTAAAAATAGACGTTTTTTATAATTTTTTTCTGTGATTAATACTTTGGCTGATTGATAATCAATTGAATGGTCTTCATAAAATGCGTGTTCAGCGAGGGCACATCTATCAGGATACAATTTACTATCGCTTTTGTGAGAGGAAATTCGATTGGTTAATGTCCTTTTAGTATGACCAATGTATTTTTTATCACAGTTCAAGCAAGGAATTTCATAAACTATGTTAGTTAATTTATTTATCGGTGTTTTATCTTTGATTTTACTGAAAATTGATTTGATTGTGAGGTGTTGTTTGTTTGCAATTTTGATATTATGTTTCTTAAAGATTCCTGAAAGTTTAGGTGTGACTGTTTTTATATATGGTAAAGACAAATAAATTGGTGGGTTAATATTGTCAGTTCTAATATTTTGTGATATATTATCAGTAATGTCAGAATTTTTGTCAAATGTATTATATAATATTCGTTTCACAAGAAAATAATTGCATTAATAAAAAAACAGACCTGAATAACCTTAGTGTGATGTATGCCTATCTCTTAGATTTTGAAAAACAATCTTTACAAAATTCAAATTCCAATCAAAATTAACTTTATTCGAACAGACCTTTATAGATTAAAATTTTTGTTTAATGTCATATTGAATGTCATATTGTTTTTTGAGTTTAATATGTAATGAACGTTTATGTCAATTATAAAATTTAATTTTTATCTATTTTTACAATTATACCGACATCCTCGTTTAAATAATGTAAGTAAATTTTAACATTAATTTATTTCATAATTTGACCATCCTAATAATTTTCAGTCCTTGAGAATGAATATGTTATATTCGAAAGCTTGGAATATATTTTAAAAAGAGTACTCTCTGGTATTTTATTGCCACATCCCCAAATAAATCGTCTCCTATATATATATAGGAGACGATTTATTTGGGGATGTATATATATATATATATATATATATATATATATATATATATATATAGGAGACGATTTATTTGGGGATGTGGCAATAAAATATATATATATATATATATATATATATATATATATATATATATATATATATATATATATATATATATATATATATAAGCAGCCAAAAACACAAACTATCATTACTTACTAAAGTGAACTCTTTTATACATTACCAAGCTTTCGGAAATCTTTGCTTCCATTTTCAAGGCTAAAATATTACAAAAAAGGAAACCGGGTCAAAAATTTTTAATTTCATTAGAAAATATTAACTTACTTGTAAGTGAGATTATAAACTAAAACTAAAGTAACACAAAAATACAAGAACACAATTCATTTTTTAAAAACAATATTTAAAGTTGGTGTTATGAATTCATTATGACAACTAAATTATAAATCTATTTTAACTGAAAGTGTGGTTCTAATTCCTATCTACAATTGTAAAAATTGACATTTCGTTTTTTAAAATACGATTCCATCTTGTGGTATTTCGACTGAAGGTCTTGAAAAATAATTTGTTTACGAGGAGTGTTTAAAAATTACTATTGTATTATTATATGTGAAATTGTTATTTTTGGTGCTAATAGGGTATTTGACAGTGGTAAAAAATAAATTTATATTGATTTCCATTTATCGCTAAAACTCTCAAGAATACCGAAAACAATCATTTTTTTCTCATTATTTGTTAAAAACATAATCATTTTAATAAAAGAAATTAATTAAATTTAAACATTTAGTCACGTGATCAGAAACAGACGGTGCACCAATCAGATGCGAGTGACGTCACTAAATAGTAAACGTCCGACTACCGCCATTTAATTTACTTTGTTGTAGCTTGCAGTGCACCAGTATTTCTTTTTACAGACGAATTTACGGATTTAAACCTAAATTAACTTTGTGTTTTGTGTATTTTTATTTACAATCAAAAAGATTTGCAATGGAAAGCGGATTCTCCAAAGCGGATAGTTCCAATTTGCCAATGATAGATGCTATTATGGTGGCAGGCTTCTTTGCAAGCAATAATGATTTTTGTGCTGCTGAATTTTGAAATGTTAAAACTTCAGTGTAAGTATTTACTATTTACTTGATAAGTTGTTTTTTATTTATTTACATTAACGTTATTATAATTGGGTTACTTAGGTTAAGTTTATCTATATATTTTCAGGAACATTTCATTCCATTATTTTTTATAATAATTATGATTTGTGTTTTTTTATTCAATGAATATGTACTATCAGTATATTAAATTAAATACCCACCTATTTTTTATTAGCATTTAAAAACAAAAAAGTTCATTTTTAAAATTTACTTAGTTAACCTATCTTAGCGGTGTAAAGACAGCAGCCAGACTTGGCAGCCTAAAGTTCCGATCGCACCCGATCGTTCAGTGGCGTGCGTACTTAAAAAAATGGTGAATGATATATACATGCAAACTGAAGGAAATATTTAATCTGGCTTAACTAATAGTTGGTATATCTTATTTCAATTGTTATTTCTCGAAATCTATCTAACAAATACTATTTTATTGATAAAGCCGTGACAATATGAAAATCAAAAATAAGAGATGATACGATTGTGTTCGCAAACGACAATAAAAGACAAAATTTGTTCGTAAGTCGAAAGGATAACTTTTGACGTATACCTAAGAAGGTGATTTACGAAAATATTTTCAACTTCAAGGAACTGCAGGATCGTATTACGCAAAATAGGGAATTTAAAAAATGTAATTTTTCATTAATTTAGCAAACGACTGCCAATATGAAATATGCTCAGGCAGCTTACTTTCGATGTATAATAACGTGTTTTTCTAAAATAATTCCTTGCTGGAGGGGATAGCAGGGTCGTATTACGCAAAATAGGAAATTTGAAAAAAGCCATTTTTCATTAATTTAGCAAACGACTGTCAAGATGAAATTAGGTCAGGCAGCTTACTTTCGATGTATAATAACGTGTTTTTGTAAAATAATTCCTTGCTCTAGTGGATAGCAGGGTCGTATTAGACAAAATAGGAAATTTAGAAAATATCAATTTTCAATAATTTAGCAAACGACTGCCAATATGAAATATGCTCAGGCAGCTTACTTTCGATGTATAATAACGTGTTTTTGTAAAATAATTCCTTGCTCGAGGGGATAGCAGGGTCGTATTACGCAAAATAGGAAATTTAAAAAATGTAATTTTTCATTAAATATGAAATATGCTCAGGCAGCTTACTTTCGATGTATAATAACGTGTTTTTGTAAAATAATTCCTTGCTCGAGGGGATAGCAGGGTCGTATTACGCAAAATAGGAAATTTAAAAAATGTCATTTTTCATTAATTTAGCAAACGACTGCCAATATGAAATATGATCAGGCAGCTTACTTTCGATGTATAATAACGTGTTTTTGTAAAATAATTCCTTGCTCGAGGGGATAGCAGGGTCGTATTACGCAAAATAGGAAATTTGAAAAATGTCATTTTTCATTAATTTAGCAAACGACTGCCAATATGAAATATGCTCAGGCAGCTTACTTTCGATGTATAATAACGTGTTTTTGTAAAATAATTCCTTGCTCAAGGGGATAGCAGGGTCGTATTACGCAAAATAGGAAATTTAAAAAATGCCATTTTTCATTAATTTAGCAAACGACTGTCAAGATGAAATTAGGTCAGGCAGCTTACTTTCGATGTATAATAACGTGTTTTTGTAAAATAATTCCTTGCTCAAGGGGGTAGCAGGGTCGTATTACGCAAAATAGGAAATTTAAAAAATGCCATTTTTCATTAATTTAGCAAACGACTGTCAAGATTATTTGAGAGGTTGGATGCTGTACACCAATTTTCCGGTGCATCAACCGAAATCAATAATAAATATTATAGTAGGAAATTTTTTGATATTGTGTTATTGAAATACATGCCATTTTGTTCTATCTGGACAGGGATGATTTTGAGAAAACGAACCTCCCAGTATCACGTTAGTAACACATACGTTGAAAATTATTTCGGGCATATAAAGAAAAATGTCTTAGATGGTCAAAAAAATATTCGAGGTTCAAGATACTTGAGAAAAAGTAGAGAGTTGGTGTTGGCGTTACATAAAGAATTCATGTTGAATATTCCGAAAAGACGGTTAACAAAACAAGCTACAAGTAATGTCGATCCAATGAATGAACACGTTGCGGAAGAATCGTGGAAGAAACATATTAGAGGAGCACCAAGCACACATTTCTCTGGAAGGTTTTTGAAAAAACTGGCTTTGGAAAAGAAACTTATTACCAAAACACAAGCTTCTGATGATGTACCTGAGTGCCCCGCAAAAATAGAGAGTATGGATTTGGAAACAAACGCAGAGGAAAAATGTCTGTACTGCGGGTATGGTCGTCTAGACACTACCGTTGACTGGGTAGCTTGTGACAAATGTAACCGCTGGATTCATACGAATTGTGATCCATCGTCTGCGGATAAAACCTACAGTGGTTCATTTGTTTGCGACATTTGTTCATCGAAAGAACAGGAAAGTAACGATAGCAAATGTTATAAGTGTCTGTATTGTGGTTTGGGTGATCTAGCTTATTCCGTGGATTGGGTGGCATGTGACAGATGTAATGGATGGATTCATCAAAAATGCGACGCAAACAATAAATCTTACAGTGGATCTTTTTATTGTGAAAGCTGTTCCAGGACTAATATTAGAATTACATGTGAGGAGGCTCTACAAAAATTGGATGTTGATAGTTTGAGCAAACTTGAAATAGAAGAAAACACTAGAGATCAGAGACGTTCTTCTCTGTGGTTCGAAGAAAGAAGGAAAAGATTTACTGCATCAAATTTCGGAGCAATTTGCAAGGCAAACTCTACATCGAAAATAAAATTAGTGGAAAGATTATTATACACCAAACCATTTATGAATAAAGCTATGAAACACGGTATCGACTGCGAAAAGATAGCTTTGGAAGAGTTTCTCGCCAAAACAACATACAAATATAGTGTGAGCGGCTTAGTAATTCATGAAAATTACTCATTCTTAGCAGGGTCTCCAGATGGACTTCTTAACGAGGATGGAATAATTGAAATTAAATGTCCGTTTAGTGTACGTGATTGCGATCAACACGGCACATTGAAGACATTGCCGTACATCGATGAAGACGGAAAATTGCAAATAAATTCGAACTATTACCACCAAGTACAAGGATTATTAGAAATAACTAATAGAGCATGGTGTGAGTTCGTAATTTATAATTTTAAAGGGATACAGATGACCCAAAGAATTGGAAGAAACCCAGATTTTTTTAGAAATACGATGTTACCCAAATTGAAGGAATTTTTTTATTATTTCTATCTTCCTAGTTTTCTCGGATTTAAAAGTATCGACGAAAATACGCGCAAATGGAGACCCATTGAAAATCTTGACATTTTATCGAACGGGTTGGTGAATAATATAGATTATTACAAGGACGTGAGTAGAGATTATGTCGTTGCCGTTTTTAAAAACCTAGATTGCTTTAATGCAATTAATTATACGGATTTTGCATCTCTCGACAATAATAGGTGGTTAACCAATTATGTTCTTGACATCGTTTTACATTTATTGAACGTCGAAAATAAATACCAAATAGTACCACAAGAAATTGCTACAACAATTTTTAAAGAAGAGATAACCCCAAATTTTATAGAAAATATTAGTTTGGAAAAGCAATATATGGCATTACCAGTATTAATTAATGGGAATCACCATTGCCTCGCAATCGTTGATTTTGTGAATTCGACCTTCGCTTTTCTGGACTCATACAGAACGGACACACAAAAAACAAAACATTATTTAAATATATTTAAGAAATTTATTAGAACTTACAATGAATCGAACAAGGATAAACGATTTAGCAGTGATTTAGACATACTCATTTATAATTACACGAAACAAAGAGATAGCTATAATTGTGGTATGTATTGTCTAAAATATTTTGAATGCATTGTTAACAACAATGATTTAATGGCGGTAACAGATATGGACCAATATCGCAAAGAAATAAAGAAGTTAATTATTAACAAATCGGATGATATGCGAAAAAGTTGTCTCATATGTTCGCGAACTATAAATATAAATAAATGTAAACATTGCTCGTATTGCAACCGCTTCGTCGATGAAGAATGTCTATCGGTCAGTGGAGACGATTTGATTATTGATAATATTTGTAAATTATGCCTGCAGTATTAGTGTATCAACGGTCGGACGGCGACGGTAACTTAAATCATACAAATAAAATACAAATTATATTGAAAGAACATCGTTGGGAAATTTTGCATCTGTATTCCAGGCAGAAATCTACGCTATCGATATGTGTGTGCAACTACCTACAAAAACTATTGACCAAAAGTAAGCTGCCTGACCTAATTTCATCTTGACAGTCGTTTGCTAAATTAATGAAAAATGACATTTTTCAAATTTCCTATTTTGCGTAATACGACCCTGCTATCCCCTCGAGCAAGGAATTATTTTACAAAAACACGTTATTATACATCGAAAGTAAGCTGCCTGAGCATATTTCATATTGGCAGTCGTTTGCTAAATTAATGAAAAATTACATTTTTTAAATTTCCTATTTTGCGTAATACGACCCTACTATCCCCTCGAGCAAGGAATTATTTTACAAAAACACGTTATTATACATCGAAAGTAAGCTGCCTGATCATATTTCATATTGGCAGTCGTTTGCTAAATTAATGAAAAATGACATTTTTTAAATTTCCTATTTTGCGTAATACGACCCTGCTATCCCCTCGAGCAAGGAATGATTTTACAAAAACACGTTATTATACATCGAAAGTGAGCTGCCTGATCATATTTCATATTGGCAGTCGTTTGCTAAATTAATGAAAAATGACATTTTTTAAATATCCTATTTTGCGTAATACGACCCTGCTATCCCCTCGAGCAAGGAATTATTTTACAAAAACACGTTATTAAACATCGAAAGTAAGCTGCCTGAGCATATTTCATATTGGCAGTCGTTTGCTAAATTAATGAAAAATTACATTTTTTAAATTTCCTATTTTGCGTAATACGACCCTACTATCCCCTCGAGCAAGGAATTATTTTACAAAAACACGTTATTATACATCGAAAGTAAGCTGCCTGATCATATTTCATATTGGCAGTCGTTTGCTAAATTAATGAAAAATTACATTTTTTAAATTTCCTATTTTGCGTAATATGACCCTGCTATCCCCTCGAGCAAGGAATTATTTTACAAAAACACGTTATTATACATCGAAAGTAAGCTGCCTGATCATATTTCATATTGGCAGTCGTTTGCTAAATTAATGAAAAATGACATTTTTCAAATTTCCTATTTTGCGTAATACGACCCTGCTATCCCCTCGAGCAAGGAATTATTTTACAAAAACACGTTATTATACATCGAAAGTAAACTGCCTGAGCATATTTCATATTGGCAGTCGTTTGCTAAATTAATGAAAAATTACATTTTTTAAATTTCCTATTTTGCGTAATACGACCCTACTATCCCCTCGAGCAAGGAATTATTTTACAAAAACACGTTATTATACATCGAAAGTAAGCTGCCTGATCATATTTCATATTGGCAGTCGTTTGCTAAATTAATGAAAAATGACATTTTTTAAATTTCCTATTTTGCGTAATACGACCCTGCTATCCCCTCGAGCAAGGAATTATTTTACAAAAACACGTTATTATACATCGAAAGTAAGCTGCCTGATCATATTTCATATTGGAGGTCGTTTGCTAAATTAATGAAAAATGACATTTTTTAAATATCCTATTTTGCGTAATACGACCCTGCTATCCCCTCGAGCAAGGAATTATTTTACAAAAACACGTTATTATACATCGAAAGTAAGCTGCCTGATCATATTTCATATTGGCAGTCGTTTGCTAAATTAATGAAAAATGACATTTTTTAAATTTCCTATTTTGCGTAATACGACCCTGCTATCCCCTCGAGCAAGGAATTATTTTACAAAAACACGTTATTATACATCGAAAGTAAGCTGCCTGATCATATTTCATATTGGCAGTCGTTTGCTAAATTAATGAAAAATGACATTTTTCAAATTTCCTATTTTGCGTAATACGACCCTGCTATCCCCTCGAGCAAGGAATTATTTTACAAAAACACGTTATTATACATCGAAAGTAAACTGCCTGAGCATATTTCATATTGGCAGTCGTTTGCTAAATTAATGAAAAATTACATTTTTTAAATTTCCTATTTTGCGTAATACGACCCTACTATCCCCTCGAGCAAGGAATTATTTTACAAAAACACGTTATTATACATCGAAAGTAAGCTGTCTGATCATATTTCATATTGGCAGTCGTTTGCTAAATTAATGAAAAATGACATTTTTTAAATTTCCTATTTTGCGTAATACGACCCTGCTATCCCCTCGAGCAAGGAATTATTTTACAAAAACACGTTATTATACATCGAAAGTAAGCTGCCTGATCATATTTCATATTGGCAGTCGTTTGCTAAATTAATGAAAAATGACATTTTTTAAATATCCTATTTTGCGTAATACGACCCTGCTATCCCCTCGAGCAAGGAATTATTTTACAAAAACACGTTATTATACATCGAAAGTAAGCTGCCTGATCATATTTCATATTGGCAGTCGTTTGCTAAATTAATGAAAAATGACATTTTTTAAATTTCCTATTTTGCGTAATACGACCCTGCTATCCCCTCGAGCAAGGAATTATTTTACAAAAACACGTTATTATACATCGAAAGTAAGCTGCCTGATCATATTTCATCTTGACAGTCGTTTGCTAAATTATTGAAAATTGATATTTTCTAAATTTCCTATTTTGTCTAATACGACCCTGCTATCCACTAGAGCAAGGAATTATTTCACTAAAACACGTTATTATACATGGAAAGTGAGCTCCCTGACCTAATTTCATCTTGACAGTCGTTTGCTAAATTATTGAAAATTGATATTTTCTAAATTTCCTATTTTGTCTAATACGACTCTGCTATCCACTAGAGCAAGGAATTATTTCACTAAAACACGTTATTATACATCGAAAGTAAGCTGCCTGACCTAATTTCATCTTGACAGTCGTTTGCTAAATTAATGAAAAATGGCATTTTTTAAATTTCCTATTTTGCGTAATACGACCCTGCTATCCCCTCGAGCAAGGAATTATTTTACAAAAACACGTTATTATACATCGAAAGTAAGCTGCCTGAGCATATTTCATATTGGCAGTCGTTTGCTAAATTAATGAAAAATTACATTTTTTAAATTCCCTATTTTGCGTAATACGACCCTGCAGTTCCTTGAAGTTGAAAATATTTTCGTAAATCACCTTCTTAGGTATACGTCAAAAGTTATCCTTTCGACTTACGGACAAATTTTGTCTTTTATTGTCGTTTGCGAAAACAATCGTATCATCTCTTATTTTTGATTTTCATATTGTCACGGCTTTATCAATAAAATAGTATTTGTTAGATAGATTTCGGGAAATAACAATTGAAATAAGATATACCAACTATTAGTTAAGTCAGATTAAATATTTCCTTCAGTTTGCATGTATATATCATTCACCATTTTTTTAAGTACGCACGCCACTGAACGATCGGGTGCGGTCGGAACTTTAGGCTGCCAAGTCTGGCTGCTGTCTTCACACCGCTACCTATCTTCCTGTTTGAATATTTTTTGCTTTTTAATTGTGATATCTTTTTATAACAAATTCACTTAAATTAATAAAACATATATTGGTCATATTAATTAAATTATGCTGCACTGTCCTGCTTCGTTATGAATTATTAGCATTATTCAATTTTTGCCTTATGCCATATTATTTATGTATACTAAACAGTTTATCTTTTTACTTGTAGGTCCTCAAGACAATCATATGGTGATGATGCCATAGGTTATGCGCAGTTAAAGTGAGAGGGAAATATATGCATAGTTAAATGCAGGATCTGCCCTGTACATAAAGTTCTCGGTAAAACTCATTCAGTCACCATGATCATTAATGAAGAAGAAGGCAAAATAATAAGTGTAGAATGTCATGATTGTGCTGCATCTCAAGGTGGTTGTAAGCATGCAGTGGCATTCCTTATGTGGGTACACCGTAGGAGCGAGGAACCCTCATGTACATCCGAAGAATGTTATTGGAAAAAATCACAATTGGCGAAGGTAGGAATTACATTAAAATTTATAACTACCACAGAGCTGTCCAGAGGAAGACCCAAAAGCTCATCATTGTCAGACAGTCGAGTGCTCTTTAAGTTTCTAGAAGAGGGTTAGAAACAGATGCTTGATACATGTAAGTTAATGAAGTATCAAGAAAATGCAGAGACAAGGGATGTAGAAATGCTTTCATTGCACCAACTTTCTTTTAAATACCCTGAAAAATGTCATGAAGTATTTCTTCAGAAGGTTGCACATACATTTTCAGACAACATTTAAAAAAAATTTAAAATGAGACCAGAAACCAGTCTAAGAACTCTTTATGGTATGAGTTGAGGTACGGAAGAATAACTGCATCCAAAGCATATGAGGTGAGCAGATGTTAAACATCAGACGGGACTTTATATGCTACGATTATAGGTGGAAAAATTCCTGATACATTTGCCATGAAACGTAGAAGAACAATGGAAGATGAAGTCCGAAAAATTTAAGAAAAAGATTGTAAAGTGTGGTCTTTTTATATCAAAACAGTATCCAATGATAGCAGGTTCGCCGGATGGTATTTGTAGTGAGTCAGTAATTGAGATTAAGTGTCCCCTTAGCTTGAAAACTTATCACAATTACATAAAAGAAGGAAGAATTGACAAAAAGTTTTGTGCTCAAATACAACTTCAGATGTATTTAACAAAGTTAAAGACAGGAGTATGTAGATAACCTGTTGGATATTTTATCAACATTTTGGAAGAACAATATTTATCCACTTCTGTATAAAAACAATTTATAAAATATACATTTTGCCATGCAGCCATCAAAAGACAAAATGTATCGGTCATATAAGAAGTTTGTCAAAAAACATGTTTTTCACTCAAGAGTAAAGTAGGTGTACCTTTAATTTTAACAAATTCCAAAATAATTATTAAGAAAAGTTGCTTTGGAAACTATGTTCCAATAACAAATTACATATCTTTATGGTAAAAATCAGGTCTTGTTTTTTTACAATTTCTTTATGCATATGGAAAACTTTTTTATTACTAATTTTACAAAAACAAGTTAATTTCCTAATAAAAGGTATTAAAATAATTAAGCAAAATTAATAATGAAAAATATTTCCGATTCCTAAGCTTAAAAAAACAAAACTTAATTTTTATCATAAAGATTTGTAATTTGTTAATGGAACGTATTTTTCTAATTCTAATCAACTTTTCTTAATAATTTAGTATTTTGTCTAGCGAAAATCGTGTTTTTTCACAAACCTCCTATATGACTAATAAAATTTGTCATATGATGATTGCATTTTAGATTTAGGTCTATGCAGAAGTTTTTATGAATACCTAATCTTTCATAAAATTAATAATAAGAAAAATTTTAATATGTAGGTATGCAACTTCTGGGAACACATTGTATATTAATACTAATTTATTATTATAAAAAATTAATAGAAATATAAAAATAAAACGCCATATGATTTTTTTAATTATTTATTTAATAATAGAATCTTGTAAATTAATTAAACCACATGCTACAGTAATAACGTCATCAATAACTCGAATTAGACTAATATTGACGCAAGCATGTGGCTTTGATGAAGAAAACTCCCTTAGTCGTCGTATTACCCTCTCGATGTGTATTCGTAAACTAGCGATTTGTTTTGTTTGTCGTACTTCTGTTTTTGACAACTTTGAACCAGCACTTGGAGGTCGTATTAACTGACATCCCATCTTTAATAATAGCTGGTCGACGTGCTTGAATCCTCTATCTGCTAATACATGAGTGCCACTTTCTAGAGAATCTAGAAACTTGCAGTTTTCTACTAGGCAAACATCACTTATTCTCCCACCATATCCTGGTGAAATATAATTGACTAATCCATCTGGTGTACTTGATATGAGATACTTTAAAGTATTATCCTTCTTATAATCTGACCATGTCAAAGCTTGGTTTATAGCTTTGGAAGGCTTTTGGATTTCTATTTCAAGGCAATCGATGATGCAACCAACATTATGAAATTTGTGTCTAAAAGCCATAGGTAAATTTCTTTTTGTTAATTTTTTATTCAATTTTAGTATGATGGGACGTAAAACATTAGCAATAATAGGGACATTTTTCAAAAATATTTTACTTGCATATGATAAAGATAATCCAAGTTCAGAAAATTTTGTATCCAGTCTAATTTTTTTAAACATAATAATATATGCTCTTCAGGAATATTGGTATGTTCTTTTATAATATTGATTAAGAAATAACAATTTTTTGGAACACCAATATAGAATCGTGGTTTCTTTGTTATTTTGCTGATTGTACTTTGAATAAGCAGTTCAGATTGTCTGTCATTTTTTATTTTTTATTCTTGCTCAGTTACACTACTACTGTCAGAAGAAATTTTGTCTTGAAGAGAATGTAAAGATGATGACGAGTCTGTTAGCAACACAGAATTCACAGATGAAGTGTACGAATTTGATGAAATTTCACTATCAGATTTTTCTTTAGCAATGAATATTTTTCTAACTTCATTTCTAACAGTGGACCTTGATGGTTTTGCTATGCTCACTGAAATTTTGAATAATGGAGATGTAGATGATGACATAGTTAATATTCTAAGGGGTGACACAGACTTATTCTGTGTTAGAATTTTAGTTTGGGTCGCTTTGCTTCTATATATGTGTCTTATAACCACCTGCACTGCTTTATCAGATGTAATAGACTTAATTTCTACTTTTTCAACTTGAGGTAAGCCTAAAAATAATATGAAGTATAAATTTTGTTGTTTTAAGTTTAATGACCACTATTATATGTTTTTTAAAAATTAATAGGTTTCTTGGTAATAGGAATGAAAGAAAACCAATTTTCTATCCTGCCAACATTTCAATTTAATTCAAATCTTCATCAGGGCAACTAGTATAGAGGTTTTCCGTGTCCATATATTATAGCACATGGAGACATATGGTAAGGTAGAATTATTTAAAATTATGATTAAAAGTAAACTTATTTTGGACGACAGTAGGTACACATTCAAATATAAGAATAAAACAGTTGTATTCATATATTTTAATGTGTAGTATCATCTAGAATAAGTTTAGTTTTAATCATAATTTTAAATAATTTTACCTTATCATACGTCTCAATGGGCTATAATTTATGGACACGGAAATCCTCTATACTATTTGCCCAGATGAAGATTTGAATTAAATCGAAACGTTGGCTAGTTAGTTTCGTTTCATGGCTATACAATTATAAGTAAATAGAGCTGTCATACAAAATGGGAGACCTGATTTATTTTGTAATAATAACTACAACTGTAACACAATGAAGTCATTGTTATGTTATATCAGGTAAGGAAATGGAATTGAAGACATACATTGATCTATCAAGAACAGTTAAGATAGAGCAGTTTTGTGTTATAGCCGTAAAAACTTTTATTACTGTAACATATTGTTTATACACACTTACTTGTACACTTGGATAATCAGTCACAGAAGCAATTATTGGTTCTTGCTGCATAGCAACAGCTTCTGCTTGCGGTTCCCTTTCACTACCTTTAATAAGTTCCATTTTTAGTCTTTTGATAGCAAGAGGTCTAGTTATTGTACTGGTAGAGGTTCGCTTTCTTCTGCCTGTTTGACATTCATATTTTGTAGGTAAAACTCCTGGTTTCATTCTTATCCTGGATACTGAACCCATTAAATGGTACTCCACATAGTTTTCCATGTCATTGGGCAACTAAAACATAATAACGTAAATTATTAAATTGATTTATATAAAACAAATTCAGAAATTACATATTTTATAAATATAACCTTAAAATGCCACCTTTTTATACATATTTTGGGCACAAAATATTTATTATAATGTTGAAAAAATTAATATAAACAATTTATACTCACATCAAAGTGATCTTCACAAATGTAAATTGAAGTTGTAGTCGATAAGGTCCCTGGATCTCTTCGAGCAAGTTGTAACCACTTTTTTCGTTCCTTTATTGCTGTAGGCACGTGAATAAATAGTTTTTCAGGTGTTTTTATGGAAGTATTAGTACACTGAGGCACTATACGCCACTTATAAGTTTTAAAAGACATTTTATAACACAAAAACAAATAAACACTAAATAATCCCGTTAACTGTTTACAAGCTTACTATGTACTGACGTCAGAGCAGCGCTATATTCGTAATGAGCGTTTTAGCGGGAAGTTTAAACCGAAAATTTAAAAACTTGATTTAAAATGTAATAATAATAGAAAAAAGTTATTGTAATAATTTTGCATATCAAATTAGAGGTATATATATCATTTAAAACACTTTTTCAAAATTTGTCAAATACCCTATTCAAAAATATTATTGTAAAGAAAATGTCCTCCATCAATAACAAAGAAATTGTGGAAATTACAGTTATATGACCATTATATTATTGACAGCCGCCACCTGTCATTTGTAAAATTATTATGGGATGACGAAATAAATCAGTAGTCAAGGAACACTCCAAAACCTCTCACGTCAGGTATTCCCAAACTACCAATCCATTCCAGCATTTTATTATTGTGATGAAAAACATTAAAAATCCCTGTAGTGATTCAAAGGATTTCCACTCATGTCTGATATATTGTTGTAATTTTATAAAAAATAATAAAAGATTCTTCAAAAAAATATGATGATGTAGTGTATGGACTTCAACCTCTCACATTGAGGCCCGACTGGTTGGAAATCATTTGCACCCCCACTAAGCTAATAATGTTTGTCTTGTCAAAAAACAACAAATCTCTCACTATTTGTTATTCTTAAACTCAAAACATTAATCAAAAGAACAATCACCTTCATTACCTGATTGGACATTTTTGTAATGTATTAAATATGTGTAAATTTTACTGAGTGATTCAACGTCAGACTTTTTGTTCATTGGATCCTTAGTATTATTAATGTGATACATAATAGTAATTTTTAAACACTCCTCGTAAACAAATTATTTTTCAAGATCTTCAGTCGAAATACCACAAGATGGAATCGTATTTAAAAAAACGGAATGTCAGTTTTTACAATTGTAGATAGGAATTATTAGAACCACACTTTCAGTTAAAATAGATTTATAATTTAGTTGTCATAATGAATTCATAACACCAACTTTAAATATTGTTTTTAAAAAACGAATTGTTTTCTTGTATTTTTGTGTTACTTTAGTTTTAGTTTATAATCTCACTTACAAGTAAGTTAATATTTTCTAATGAAATTAAAAATTTTTGACCCGGTTTCCTTTTTTGTAATATTTTAGCCTTGAAAATGGAAGCAAAGATTTGCGAAAGCTTGGTAATGTATAAAAGAGTTCACTTTAGTAAGTAATGATAGTTTGTGTTTTTGGCTGCTTTCCCCGTGAATCAAAGAAAGAATTTTTTTTATTTTAAAAGATTTTTCTTAGTTTTTTGACTAGTCAGCCGTGACTATTTGCCAGTTTTGGTTTTTTATATATATATATATATAGGAAATAGTTCGTTGCCGATACTAGTTAGGTCTAACTATTATTGTGGGGGATGCGGCAATGTGAATAAGTGAACTCTTTTTAGTTTGTTCTGAGCTTTCGGTAATTTATTATCACCGTTATCAAAGAAAACTAAGCGAGGTTAATCACAATATCTATATATAATATGTATAATATGGAGAAAAAACATGGTATAAGATATAATTTTCTTTTTCAAGAAATTAAATTAAAAATAAAACTATCAAAATTGACATTACATTACGATATATATAGATATTGTGATTAACCTCGCTTAGTTTTCTTTGATAATGGTGATAATAAATTACCGAAAGCTCAGAACAAACTAAAAAGAGTTCACTTATTCACATTGCCGCATCCCCCACAATAATATTATATATATATATATATATATATATATATATATATATATATATATATATATATGTGAAATCATACAACACATACACCAAACAAGGGTTATTTCAGTAGAAAATCTAAACAAAATATAAACAAATCACCTGACAAATATTTACAACCCAAACTTTAAACGTCAATCTTTATAACTTTTCTCTAATTTATTGAAATCCTATCACATAGTTTCAGAATTTTCAAAAGCTTTGCAAAAGTTTCTTGGCTCATCATAAATCTAAAAAGAAAGAACCTGAAAATTAAAAATTATTAGTTAGGTTATAAAATCTGACACAGGTAAAAATAGAAAAAGTACACTTATGAACATATCTAACAAAGTGTGAATCTAGATTTGTCAACTCGAACGGAAGAAAGGACATGACAACTGAAATAAAAACAGATGTCAAATAATTTTAAAATTTTTTAACTAAAAGATAAAAACAATAATAAATTATTTGGAGACATTAAAAATAAACTTTCATATCAGAAAAAGATCAAACTATGAAACAATCATGTCAAATAACAGAAATCAAAAATTATTAAATGAATTTGATTGGTCAGCAAATATAGAAAAACTTAAAAATAAAGAGACATATGGATTTTGAAAAGATAGAAAAATTTGATATTGGTTGCTAATGATTAGAAAACAGTTAGTTACAAAAAATATACAGAATTGAGAAGTATAAGCTCTTTCATGTTTAAAAATTTATTTAAAATTAGATTACGTTGTGTTAAAAGTGAAACTATAAAGTGAATTGGTGTTACTAACCTTTCCTTAACAAGTTGCTGTTAAAAACAGAGGTTAAATAATCTCTGTAAATATAAAATTCCTTAAACAAACCATGAGTGAAAATTCCGAGAGGTAAACAAAACTGAAAATCTTCCCAAGCCGACCCCGAAGCCATATTGAAGCCACTTCTACGAGGGACTCCAAGGCCCAGAAAGGTCTAAAACATAGAAAATCTTCAAAAAAATAATACAAAAGGTATTTCATAAACTATAAGTTAAATCATAAAACTTACGTGCGTGTGATTAAATCCAGAACTTAATATTTATTCATCTTCGTTACGATTACAATATCGTCCATTTTATATATAAAATCTGTTAAAAACAGATGTTCTATTTTGTCTTTGGTTTATTAGTGTTACATGTAAAAAGAGTTGCATAATTTTCATATATTTATTAGATATAAGAACTTCATTTAGTGTGAACGTTGAGCGAAAGATCATTTAGGTAAGTGTTTTGAATTGTTTCTTATGTATTTACTTATCAATTCTATATAAATACGCCGTTCATTAAAAAATAAATTAAATAATATTTCATAAATTTCTAATATAAAGAGTTTTCTTCCTATTAAGTTGGCAAAACTGCTTCACAGTTGGATAGTTTCTATTATTCAAGGGCAAGGATACAGGACCGGCCTGAGGATATATTAAATAATAAAATAAAAAAAGAAACTAAGTGAGCATTTTACCCATGAACCCAACCTGAGGTGAAGAGTCATCATAAAAGGTGAGTGATGTATGATATCACTAATATTTAAATTAAAATTCATATTAATTGGCGCCCAAATAAATATATTACAATAAATATATTACAATAAATAAATTAAAACACATATTAACACTTTAAATTAAAAATTCATATCAATATATATATATTGGCTTAACACCCCCGAGGGGGAAGCGCCGCTTCAAAAAGCTTTCTAAATCCTTTTTTAGGGGTGGATCAATCCCCTTTTCTTCCTTATATTTTTTCAGCAATCTGCCGCCATTTCTTCCTATCCTTCGTTTTTTCTTTCCACTGCCTTATTCCTATGCTATTGAGGTCGCTTATAACCTCCTGTAACCACGTTGTTTTGGGTCTTCCTCTCTTCCGCTTATCACAAGGTTTCCATTCAACCATTGCATATATTGTTGACTTTGTACCAGCCCTCCATATGTGTCCCAACCATTTTATTCTATGTTCCTTAATTTTTGGTACTATATCTTTTCCCATTTCAAGTGCTAATTCTATGTTTGTTCGTTTTTTATAATCATCTCCTACTTTTTTCGGTCCTAATATCATTCTCAATATCTTACGCTCTTGACTTCTCAAATCTGCCTGATGTTTTTTGGTCATTGTTAAAGTTTCTGATCCATACATTAATACAGGTCTTATAATTGTTTTGTATATCCTTATTTTCGTCTTCTTACTTATTATTGTACTTATTAACAGTTTTTTATTGGTATGGAATGCTCTGTTTGGTGCTGCTATTCTTTCTTTTATTTCGGTTTCCTTGTCTCCGTCATTAGATATTGTTATTCTCAAGTATTTTATTTTATCTACCTCTTGAAACAAATAGTCTCCAATCCTGATATGCCTGTACTCACACTTCTTTTTAAATCTCAATAGCTTGGTTTTATCGGCATTTATTTTAAGACCAATTTTTTTCCCTTCTTCCACTACCTCTTGTAGCATTTCTTCCATAATTTTTCTATTTTTTGTTACTAGTGCAACATCATCAGCGTATGCTATTAGTTTACCTCCGTTTGTTCTCAAGTTTCCTTTACTTATCTTTTTTAATACGTAATCTAAGGCCAAATTGAATAGCGTCGCCGAAAATGAATCACCCTGCTTGACTCCTTTGTTATATTCAAATTTTCTTGTTTTTCCTTTCTGGATTTTTATCTCCGCTACTGTTTTTGCCAGTGTCATTTTTATCAATCTTCTCAGCTTGTCGCATACCCCCAGTTCTTTGAATGACTTTATTAATTTATTTCTCCGTATTGAATCAAATGCTTGGTGGAAGTCTATAAATAGCATTTCAAAATCAATATTGTATTGGTTGGCCTTCTCCATGATCTGTTGTATATGTATGTATAGCATCTGTCGTAGATCTTCCTTTCATAAACCCACATTGGTATTCTCCTGCTATCCCACCTGTATCTTGTAATCTCCTTTGTATAATTGTTGATGTTATCTTATAAATTGTGTTAAGTAAAGTAATTCCTTTCCATTTTTACATTTATTGATTATATCTGTTATTTCTTCTATTGTTGGCTTCGAGATTATTTCCTCGTTGTTCACTTTTTCTATTTCTATTTCCTCCGTATCTTCCGTTTCTGTTGATAGCTTTTTGAAATGCTGCATCCATATTTCTTTATATTCTACTTCTTCTATTACTTTTCCTTCTTCGTCTTTTATTCCGGTTATTTTACTTTTGTATGTTTTAGTTTGGTTATCTATTTTACGATAAAATACTTTGGTGTTTTTATTAAAGCTTTCTTTTTCTATTTCGCTGATGTAATTTTCAATTGCCGTCTTCCTAGCTATATTTGCAATATTTTTTTTGTTTCTTTTCTCAGTTTTTCGTACTCCACTCTATCTTCAGGACTGTTGGTTCTAACTTATTTTATCCAAGCAAATTTCTTCTTTTCCACCATATTTTTACATTTCTCATCAAACCATTTCTTTTGTGTTGTATTTTCTACAATACCTATTTTTTCTTTTGCTGCTGCGTTTATACCATATTTCAATCATTTTCCATATAAATTATTATGTTAAAATGTTAAGGTAAGTTTTTCATTCAAATATCCAGGAACAAATAAAATTGAAATTTCGAATTCTAATTCGATTTAAATATTCTTTTATATTTGATATTCCAAATTTAAATAGTATTGCACCAAGCGTTGTCCATACAAACTTTGTCCCCGTTTTTCACCCCCTTAGGGATAGAATTTCGGAAAATCCTTTCTTCTCGGATGTCATACAAAGAACACACTCTCCAAGTTTCAGGTCTCTACGATCACCGGTTTAGGCTGTGCGTTGATCCGTTAGTCATTCATTCAGGATAAAGCATTTTATATGTATAGATTAGTTCCTGTTTTTGCTTTACACATTTTATTATTAATTAATAATTAAATAAAATTACTGTGTACGATAACGAATTCCAATAATATCTAGAAATTTTTATAGTTCTTGAATTTATAAAAAAAATTATATTTGAAAGAGTGAGTTACTTTCCTCAATTGTGCATTTTTCTTATATAAAAATGATCTTGCCAGCAAAAAAGGCCATCTATAACATCTTCAAACCAAACTTCTTATTCTTTCATTTGTTTTCGGCATGGTAATCAATTTTTTATTTGATGTTTCACCCGTATTAGTTCAATTTGGTACAAAACACGATCTAAATACTGAATCCATAATAATAAATTATTATACATTATAAATTCACTCACAATAACACAACAAACAAATAAAAACGGAAAATAATACTTCAAATTTAACAAGTAAATGACAGTGATAGATGTCAACATGTAATGATTTTTTGTCCTGTACAAGCTAAAACATAGAACAACAAACGAAGACTATCGACAACTTCACATTTTACACTAGTGGCGTATCTACCTTATAAGTTACATAATTTCTATAGATAATAGTTTGATACTATTATAATACTAATATAATACTATTATAAAAATGATAATTTCCAGCAGTTTCTCGTATACGAGTTTGTAATACAAATTTTTTTCCCTAAGCTGTACGATAAATAGTTTCTGAGATACTGATCTCTCTTAATCAGACACTCGGCACAGTGAATAACTCTGTACATCGCATGCTATAATTTAGAAAAATAACGTCATTGATAATTGTTTACATAGAATAACCAATTGCTGAGGATATCTTGAATCTAGAGTAAATTTAAATGCGCCAAATTTTGAACTGTATTTAAAATCACTCATCCTTTAGGAAACATTAATTTTGGAAGAATTTAAATATTGCATAGATTACTGCCAAGATGTGCACGACATGTAGTTTGAATAATTAATTTAATTTTGAGGCTATTTTATTATTAATAAGTTGACAAATGATTAATTCTTATATAACTATGCTCAAAGTTATACTTCTTATTAATCATATAGAATCAAAAATATTAATGAATTTATACAGGAGAGTGTTGTGACGTTTTTAACTTAGTTAAAACAATCTTATAGTCTCGTCTATAAGCTTAAAATGGTGTTAATTCTACATACTCTTATTAAAATTATGTGGTTTAGCTCATTCGATCCGGAATAATGTCTAGACCATTGTGCCAAATAACTAAATTAGACCATAAAAAATTCCAAAAGTTATAAACAATTAAACACCAAAAAACATAGTGTTTGGTTTGTAGCTTATTGTTCGTAAATTATAAATGTTTACAAAATTTGAAAAAAAGATCCTTAAAGAGGAGGATATATAAATAAATTATAAATAATGGAGATAGAGTTCTGGGAGTTTGGACTTTTTTATTGGAAATATCCTCCTCTTTAAGGATATTTTTTTCAAATTTTGTAAACATTTATAATTTACGAACAATAAGCTACAAACCATACACTATTTTTTTTTGGTGTTTAATTGTTTATAACTTTTGGAATTGTTTATGGTCTAATTTAGTTATTTGGCACAATGATCTAGACATTGTTCCGGATCGAATGAGCTAAACCACATAATTGTAATAAGAGTATGTAGAATTAACACCATTTTAAGCTTATAGACTAGACTATTATTTGTATTTTTAAAATATATGATCACAGAATATAAATTCCAGTTAATTAGACCCATCAATAAATTAACATAATTTATGTGTACTTTAATTTACAGTTCAAAACAAACGTATACATTTCTCGATGTTTTAGAACAAAATTGTAAAACCTGTCAAACATTCTAATTTGTTAGTAAGAGAACCGGACATGGGATACCACGTTAGTATGGATTTGCATCATTGAAAATAACTAAGATTCTGGACAAGATTATAAACATGGTTTTTATCGGATACACCTTCTTTGTTGCTACCCATAATCTCCGATCTGATATGCGATGAATAATTTACCTACCTGAATGTATATATTTTTGTATTTTATTACAGAATCCCATCTAGAAGAATTTGTAAGAATAATGGAATATCAGTGTTCGGTTATATGTAGAAATATCTAGTTAACTTGGCGCTTTTATAATAAGGATATATTATACCTTAAATGTGAGGATACATTTTATCACAATCACATCATAATTGGAGTTTTATCCACACTTATGAAGCATATAAAGTACCACTTTATCCACTAGTGGAATAATGAAAAATACAATCTTAAATCAATTACGGTTTACTTTATTATTAATATTAACATTTATACTAATAAGCATTTCCTTTTTTGTTTTATCATATTTCACTTCGTTTCCATTAATAACAAGCTTGTAGTTGTCATCGGTTTCAGAACGCATAGTGCTTGTCGAAGTTTTTGATAAATCTGAAGAAACAATCGGTGGCTCCTCTTGTAAGGAACGATTAGTACCAGGAGTACCTTGGATCTTCCTTGCGATATCAAGCTTATTAGATATAGAATCATCGATATAACTTTCTGCTATATAGCGAAGCTTCTCCACCCATGCACCATGTCGTTTAATTGTTGTAAGGTCAGCACCGTTATTAGCCAGTAAAGTTGTTGATGTGCGCCCATTCAATGGCAGCTAAAAGCTTCTGCGTTTGCCAGATTCAAATATGATGCAACTCTTGAAGGAACCTTCGACAAAGTGTTGATTACAACAGGTTTTGAAGTACATTTTTGATTACTGTATCGCAAAAAGAATCTGTCGTTGGATAACTTATTCGGATGTAAGGACATGTATTTTCTACACGTCTCCACAGTATTAATAGAGAATCCTCCTTCCATAATTGTGAATTTTCGTGAAATTAATTAATTTAAGCCCGTGTGGTGGTACCCATCGGGCGCGTCCCCAGGTGGCGGATAGGGATACCCAGCGTCCGGAAGGGCTGCTTGAGCGCTTAAAACCGCAATATGGCAGTTCTGAAGGGTGCGCTGGAAATTGTGGGCGGTAGGGGTCGGGGGCTGGTATGAGCGGTTTAAAACCCGCAAGATTATCAGCTGGACTCTGAAGGCCCCACCGCGGACCAACCCCCCAACCCGGCTGTAGTTTCGTGGCTTAGGGTTTGCACTGGGATGCCGGAGGGCCCCAAGTGGTACCTCCGCGAGACCGATAATCTGGCTGTCTGTGGTCATGTCTCGACGGCTAGAGAGTCGTGGGTCTTGGCTTAACCGCCTGGACCAAGAGGAGACAACCTCATCAAAAACCTGAATCCTGTGGTGGGAGGACCGGGCCCATAGGATGCGTGGCCGAACAGAGGATCGGCAGCTACTGGTTCTGACCTTGGGGCACCGGGCGAAACCCCATTGTAAGTAGTCTTACCCCCGCCTGCGGGGCTCTGCGGGGGTGGACCAAAGATTTCCCTAGCTGCTCGTGGGACCAGACATGGACACCGCAATTTTTACATTTTCTACATACTTTCTATAAAATGCATAATTCAGACAAATGCTGCACCTGCACTAGCCGCCCTCAAAAAATTTAACAGCACTATAATATATAATCAAAGATTATAGTAATTGTAATTAACTTGTTAAAAAAATAGGTGACTTACAAAAATTTTAAGTAAAACTGTTTTTGTAAATGATCATCTGTAACAAAAACTAGAAAATAATTAGGACACAAACCTGGATCCTCTTCAATGGAATTAGTAATAATCATAATCATAAAAATTAGTAATAGTCATAACATAATCATATTAACAAATTAGTAATTTGGTTATGCTTAGAAACTTACCTTGATTTTTTCTTTGCACACTTTAAACAATCAATCGGAAAGCACAGTGATAGGTCGAATTAAAAAAACAAACGTTATGTGAAATATCAAAACTCTTTTATTATGTACACTGCCAAAAGTGCCAAAGCGTCATATCACAACGACTCTAATAAAGCAAATGATCTAATATTTTCGTCCTGTGATCAAAAAAAAATGCAGCAGCAAAACTATCTCTGCGGCACTAGGCCGCAAAGGTTTCATCTATTGCCGACATCTATATTAAATAACAAAAAAACTTAGAAAGACGCGGGCCGCTAGACACTATCTAACATCAAAGAAAATTATGATATTTTCTTTTTTTTTAAAGAAAGATAAATGCCATTTGTAAAGAGCTTTTTAAGAATAATTTTTGTACCTAGTTAACTAAATAAGTTTAAATGTTTCCTAATTATCAATATGTAGGTATTTGTATTTGGTTAAAGCGATTAATTAAAAGGGAGTGTGTTCTTACTTAATTTTATGTAATTGATTAATATAATCAATAATTGTGATCCATTTAATACAATGTGGGCCAAAGAGATCGAAAACTCAAAACAAATATTTCTTGATTACGGCAGCTATAAAGTTGAAAAATAACATTGTGATTTGATTCCCACCAAAATGTAAGGAGGGAAAAACTTGACTTGAGGAGAATGAGTGATTTGTAAAGATTGATATATTTAATTAGAATTTAACTTTTAATTACTTACTGTGTACTTACATTATATTGTTTATAATATCGATAATAAAACAAATCTAAATGTTGAAAATAACTATTTACAAGACACTGGACGTGATGCCTGGATTTAATTGAACAGTCCATGTGGACATGGTCCAAGTAGGTTGAACAACCGAGATGACGTACCTGGAATTAGATAGAAAAACACTCTGAGTATTCAATTTGCCATAAATAATAATTAATTATTTAACTAACGATTAGTATAGTTGAAATCCCCAAAATTAATGAAAGTATTAATAATATACAAGGTGCATCTTATGTGTTTGAACTGTGATTATGCATATCAGTACTAAAGTAAAGTTAAAACTTCACTTGATCAAAAATAAATGCCTAATAGTAAATATTTAGGGTTATTAGGAAAGGTGCAAGGGGCGCAAACTCTCCCCAATGCATATAAGGAATATGTGGCACAAACTCTCCACAAACAATATTATAACTACTGTAAGTGGCACAAACTCTCCACAGTACAGCAAAATAATATTACACTGCCAGTGGCACAAACTCTCCACAGTACAGCAAAATAATAATACACTGCAAGTGGCATAAACTCTCCACGGTACAGCAAAATAATAATACACTGCAAGTGGCACAAACTCTCCACAGTACAGCAAAATAATAAAACACTGCAAGTGGCACAAACTCTCCACAGTACAGCAAAATAAGGTTACACTGCAAGTGGCTCAAGCTCTCCACAATACAGGGGGGTGGAAGGAGATATAGGTGACGTGAGAAGTCACCCTGTATCAGGAATGGACAAACCGCAAGTGGCGCAAACTCTCCACAGTACAGTATAGGTATGTGAGTTAAACTGCAAGTGGCACAAACTCTCCACAGTACAGCTAAATAAGGTTACACTGCAAGTGGCTCAAGCTCTCCACAATACAGGGGGGTGGAAGGAGATATAGGTGACGTGAGAAGTCACCCTGTATCAGGAATGGACAAACCGCAAGTGGCGCAAACTCTTCACAATACAGTATAGGTATGTGAGTTAAACTGCAAGTGGCACAAACTCTCCACAAACAATATTATAACTGCAACATGCAAATGTTAGCTTCTTCCTTTTTGGCGATTTCAATCTTCCATCTGCATATTGGGAAATTGATGATTTTTGTTCATCAGCTCATCCCTCTCCTATGGCATCTCCATCTGAGACTGATTCTATAGATACTTTGTCAAATATCTGTGCTTTCCTCAATTTATTCCAGTCCAATGCAGTAACTAATGACAGAGGAGTTATGCTTGATCTTATTTTATCTTCAATTGAGCTCTCGGTACAAAAGGCTGAAGATATTTTAATCCTGCAGGATTGCCATCATCCCCCACTCGAATGTATATTACCACTTAAGATTGAAAATGATAACGTTCCCGGTGAAGAATACTACTACGATTTTAATCATGCAAATTATGAAGAAATACGTTTTTGCTTGGAATCAATTGATTGGGACAATGTTTTACATGATAAAGTTCTCTCTGAGATGGTATCCATATTTTACGACATACTGTATTCTATAATAAATTACTTTGTTCCACTCAAGAAGGTTTGCATGAAGAAGTTTCCATGTTGGTATTCTCCAGAGCTAAAGAGACTGTTAAGCGAGAAGAAATTAGCTCACAAAATCTACAAGATTACTAGGTGTCCTGAAAACTATGTAGAATTTAGTAGATTAAGAGCTCAGTGTAAACTTTTATCGCGAGAGTGTTATAGAAATTATATAATATTAACTGAAAATTCTGTTACAAATAATGTTAATTTTTTTTGGAAATTTGTAAGCAGTAAGAGGGAGAACAACACTATACCTGATAAAATGGCTCTTGGAGACTGCACTGCTTGTAACGGGAATGATATTGCAAATCTATTTGCCAAACATTTCTCATCAGTTTATTCAAATCAACCTCTGGATCTGCAAGATGTTCAGATCTCTTCAAAAGTAAATGTATTCCATTATCATATTGAAATCTCGAACATTTATGCAAAATTATCAAAACTTGATGTTAAAAAAGGTCCTGGTCCTGATGGAATTCCTCCCACTTTTCTTAAGAAATTTAGCTTTATTTTATCTCGTCCGCTCTTTCATATATTTAATAAGTCTCTTGTTACTGGCGAATTTCCGGATTACTGGAAAACATCATATGTCACTCCAGTTTATAAATCAGGTAGAAAATCTGACATCACAAATTATCATCCTATATCTATCCTCAGCATAATTCCCAAAATCTTTGAAAGTATTATTACTGATTATCTTACCTACGACTGCTCGAGCATTATGACATCGCAACAATTTGGTTTCACCTCTAAAAGGTCTGCAGAATTGGGTTTACTCACATATGTTGACTTTTTGTCTGATGCTTTGGAGAGGGGTTTGCAGATCGATACTGTGTACACTGATTTTTCCAAAGCTTTCGACAGGGTCAATCATGAACTCTTGCTACATAAACTTTGTTTGTATGGTGTGGAAGGTCCTGTATTACAATGGTTACGTAGCTATCTAATGAATAGATTACAAATGGTAAGAGTTAATCATTACTATTCTCATACTTTTCCTGTAACTTCTGGAGTTCCCCAAGGGTCTCATCTTGGACCATTATTGTTTAACTTATTCATTAATGATATTATGTATTGCTTTCAAGGTAGCAAAGCTTTGTTATTTGCTGATGACCTCAAATGTTTTAAAGTAGTTAATAGTAATGATGATGCTTCAATTTTACAATCTGATTTAAATAGCTTATCAAATTGGTGTAAACAAAATAATATGAATCTAAATGCATCCAAGTGCCATATTATGCGTTTTCATCGAATACATCACCCAATAGCTTTTGATTATAGCATTAATAATGAAACTTTAAATTCTGTTTCGCAAATAAAAGACCATGGTGTTATATTAGACTCCTCACTCACTTATAAGTCCCATGTTACTGCTGCTATTCAAAAATCTATGAAGATGTTAGGTTTTATAAAGAGGACCACTTGTGATTTCACTAGCATCACTGCTATTAAGTCTCTTTATTGCTCTCTGGTCAGAACACACCTAGATTATTGTTCTCCAGTATGGTCTCCGCATTACATTACTTATAAAGCGAAACTAGAATCTGTTCAGCACAAATTTCTAAGATACATTGCCTTTAAGATGCATGTCTACCATCGTTATGATATTTTGGAACTATTCTTTAACATCCCTACCCTAGAGATTCGCAGAAAGCAAAGAGATCTAATACAGCTTTTCAATATATTAAATGGAATATGTAATAGTCCTGAGCTTCTCTCTAAAATATATTTATTTGTTCCACCTCGTCTTACCAGGCAGGTGCAAACCTTTCATGTTTCTTTTCATAGGTACAACTATGCAATGAATAGTTTTCTCCCTAGGACACTTAGATTAGCTAACTCTATTGAGGACATTTCAATTTTTAATGTGTCAACTTTCAAATTTAAAAAGCATCTGCTAGAGCTTAAACTTTGATATATTTTTAAAATGTTTTTAAAATTTTTAAAATGTTTGATTGCCTATTGATGTTGTAGTGTTATCACTCTCAAATTTAATTTTACATGTTTTTTTTTCTCTTTGTTTTTGTTTTCAACACTGTAATTTTTAACATTGTAACTTTTAACACTGTAATTTCTAACAATGTAATTTTTATGTGAATTGGGCTTGCCCGTGAATAAATAAATAACTACTGTAAGTGGCGCAAACTCTCCACAGTACAGCAAAATAATATTACACTGCAAGTGGCACAAACTCTCCACAGTACAGCAAAATAATAATACACTGCAAGTGGCACAAACTCTCCACAGTACAGCAAAATAAGGTTACACTGCAAGTGGCTCAAGCTCTCCACAATACAGGGGGGTGGAAGGAGATATAGGTGACGTGAGAAGTCACCCTGTATCAGGAATGGACAAACCGCAAGTGGCGCAAACTCTCCACAGTACAGTATAGGTATGTGAGTTAAACTGCAAGTGGCACAAACTCTCCACAGTACAGTAGGATTGGATGAATAGGAAATGCAACAATAAATTAATGTTCTTGATAACGTTGAATATTAAAGAACTTTAAACAAAGGTATTATTAAAAATAATTAGCAAATATATATACTCTATGTGATAAAATATCTTTTAAATTCAAATATCAAATAACAGGCAAAAATGACTTACTCTGTGAGATAGACTCACCTATTTAACTCCTGACATGCACCACAATACACACTATATTTTATATATTTAAATTTATCTGGCTCAAGTGAACACTTTAGTTATCTTCTAGCAACTAAAACCCAAATCGTTCTTAAGACCTTTCTTTCCCCTTTCGTGGCCTCGAAGGCTACGTGACATTATGATATTTTACTTATCTATTTCAGACAATTGTCGAGAAATGCATTTCTGAAATATTAGGGTGTACCCATGATTTAATTTATTTTACTTGAAACGAAAACTATTTTAAGAATAACAGGGTGAGAAAAAAAAATTGTCTTACAGTCGGCCATCCTGCGAGCATCTCGTCCCGAGATATCTACTAGACTGAAAATGGATTTCAGAAATCTTTGACATGTTTACCAATGAACTAAACTATCCATACAAGCTTTCAGTAGACATATGATTCCCTGCTGTGGCTCCTGTCTTTACTACTGTGTCGAAAATTAAATTCACAAAATTGCCAATTCTTCAGGCGTGAAGACACTTATTAAGAACACAATTTGTCTAGTGAGGGAGTGCTCCCCTATAAAGTAAAATATTCAGTCATTGAACAATATCCAATGCCCAAAAACTCGGAAGAATCTAAAAGGTTCGTAGCATTCTGTAATGATTACAGACGTTTCATTCGGAACTTCGCTGAAATATGCATACCTCTCGAAAAATTATCCAGGAAACATGTATAATTCGAGTGGTCGGAAGACTCCGAAAAATTATCCCAAATATTAAAAACAACATCAATAGAGCCACCTTTATTAAAATATCCTGATTTCAGTAAACAATTTATACTGACTACAGATGCTTCAAATTACGCGTGGTCTGCATGCAATTCTTAGAACTTCGTATAGATTTACCTATATCGCAAAGTTTTAAGAAAAGTGAAATAAACAAACCTATAATTATGGAAGAATTGTTAGCTATCCATTGGAGAATTAATGACTTCAAGAGTTACTTGTATGGTTCTCCACAGTTTATAGTAAAAACGGATCATAAGCCGTAAACACATCTATCTCAATGACAGAACCCACTTCAAAACTCAAAAGAATTAGACTAGACAGAAGAATATAATTTTGAAATACAGTATATGAAAGGAAATTCAAATTATGCAGACAGTATTTCAAGGATATCCATAAATGAATTAAAAGACTTGTACATAGATAATTTTCACGTCTTAGCTATAACGAGGTCAAAAAAAAACTCGACAAAATAAAACTCAACCTACAGAAGAAAATAAAATAGTTTCTGCAAAAGTAAAAACAGATGTTCGCAAACCATCAGTATTTAAGTACTGAATAATTTAGAGGCGCATAAATTAGATATCGAAAAATGAATATATATATTCAACGCTTTACAACTAAGTTTTGAAAAATATTTTTCAAAAACAGTGACCGTGCAACTAAGATGAAAGAACTATTTCCCTGGCTATCTGCCCCGACATACATTGAATTACACTCCTAAGTCAAACGGGGTTGGTATATCTACAAGATTTAACCAACCATTACCAATACTGCAATTTGAAAATAACCGTGTTTCGCTAAGGATGAACATACGGATCAAAAACAGAACATTAGAATTAGGTACACTTATTATTTCCCAAAGCTGAATACGATTTTGTATTGGGACAGCATATACTGACAATTTTAAGTAGCCCTAAAAACAAAAATCGCATGAAATGAAATCGAGTAATCTTGCAGGCCAATTGACTGGCCCTCGCCCTCGAATACATCGATTCCCGTACGAACTGTGAGTATATTGACGAACTACTCGACTAAAATGAACAGGAGAACCATCGTGCATGAACCAGAAATTTTGCCGTGCCATTAGGGAACGTAATCCATTATTAAATCAGGTATATTATTTCGCAAATCAACAATTAAGCAGTACAAGTTTTATGTACCAGTGCGAGAAGTGACTACTCAAGAATTTTTCTATGGCAAGATTTGACAATATCGGAACTGTTCATTTTTTTTTTGGACTTACCTTACATACAGGTACTTTAAAGTTACCTACCTTGCAGGACTATTGAGAAAAAAAAAACATAAGACTATTCTCCAGCTGTTTCTCACATTTAATGGGTAGGGATCGCTACTTGCTAATAATGAGATGCCCATATGTTCCTGAAGTTAAAACCAATGAGCTGTCCCCAGATGATCGAAATCAGGCCTATACTGGATCATTTTACTAATAAAATGAAGATAATATATTACCCAAAAAAAACAAAAAAAACTTGTCAGTGGATGAATCTATGGTCTTGTGAAAAGGGGGACTTTACTTCAAGCAATATCTACCAAAGAAGCGGCAGAAATATGGGATAAAGTTGTATATGGTAATAGAAGGGGACGGAACAATTTTAGATATGATGGTACATACTGGCTCGAGCGATATAACTGGCGGAAAAGATCATGCACAAAAGATAGTGATGTATCTGATGCGCGAATGTCTGAATAACGGACATAGCTTATACATGGACAACTTTTATAATAGTTATTCCTTGGCAAAAAAAAGTTGCTTGATCAAATACCTTTTGTACAGGTACTCTCAGAAAAGCCGAAAAGATTTCCCCAAAAACCTTGTAGCTACAAAATTAAGAAAAGGTGAGACCAAAGCTATGTATAACTGCAATGTGATGATTGGCAAGTGGACCGATAAAAGAGACGTCTTAGACATATCTACTGAATAAAAAAAAATGAAGTGGTAACAAAAAGCAAAAGTCAAGTATAATAAATAGTGGAATAGACATAAGGCATTCGTGATCAAATGATGGCTTATTATCCAACGGCACGCCGAACGTTACGCTGATATTAGAAAATTATAATACATGTGATCCAGTTGTATTTGCACAATGCCCATAAACTTTATAATAAGTACTCTGGTTAGAAAATGACATTTTACAACTTTCGAATGTCCGTATTAGAAAAACTATTGCCAAAACAGTCGCAACAAGCAGATGTACCTGTAAATGTAAACCATTTACCTGTAGAAATCGAAATTCTCAATGAACTTGGACAAACGCTTTGAAAATAAAATGTAGGGTTTGCGCTATGGACAAAAAATACGGAAAGATACTGTGTACGACTGCACAGCTTGTCCCGAGATGCCCGGCCTCGGCATATGAAATTGTCTTAGAGAATACCACTCATTGGAGGCATAAGATTCTAGGGCTAAAGTACCCAAGGAAGGATTTCTCTGAGGAGAATATTGTGGAAATATTGTTAAGCATAATAAGGGCAACTAATCTCTTCACATAAACAGAGCAGCCAAGAGCAAAAAAAAAACAAAAAAAAGCTTAAAAGCTGAGGTGCCTTGGACTTGACACATTAGCAAACTCTTATACCAAACCATTGCCAACCTTCGGAACTTTGTAGTAGCGTAATAGATAGTGGCTTCCCCTAAACATCGAAAAATATCACGAAGTTCATCGACCTTTTGAAGCCAAACCGAAATCGATTGCACCCTACCCTCGAGGTCAAATACAGGTACAGTACCACATCCCCTCGGACCGTCTTGATAGGCCGTTCTCGTTCGGCAGTATTTTCGAGAAAAGTGGTCAATCGTTCAATAGTCATTCGGTGTCAAAGAATCAATACGGTTTCTTCTTGGGGTAACAGATTCACTCGAACCCGAAGCCTCTTGGGTTTCAATTGGTAGCGGTATTTTATTGCGTCGTTGAGGACCCATTTCAGTTGATTATTAATACTTTTGTGATTTATGGTAGAAATACGGTAAATAAATATTTAATTAAAAAAAAGACACAAAGCTAGAATAACATTAAAAAAAAAATAGTGTCATCTCGGCATTGTAATTTTATGTCATTGAATTAATAAATCCAGGTCATCTCTATCCCACTTCTGATAAATTGTAAGGAGGGAAAAACTTGACTTGAGGAGAATGAGTGATTTGTAAAGATTGATATATTTAATTAGAATTTAACTTTTAATTACTTACTGTGTACTTACATTATATTGTTTATAATATCGATAATAAAACAAATCTAAATGTTGAAAATAACTATTTACAAGACACTGGACGTGATGCCTGGATTTAATTGAACAGTCCATGTGGACATGGTCCAAGTAGGTTGAACAACCGAGATGACGTACCTGGAATTAGATAGAAAAACACTCTGAGTATTCAATTTGCCATAAATAATAATTAATTATTTAACTAACGATTAGTATAGTTGAAATCCCCAAAATTAATGAAAGTATTAATAATATACAAGGTGCATCTTATGTGTTTGCACTGTGATTATGCATATCAGTACTAAAGTAAAGTTAAAACTTCACTTGATCAAAAATAAATGCATAATAGTAAATATTTAGGGTTATTAGGAAAGGTGCAAGGGGCGCAAACTCTCCCCAATGCATATAAGGAATATGTGGCACAAACTCTCCACAAACAATATTATAACTACTGTAAGTGGCACAAACTCTCCACAGTACAGCAAAATAATATTACACTGCAAGTGGCACAAACTCTCCACAGTACAGCAAAATAATAATACACTGCAAGTGGCATAAACTCTCCACGGTACAGCAAAATAATAATACACTGCAAGTGGCACAAACTCTCCACAGTACAGCAAAATAATAAAACACTGCAAGTGGCACAAACTCTCCACAGTACAGCAAAATAAGGTTACACTGCAAGTGGCTCAAGCTCTCCACAATACAGGGGGGTGGAAGGAGATATAGGTGACGTGAGAAGTCACCCTGTATCAGGAATGGACAAACCGCAAGTGGCGCAAACTCTCCACAGTACAGTATAGGTATGTGAGTTAAACTGCAAGTGGCACAAACTCTCCACAGTACAGTAGGATTGGATGAATAGGAAATGCAACAATAAATTAATGTTCTTGATAACGTTGAATATTAAAGAACTTTAAACAAAGTTATTATTAAAAATAATTAGCAAATATATATACTCTATGTGATAAAATATCTTTTAAATTCAAATATCAAATAACAGGCAAAAATGACTTACTCTGTGAGATAGACTCACCTATTTAACTCCTGACATGCACCACAATACACACTATATTTTATATATTTAAATTTATCTGGCTCAAGTGAACACTTTAGTTATCTTCTAGCAACTAAAACCCAAATCGTTCTTAAAACCTTTCTTTCCCCTTTCGTGGCCTCGAAGGCTACGTGACATTATGATATTTTACTTATCTATTTCAGACAATTGTCGAGAAATGCATTTCTGAAATATTAGGGTGTACCCATGATTTAATTTATTTTACTTGAAACGAAAACTATTTTAAGAATAACAGGGTGAGAAAAAAAAATTGTCTTACAAAAATAAAACTAAACAATAGAAATATTTCTTATTATTCATTTCTCAGAGATAGAATTTTATTCTTAATAAGTTTCTGCAAAGAAAAAAAAAGAAGTTGACGATGTCAAGTTTTGGATCCAGTATACCTACAGAGTACAGATATATGAGTTACAGGTTACAGGACCACAAAAAAGTACAAAAGTATGAAAATTATTTTTTCTACCGCCGGTGCTGCGCGCAAAATGACTGCTAAATTCAAATGAAATCGCAAAATCGACGAATGCCGCTCTAGAACGTAAAGTAAGAATAAATAATTATCTTCTGTACCCTCCTACTAGTATATTATTTTTTAGGATATTTTTGATGGGAATCTAACGACAGTGTTATATGAAACTTAATTCCAACGTTTCGGTAGCGTTTCAGCTACCGTTATCAAGAATTACTTTACTTTTAATATTTTTTCCTTAGCCGACACGAAAAATTCGACAACTAGACAGTTAAAGATTTTGATGAATATTATATTTTGAAGTCTAAGACTAAGTCGATTATAAATCCATTACAAATCGATTATGAATCGATTCATAATCGGTTAATATTCGATTAACAATAATCGAATAATAATAATCGATTATTGTTCGATATATAATCGACTATCAAGTGATTATAAATCAATTAATAATCGATTGATAATCGATTAACAATCGATTAATCAACCGATTTTTGGAATCATCAATAACGGATAAATTTTAATTAATGCATCATTTGGTTTGAAAATAGCGATAGACCATTGCAAAATTTGTGTTAATTTACTTTTAGTATAAATCAATAAGTATCAAAAAATGTTAAATATGCATGTTAAAATCTGTAAATCATCTATTCTAAGTGTACTCAAAGAAATGATCTAATTTCTTGATAATGGTAGCAGGAACGCTATAGAAAAATTGATTCCCATTAAAAACTAAAAATTAAAATATATATTACACCACAACGTAGAGTTTTAGTTTGTTTTTACTGTTACTACAATGTTACTTGATAATTTATTTTCACCACTTCCAGCTGCCGTTATCAAGAATTATGAAAAAGAATCAATCTTCGATTAATTGATTATTTTCGATTAATCGAGTATTTCCGATTAATCGATTATTTTCGATTAACCGATTATTTCCGAATATTCGATTTTTTCGATTAATCGATATATTTCGATTATTTGATTATTTTCGATTAATTGATTATTTTCGATTAATCGATTATTTTTAAAAATATATATCGATCACCCGATTAATCGATTATTTTGCCCACCCCTAGACTCGACCCTTGTGGACATCCTCTCTGTACTGTCCTGTATATTTTCCGTCTGTATTTTTCTGTTTAAAAGGAAGTCTGTGCAGAGTTTTTGTATGTTCCGTGGTGTCATGGTTTTTCTCAGCTTTTCTGATATAGCTGGTATCCAGGCCGTGTTAAAGGCATTTTTTAGGTCCAAAGTAATTATAGCCGTGTGTATTTTACGTTTTTTGTTCTTTTCTATTCTGTCGGTTATTGCAAGTATCGCTTCCTTAGTCGAATGTCCCCTTCTAAATCCATACTGGCTTTTATTTAATTGGTTATTATTTTCTAGGTGGTGTGTCAGGCGCTTGGCCGTCATTATGTCTAGTATTTTCCCGAGGGTCGGAAGAAGACAGATTGGTCGCTTGCCGCTGTCCTTTTTGGGTAGCCATACCATGTCCGCCTTCTTCCAGCACCCGGGGAAATTGAATTGCACAGGTTGGTGAGAATGTCCGGCTCGATAATATGTATTGTCTCTGCTAGTTCTTTACTGAGTCCGTCTTTTGTCGTTGCTTCTGCCAGCTTCTGCACCTATTACTAAGGAACGTAGGTGGGCTGTCGTGTGTGATGTTTATGGTAATATTGTTAACGGTTGTCCATTCTACGATGTCCTGGCCCCTGTCATCGATCGTATCACCCCAGCATGTATGTTTTGCGTTTACATCACCAGCAATTATTGTTTTGTGAGTGTCATGTTCTATATGCCTTTTATATTTTATGTTTAGTGTTGTATTTATTCTGCCTCCGGGTTCATCGTATATGTTTATTATTGTTAGCACGTCTTTGTGTAATTTTAAGTGGATGGTGGTTGTGTTTTTGTCTGTTCTGTCTGTTATTAATGTTGTTTGATTTGCTAGGTTTTTGCTTACAAGTATGGGTGCTTTTGATGTCTTTTCCGCAGGTATGGTGATATAGTTGCTGCTGCTTTGCCAGGTATTGTGACCTTGGTGACCTGTACAGACGGGGGCTCTCTGGCTTGGTTTAAAAAGGCCGAGGAATAGTCTTCATGGACGTAACAATATTTTAAGTATAGTGATTAAAAATGACTCATTTACGAATAAAAATTAAATCTCCTTGAGTCCGTGATAGTTTTAGTATTATAGTTCTAAGAATTGTTTAATTTTCTCGATAAAATTTATTAGTTACAATTTCCTAAATGCTGAATCATATTGCTTCAAGGTATTTTGTTTAAATTATTGAAAAATGTACATAGTATGTCATTTATTAACAAATTTCGAAACACTATATAACATTACATTTTTCCAGATGTCGAAATACGGTATAACGCTACATTTTTTTACGTTTACGTCAGTGTGTAGCATTTTAGAAATACCTCTCACACTCACAACACGTGTGGTACTAAAATACGTTTTTTTTAACAAAAATAATCACCAACAAAATATAATTGTTGGAAAAACCTATGAATTATAATGAATTGAAAATACAATAAAACAAAATAATGGAAATTTTTTAAATAATTTACTTATAATAGTAAAACTTTTTTCGTCAAAACTGCAAATTACATGTTTTTTACGAGTAGCAAATATTTCTACGATTAAAAAAATAATATGTTCCGACGACCTACTTGAAAAACGTATCATTTTTCTACAACATAACCAGTTAACAAATAACAACATAAAAAAATTACACCCTCCAGTGTTCATAATGATAGGTCGATCAGATATGTGCTACAGAAAAAAATATCTTCACAAAATATTTTCCCATATTCCCATAGTTTTGTAATAATTATTTGGATTTTTGAATGGTATTGTAATAGGGCAGAACATCGATTTAATTCAAATAACTTCAGTAAATTCAACTTCAAAACTGATTCCAGTTAAATAATATAATTGATTCAATCGATTTACACTGTCCATGTGACTGTGCATACGTTTTCATTGATGTGTAAATCGATTTTTCTCGGACACTGTCCTTCATAAAGATCGATAAGAGCACTTAATTCCAGGAAATAATTGTACAGAATATCATTCAACTGGAATCCGTTTTGAACATTTTTGAATTAAATCGATGTTACAGCGCCATCTTTGAAGAGCTCTAGCCTTACTAAATCTTTGCAATAGTCATATCTTTTTTTTCGGCGTTGCCTATTTTTCCGCCCTCAAAAGGTTCTTTCAGCCCCTCTCTTTGCTACTCATTTGCCTTCTATATCTTTATTAATATTGAACCGGGCACACTTTTATATGGCGTGAACTTCCTCTTGAAAGGTGGCGGCGTTTGGTATATAAGCTGCCGCAAGCTCGGCCGCAAGTATCTAATGTCCATTAATAAGGTGGTGTATTCTCTTCCTAAAGGTATTCACCTAATTTGAACCTAGGAGCAAAAGAAAATTCTGTTTTAGATTTTGTTATTGGTATAGTAAATATACTGTTGTTACGTCTTCTTATTGCAGGTGAATTAAATCTAATAATAGAATTTTCAAACACCTTTCATTGTCAGGAGACAATATTTTAAATTCATTTCATGAAAGTTCTAAATTGTAATCTGGATAATGTATACTCTCTCATCCAAATTTTTAATGCAGATACGAGCTTTGCTCTAATTGGTGTATATAGTATTAAAATAAAATGACAATACACTTGTGGAAAAATATCAAAATAGACATCTCTACCCCGGTTCACGAGAAAATTATCTATCCTGTTATACTCCCGAGATTCGTTCAAACAGATCTGCATAATTCTTGTGGAAATGATCTCTTCATTTTTCCACCGCATTTGCATTTTGAAGGTTTGATAATTATTATCATTCAATACTTTCAAAAACTGCTCAATGAAGTCAGATATTCATAATAAAAAAAACATTACACTTCAATTAGTAATTTGAAATTAGTGTTTATACAGTAAACTTTCTTTCTATTATATTCTTATAATGGCTATTATTATATCAAGCACTGCAATATTAATTATTCAAAATAATGAGAATAATTCGATGAAGGAGAGATTTTTATGGCAATAGTAAAATCATAAAGATATGCTCTAATAATCACTAATATATAAAATTATATTTCAACCAACTAAGAATATCATATTTATAAATTTATATTAGCTGTACAGTGTACATTATGTTTATCACCATTTGGTGATCAGTCGGTACATATAATTGGCTTTGTTTAAAATTCAGGGATATTTATTTCTTATACGCTCTTAACGATGTTACTCAGCTAAAGTCGACTTTATTTAGCAAAAAAAAGTGTTAGATTGTATAGTGCATGCAAGAGATCTTGTGCTCTCTTCAAGATCCTTTATGTTAATGTCGTATCTTTCCACGTAAAAACTTTGAATTATTTCCCCTTATATGTGGATTATTGACAACCACAATTATTTATTTATATTAAGTAACTTTACTAATCTTTCGTATTTTCTTGGATTAATTGCCCTAAACATTTTTACGCAAATAATAGTTTGCGGGTACATTCTCAGAAGGTCTACCTCCGCTGCGAGTTCCCTTCTTTCCTCTCCGTGTGCAGGGCACGCAAACATTGTGTCGGCAGTCGGCAATTGCTGTTAGGTCTATGTCCTCCTATTAAAGTACTCTTCGGAGCAACCGTGACCACTGAGTGCCTGTGTCAGGCGGTAGTCCAACTCGCCGAGTTCTCTGACGACCCAATCTTCAACCTTCGGTATGAGTGCGTGGGTCCATTCGCCCTTCTTTGATGCGACCCATTCCTCTTGCTATCTTTTTAATAGCCTTTCTCGCGCTTCTTTGCAACGGCTACTCAGGTTAGAGAGCACCTCAGGTGTAGATTCTGAGACCAAACTAGTATAAATTCAGAGAGTAGTCTTACCGGTTCGCGGGTAATTCTACTTGAAATTAATTTAAGGTGAAATAAAGATAAATTATGTAAATTAGGAAAGGTAAGTGGGCGCCACTCTGAATAATACTAGTTTATTTGTTATTCACCTCTGCATTATAGCGACAAATCCTGGAAGATTGGAAGGGAAAAAAAACTTTATGAACAACGTTATTAAATTTACAAGTTGTATATTTTCAAACAAAATTAAATATCAAAAAAAAAATGAATAGTCGACATATGTTGTTGTATGTTGTGTTGGAGAGCAAGAACTATTGTACTTTCCTGTTGTAGTGTCTCAGGTAAGGGTCCCGGTAAAGTTTCGGGTCCTGGTAAAGTTTCGGGTCCTAGTAAAGTTTTAGATCCTGGTAAAGTTTCAGGTCCTGGCACGGTTTCAGGTCCTGGTAAAGGTTCAGGTCCTGGTAAAGTTTAGTCCCAGGTAAAGTTTCAGGTAACGTGTCTCAGGTAAAGTGTCCCAGGTAAAGTGCTAGGGAACAGATATATTATCAGGAACAATTTTCACAAATTCAACAAAATCCAGGATGTCTGAAGTATGATATTACAAGTATGATATTACGATATTAAAGAAAATTATTTGACAACGTGGTTCATACATCCTGTATTTTTAGATAAAAAGAAAGCAAATAAAAAAACGATAAAATAGAATAACCGATTCTGCACCGGTAAATACATACATTTGTTTAAATACGTATATATTTTTAAATAGATATTTTTAAATAGATAATATAAAAAAAACTGAAAGAAAAACAAATTCATATCGATATATATTATTCCTGGCACTGGAATGATATTGCTACATAATAAAGATAGGAAGGTAGAAGCTATTAAAAAAGGAGAGTTAGTTATACATTTAACCGAAATGACTTACCACTCAAATGAATGCACTTCTAAGATAAGATAATATAAGCCAGAAGGCTTCAATAGCACATGTATGCAGGAAAGAAAAGAACGAAACCCCTTTGCCACTTGTTTAAATACACTAAATCATGTGAACGACAACCGACTTACGTCTCATGTTCGTGTCACGCTCATACGATTTGACCAGGGTGCCGATTCTCCGGCTTGGTAGAAGCGATCAAAATATCGGCGATTCTCCCTCCCTGATTTTCTGGGGTAGCTCCCTGGACCTATTCTTGAAGGATGCGATTCAGCCTCAATCGAGACTCCCCGTAGAATAAATTTTGACGATGTTGCCAGTTTTATTTGGAGCAATGGCCACATAAAAATGGGTCCAAAACAAAAAAAGAAGAATAATAATGTCTACAACCACTATTAACAGTTGCGCAGTGCGTCTTTGTTTTGTTTATATTTATAATAATTTGTTGTGAAAATTTCCATTTTCAAGATAAAAATCAGGCAAGTATAGATATAAATTATACTCTTTGCGAATTATTAAGCTTTTTTTAAAATCTTTACTTCTCACTATTTTTAAATTCAAAATAACCTGTGCATTTTTGATTACTCTTATCCTTTATCATAAATTATTTGTTTTAAAAAATTTACCTTCTTTACTCCTTTAGTATGGAGAAACAAAAGCTTGCTCCAATTAATGTTGAACAAAAACATTTAATGGTGGAATATGTCCAAAAATACCCTTGTTTAGGGAAACAAAAATTTTCCCAAGAATTTACCTTTAAGAAGGCCCAGCAACATTGGGAAGAACTTTCCCAAATCTTAAACAGTGTACCTGGTGGTTCAAAAAAAACCTGGATGCAATGGCGTAAGGTAAGATTATAATCTTTAGATATTAGATATGATGAAGCTCAATTTATGAAGTCGGGTTTGGGGTTGACAAAGTTCAGGGTTTTCGATGATTTATAAATTTTGGTATGGGTTTCATGGTTGCAAATTTGATTGGACAGCAATTATGACAACATATCCTAAATCTTCATATTTCACTTTAAAAAAATTAAAACTAAGAATATTGTTTGATTACTAGAATGATGATCAACACATAAATTTATTATTATTTGTATGTATATCTAACAGACATGGACAGACATAAAAAAAAATACAAAGCATAAAATAGCTGTTGGGCGAAGCTATAAACAAGGTACAGGTGGTGGACCAGCCATACCAAAAGAAAATGAAGTTACAGGCCTAGAAAAAGACATTCTAGAAATAATTGGAAATGTGTCAGTAGAGGGCCATGAAAATATTAGTGAAACTCCTGTGGATTTTAATTTTGTAAGTAGCTAGTTAAATAATGCATATTAACTTGTACATAATAGTATATACCGATATATTCAGAGTAAAACCAAGTTTTTTTATGAATCTATCAGTAAAAGACGATTCACAAAAATGAGTTTTACTCAAAATTAATAATATATCATATTTTGAACCAAGTCCAAAAATTGTATTTTTTTTAAATTTTGATACTTTCTAAAATTTGGCAGGACATGCTGATCAAGTTCACTTTGACATCAGTCTGATTAATTATAAAGTAGACTAAATCGATGTTCAAATTTGAAAAATACAAATCACTTCTCCTTGTTAACCAACAATTTTTTCTTGAAAAATGTATAGGCCATAAATACCGAATTAAAGAGGTGGCTGAAAATTACTTTCACATGTTCTGCTAGGGGCTGAAAAGTACCTACTTTTACTTCTGTTGTATATGTTATAGGCAATGTGTATAATGCAGGCATTCTATACAATACCTAGGAAATGTATAGAATGCCGGAGTCGTTCAGGCAATGTATGAAATGATATTCAATAGTTCAACTATTTTACACTTTACCTAGGAAATGTATAGAATACCTAGGCATTGTATAGAATGCCGGTTGAAGCATAGGTAATGTATGTAATCGATTTTTCATAATCGATTTCACATAAAAAAAACCAGTTTTCGTAGAGAAAAAGAAGGACAAATAAAACATCTTATGTTTGTTCAAACTTTATTGAAATTAACAATTAGGATACCCATTAAAGATAATCTTTATAAAAAAGGTAAGTAATATTTTGTTCATTATTTTTAACCACCAGGAGATTTTTTAGTTGTAGTTTTTGTCGAGAAGGGCAAGGAAAATCATTGAAGAAGCTATACAGTATTGTAAAAATGGCTTCTTCAATGATTTTCCTTGCCCTCACCGTACACTAATTGACGAAAAGTAAATTCACTTCGTCTTTTACACACATTACCTGCTGCGCATTCGGTATTGTATAGAATACCTAGGTAATGTATAAAATAAATTATATTTCATACATTACCTAAACGTTTTAGGTATTCTATACATTGCCTAGGTATTGTATAGAATACAGGATTATACAGATTGCCGGTAACATATACATAGGATCAATGATAAGCAATCCTGGTTTTATTTAAAAATTCGCATTGAACAAAATTTTTAGAAATTTTGTATGCAATTATTTTTCTATTGAACTATTCCAATTTAGATTTGATTATAATTTTCTCTTTAGGTTGACTTAAATGAACATCATATTGATGATATGCATCTTGTGGACTTGATCCCTTCAAACACATATGTGAAACCTATAGCGACAACATCTGGAATTTTAAGCAATATTGAAAATAGCAACATACCTAAAATACCCACTCCTAAGACCAATTTAGTACCTGATGGAAGCGATCATTCGTATAGTTTTCATTCGAATACACGACTACAGAGTTTGAATGGAAATGGAAAGAGACTAAGTGTAACAAGAAGGTTAGAAAATTCTCAAAAAGCCTCAGCAGATATGATGAAATCAATGGATTCCAGAACATCAATGATGGAAGCATACTATGAAAAAAAATGTAATTATTTTGAGCATATGAGAACATATCATGAAAAGAAACTAGAGCTTAAAAAAAGTAATAATGAAGTGCTTAAAAAAATATTGGAGGAGGTAAAAGACCTAAAAACTGGTTTGATATGAGGTGAAAATAAGTAACAATTTCTAATAAAAAAAATGTGTTGAGAAAAATTCAAACAAGTCTTTCAGCTTAAACAGTGTTTTGTTTTATTACATTTTTTCATAAACAGGGTGCTCAGTTTGGTTTGGGTAAACATAAACTCTCTTATTTTGAATGAATACCCTGTATATTGCTAAATTTTTTGATTCTATGGAAAATTCCATGAAATTTGAAGTATCTATAATTTGGTTCAATTGTTTCCGAAATAAAGAAAGTTGAAAATCGTCTTTTCTTACTTTCAGAGGTTGTAGAACAGTTGAACCAAAATATAGTATATGCACATCAATTTTTTGGAATTTTACATAGAATCCAAAACTGTAGTGATATACAGCGCTCTATTTAAAATAAGAAAGTTTATGTTTACCCACACCAATCTGTTGTTGTTTAAACAGAAATTATTTTGGTTTGAATTTTTTTTGAACACCCTGTATATTCGGAGATAATCTATTTTCCCATAATAAACAGGCCACATTGTACCTGCAAACTTGAGTGATAATATTTTTTGAGTTCCCTCTTTTTTGTTTTGTAAATGTAATATACATTACTAATTATTATTAATTATTAAAGACCCAATTATTTTTTTGTTTATAGAGTTTATATTTCTTAGTTATTTAGGAGTTAAAGGTTGATTAGAGATAATTTATCATATAGTTATTTAATAAATTTGTTTACATTTGTGTTGTGTATTTTATTTATGTTACCAAAGGTGCCTTGTTAAATAAATTATTTTGGTCTATAAATCATACAGTGTGGAACAGCCAAATGGATTAAATTCGATAATGAATAGATGAGGGCGTATTAAAAAAATTAACATTAAAAAATGAAAATTATTTTATTTCACAAATTCGCTACATTACACTAAAAACCTAATAAGTAATACTGATTATTTCTTAATAATGTTAAAAAAACAAAAAAACATTAATGTCAATGTAGGAAATGTTCAAAATGCTCGCCGCGAACGTCTTGGCAACATGCTAATCTGGTATAGAAATGTCTGTTAACTGATCTAATCGCAAGCGTGATTCGTCCTTTTAAGTCATCTAAGTTGAGGGGTTTAGTTTTGTATACAATACTTTTGACATATCTCCATAAAAAGAAGTTTAATGGCGTTATGTCAGGAGATCGGGCTGGCCATTCTATCGATCCGCGCCTCCCCATCCACCGATTTGGAAAAATTTGGTTCAGGAACTGCCGGACATTGATTTGGTAATGGAGAGGTGCTCCATCTTGCTGAAACTATATTATATTGGCAGTAACTTGTGGGTTTGCTGGATCAGGATATAAGTTTGTCAAAGTTGGCACGACATTATTTTGGAGCAGTTCTAAATATTCATCTCCATTCAATTTGCCATCAATGAAGAAGGGACCTACAATATGATTTCCAACAATTCCTGCCCAAACATTGTATATATTTAATATAAATGTTTAAATGAAATGGGTTTGAATAATATTTTGTTGTATTACTCGTGCTCTTTGTAAATCTTCATTGGCTGCATTTTCTTGAATATCTGGTCTGTTTATTATTCCATCAACTATATTTTCATCAAGGATTTTAGTTTCAGGTACACCTCGTGTTATGCACATATTGTGCAATACCGCGCATGCTTTAATAATTTTTGATGCCTTAGTGGGATGGTAATGCAAAGTCCTGTCATGTAAAAGGCATCTAAAACGTCCTTTGAGAACACCATTACATCTTTCAATAGTGCTTCTGGCAGTTTTAAATGAATTTTGATATCTCTCTGCCGGACCTTGTTGAATTGGGTCTCTTAATGGTGTCATTAACCATGGCCTTAAAGGGTAGCCTACAAGATGTACAAAATTAATATAAAATTGATATAGCCCACGATGTATAATTATCTTACCAGAATCCCCAATTAAGTAATATAGGTCATTGGGATTTCGTCTATAAAGTTGTTCCATACATTGAGATATATTAGATTGTCTCCATATGTATGAATCATGTGTACTACCTGGAAACCTGGGATTTATATGCATAATTCTTAGATTATCATCACATATCTGCAAAAATATCTTGGTTTATTTATCAATAATGAAAATATTTTAAAGTAATTAACTACTTGCAATGAGGACTGGGCAATATTTCAACATTTTAATATTTTCAAGTATTTGGTATCTGAATAATTTGACAAACTGGTATTTGTGAAAATAATCATTAGGAAAGTATTTAGATTCTTGAAAACTATTGAAGTACTTTTTTTTCTAAATGTAGAGTAGCTATTTGTTCTCCAACATATATTTAAATACTTTTTGTATTTAGTATATATCTATTAACTTGAGCAAAAAATTATTTAATATTTAAATTTTAGGATAAGTATTTATTATTTAAATAGTTTGCCCAACCCTAGCTCTGTTTGCAAGTTGCAAACCTGAAATGTATAATGACTAAAACATACCAATTGCACATTTAAAGAATGGTAATTTTTCCGGTTAACATAGATATGTTCTGGATATTCAGGATCACCCTGTGGTGGGACAATTGCTATATGAGTACAATCAATACAACCTATAATTCCAGGCATATTGTACTTCTGGTAAAATCTAAAAGTAAATGTAAGTATAATAAATTGTTGAACATTAATGGTGAATTTCTATATGTATAAAAATTAAATTGACCTACACATCATTAAAATTTAAAACGAGATACCAATAGACTGCTAATGCTACTAATTCCATGTAAATTAGCTGGAATATGACAGTTCACAACAATCCGAGCTGTATTATATACGCTTAAGATTGGCAGGGGGCTGAGCTGACTTGAACTTCATATATTCCAGCCAGTGTTTATTTACTTTTGGCTCTGAAATGTATAATAACAGGTCTATGGATATACCTCAACATATACTATAGTTGTTGGGGTAACATACTTTGAATTTTAAACAAACACTTTTTCTATTTTTTTTTGGATTTACCTTGTTCTCAAAGTTCTCAGTTCTGCCAGGTTGTGAGGAAATCGAATCCAATTATTAATAATGTCATCATTTATAAGAGCATTTGTCACTTCTTCTACACTTCTAGAGACACTTGCTTGTGACATTGCCAAAAATAAATTCCTTCCAATCGAATTTTGATAACTGCCAGTTGCATAGAAGTTTAATGCTGCTAGAACCTAAAATATTGTACAAGTTACCTATTTGGGTATTTAAATATCAGGAATTATATGCACAAACCTACTTTATATAGTATGTAGATATATAATAGTAAAGTAACTATTAAATTGATGATGTTTACCTTAGCTTCAATCGTTAAATCAGCATCTCTAGCAGGCATAACCATGAAAGGTGTTAGCAACTGAATTAATTCATGGGTAAGATCCTTAGTTAGGCTTAAAAATACAGAAGATTTGAATAATAAATAGGTAAACTAGTTATAGAAGTGGACAAAATACCACTTTTTGTGTAGTTACCCTAGCTCATGGGCAACAGGTGTTCTAGCTAGGGTGTCACAACCAATAATAGACACTTAATTAAATAAATTAAAATAAAATGTTATTATATTTAATGACACAAAATACTTAACACGCATTTATATCAAATTAATGCTTACCGAAACATTTTAATAAACTGTGTTTCTCCAAGTTGTTGAAAAGCTTGCTCCCTTACATGGTATTGTCTTCTTGGTTGATTATTTAAATCTTCAAGCACCTCCAAATCTCTTATTACTTCATGAGCAAGTAAATATTCGTCTATATCGTCCATTTTATAAGCTTAATTCAATCTCCTATTGAATTAAATAACCAAGTAACTTAAAAAAACACCAAAATCTTCCAAACAAACGAAATGAGCAAAACAAATAAAATTTGCAAAGACAGAAAACAGCTGACTGTTCTCTTAACTTTCCTTCGTTCTACTGCTTCAAAGCGAGAGAGCATAGTTCTCTTAAAAATCCAGGGAGGGAGCTGATCCTTTTTGTCGAGAATACGACACCATCAAGTTTTAATAGAACCACGCCCATTTTTCTCTCAGGGAGCGCTGTTCCCTGGCCCGAGAATTGGCCCCCAGGAAAGGAATTTACCTTTCAGTAGTGAATTCTTGATTCATATTTGATTTATAATTGGTAGAAGAAGAAGAGACACGAAATCGAAGTGGGAATTTCAAGATGGGCGTGACTATTTTCCGACAGACGGGCCTCGATCATCGCGCATAGAAACGTTGATTTCGACTCTCGTCGACAGTAAATATATTCAGCCTTGAAACATTTCTCGGTGTTGGGCATGAGAAAGGACTGGCTATTCGCCGCCCATACGATAATTTATTAATTCAATCGAGGGAAGTAAAGTGAACGAAATTAACGTTACATCTTCTCGTATGCGGTTTTTACCCTCTTCGGGCAATTGCCGTTGCTGCAGTAGTTCCCTGTTTCCTTTGCTACTACCACCAGTACCAGGTCGTCTGCAAATCCCACCATGTGTTCTCTATCAGGTAGTTTTAGTCTGAGCAGCCCGTCATACATGAAGATGAAGAGAAAAGGTCCCTTGATCGAGCCTTCCGGCACTATGCTGACAGGTCTATTTCTATCGGCCCATTTTTAGTGATTATCACCAATTTTCTGTCCTTCAGGTAGCTGTTATGTATGTATGTTTTTTTTTGGTGGGGCGTAGTTTAAAAACTAGCAATTCGACATCGTTAGCGAACTAATATATTTTATAATTGTTTTATTGTCTCTTCGTAAAAATTTTTATGTTTTATAAAGTATTAATTCGTGATAAATTTGTTGCGCTTAACTGTTCTGACACTAAAATTGTTTTGAAAACGTTTTTACAGCAAAATTATAAAATATGTTATAGAGCTATTTTATAAACATTTATAAAATACTTTTTATGGAGCATATTAGCTCTGAATGATACTTTGCTCTAAAAGGATTATATAATAATGCTTTTTAGGATTAATTTATCGCTATGAAAGCAATAATAAAACTGTTTGGTTACGAACATATTTACTAATAATAAGATAGTTTTTTAATTGTTATTAATAAAAGTGAATTGCTCTCTGCAGCAGATTGGTATAAAAGCGAGTAATTATAAAATTGTTGTTTTATAGTTTTACAAAAAATAGTTAAAAAACAATTATGTTGCATAAGGAGGTCTTCATTTTTATTTGGTCTAATGATATTTTTTGTTCCCACGTACAAACAAAATGTCGTACAGTAGCTGGAAAAAATTCAAAGATGTGTTACATTTTACAGAAAACTAAAAAGTAAATATCATGAGATCGTAAGTGATCCACAGATAGGAGGCACTAGTGGATCTAGCTCTAACAATCATTCAGAGACCTTGAAGATTAGCAATCGAAATGACTATACTCCAGCAGAGGAGAATGATGGACTCAACATTAATTGCGTTTCTCATCAGGCAATACCACTGAATGATGTTGAACGGGAAGCTGAAATAGAAAGTTGGGTTGCCGAATTAGATTCTGATCCCGGCGATCAACATCATTCTGCAAGCAGTTTGTGCGAGATAGAAGAGAATGCAAAGCTAAGAGAAGACATTCGGTCATGGGCAGTATCAAATAATATTTCCCATTTATCCTAAAAAAAGCTTTTTACTATACTTAATGAACGTATACCAAATTGTCTACCTCAAGATCCTCGAACTCTCTTAAAAACCACAAAACAATTTTTTTAACGAAAGTTGGTATGGGAAACTACTGGCATAATGGTTTGGAATCAAGTTTATCAACAATAAAATATACCAACCACCAACTATTTTCGATTAGCAAAACTTGCTTTGCATAGACCAATAATAAATCATCAATGGAAGCCTTTTGTTTTATAAGATCATCATAAAAAGTTTTTATAAAACATAAATGAAAATCCGCTGTGTTAAAATCCGTTAACTGTTCGATAAATATCTCATTACACGTACAGCACCACAGAGCCACCTATAGATTTCGCGCGTAATTTCACGTCCAACAAACATTACAGTAGAAACCATGGAGGCTATACAAGGAGATCGAACTCATACGGGAAAATTGACAAAACCTGTCCTCAAAATCGTCGATCTAAGCAGTTTGTTTTTTCACCGCGGCGTCGCGCATTGTACCTAAGATACCATATTAAAACTGTCATGAGAATAACCTTACTTTTTATATTTTACCAATTTGACAGTAGACAAATAGTAAACATTACTTGTGAATTATAAAAACTAGAAAATTAAAATTGTTAAAAATTGATAATGTTGTTGAAATTTGTGAATTGAATTTAATTTAAGTAAACCAGAGTTTTTTCAGTTACCAAAAATAATAAGAAATATTCTATTATGATAGACTTAAATTGTATACCTTACTTGTGAGAAGTCTAGAAAAAGCACAATTGCACACAAAATACTTTACTTTTGCTGATGACATTATTATGTTCTGTACAAGTACAATTTAAGAGAACTGGAAGAAAAAAGGTGAACAAAGATTTGAAGAAAAACCAGAGATGGTTGATAAGGAATAAGCTGTAATACTAATTTGAAAATATTACTGGCATGTTCTTTATACAAAAAAATATGAATTCAGTTGATATTCAGATAATAACAGGAAATGAAAATATCAATAAGGTGAGAACATACATTGAAGCAAATATATACATCAAATAGAATAAAATTTATGTTTGCCAATTATTGGTGCACTTTACCAAAGTAGGGATTACTACATTGAAACTAATCGGTGACACTTATTTCTTACCAATCTTCAGCTACCTAATTCCAGTGTGGCAGACTTGTGGGAAAACATTCATAGATAAAAACACAGAGGATTCAAAATAGTGTAGTGAATGTTTTGTGCAAGTTCAGTTACAGAACGTCCACAGTTATATATTTTGTGTATGTACTTATGTATTTTACTAATTGTGACTTTCCACTGTGTTTGCTTCATTAGGAAATAAACTTTTGTAAATTGCAATTTTTGTATTTTTAAAATAAAGTACTTAAAAAAATTATTTTCATGTATGATACGGAATTATTTAAATATATTTTATATTGAAAATCTGTGCATGAACTAATGTCATGCACACATGTCACATTGATTGAAAATATATTGTATTTTTCATTGTTATTGAATAGATTGAAGATTATGCATTGAGTTTTAAGACTTTGGGCTTCATCCTACACATGTTAAACCATTTCAGTATTCTGTTATAAGTTTTTGTAGCTTATTTACTGTTATTTTGAGATTATTATGACTGATCAAAGCGATGTCATCTATATACTGCAATATGTATGCAAATTTAAATGTTCTGTTGCTAAATCATAGTTGTAACAAGATAGATAGATTGTAGAGCAAATAGGACAGTGAGGAACACTGGAGAAGTCCTTAAATGTTTTGAATAAAACTGTAATTTACTTTTACTTGTGGTGTTCTATCACTAAGGTAGTTTTCAAGCTTAAAAGCAAGTATTTAGAACACATCATTTCATATAGTTTGTAGAATATACCACAGTTCCAAACACCATGAAACGCTTCAGTAATGCCTAGAAAAATATCAGCACTATGTTTTCATCATAGACTAGAGGTTTGTATATTTGATGTCAGGTTCGATAGTGTGCATAGTTGAGCATCTGGTATCAAGATATAGATGTATTTTCTGGTATCCTTCAGTTAAATTTTTTTGCAAGAGTACTCGTAATCCTATAAAGCCTATTGGTAAATTGAGCAGTAAATATGAAGTATTCTAATTACCTTATTTTAACTTATTACTCATAATACCTAAGCTGGATAAGTATAATAGGCAATAGGATAGGTAGGTATCAAGTTAGAGACAAAATACTGATTGTATCTTTGAACAATGTTTAATGATCGAAGTATTGTACACTTTATATTCAGGTAAAAGAAGTTACATAGTGTGTAGTCAATTACTTCTCGTGCAACTCTCTGTATATTCAATATTTTCATAATTTCTTCTTGTAAAGGCTTGACCAGTTCGGAAGCAAAAATCTTTTCCTTCATTTCATGGAAAATTACCTAAAATATTAGATATTATTAATTCTGTAATTGTTTTATTATTTCTTATTAATAGGACCAAATTTGTGTGTTATTAGAGCTTATGACTACTGACTATTTATCTATACATACTTTCTATGTTTTCAAACTGTATTTCTTCTAGTTGCAATTCTCAATTATTCGAAGGCCATTTAATATAGTACATTTGAAGTGGCACATTTTCTCCAAGCATTTCAAGTGATTTTTCCTTTTTTTCCTCAGTTTTTTCATATTTTTGTGTAGCTAATATTTTTTTACTACCCAGGAACGCAGATTCTGAAAAACTTTATACATATTGTAAACATATCTCTTTATTCATCAATTTATTTTTTATCATTGGGCAATCCAACTTGTGAACTTGGTTCTAGCATATACTTACTTGCACCTAGAGTGTTTTCTTTATTCTTCAAATTTCTCTTTTAAAGACATACTCATTCTAACTGTGCTGGACCTTTAAGAGTGTTCTAAAATTCCATAGTGAAGAGAAGACATGATAGTAGATATTCATATTTTTTATCACCTAAAAACATAAATAAATTCAGCAGCACAGAGTGGAACTGATTATTTTACCACAAAACGATTACAATTTTCGATATTTTTGAAAACGAGAACAAAATACGGATTTCTCATTCACAATATTTTCCATTTCTGTGACCTAACCTCACTTACCTCACACGTGAACAGCGAACTGTCAAAGAAGCTAGCAACCAATAAAACATCATGAACTCGAGTTTTATGATTGGCTGCCGTCAGATTTTTTGGTATCGCAAATTATGTGGTGCCCTCTATAATGACCAGAAATTGGAATACATGGAGTTCGATCTCCTTGTATAGCCTCCATGGTAGAAACGCTGGAGCTTTTCCATCACGTGATACAATCTACGATTTATGCAACACATATTTTCTACATTCTATCTTCTTCTATCAATATAAATCAAACATAACAACGTTCGATCGATTGTCTTCTACACAAGACCAACTACAAGACATACGTAATAGTTTCTATACATTTGCCGTAGTAATCGTAAAAAGAGACAACGATATAATTGACGTAACGTGAATAACTGATCGTACTAAAACTTGAATTTGACACTACCGCATTTGAGGTTAGTTTACTGACTTGTTTTCAGCGATTTTTTGGATTCAAAGTGTATCAATTGTTAAAATCAGTTCTTGTAAGAACTAATTTGACTTTTTATTCCATTTAACATTGGTAAGTACTAATTTATTACATTAACAACTTGTAAACTTTTGACATTTCATAACACCTAAAATGCCGTGAGACGGGAATATTACAATGCTTATTTTACTACTTATTGGTGGTAAATAGTATTTATAATTCTCTACAATTTGTAAATCTCTGCAGAATTTTCAAATTTGCATGAATCAAGTGTCTGATTGTACTTGTAACGGTAAATTAACCAACAGTTATTTTCAGAAAATGCCTGGAAAGTGGCTTAATTCACGAGCACAGGAGTTTGTTATGAACTTGATTGAATATTTTGAGATGGAAAAAAACAACGGCGGACCCTTTCAACCTATTTCATCTGTTCAGGAGGTATTATACTAAAGTTAACATCTATTTAAGGACATTTCTATTTAATATTATATTTCAGAGAGTGGCAACTGCATTGAAAATATCTGTGAAAACGGTATGTTCCCTTAAAAAAGTAAGGAAAATATTCCAACTTTCCCAACGTCACTCAGTCAAACACCTCGATTAAAACTAAAAACAGAGGATTTACCCGAGGGAACCAAAATGGCAGTACGGAATATCTTATATAATATGTATGAACATAGTAAGTAAACAAACATGTGAAACAATAATACAAGAACATGGGAGTTCTTAAGCCTTACATTACAGTCAGCTTACACTTTAAATAAAAGAGAAGTGAAATCATAGTACCTTAATAATTAAGATTACACATCATAGTGCATGTAGTATTATCCATACAGTGAGATTTTTCACCAGCAGCTTATAGTGTGGTATATGAAAATCTTAGAAAACTAGTAGGTAATTTAACGTAAGTTCGATTATAGAAGTTATGAGTAATGAAAGCTTTAGAATACAGAAAGTTGTGCATATTTTTAATTTGAATGTGTTTCTACATGTGCTGATTTCTAAGTTGAGTACTGTCCATAAATGTTTACCAATTTGAATGTTCTGAGTGTAGATTGTGTTTCACAATTTAGTTTTCTAATTTAAATTTTTTGATGTCACATACGGAGTTGTTCATTATTTGGTACAAATAATAAAAAAATCTGAATATCAAAAATTTGTATTCAAGTTTAGTATGAAGTAAATATAAAAAAATCTTTTTTTTTGTTTGAGATAATGATAATTTAAATTTTCTTATTTTTTCAGGGAAACATGTTACTGTTAAAACCATAAATGATGAACTAGAAAATAAGGAAATTCTTTCTGTTGGAAATACCTCTTTATTGGTATTATTGAAACATTTGGGATTTAAATATAAAAAAGAAGATAACAGAAGAGCATTAATAGAACGAACAAATATTGCTAGCCAAAGAGCATGCTTCCTTCGAAAATATAGAGAAAATAGTGATAGTGTTTTTTCAAGACAAATTATATTTTTAGATCAAACATGGATATATGCAAAAGGAACTAAATTAAGTTCTTGGCAGGACAGTAATGTTAAAAGTGTACGTAAACCAGGAGGTTATGACGGTAAACGTTTTATTATTGTTCACGCTGGTTCATCCAAAGGATTTGTGGAAGATGCCAGCTTAGTGTTTTCCTCTAAATCATCGTCGTCAGATTACCACGTTGAAATGAACGGTGAAATATTTACAAAGTGGGTTACGACATAGTTAATTCCGAATTTAGAAGAACCGTCGTTAGTGGTAATGGACAATGCGCCTTATCATAGTATACTAGCAGAAAAGCAACCTTCCACTTCGTCAAAAAAATATGAAATTATCACTTGGTTAAAAGCCAACAATATTGACTTTAATGAAAACCTCTCAAGACCTGAACTATTACAAATTGCTAAAATGAACCGGAAAGAAAATGTATATGTTGTTGATGAATTGTTCCGAAAACATGGTCATGAAGTCTTACCACCCTACCATTGCGAATTTAATGCCATTGAGCTTATTTGGGCCCACTGCAAAACATATTATAATAAGTATATTGGCAGAGACGGATGCGGCGATGAAAGGGTCTTGAGTATGTGGAAAGAAGCATTGGAAAATTGTAGTGCAAATGTTTGGGACAACTGTGTTAGGCATACCGAAAAAATAATCGAAGACTGGTTTACTCGAGAACGAAATTTGGTGAACATACATATTGAACCAGTGATAATAAATACTGGTGAAGACAGCTCAGATTCCGAAATGGATGAACTATAAAGCAAGATTTGTCATATTTGATGTGTTTTTTCGTTTCTAGTACCTATATGTGTTTACATTTTATTTTTGATGTCTTTTGCGGATATTTCTGTTTTTTACTTTTAATATGAGGGTTTCCATTTGATGTGTTGCCCTGATGATGGTAATATATTTATCGAAACGTCCACCTTCAAGCTGTGTGGGAATCTTATTCTATTTACAATCTATAGCCCATCCAAAAAAAATTGTTCTAATATAATCAGTTTAGAAAGTGTTATTTTAAAAGTTTTAGAGGACACCCTGTCAGTAGACTAAACATTACGTCAGTTTCATGAACTTCATAAATTGTATGTACTTATATAAAATACAAGATATCCTACAAAAAATCAGCTCTCCACTAATAAGCCAGCATGGTTAATATTAATTTTGGATGTTGTAACTTATTCGCCCAGTATATCGATAGTTTTAATAAATATGTCGATGTTAACCATATAAATAAAATAAATACAATTAAAAAAGTTAAATTTCTTGTTTAATTACCAATTCGTAAAAGGCCGACCTTTGGAATATTAGTCATAACGATTATTCCTATTGAGTTGACACAAGTTTTGATTTAATTCATATGAACAATATTGCTGACGTAACAGTCACGTGATGGAAAAGCTTCAGCGTTTCTACTGTAGGCATTATGGCGCGTACTCTCAGGATCGGAATTAATTAATTTGTATATTATTTTTTATACCACAGTTGCTATCAAATTTTGTTTCGACGTTTGACCATTCGTAACTTTTTACCATATTTTGTTTTTAAATACCTTGATTATACTATTTTGTTAACACAGGTAATAAAGAATAATTTTTAGTTATTTTTTTTGGAAAATTACTATACCTATTGTCATTGTATAAAGATAGGGATAGTAGGTTAATCTTACGAGGATATCATTTGACGAGGTGGACGCCACCAATAGATGGCAGTGGGGAGTTTGCGTCCACGGCACGTCTTTTCTTACTGTACGTCGTAGCTTGAATTACGAATTTCCTTAGCTTTGGTCGCCGAATTAGCCCAATAACAGATGGCGCCAAAATTATTCAGAATGTTATATACATCCATAAGAGCAGTGTTGCAAAGTTTCTTATTTTGGGTACCTATGGCAAAGTTGCAATTTGAAGTTCATTATATTATTAATATTGTATTGTGTTCGTTGTGTCATTGTTGTGTTTCGTTGGCTGTGCATTTGGATTATTGTTTCATTTGAGAATCTCTGAACGTTGATATATATTTCATTTTTAAGGTAAGTGGACATTATTACAATTAATTTACCTACCTCTTCTTTTAGTAAAACCACAAAATCTACAAACTAAGAATTGCCAATTATTTTTAGAATTTTGGATACTGATTGGTTGCATTATTAAAATGGACCAATCAGCTTTTAAAAATTATTCATTTAACAATGAATTCTTAATTAAGTTGAGCTTATAAGTAATCACCATAAATAATGTTACAAATTATAGTTTCTAGGATTCAAATTTTAATTCTTAATTTTTATAAGTATTCTTAGCTCAGTTGCGTTTATACATCAATACCTAATTTGGTTAATATATCTAAATTATATTAACAGTGTACCTATAAATGCTACAGCTTACATTTTCCAAAAAAGAACTGTACATTTAGCGACCTACTTACTAAAATGTATTAATATAACAAATAATCACTTTTATCAATCAGCTCCTTGTGTGCTCAGTCAGTAGAGAATGAATAAATTCCATAATTTTATTATAATATGAATGTCGACATTTTTACCTGATTATAATTTAAATCTTCTTTTCGATATTTCAGAAATGGCTGGAAATAAATTTGTTTATTTCAAGTGTGGACTAAGTAAGAGATCAGATCCTACAATTAAAATGTACCGATTTCCTGTGAATGACCCAGATGTCAGAAATGGATCATACACTCGGGTGAGTTATCCTTCCGACGATTATTTTTCATAGAGGAGTAAAAAATAGTGAATGTGAATAAATAAGTGTGTATGCAAATTTTCAAAACTAAACATAAGTATTTGATTATCGTCAAATAAAAGACAATTCGTCCAATAGTTTTTTCTGATAATGAGCTTATTGGTTTTATGGTTACATTGCATATTATACGAGTACAAGAATTTAACTAGCAGAAATTCCATATCCGTTAAATCTTAAATTTATCAAAAGTACTTGAATCCTGCCTAAATTTAAATTTCACAACCACCTCTATGGTAAAGTAACAGAATAAAAAATTATTGAAAATATTTCAAACTTTATAGGTGAACACAACTAACCGAATACAAAGGGTTGGACATTAATATTCCACGAAAATTGAAATAATTGGAAATAGTATTTTTTGTTATTTATTTTATGCTTATGACCTAAGCACGTAATAATAAGGTATAGTGGATCTCTGTGTTTATAATTGGGTGCTACTCCGTCAATAAGATAAAAATTTTACCTGTTCAAATGTATACAGACTGTTTCTTTTATCATATATGGCTATAATACTATATTATAGGCCGTAATAGATTGACAAACTGTAACTATTATGGAGAACATTAAAAATTTTTGAAAAATTTACCAAGATTTCCTCCATTCTCGAGTAATACTGGGAGAACTAAACAGGCTGCTTTTGGTTTTTTTAGAATAGAATTTTTAAATAAAAAAATATCAAAGAACAGCAAAGTTTTATTTGAACATGAATTTACTATATACATATATACCAACATATCTTCGATACGACGTTTCGTGTCTTCACGAGGCTAACATATTTTTTAAAAATAGGGATATGCCTATTTATTGTAATTATTAGTCAATGTTAAATATTCAAATTAAGCGATATATCACAGATTTTTATGACGTTTTATCTCAAATAAGTAATATCATTAATAAGAACAATTCTTAAATACGTTCCTGTCGTAGTTATTTTGTAAACTTGTTTTGATTTTGCCAAAAAAATGTACCGAGAGCCTTACTTTGGACCTTACCTAATGTTTCGATATAAAATAAGACTTTTTTTTAACAAATATAATGTCCCTCCATAATATAGTTACCGTTTTGTCAATTTAATTGTCTTAGTAACTATTAAAGTTTAGAATATAGTAATGTTACCATATTATAATAATAGAAACAGCCCGTATAAAACTATAGAATAAATTAATTATTTTTAAAAAATGAAACATTGAAAAAAATCCTCGAGAAGATCAATTTTTATTTTCAACTGTAGTAGTTTGTGTGTTTATAACGTTATGACTTTATTAAACGCCTATTACGCCTTTTTTAATGGTATATATTTTCTTTATTTCCATTTTATAGGTGATGATTTCAAAAATATATAAGACTCATGCTTGATTTATCACAAAATGTGTGAATAAAATCATTTTGTTAAATTAGTAGTAGCAGTAATATAAATATATTTAATTCAACAATGAGCACAGTTTTAAGTTTTCTATCATATATTATTATTGTGTGCTCAATCCAATAAGTATAAGGGTGATTCTGTTCTAACTGTGATTTTTTATTTCCTTCACTATTTGTTCTCACTGGCCCTTAATCAACAATCTATTAATGGAATTTCTGTATTAATTAGATATTCATGATCATATTTCATCACTTTTTTTGTATAGTATTACTTGCAACTTACAGTAGATCTCTTAAATGTCAGTATACCGTGTCATGTGCATATCTAGAATTTTTCGATAAATTTCTTATTTTTTTTGTAGCAATAAATGATTCAAACTAATTATCTCATAAATTAAAATGTATATAAATGTGAACAAAACAATAAATTAAACGATTTTTCCAAAGAATGTCTACTAAATTTACTTTATGTCAGTACCGTGGATATGTGAGTCTCAGTACCTACCGTGGAACGGACAATTTGAAATTTGATTATCATTCTCGATGCTTTGAAGTGGTAGCAAAATCCTTACAGACTTTTATTTTTACAATAAAGTAGAGTAATAATATGCATAAACAAATTAAAAAAAATTAATTTTAAAGAAAAAAAATTATTAATAAAAAAAATCACAGTTAGAACAGAATTACCCATAAATATTACACAATAAATAATATTTTCAATGATTATAATTTTCGGCAGTCTATTGTGAAACATATTTAAGACCGGTCCTTAGTATTGGGTTAGTTGTGTATCCTTAACAGTAAGTGATAAAGCTGTCAAAAGGACGTCAATTAGGTATTTTGCGTAGTAGTTCATAGAATAAATTTTTTTCTTTGATATAAAGAATTTTTTGTTTACTGGGCTTATCCAAATTTTCACGTTGACCGGTTACTTTCAACACCAGCAAATAAATATAATATTTATATTAAATTCAGATTATTCAAATATCTTTTGTACGTATATATTTGTTATTTTTTTTATTTCCGGTTTTGTTACGATTCTTGTGAATGGTCTTTTGTTTGATTTTAAAAACCCTTATTAAAGATAAGTATCAAAGTGTTTTTGCCGTTGTTGTGTACCTACCAAGAAATTTCAATGATGAGTAGCTGTTTTTGGGAATGATGCACAGGTATGGGATTATCTTAATACAATTCGGGAAATTCCAAACAAGGGTTTTACTGTAGTTGTTTTTAGTTATGCTCGTTACAGAAATGAAATAAATTCAAGTTTTTTTAAATACAAAAAAATACTTACTTTACCATAACCATTACAATAAATAATATGTTTGTTAACGTTCATGTTCCTAATTTCAGGTAATGCTGTTTTGGCAGAGCTAAGCCAGAAATCGCTAAGAAATAAGCTGATTCGTAGCTAACATTTCAGTGAAAATATTAGTCAATCTAAAAGATTGCCTATTACTGCTGTGCCATTCCGCTACATAAGTGATGAGGGTTCAGAAAGTGAATCGGTTAAGGAAAGTTTGGATGAACAAATAATGCAATTGAATGTTTCCTCACTTCCACAAACATATTCGAGAAGGGATGTTATTGCTCCGATTCCTTCCAGAAACATTGACATGACTTTTTCTGATGGTTCTGTCAGTAACCATGAAGATGAACAGTGGTTGAAACAGTTACAGAACCTTCCATCTTGTTCTACGGGAAGTGGAGATAGGAAGCAATCATTGCAAGAAGAAAATGTTGAGAAAAGAACTAACCAATGTTAGGAAAAAAGTCAACAGCTTGAATACTCTATTGAGAGCTACAAAAAAAGGATTATGAAAACTCAATTCTCTGTGAACGTTTTGTATGGAGAAGCAACTAACGGATTTTACAAAATCTCTTGTAAATATGCAATTACGACATAAGATGAAATCCCCATGGTTACCATCTGAAAAAAAACTGCCCTATCATTACTTTATAAAGGACCTAAGACATATAGATATTTGCGACAAAAAGGATTTACCTTGCCACCAATATCAACCGTGAAATCATGGGTTGCCAATTTCCGATGCAAACCCGGATTCAATAAAAAATTTTTTATGAATCTTACTTTAAAGGCGGATACGATGCTGCCTTACGAGAAGAAGTGTATTCTAATGTTCGACGAAATGTCTATTAAGAGGAATCTTGAAAAGGAGCTTCTTATATTTTATAAAAATTATCATTTAAATGATAAGTGTGCTTTGAAAACTCCAACATCATTGTTGAAAAATTTCACCATGATAGTACTTAATAGTTTCGACGAAAATATCGGCAAAATTTAAAATAATAAAATAATATAAAATTTGAAAAAGAAAATTGTTAGAAAAATAGAAAAATTTATTTCCGAGTGGTATGCAACAAATGCAATCTGTTGTAGTCATAGGTTATTTTCAATTTATTGTTGCGGACTCAGACTTTCAAATATTGTAAAACTTTTTCAAGTTCATTAAAAACTAAATAATAAACTATCAATCATTCAGCATAACTGAATAACCAATATATTTTGTATGTTGCTTGTGGTATATTCATTATTCTTTTTGCTATTTATTTTTGGAAATTAAACCACAATCTTTTTTATGTCTTTCTTACAACGTTTCGGTAGCAATCAGCTACCCGTTATCAAGAATAATTAAGTTTTATAAAATGAATAATGAATCAACATTTTTATTTTGAGTAGGTATTTCAATAGTAAATGTGAATACTTGAACCAAAGAATAGAGGTCACCGCGAGTAGATTCTACATATAGGTACTACATTTTTTGGGTTTTACGGTCTTTGTAACCGAGATACAGATTGTTTAGTGGATTTTGCCCATTTCTTCCTAAGGTCAAAACTAATGAGCTACTCTGTATATTTTCTTGATAACACAAAGTTCCTATCATAGCCCAAACGAGTCGGGTACTGGTTATAACAAAATAATTTACGAAAAACCAAAAAAAATCAGAACGTGAATAATGTGATGCGTTCCGAAGCAGCAGTATATCAAAGTTTGCAAAAAACATTTTACGAATTTGAAAAAGTTTTAAAACTACAATAGTTTACTTAATTTGTTGGCCATTCGAATTTCCCACTAACAATTTGTACTTGTGTTTATGTTTTTGTGTATTAAGTAACTAAAGAAAGAAATCTTATCATCTTCAAGTGATAAATTATGAAAATCAATAATTTTTAAACGAATGAATTGCTACTATTTGGATTTGTGTATGTTGTCGTAGCTGTAAAGTGCACCAAGTATATATACAGGACCGTCCTACTTGTAGTTTCTGATCATTTTTTTAATCGCGCTGGACACTTACGGTTTATAATTATTATAATTTTTGAATCAATAATTTTATAAAAATTGTAGTTATTATTTACCTAATTTAATATTTCTGTTCGATATTTTCTAATAAATTCATTTACCAAAACTTTGGATGTTTTATTTTGTTATCTAATATGTCGAATGCGATGACCTCTCTTGTGAGGTAAGTACCTATGAAGATACTTTCCATGCGTCTAGCGACGGCAACCACTGACCAAAAATAAGTTAGGCTTACGTCAACAGTCAAAATTTTAATGATGGTTAACTTATTGCAAATAAACTATTAGCCAACAATGTAGTGTAGACTGATCACTGAATATAAAACACAAAAAATGTTGACCATATCAGATTTTTGGGATTTGCCGAATTCCGCAAAAACCTACCTGCGTCTTTAATCCTAGCTCGAGTTCCTCAAAAGGTCGCGGGAGGATTAGAATATGGCTAACAACTAAATGCCCGTTTTTTAACACTGTATACTCTCTTCAATCATTTTTCTTGTCCTTCTCGATAAATTACGAGAGCGTTTTCAACTTACGCGGCCATTTTTTCAACACTGTATACATTCTTCAATCATTATTCTTGCCCTTCTCGATAAATTACGAGAGCTTCTGTGTACCTGAATACTCTATTTTTGGAAATCACTAAATTATAATCCCTCTTCCGGGTTGTTTCAGGTAGTTTTGCGGAATTCGACCCTAGCAAGATTTTTCTATTCAGAGCAAAAATATGTGATTCACACTACCGACCACCGACCTGTTAAAACCTTCAATGCCAAAAAATTAGCATCTACCTTTAGAATAATAAGCCGCAAATAGATCGACGAGGGCATTTCTTCATGAAAGGACCTATTGCACAATTTCATTATTCTACAATGTCATTAATTTTATTATTAGCACGATATTATATTGTATTATGATATATTTAGTATATTTCATCTCATTATATTTAATGAATTAGTATAGTTAGCACTTTTTTGAAGTTATTGTTTTTGATTTTATATATTTCTTGAGTCCCTACATATCAATACAGTAAGAAAGCGGAACAAAATCAAATATATTTTCACCAGAATGGAAAGCAAAATGAATAAATTTTCAACTGAAAGCTTAAAAAAGCATACAAAATAGCCGAGACTTATTTTTTCGTCTCCTTAAGAGATCATCAAAATACGAATGTTTACAAAAATATTCTTTGAATTAATTTACATTCACGAACGTTCAGAAATCGCAAATTTTTACATTATTTCAGTCACCCAATGAAAGTATTACATTTTATCTACCTTTGTACGAGGATTCTTCTTTTTATCCCATCTTTTTAAAGTGATTAACAGATTAATGTTTATTTTCGGATCAAGATGAATACCTGCTATAACCATTGTATATGTATACAATGCTATAACATTATTATGAACATGATATTTCAAAATACGAAAATACGCGCTATCTATCTATTAGAATCCCATCAAGTTGGTGATTTATGTCACTTTCGCAATAAAAAGAAAAATCGGCAACAATGTATCGTCAGCCTTTGGTCATCATTAATTGTTCGGAATTCGACGATAAAGAAAACTTCACATTTAGTAGGGAACTTTTCAAAAATAATTTAGTTCTTGAAAATAGTGCAGTTTATTTCAGAGGGCAGTAAGTTACGGGTCATTTTTATGAAGAACGAGCGTAAAAGTAACTAGATGGCGTGCAAAATTGCCTCAAACGGTTTTAACATTGCTACTGTTTTACTATCCCTATCTTTATACAATGCTATTGTAAACTTCAATTTAAGTTCATTTTTCTTTCGTTTTACATATTAATTATCATATTAAGTTTAACCAGTAAATAAATGGTTAGTTAAAATCGGATTCAGCTTTTTTGATATAAAAAGAAAGAAAAAGTAAAAACATCAAAGGGAAAGTAAATATGTTTTTGCTTTATTATTTCAAACGATATTCCACAATTCGAGATATTTTGCCTCAAAACCGAATAATTTTTTTTGATAAGGCTTTTTAAATAAGTAAGAATCGATTTTTACAAACTTAGTTTTGTTTCAAAAAAAGTCAAAGTTCGTTAAACTGAAATTGGAAGAACTTGAGCTAAACATATGTAACAGAAACACAATAATAGTGGTTTTTAAGCCAACAACGGGAAAAAGCGACATTTTTATTAGGGTATATAGTTACTAATATACACTACAAGATTCCAAAATCCTGTGCTCTTAGGCAGGAGGCATTCGTGGTAAAAAGCAAAGAATTGCGTTTTATTATTAATTGTAGGTAAAATATATGTGATTTACTTTTTATACCGAGTACACCCCTGCCTAGACAAATCCTGTTTGATTTTTATAACAGCTACATACAGAGCATAATTGTCCTGTTTCGGACAATTTTGATGTATAAGGATCGTATAAGAAAGTGGCCATTTTGTGAGGCTTTAAAGCGACATGCCATATATTTAAATTATATTTTTTCGTGTCTATCGTAACATGTTCATAAAAGATAAAATATGCTGGACTGGCTAGTTTATAATGTAGAAGGTCCTAATAAACTATTTACCAAAAATAGATATTATATTTCAAATTTCCCTAATTATCATAATTCGGGAGGCGCGTTAAAATTTTATTAGAATTGTACCATATACTTAATAGTAAATTTAATTTCGCAGCCACATCTGCTCCATTGGTGATATTTTTTTAAATCATTCTTTATATAAGTACTTTTTATACCGAATCAGCCATTTGTCATTTATTTTATTTTTGCTACCATGTTAACAAATTTTAGTATCTTTCTACAACAACTAAAGAGGCTAATTGCATATTCACGAACAATTTTCTGTAAATAGGAATGTTAAAAAACTTTTTTATCGTGTAACTATTGGCGCTCGTAGCAAAAGTGCTAAAGTTGCTAGCTTTATAAAACATTCACAAAACGTTTTTATAACGGCTCTAAAAAAGTCCTTTAAATGTCTCATTTCATCCTATACTATATCCATCGAACAAACAGAGCGACCCAAACAACGATAGTTGCGTGATCACCATGCGCCTTTGAATCTATTGGCTGAAATAAATATGCCTCCATGCGCTGGCCAATCCGATTTAACTGCAATCGGCCGGCGGAATTCAATGTCCATACAGAGTAGGAGAGATCACGTGCACTATGCATGATACTGTTTTGGAACACTCCGTTGCTTGGATGGACCGAGTATAGTAACAGAGCTGTTATAAAACAGTTTTATAAATGTTTTTTTAAATTCTTATTAGACATTTATAAAGGTTCTAAAAACTGTTTTATTACAGCAACAAACAACATGTATAGAGCATGTCTAACAGGCGATATATTTTATAATCTGCGCCAATTACATGCTTATAAGAGCTGTAAGAACATTGTGAAAGTGTTTATAGAACAGGGGCTGTTTTATAAAATACGTTCTGTAAACGTTCTAAAAGCCATTATAAAACTTAAATTGTTAGTTGGGATGGAATGGGCGTGCAGGCGTCAGGCTCGCCAGGAGAGCGAGATAGGCGTAGGCAGGCAAGGTATCAGGCTCACGAACGAGTAGGTGAGATAGGTGTACACACAAACGTCACGTCCAGCACTCACTCTAGATACCTCGAGGACGAGGAGCGGAGTAGGATGGCCAAGTGTAAGACGCAGTCGCGGTTAGTGGTTAGGCTATAATACCGAACAGAACGTTGATGGGTAGGAACCATCCGTAGCGCAGATGGTTACGTAAGGGCTTTCTAACCCGGGTTCGAGTCCCGATAGTTTCGATTTTTCTATGTTCGGAATGTTCAGCTTATAACTAGTTGAGCTTCTTCGACTTCTTCTGTTCGACGCGTTTATTATTATGTTTTGTTAATCGATATATCAATTGTGCATACGCATACATTACTTGTTATTATAAAATGGTTTCAATATTTACATACGATGTTTGCCATCTCAGCACCTAGTTATTAGTTACATTTAACAATTAACATACAGTGTCTGTCTATATAAATGTTTATATTAATAAATTATTGTATTAGTATGACGGGCACTACAGCCTTGCTCTTTGCGAGTAATGATGATTCCCAGCAGTTTCTAATAATAACTTACTCTCTAAGTTTCATTGATAGTCTCCAGCATATTTTTCCCACATACTACTTGGAGCAAATCATTAGGCATAAACTACTTCAGCTACAAGAGGCTCACAAAACTGTCCAATTCATGTGGGTACCCTACCACGTTGAAATTCCTGGACACAATTCATAAAACATTCAGTCTATAAAGGCTAGCAAGATCGTTGGTCTGAAGAAATTTCTAAGTTTCGCAGAATAAAGAAATACGTGAGCCCCTGGAGATCATTCCCAATGAAAAGAAGAGAGCAAATGATCTTATCGCGCCTTAGAATCGGACATACAAGATTCTCTCATGACTATCGGATATCCCATTCTACGGCACCAGTGTGCGACAGCTGCAATCAGCAACTGACAGTAAGCCATGTACCGTTGGAATGTGAAAAGTTCCGGCTTCATAAGCAAACACCTAGCATCTCCAACCAAATAGGAGATGCACTTGGTGAAAATTGTGATATATCTCACTTGATAAACTTTTTAAAATCCGTTCAGATGTTAAATAAAATTTGACGTTCCATGCCTATAATTTTTATTTTCGTAAATTCACAAGTATGACTTTTGTAATTAATGTAATTTTTCGTATATTCTTGTTGAGCGCTAATAATCCTAGGGATTGATGCGCATTATATATATATATATATATAATAATTAAAAAAAAACTTATATAATTCTGTTGTTCCAGGCGACGTTTGGTGCCGAATTGGTCATACACATTCCTGGTAATTTAGGTCAAGATGGAGTGGTTTATAGACTAGATTATTTTCCTCCTATCGGTCATCCGGCACCCAATACTACCATCGCTTCCAAAGATATTAGAGACGTAATCAAATTTTCTCAAGCTCTACCTGGAACTAAATATGACTTCTGGTTGTACTATTCCAATGCTACACACAATATGCTCACTTGGACTGCCAACTTTACAACAGGTAAGCAAAAAATGGTTATTTTCCTAACTAGCGTGGAAAATGATACTTTTCCGCGCATGCATTAGGAACAACATTTTTTCTACGAGCGGGAGGAAAATGTAATTAATATCATTTAATTAAACATTGAATAACTAAATACAAACTATAACAAGTTTATTAGTTACCTTTTGGTATAAATGTAATCATTAATAGTTATTAACGCAATATTCAACAACATTTCAATAAAACAGGAAAAATAATTATTATAAAATACAATAGTTAGTACCTTGCATGTGGTAAAGTAGAAGCGTGAGGAAAAGTAGAACTTTCTGAACTGAAATGCGTAGAAAAAAATATATATCGCATATATTATGTATGACGTATTGTTGAATATTACCTCGTACTTTATATACAGGCTGATATTGTAAATGGTACCAGCATTACAATTTTGGAAACTGTAAAAATTACGAGATAGTTTAAATAAGAGTAAAGTTGCCTTTTCATGGGACCAATGTAATCTCTGAAATGTGTGTTATTTTCAGAGTTATGCGAGGGAAATAAAAAAAATGTCAATTTTTTATTATTGGCTGCAACACGACTTTTAAAATGCTTAAAAAACATCAGAGAAATAGTGCAGGCCCTTATTTAAAAAAAACCTAAATTGAAATAGGAGCATTATGTTATTCATGACTTTTCTTGAAGATAGAAGTGATAAGTGATCAACTATGTTACAACGTTGTATTTGGCATTCGAAATACTACACAAAATTTGGATAAAAAATACAAGTCCGTGTTTGAGAAAAAAGTTGATGATTTCCTTGAAGACACGAAACGTCGTAGAACAAAGGAAGCTAAAGGAAGCTACTTACTAGGATAGCCAATGTCAAACCAAATAAAATTTTCCTTTACGTTTTTTGATATTTTCAAAAATAGATGTGTTGTATATATGTATGTCTGTATGTATATATGTAAATTGGGGTGACATTCACTGAGACCTAAAAGATCTATTGTGCCCCCTTACTTCTACTTAGTTCCTGAGGAAAGTCTCAGAGACTAGTAGCTCCTTTAGTCCTATTTCCCGGAGGAATTTTAGGATATCTGCAGGCTGTAACTTAGGTAAATGTCCCTCTTCTATCCAGTAGTCTCCAAGGTGTTGTGCCCTAGGATTCTGAATTGCTGTGCAGTTCGCAAGTATGTGGATGGAGGTTTCTTCTTCCATGCCACAGAATCTACATTCTTCTTCCTCCACTATTTTGAGCTTTTTCAGGTGCCCATTCAGGCGACAATGTCCCGTAAGGATGCCTGTTAAAACTCTTAGTGCAGTTTTACTTTGACTTATGCATTCATTTGATCTCAACAGGTTTTAATCACCCAGAAGAATCTTTGATTGCCTAAGTCCTGCTAGATCTTTCCAATGGTCAGATCTTCTCTTTTCTTCTGCTTTGCCTATTTCTTCCAATATTACATTGGAGCTGATACCGCAAAAGGGTTCCGGCCCCTAAAAGGGCGTTCCAGTCCCCCTCTTTGCTAGTTCATCTGCTATTTCATTTCAAATAGATGTGTTACAGTCAATAATAAAAAATTGATATTTTTTATTTTTCTCGTATAACTCTGAAAATAAAACACATGTTTTGGTACCATTACATTGGTCCCTTAATAAAGCAACTTTACTCTAATTCAACCTATCTCGTTTCCAAAATTGCAATGTTGGTACACCCTTCAAAATTAATATTTAACTCCAAAAATATATCAGTTCTATCCTGATTTGTACGAATTTCTTTTTTTATTCTGCGTGATATAATATTCTTATTACAACCACTTCATCAATTAAAGCATGGGATTCGAAAAAATCTTATTTTGCTTTCCTATGCGACTAGCACTATGTTTGAATTCTTCTTGATTGTGATGGCTTTCCATAGAGCAGACATCTAATGTATAATTTTCATTTTACAGAAAATGCTGTAAAGTAAATAATAAAATTTTTATGTTTACCGTAGCAATAAAGTTTCAAAGTTTGTACGGCTTTTTTTAAAGCTAATATCACTGCAACAAATATATCAACGTAAGTATCTCCATATTTTTTAAGTGGTTAGTGTTTACTTATATATTATATATTGAACGAAACGTTTTAATCACCGATTCTTGTTAATGCCAAAGTAAAAAAAGTAAATACTTTTTTTCCGACAACAATTAGGTGAATAAAATACAATATTTGTGCAATAAACCGAACCTCAACCAAGGTTCTGAACACAGAAAACGATGTTTTGTAGTTTTAAACTCAGTTTAACAAAGTTATTGAAAAACTTTACATGGGGGAATTTTTTTTCTGTTAAGTATACACCTCAAAAAAACATAAGTAGGTTCCAAAACAACTTAGTATGGATTGAAATGCCTAAAGGTTCGTCGAGAAGTGCATATAATACGGTTAATGTATATTTTACTGTTTGATAATAATTCCAAAACAAAACAATATAAAATTTGTTAAATCATTTTTATATAACTAAAATATTTTATTGCGGAACTGTGGTTTATTTAATTAATATAAATAAAAAACAATGAAGTCAGTGGTGGGCATAAATAAAAGCGATTTGAAAAGCTTGATTGCACAAAAAATTAATACAATCTGAAGATTTAATAAAACTGAATTATCAGAACATTTGTCCACAAATCCTCTCGCTTGATGGTAAATTTAAAATAAAGTTCATGCAGTTCATTCTTAATTTTTGGAAAAGTAAAAATGTCGTTGGGACTTGCTTTAAAAACTCAATTGTTTTTCGAGCAATGTGGGAACTTGCCTCAGATTAATACAGTTATACTCTAAGGAACTTGCATGGTCTTAGTGGAGGATCATTCGTCGCTGGGGGTTGGTTTTTCGAAACCAAGCAATTACTTTCGGCAAACAAATCGATATGTACCAATCAGTAGTAATAGTTCTTTGATCTTGCAGAGGAATTATTGCTACATAACCCGCTTTTGAGACAAATGTCGCCACCATCTTCTTGGAAACACTTCGAGAACGGATAACTTTCGTCGGTTTTGGTTCATCTTGGAACACCCAAACAGCCAACTGATGTTTATTTTCGGGTTCATAAGAGTGAATCCAGGATCCATCACAACTGACAATACTGTATATATTTTTTAACAGAGTTTGTTGACACCAATGGACTCTAATTGATTTCTGTTCTTCCGTCAGCAGATATGAAATGTAAATTTTTTTGAATTGTGGTCTTTGGAATGTCCAATGAAGCTCCAATTTCACGATATGTGACATGTCGATCTTCTTGGATCAGCTACGTACAGCATCGACGTTTTCCTGGGTGACTGCCGTTGTTGGTGGACCTGTTCTTGGATCGTCGCTAATATTAATCTGTCCACGTTTAAATTCTCCATACCAACGAGAAATTTTCGACTGAGGTGGTGCTTCATTGCCGAAAACTGAAACCAACTCGGCAAGGCTTTCTTGTTGAGACAACTGTCTTCGAAAATTGTAAAAAATTATTGCGAGAAAATTTTCTCGACTTTTAACGACTATTAACATGCGCCAACTATGTTGTATATGCAACAATTAAAATACAAACCTCGTATAAAATAGAACAGTGATTTAAAGTGAAAATACATTGGAATCGATAGTAAACATAAAGTATACAGTGGTTACTTACAAAATAAATAAATAAAATTGATAAAAACATTATAATATTTGAAAAGAAAACGTTTAAAAAAGGTCAAAACGTTTAGGTTACAACCTATCGCTGTCGAGAGTCAATGTCGTTGATTGAATATTTATTCATTCAACGTCAATGTTTAAGCCACTACCTCTATTTTCGGGGTGCCCAATTATCAACCAAAATTTGTCCAGTTGATAATATTTACAAAAAAGTCTGTTTGAAATAGAGTAATAAAACCTAATTTAACATGCAAAACTCTTACAGGGTGGGCAACTAAAACTCCAGAATTTTAAAGCGATTTACATTATAATTTAAATCATTATTCTTTTATTTGCCTACCCTGTACAACGCTGGTATACAATAGAAATCCGATCTTCGGGTCGCTTGTAATTGCAGGGATAGCCGTACCTTTAGGTAGGGCTGTCAGTAGGTATGATATTAAATGAAAAACATGATTGCGACAAAAACTAGACATACAATACATCAATTAATAATAATACGTTCATTACAGACTCAATTATAATAAACAATTATTTTTTTATTATGATTTACTAGAACTATAGAACTTATTTACAACAAGGGGTTATCAATATTATTTGAACACGAAATATTAGTTATCGGAAAATGAAAAATATCATGAATTTTCATCTGGTCCGAACTTATAACTATTGGCTCTATGGTTGGTTCCATTAAATTGTCTAATATCCACATTTGCTGCTCTTCTTTGATTACATGTTCTATGTATTTTCGCCATCTCTTGGCATTAACTTGTTTCGGAGTTTCTTCAAAATGAGCACGGACATCTTGCATTTCATATGTAGTATTTTTCCTTGCCACCAATCCTTTCACCTGAGTCCATATTAACTGTATAGGGTTTAGCTCGCAATGGTAAGGAGGAAGTCGAAGTATTGTAATATTCCCTTGTCATTTCGTCAATAGTATATCTTAGGAAACGATGTTTATGTATATTTACAATTGCCACTGAATGATTTCCGCTTTTTTTCAAGCGGCGATAGGCAATTTCTCACATCTTTTTGAATAATAAGAAGCGTTGTCCAAAACAATTACCGAGTTGGGCGGAATTAGAGTTATCATTTGTGAAACATAGTCCTCAAAACTTTTCTAGGTATAAATAGATCTATTAATCTATAAATGAAAAGATGATAAGCAACGGCGCTCTAATGGCGAAACCCAAATAAGCTATTATTGAGTCAGAAGCATTTTTCGTGAAAAGAACTTTACATGATTTTAGGATAATGCTTAAATACAAAATTCACAATTATTGAGATATTTAGAATCACAAGCAGGTACGCCCTTCGAATGATCATTTTACAAGGGTTTATTGCTCTCTGCTTTTTTCAAATAGAGTATATTTCACAATTTTTTGTAGTCCGCCGAATAATTAAAAAAGTTTTCGATTCTAGTAACGATAATAACTTTTTTAATAGTGCATTTACTGAAACCGAGGTTGGTAAAATGGTTTATAAGGAATTAACCAAATTATAACATCACATCACCAGAAATTTAATACATTTTAAAATTAAATTAAGTAACACACGATTTACAAACTGGATATAGTTCGCCTTTTGTCGCTATTTTATTATTCCAATAAATACTTCATCTTTCTACTCCAGATTCAACATTTTCTGTTATCATTAATATGACTTTTTTTCTAGTACCTGATCCACCTTCAGGCCTCTCGGTTGATGTCAGAAGTGGAAAAACTGCCATTATTTCGTGGGAGTCCCCTTCCCAGGGAAGCTTCACTAGTTTTAAACTCAAAATCAATCCTTTGGTTCACATCTCCGATCAAAAACAACAGGCTATTATTATTGATAATGTAGATAACAACATGTACGTCTTGAAGGATCTCATTCCAGGAGCTACGTATCAAGTACAGGCGTACACCGTATTCGAGAACAAGGAAAGTGTTGCATACACATCTAGAAATTTTACAACAAGTAAGTAATTTTAAGTAACAAAATATCTTAACCACTGAAAACAACAAAACAACCTGAAAAATAACTATTTTCAAATACAACAGCTAAACTTAGAGGGAATGTGTTTGCAAGAAACACAAATCTTTAAACAATTTGATAATATCTTCAAGAGCGAGATCAATAAAGTAGGTACCCTTATAAATTTAGAATTAGGAATCTGCCTCCAATACACATTTTTAAACAAGGCAAAGCCAGATCTGTAACAAAACATAAGCCAAACTCACGGTGCTGACTATCGAAAGCATATCGAGGTGCTCCCATTGACGCAGTGGCCACGAGATATAGATTTAAAAATAAGTTCCGAATAACTATAACAGGTAGGGAAGACTGGACGAAAGGGCTGAGGCAATCGGTACACGGATGGCCTCAATGCGGAAGTAGGTGTAGGAGCCGGAATTGTAGGGCTAAAATAAAGGAGCCTATCTAAAGACATCACAACTTTCCAAGCGGAAGTGATTTAGATTTGCCACTGCGTGGAATAAATTAAAAGGTAGGAAAGGACATATCGATCAGGTCAACTCTAAGCTAGTATGGTATTGCCTAGGTGGCTTAAACGTACTTGGAGACCATTGCAAGGTCATGGTAGCCTGGGTACCAAGGCAAGAGGGTCATAAGGGCAACGAATTGGCGAATAAAGTGGCCAGACATTAATGTCATTCATTGGACCGGAACCCTTCTGCGGCGTCGCAAACTCGACAATAAATATGGCCACAAGGAATTGGGTGGCACAGAAATCTCTAGAATGATGGGTAACCTCACCAGGACAGCGAAAGGCGAAACTGTTCATTCGAGGACATTCGCCAACTTTTACGTCAGACCTAATAAGCAAATATAGGAAAACTGTTGAAGCCGTAGTAGGTATGTTAACAGCGCACTGTAAGCGTTAGAGGCACGCAAAGCTTATGGGGTTGACCGACGAAGCCATGTGCAGATTCTGTCACATAGAGGAGGAAACTGCATAGCACATTTTATGCCAGTGCGACTGCCTAGCGAATGTGCGGTCTCTTGTACTAGGCCATGAGAAGCCACCGTCAAGAAATTTCAGGAAAGGTTCAGTCTCGAGGCTGATTGGCAATTTAAAAAGAGTCGGGCCGGACAATGTAATATAGATTCAGAGGACCACAATAGATCTGATAAGGTCACAGTGGAATAGGCCGATTAGCCACCTTATCAAGTCTAATCTAATCTATAATTTTAGATATGTTCCAATACGTAAAAAAATACCTGGAATATTAGAATTCGAAAGCTATAACTGTCGGAATAAAAATTAACTGTTAATGTTAATTATAATCAAAACCCGATCATTGTGTTTGATTTTTGAGGTGTTATTCTTTAAACTGATCAACAGATTATTATCGAGAGAATATTTATGGATAATCGTGTGGCTGGGTACTACATCTTGATGCCAGACTAGATGAATAACAACACACTATGTTTATCTACCATAAATTTTGAATGAAATACTTTTTAGAAATCATCAAAACTAACCAAGAGATCAAATGCTGCTATGATTGTTACTATATGTTTGTTCCAACAACAATTAGAAACTGTCAACTACGATCAGGTAGAAGCAAACAACGAATTTACATTCGCGAAATTCCTATCACTGGTTGAAATGGTTGATTATTCTCTGACAGTTTTCGACAGTTTCTGATTGTTGTTGGAACAAACCTAAAGTATATGTATATCTGAATATAACATATTTTTATAATAACAAACTTTCATCTAATAATTTTTCTATCAAATACTTTCGTTATTCCACGTTCCTGATTATGATCCAAAATATCATGGTATATGGTTTGTGGTATAACACAAAATAACACCTCATAATTAACAACATACAATAATTATTATAGTAACATTTATTTAACAAATTAGCATTAAGTGCTTATAATTGTATTCGTTTTTATCAATTTTATCAACTTGCATCGAAATAAGCAACGCCAGAATAAAGAAATACTTGGCAAGGTCATTTTGTTGTTAAATATGTAATTCAGATAAAATAATTGTAGTTAAGTACATGAAGTGTGAATGTACTTAAAAATTAATATTTTCAGGTAAATATAAATTAATTCAAATACGTTACTTTGTTGATGACCATGATGGATATATATTTAGGTCTAGATCAAAATAAAAATTTTTTAGAATAGTATTGTACTTCGTTTATAAAATTTTTGCGCGATCGATCTTTTTTGTTTATTTACAGCAACGGTTGTCAGGACGGTAGGTTGTGTTTACTGGTTTCTAAGTCTAACACGTCGGTAAGTGATTTACTTACCGTTCAGACGTCGGTAAGTAAATTACTTACCGACGTCTTAGCCCTACAAACATTTAAGTGGTCCTAAATAATATATTACTTCATTCATTACACAAAAGGAACAAAAAAAATAAGAAGATTTATATTTTATTTTCATAGCATTTCCGGGATTTGTCTGGGATTATTGCTTCACATCATATTTGCCACGCTTTTTCTACTTCAGTATCACTCTTACTCATTTTATATTAGTAAATTAATCGAAAATTAAAGTTAAAAGTATAGACTTCAAAATATAATCTGAAGTTTCACAGTAAATGCATTTGTTTGTTGATAAATAATATCTTGGAAACACTTAGCAACTGCCCAACGATTATGAAATTATATCATTGGCAAGTCGGCAACCGCCTACTTTATACCAAAATGCAAATATATTTTAAACTGGTCGAGAAGTATAAATGTCATTTTTCACTTTTCGTTCATTTCGAAGAAATTTAAATTATTTTATTTGAAATTTATTTTATACGATCGCGCAAAAAATGGTATAAACATCTCGAACGTTAAGGGTTTTACCGGTCTCTAGCAAAATTGGAGGCTTCGCTACGCTCAGCCTCCAAACATTGCTGTCGACCGGTAAACAACCCTTACCGTTCTTAATAATTAATATACTATATTTCTAAAAATTTGTAACTATTGAAAAATGTTTCTAAAAGGATATGAACTCAAATTAGATAAAAGTCAAATTACCACTTTCATGTGTATTTATGTAATTGTGAAAAAACGAAGACGTACTCGTTGATATTGACATTTGTAATTTTGTAATACAACAAACTGCGATAGCACTTAAATAAAAAATATCTTAAACATTGACTAAACTAAAATCATAAAATTTTAGCGCAACTATACAAACAAGTGTATGAGGGCTGGGTAAACACTTGAAATATTTTTACCATGGTGTTTAGTATCCAGTGATTTGGATTCAATGTAAGAAATGTAATGAAAAATAATTTTGATTTGGGTTTGAATTAATAATAATAATAATAAGGATTATTTGCAATAGAAAAAAACAGAGAAAAAAGTTTATACCACATTTACAATCAATAGATACAAGATACAAGTACAAATAAACATAATTTACTCACAGAAGCAGCGCAACTGCTTGTACGTGAAAATTGTAAATACAACATACATAATGTATAATAGGAAGTGTTAATTTTAATTAATCAGATAATAAGTCGCAATTTGGTAATAAATAAGGTCACAATAGGGTAAATCATATTAAGGTAATTATAGGTTATATTTAGATGGGTGAATTAGTCATATTAGGTAAGTAATAATATTTACGACATTTCAGAATTTTTTTTTCTTCCTGTTTATGACCAGGGACAAAGTCCATTAGCCGAATATGTTTTAATTTATTTATTTTTTAATAGGGACGAGTAAGTAGGAATCCCAACCAAATTTTTTGTCCGTACATGATATAATAATATAATATATAATACATATATAATAATGCCACATACAATTCTTTTTTTTCCCATTCATGTATTTTGTCTTTTCCCATATTTTTTTATTTTATTTTTTTTTCTCCTGTTTTCATTTTAATTTTTTTTTCACTAATGATTTAGGATTTGACAGGGACACATGTCACGCTTAGGGGCCTATCAAAGCGTTTTTAATACATCACTGAAAGGCCTCGGATTGGAATGGTTACAGTTGGGATAGAACATAGGATTACTAACAATGATATGTTACAATTAACAACGTGTTTATACAATAAATTATACATAGATATATCCGATGATTGTAATAATTGCTGTAAGTTAAATGGTCTTACCAATTTAATTCTTGAAGAGTAAATATAATTATACAAATCATCTGAGAATTTGGGATTTTTATCCTCATTTAGGTTACAGTTCCATATTATGTGTTCCTGAGATCCTTCTTCCCCACATTCACACAGGGAACCATTTTATAATTCTTAGCTGTTAAAATGGAAGAAAGATCGATCATTCAGAACATGCTTTTTCAGTTACAAGTTATTGATAATATTATTTAAAGTAGATCTATCAGTTCCTTTAATCCAAAGTTTAGTTTTTTTCATGAACATATTTACTGTATTAATGATCTTTATTTCTGGGGGAAGAAAATTATAAATTTTGGCAGCTAAGAATTCAATGCTGCGCTGTTTAATAGTTTTTTCGCATTTTGGAATTCTTACGTTATTTTTTATTGTTTAGATAAAAACAATATTAATATTACTAAAGCATTATTACAGCTTCCTGTAAAATTGTCGTCGTGTTACCGTGATATCGAAGAAAATATATATTATTCTAACGCTTTACAAATATTTTTCAAAAACAGTGACCGTTCAACTAAGAAGAAACAACTACTTCCCGGGCTATAGGCCCCGACAGACATTGAATTACACTTCTAAGTCAAACGGGATGTCGCTATCGTCACAACTTTAACATTTCCGTTACTGGAAGACATGTATTGATTGTGATTTTAGTGACAAATTCAGTCCGGGATTAGCTCTCGGACGAGAACATATACCTTGTATTGATGACGCGCAAATACGCCGAAACCGGTCTGCAAGTTGGGTTGTCCCCGACCCCGTTTGACTTAGAAGTGTAATCTAATGTCTGTCGGGGCATATAGCCCGGAAAGTAATTGTTTCTTCTTAGTTGAACGGTCACTGTTTTTGAAAAATATTTTTCAAAACTTTGTTGTAAAGCGTTAGAATAATATATTTATTCATCGATATCTATTTCTGTTATAAATGAAACTAACTGTTTCTAATTAATTCCACTAGTTAATGAAAAAATTATGAAAATTATGAAAGGATATTGATAATTAATTCGATATTTACATATCATCGTCAGAATGACAGAAGTTACATTTGATGTGATGCCTACCTGATGTTTAATATTTTGGCTAGACTAAATAGTGACCTATCTTATGACTGAATTTATATGAAGAGAAAAAATAAGAAGATATGATATTACAAATATTAAAGCTTAGGTTATGGAGATAGTCTCCATGGCTCAGTTATTATTAGCCCCATGGGCATACCTGGATATATTTTTCCATTTAAGATCAGTATAGCTGTGCAAATATATAGGAAACCAAGGAAAACTATATCTGCTGATCTTTACAATTGTTACAAATGTTTATCTTCTGTCGTGTCATGTGTGCCATATGTTATTATATTGGTTATTATGTTGGTGATCTGAAATTAAACCACAATCTTTTTTATATTTTTATATAGCATGACAGCTACCATTATCAAGAATTATTGTTTTTTTTTTATTTGTCCCTATCTTACACTTCGTCAAATACACAATGAATGTAAATGGGATTTTGACTTTGAAAAAAATTTAATAAATCTATTAGTTACCTATACAAAGGCGTTAATTCCACAAAAATAGTTGTTTTATGATGGTTTATTTTATGACATGGAATAGTTCCTGTACGAAGTAATATAGTTTTAAACACTATAATTGCTTTCGTGAAATTTACTATTTTTAACATTCTCCCAGATTAACCTACACTCGATTATGAAATCACTGATAATGACATTCTGCAAATTAAATTTGTGCTAAAAATTTAATAGCGTTTAATAGCGTAACATTACTCAATTATATGCTATTACTATTACACATACTTAATTTTGAAATAAATAAAATGTTTACAGTTTAATTGCTTAAATAATGAATGATTTTAAAATATACTTATTTAGTCTTAAATTGTGTGAAAAAATCGATATTTTACGTAATGTTCGTTATAGAAAGCTGTTAATTTTATGGACACTTGGTTCAAACTTACAAAATTTATTTACCCAATGCTGAACTGTATAATATATGATGTATTGTCCAGCAACTATTTTCTATAAAATAATAGTTATTTATTGTATAACGCAAGAAAGTTTACAATTTTCTTAAGTGGATAATAAAACGCGAATACAATACAACGTTCTATCCACAATCACAGTCATTTAGAATCATATTTCATCCAAAAGTGATTTGACATTTCGCTCTGACAGCAGCTGTAACGTCAAAAAGTATTGAAATTAATTTGAAAATTTTATACCAGTTAATTTTAGCCAATCAGATGCCTGCATTTTGACATGTTGCTATGACAATAACCTAATTTCTTCGGAAATTTCCCTGCGTAGAGGGAAATTAATAAGTGGAAATTCCCCTCTGGCTTGACAGCTGTCATAAATAATAATAATATGTCACCAATTTAATTTCTATTTTAAAAAAGTTTTGGTATAAAATTTTCTTACCGAATCTCCCGCGAGCACGAATTATAACCGGATATTTTCCTCAGTTGCGAATTTTTTAAGAAAATTCCTACTTCGAGAAAATTTCCGGAAATAATTCGTGCTCTAGGGAGATTATAAGTGAATATTTCACTCATACATGTTATATCAATGCAACGAATGCTAAATTATTAAATGGAAATTCAAAAATTACAGTGGAAATTCCACGTTGCCATGACAACCATGTCAGACAACGTTAAAATAATGAACGTGAAACGTCAAAGAAGAGTTTCTTATGTCCGTATTTATAAACAAGACTCAAGGCTGAGCACGGCCTTGAGCATTAGTTTTTGACACACTTTACATTGAAGGAAAGTCAAACATAAATGCTTAAGGTCGTGCTTAGCCTTTAGTCTTGTTTATAAATACGGGCATAAGAGGTCATGAATCGCTTCGGAGATATAACAGAACGGGAAATTGACAAAAATCTATTACGTTACTTTTTCAATAAATAAATAATTTGTTTTTTATTGAGATTTTTAAGTTAGAGACGTTACATCATTTATCTGAATATAGTGGAGATATACAGTAATTTGTATTTTAATTCGAGAAATATTCTCCCTAAATACCTCTTGTGCTTAAAAATTAACCGGATAATTTCCATTCAAGCTTGTTGTCTAATTTCACTCGTTCTTCGAACTCGTGGAATTACTAACTACAAGCTTTCATGGAAATTATCGGTAATTTTTAAGTACTCGTGGTATTACTTACCCCCGATAATTTCCATTCAAGCTTTGATTGATTGTATTTTTCATTATTCCATTATTGGATAAAGTGGTACTTTATATGCTTCATAAGTGTGGATAAAACTCTAATTATAATGTGGTTGTGGATAAAAATTAAAAATTTCCATTAGGAGTCATATAATGCCCAACGACGACCATGGAAGTCATTCTCAACTTCACACTACTACATGTGGTGGAAAGATACCAATGACGTATTGTTTTTACATTTGGTTATCCCCCACATATTTATTAAGACGAGACTATCCTTACATGATGCCAAATCTCGTATAAGAAAAATAGTAATTAATGAATATTGTTACGCGAGCTACTGCATTAATATGCTCACTTAGTGCCCCCAGTGAAATCCCCATATGAGACGACTATGGCTCCTCCGCCCAATTTTCGAGAAATATCGAGAATACCCACCGCATCCAGTGCATCCGCCAGAACGTCGAGTGAATTCTAGAAATACGACGCGCGAGTATAAATAGGCCACGAGCATCGCTGCAGGCAATTAGTCAATCAGTCAGTGTTGATACCGAAGGAAAGTAATCGCGCCTCGATAAAGTGTTTATTAAGTGACTCTCATATAAATTATAATTAGTGTGCTTAGTGTATTACATAAATTATTAAATAAGGACTGAAATACATATAAATCTGTAAATATAAATTCATTGTAAATATAAATTAGAATAAACGTTACATTGGTGTCAGGTGTAGGATTAAAAAAAATAAATAAATATACAGGAAGATGGCGAAGAAACTTTGTGAATTAAAAGTTTCAGAGCTTCGAAGAGAGTTGGAGGATTACGAATTGGACACAAGTGGGGTCAAGTCAGTGTTAGTGGAACGACTGAAAAATGCTATGATTAACAATGGATTGGACCCGGAAACGTTTGAATTCACCGACGAAGCGTCTGCCTCTATAACCTCTTCCATAGAAAACAAATTGTCGGACGTGGAAAATAAAATTTCGACGGATATAAAAAACAAAATTTCATCCATGGAAAATAAAATCTCGACGGATATAAAAAACGAAATTTCATCCATGGAAAGTAAAATTTCGGCGGACATGGAAAACAAAATGTCGGACATGGAAAACAAAATGTCGGACATGGAAAATAAAATTTCGACGGATATAAAAAACGAAATTTCATCCATGGAAAGTAAACTTTCGGCGGACATGGAAAACAAAATGTCGGACATGGAAAACAAAATTTCGACGGACATGAAGAATGAAATGACATCCATGAAGACTGATATTTCTGCCGTGGAAGAAAAGATTAAAAGAATGGAGCAAGAAATGAAACAAAAAATCAAAGAAATCGAAAGGAAGACTAGTAATAAACCGGATATTACAACTAGGCAAGCCCCGAATAACGACGAACTGGCAGAGAAAGTAGAGTTGAAACCGAAAATGGAAAACGATATTAACAGCCGAGTGAAACTGCCAACATTCGATGGTAAAACGTCATGGCCGAACTATCTCAAGCAATTCGAGGCGGCATCAAAGGCAAACAACTGGCGTGAGAAGGAAAAAGCGTTAAATTTAACTCTTGCCCTTAGAGGAGACGCTATGGATATCCTCCAGACCATTCCAGTGGAAGAGGCCGAAGATTTTGAACAACTCAAAAAGCGATTGAATATGAGATATGGCCTGGAACACCTGGAGCATCTGTACCAGTCGCAGCTGAAAAACCGCAAACAAAAACGCGACGAAACTCTGCAAGAATTCGAAGCAGACATTGCGAGGTTGGTGCGGTTTGCCTATCCATCGGCACCGGAGAATGTCATGGAATGTTTAGGGGTACAGACATTCATCGACGGAGTTCGTGACCATGAAATGCAGAGAACTCTACGCTTGGCTCGGCATAAGACACTGGTCGACGTACTCTCTGCAGCCTTGGAGTACGAAGCAGCTACACAGGCTTCCGGAGTATACGGCAAGGTGAGGGCTGTAGCAGACGAAGAAGTTGAGAACAAGCTCGACCAGATTGTCAACATGATGAAAAGCATCTCAAATGGAAAACTGAAAGCTGTGAGATGCTGGAATTGTGGAGAAATGGGACATGTACGCAGTTCGTGCAAGCGACCGAGAACTGCTACAAACAAAGATGCCCAGCAGGAAAACTAGGAAGGGTCGACCTTCAGAGGGCAGCTTCGACCCGAAGACCTTCCAAAGACCCTCTCATCCTAATAGCCTCTCTGAAATGTCGCGATGATAGTGTATACGTGGATGGTGAAGTTAATGGAAGGAAGTATACACTATTGATGGACACTGGAGCAACGAGGACTATTATTCGCCCCGAGACTGTCAACACCCGGAAAAGACTTTTACCGACGAGACTGCGACTCAGGACTGCCACAGGTGAAAGCGCCAATGTCCATGGAGAACTACCGGTGCAATTGGGAATTGGCGCAGAGAAGTTCACCCACACTGTCGTTGTCGCTGATATCGAAGAGGACATAATACTCGGAATGGACGTTATGAACCTACATGGCTTCCAGCTAGATTTCAAGAACCGAGTGATTAGAGTAGGTTCTGAGGAGGTATTCCTTCACCCACACGAGGATAAGACTGTTCAGGTAGCCGTACAGGAGGATACAGTTGTACCCGCAAGGAGTGAATTTTTCACTGTGGCAAGGCTACAAGGAACCGTCGAAGAAGGAACACCGGTCATGATGGAACCGTGGAATCACGATAAAGAGGTTGGTCGAGGAATCCTGGTTGGAAAAGGGTTAGTCATGACTGCCGAAGAAATACCTGTACGCATTATAAATGTAAATGACCATCCAATAACTATGAAGAAGGATACCAAAATTGGAACTTGCGTACCAGTGGCGTCAATAATTCATCAAACAACAACCTCCAATGATGCCAACAATAAATTTGAACAAATGATAGCAGTGGCTGGACAATCCCTTAGCCTGCAAGAGAAGAAAAAGATCAGAGAACTCTTGCTACAATACCGATCACTTTTTGTACCAAAAGGAGGAAAGTCAGGAAGAACATCTGCTGTCAAACACAAAATTGACACCGGCGACGCTAAACCGATAAGACAATCGGCTCGACGGCTACCACAGGCCAAAAGAGAGGAAGCGGAGAGAATTGTTCGCGAGATGGAAAAGGACAAGGTAATAGAACCTTCTACCAGCCCTTGGGTCTCTCCGGTAGTTCTGGTAAAGAAGAAGGATGGAACCACGAGGTTTTGCGTGGACTACCGGCAGTTGAACAATGTTACAAAGAAAGATAGATATCCCCTGCCGAGAATCGACGACACTCTGGATACGCTGGCCGGTAGCAAATTGTTTTCTACCTTGGACCTGAAGTCTGGATATTGGCAGGTAGAAATGGATCCAGCCGATAAAGAAAAGTCAGCGTTTACCACCGGATCTGGACTATGGCATTTCACCGTTATGCCATTTGGGCTGTGCAATGCCCCCGCAACGTTCGAAAGACTGATGGAAAACGTATTGCGAGGGTTGTCCTGGAAGACATGCTTAGTGTACCTTGATGACATCATAGTCTTGGGAAGGACATTCGAAGAACATCAAAAGAATTTGGAAGGTGTCTTCAAAAGGTTGCAAGCTGCCCAACTGATGCTCAACCCCAAGAAATGTCAACTATTTCAAAACAAAGTCAATTACCTAGGCCATGTAGTCAGCAAGGATGGTGTAGCTGTAGACGAAGAAAAAGCTGCTGCCGTACGAAAGTGGCCAAGACCCACCGACAAGTACCAAGTTAGAAGCTTCCTTGGACTCTGTACATACTACAGGCGATTTATAAAGAAGTTTGCAGATATCGCTAAGCCCTTGACACGACTTACAGAGGAAGCAAGGGAGTTTCGCTGGGACGAAGATTGCCAAACTTCGTTCGAAACCTTGAAGAAGCACTTGACTACTGCACCTATACTCGGCTATCCACTACCAGAGGGAGAATTCATACTAGATACTGATGCTAGCAATGTTGGAATTGGAGGAGTGCTATCACAGGTTCAAGGAGGACAAGAGAAAGTTCTGGGATATTTTAGTAAAGTCCTTTCCAAACCAGAACAAAACTACTGCGTCACAAGAAGAGAGCTCCTAGCAGTAGTGAAGTCCGTGGAGCACTTCTATCAGTATCTGTATGGGAAGAAATTTGTGATCAGAACCGATCATGCAGCACTTAAGTGGCTTATGCAATTCAAGAACACTGAAGGTCAAATCGCTAGATGGATCGAGCGGCTCCAAGAATATAATTTCACTATTGAGCATAGAGCCGGAATAAGCCACAGAAATGCAGACTCCCTCTCTAGAAGACCATGCCCTGCAGAGTGCTCTCACTGCAGCAAAACAGAAGCTAAGGAAGCTGCGATTCGAAGAACCACGGTGACCACCGACGAATGGACACCAGAAAAGTTGGAAGAGGAACAAGAGAACGATCCCGACTTGAAGAAAATCCGACATTGGAAAAAGGAGAACTGTCGACCTACTTGGCAGGAGATTTCAAGGTACTCGCCAACGATGAAATCGTATTGGGCCCAGTGGGACTCGCTGGTTTTGGAGAATGGTTTGCTAGAGCGAGTAATCGAGAACGATGAGGGTTCCGAAAGTAGAAGACAGTTGGTGATTCCAAGAACAAGGATAGCAGCAGTACTGCGGAAATTACACGACAGTCCGTCAGGAGGACATCTAGGTGTGAAGAAGACCCTCCAGAAAGTGCGAGAACGGTTTTATTGGATGCACAGTTCCGAAGATGTGAAGGACTTGTGTAAGAAGTGCACTACCTGTGCTACGACCAATGGACCGCACGGGAGAAGAAAGGCTCCTATGAAGCAGTACAATGTCGGAAGCCCTTTTGAACGCATTGCCCTGGACATTGCCGGACCGTTTCCACCGACAGCAAATGGCAGCAGGTACATTTTGGTGGTGATGGACTACTTCACAAAATGGGTAGAAGCGTATGCCATTCCAAACCAAGAAACCGCAACAGTGGCCGATGTGCTTGTGAAAGAGTTCATTTGCCGATATGGAGTGCCCCTGGAAATACACAGCGACCAGGGCAGAAACTTCGAAAGCCAGCTGTTCCAGGAAGTTTGTGAAAAGCTCGGCATGAAGAAAACAAGAACTACGGCTTTGCACCCACAGTCGGACGGAATGGTAGAGCGAATGAACAGAACTCTTGGCAAATACCTGTCTAAAGTAGTATCTAACCATCAGCGAGATTGGGACCAATATCTCTCGCTATTCGCGATGGCCTACAGATCCGCCATCAATGAGTATACCGGCCAAACACCAGCAAGAGTTCTGTTCAGACGCGAAATGAGATTACCCTGCGACCTTGAATTTGGATGCCGACCCGGAGAAGACATAGCTGGTGAAGATTACGTGACCCAGCTGAGAAAAAGAATGGACGACGTACACGAGCTGGTTCGATCGAATCTTCAGATCGCTAGCGATAGGATGAAGAAAAGGTACGATACGCAAGCTACGGAAGGAGGTTTCCACAAAGGAGACAAAGTCTGGCTGCATAACCCAAGAAGACAAAAGGGTTTTTCTCCAAAGTACCTCGTAAAGAAAAGAATCAACGATGTCATCTATCGTATCAGCAAGATCCCAAATGGAAAGCCAAAGGTGGTACACCGTAACCGATTAGCGCCATTCGAGGGTGACCACGATGAGGAAGTAAACCAGCTTCAGCAAGTAGCCGATCCTGCTTTTGTAGAGTTCATGGGTGCCTATGGTGGTACCGGAAAAGCAAGATTCGGCGTCACCACTGAGAGACGACAAGACCTGCTTACCGTTCCGGAGGAATAATCACTGGCAATAAACATCCCTGCCAGCGTAACCGATGCGCGCGGACTGGCATCTCTGTTTATAAAGAAGAGTGGTGCACGACTTTTGGCAAACCAGTTACCAGTACCAGGTAAAGCTTTGAAGCTGCAAAATGGCTCCCGCTACAATTTCCACCTAGTGACGAGGAACACCTTCGACGAAAGACCAACGTACGAGGATGTCTGGGAAGCATTACGAAGCCTGAGGGGGCATGTGCTTGAATTGAACGTGCATAGGCTAGCCATGCCCAAGATTGAATGTAGGCATTTAGATTGGCGAATAATCCGTAACATGGTAGAAGTAATCTTCCGAGACACCGAAGTGCAGGTACTGGTTTGCGGCCATGCTCGGGAGACACAGCCAACAGAGAAGACGGTCGCATGTTACTTCCATACAACTGGAAAATGCAACAAGGGGACCAGTTGCCGATACAGTCGTCTCGTTCCAGTTTCCTAGCTAGTTCCAGGGGGAACTGTCTGTTAAGGAGGGGGCAATGTTACGCGAGCTACTGCATTAATATGCTCACTTAGTGCCCCCAGTGAAATCCCCATATGAGACGACTATGGCTCCTCCGCCCAATTTTCGAGAATACCCACCGCATCCAGTGCATCCGCCAGAACGTCGAGCGAATTCTAGAAATACGACGCGCGAGTATAAATAGGCCACGAGCATCGCTGCAGGCAATTAGTCAATCAGTCAGTGTTGATACCGAAGGAAAGTAATCGCGCCTCGATAAAGTGTTTATTAAGTGACTCTCATATAAATTATAATTAGTGTGTTTAGTGTATTAGATAAATCATTAAATAAGGACTGAATTACATATAAATCTGTAAATATAAATTAATTGTAAATATAAATTAGAATAAACGTTACAATATATTTGAGATTTTTGCAGTATTTTACGTTTAAAGAGTAAGAAAAAAGTGAAAAGCATTTAAAATATATATGACCTCCGGCCAGCTCACTATTTTTTTCGATTAGGATTTTTCATGTTCTATCAATATCAAATAGTAAAATAGTTTATAAATTTTTAGTTTGGCAACCTTTTTTGAGATCTGTCAATGAGATTTTAATTACAATACTGCTTTTCTCTGGTTTTCTTGTTTTCTTTTGTAATTTGTTTATTTAAGTGCTTAGAAGACATTTATGATGGTGAGAAAATGTGTAATTTGTAAAAATACATGGAATAAGAAAGATAATCGGACATTTCACAGGTAAGGTTATATTAACATAATCGTAGTATAGGTATATAAGACGAGTGATTCGATATTTTTGAGAAATTGTATAGACATTCGACTTCACCACGAATTCAATAAATTAAACACATAATAGTTATATATTAAACTGTCAAACAGTTCGATTTTGGGTGTCAGTTGCTTTAGGTTGTAATCCTTGATATATAATTGTGAATAATTGCTGAGAACAATAAATTTTTAATATAATCATTATTGTTTTAATTCATCTATTTTATTGTTTATCAATTCACTAAACTTTCATTTATTCCTTAGTTTTCAAAATAAAAAACCTTTCAATATTATATTAACATATTTATAATCTGGTATTGCAAATTTTGTTTTAACTTTAAAGACCTTCATAGGTAATTTTTTTATGTTTTTAAAATTCACTTGTCTACTTGTTACGATGTTTGATATAATTTTCACTTATTCAAACGAAAAATTAATAATGTACATCATCGGACGTTTTTCCTAAAATAGTTTCAATGAACCCTTCCGAAATGATACGATACCGTGCCTTGATCTCGCCTTGATTTATGTTGAGATCAAAACATTGTGTAGGTAGTAATCTGTGAAGGCTGGTCTATCTTTAATACGTCATTGAAAGATACAGATTGAGTATTTGAGTAGAGAGAGAATCATTAAAAAAAACCTCCTTCTCGCTTTTTAGAATTCAGAAACCCTGGACAATGCCACAAGATGGTATGATGAAAAAGTATATATTTTTAAAGAAATTCGATACGGAATTAAGTAACAAGAAGAAATGGAATCCAAATACCATTACCAGACTTGGAAACAATGTCATTCAATGGTACACATACAGCTCAAAAGAAGGGACTGGTATAGGAGTGTACGGGCCAGGAACAAAACAATCCGTAAGCTTGGGAAAAATGCCAAGCATCTTTCAAGCGGAAATTCACGTCATAGGAACGTGTGCCCAGTTCAATATTGATAAAAGATATAGAAGGCAAAGGATAATACACTTCTTGTGTAATGAGATCTAAAATGGTATGGGGATGCCTAGGAAAACTCAATGAACTAGGTGAGAACAACACTACCTTGCAGTGGTGTGAATTCCAGGACACATTGGAATAGAAGGAAATTAAATAGCAGATGAACTATCAAAGAGAGGGATTGAAACACCCTTTTGGGGGCCGGAACTCTTTTGCGTTATCAGCTGCAATGTAAAGAAATGGAAGAAATAGACAACGCCGAAAAGAGGAGAGGATCAGACCATTTGAAAGATCTAGAAGGACTTAGTCAATCAAATATACTCCTGGGAGGCTACAACTAAGTGAGAACAAATGAATGTCTTAGCCAGAGTAAAACTGCACTAAGAGTTTTAATAGGTGTGAATGGAAGAAACCTCCATCCACATACTTGCGGATTGCATAGCAATACAGAATACTAGGGCACAACACATAGGAGACTATTGGATAGAAGAGGGACACTTACCTAAACTAAAGCCTGTAGATATCCTGAAATTCCTACAGGAAATAGGTCTAAAAGAACTACTAGTCTATGAGACTTTCCTCAGGAACTAAGTAGAAGAAATGGGTACAATAGATCTTTTAAGTCTCAGTGAATGTCACCCCAATAAATAAAGAAATTATTTTTGAACATAACATGCATTATCGAAAATATTCCTTCTGTTTGATACTGTAATGTTTATTCTAATTTATATTTACAATTAATTTATATTTACAGATTTATATGTAATTCAGTCCTTATTTAATAATTTATGTAATACACTAAACACACTAATTATAATTTATATGAGAGTCACTTAATAAACACTTTATCGAGGCGCGATTACTTTCCTTCGGTATCAACACCGACTGATTGACTAATTCTAGAAATCTTTCGACGTTCTGGCGGGTTCACTGGATATTCTCGATGTTTCGTATTCTGGATGCTTCTCGAAAATTGGGCGGAGGAGCCATAGTCGTCTCATTCGGGGATTTCACTGGGGGCACTAAGTGAGCATATTGATGCAGTAGCTCGCGTAACAATACTAACCGATGGAAATTTGTTTGTATCTTATGCATTATTCACGATTATTTGATATCCAAGATTAATTATTAGAAAAATTGTTGTTACTTCTAATGGTAGTGGGGTAAAAATGTAAGTGAATAAATTTTTTTCTGTAATATGGATAATACGTAGGATAATTAAATTTCCAACTTCCTTCACCTAGTAAACAAAGATGTAATTTCAACCTGTTTTTATATGTACCTATTGTATATTATACTTTTTTATTATTCAAAAGCAAACTAAATCCGAAATTAACGTATAAAGTTCTACATTTTTCAAATTCAGCACAACATAAATGCAATCAGTCGCTGTCTTTTTGATTTCTTTCATAAAAACTATAACTTTTTTAGTATTGCACCTGCACTGGGATTGTTAATTTCACTGAACAATTTACAAAACATTACTTGAATACCCTTATTTATTTTTTTCTTCTTCCTTATTTTCTACTTCACTATCATCATTCATATCAATTATAAATTAATTTCTACCATTAATGTGGAAGTGCCTAACCTACTTGGCGTGTTTAAGCTTTTAAATAACATTTTGAACGCAACTCTTTCAATAATTCATACCTAACCGATATTCCTCAACTATAATGTATAACGCTTCTTTAGACCTGTGTACTAACCGAACAAAGACCTACCAATAGTAGGCAGTTTGTAAAGAGATTCGTAAATCATTTTTAGGACATTTCTTATCGGAGGACTATATAAGTACGAAAATATTCTAAAGAAATAAAAAAAATTTCTTGGAATAATATGTACAAATCTAGCTATAGTCTTCAAATGCGCGAACGACGAAGCAAGACGGCAAACGAAAAATGAGGAGAGCGATATTGTGCGTGCCGACCGGCCCGGAGAAGACCATGTTATCAATGGAGAAGACCTACAGCGTCGTCACGAGAAGGCATTCGTGCATTTGCTCGTGCTCTCAAATAAATGAAAAAACCTACTGAAATTTTCTTTTTGAAAAATTACTTTGATATTTTGGCTCCATTTGCTTTCACTAATAAAAATGTTTGTTGTTTGCTGAAAATTGGCTTACATTACTAACTAGTTCTCGGCTCTGACCAATTAACAGTTTATTGTTTACTTTGTTTTTAAACTCCATAATGTCTCAATATGTACTAAGCTACTGAAACTGAACACTACGACCGACTGGCACAAACTGATGTTCTATAAAATTTTACCCGCCTGACCATCGCGCACCCAAAACTCAAGTCGCTAGATAGATTTGATGACTTGTAAGTTATAAGAGACAGGTCGAAGAGGAAATATTGTATATGAAATAAATATATAGGAATACTTTATATAACTCTAAAAAAAAAAAGAATTCATGTACCAATTACAAGAAAAAAAATCAAAATTAAATTCTAAAATTTTTATATATACTGCTCTTTTTTCACAGAACCTAATACACCAGGAAAGTTCATAGTATGGTTTAGAAACGAAACTACCTTACTAGTGTTATGGCAACCTCCCTATCCCGCAGCTATCTACTCTCACTACAAAGTATCTATAGATCCTCCAGATGCAAACGATAGTATTCTTTATGTAGAAAAAGAAGGAGAACCTCCAGGACCTGCTCAGGCAGCTTTCAAAGGACTGATACCTGGTAGGGCATACAATATTTCTGTGCAAACCATGTCGGAAGATGAAATTTCCACGCCTACTACTGCCCAATACCGAACTGTACCTCTAAAACCACAAAGAATTTATTTTGATAGAGACAAAATTACGTCCCATTCTTTTGTTGTACATTGGGATCCACCTGGTGGTAAAAGGTAACAATTTTAAATTTAAGTTTAATGGAAAGGAATTGGTTTGGAATGTTATGGTATCGTTATTTCATGGGTTTAGTAAATATCAGGTTGGAATTAGTAATATTCTTTCACTTTCTTATATATGTGATTTAAAATCGTAATGTAAACAGATGACGTTAACAAAATGTCGTAGATTCTATAGTCTATTTCAGAAAGGTATAGTGTAATAAAATGGGGAATTCCGTCCAGTTCGGCTCAATTTCGGTGTCGGCCATAGGCGTAGGTCTTGAAATAGTATTGTTTGTAATATTAAAATTTCAAGTAATTGCGTAAGAGAATTAGGAAAAGTATGTTTTCTGGCATGAAGTGTCAATATCGAAATATTGTGTAGGGATTACTTAGGTAGTAGATTATACAGTTACGTTTTGCGTTTAACAGGTACCGTTTAACCTTCTATTAGTGCCTCTGCCTAATTCCAACCCTGTGCCTTACCCAAAATTTTTAGACCTTTATAAGTATATTTGTTTAGTTTAACGCATCAGTATTTGCTGTTAAGCCGTAAATAGTGTTCACAGTATTATAAGATTAGTAATAAAATGGCGACATTTACACCAACGAAAAGATGTTCCAATAATTCTCCACTATCAGTGAATGAAAAACTTATTATTTTAAATGTACACGATTGCATAAAACACGATTACCCGAAATTTACTGTACAAGAAACTGTCGACCGATGTTCCCGACTGACTGGAGTTGGAAAGTCCACCGTTTTTAAATTATGGCGGGGGAGAAAGATAGCAGGCCAAGTGGAGCCACCCAAGAAAAGTCTAGGCAGACCAGTAAAAGTCCTTGATGAAGACACCAAAAGTGTAATTCGAAGAAAAGTTCACTCTTTTTATTTTAAAAAAGAAATACCCGCCCTAGATAAGATTTCAATGGAGCTTGGCCAGGATGACAGTATTCCGTTGATAACTAAAAAACTTTTATGGACAACTTTGAGAAATATGGATTTTGCCTGGGAAAAGCATAACCGTAAAGCACTTTTACTGGAAAGCGATGAAATTGTTGGCTGGCGACGAAAATACTTAAGAAATATAAAGCAGTACAGAACAGAGCAGAAGAAAATCTTTTATCTTGATGAGACGTGGATCAATGAAGGTTATACAGTACCAAAAATGTGGCAAGACCAAAATATAACCAGTGCTCGCCAAGCTTTCATGGAAGGCCTGTCAACGGGTATTAAGGTGCCTTCAGGTAAAGGGAAAAGACTAATAATCGTCCATATTGGAAGCGAAGATTGATTTTTAAAAGAAGGTTTGCTAACCTTTCAGTCGTGCCATACGGGAGATTACCACGAGGACATGGATTCGGATGTTTTTGAAGACTATATTGATGAAATACTTCTCTGGCTTTCTTTGTGTATTTAATTTACAGTTTGAAGGCAAAATAGTTATGAATAACGTGAAAATGTAAAACTTATGGTTAACATTTAGAAACAGACAAAGGAATAATAGTATTATATCATTAGGAGCAAAAATACAGCTAAGTGTGCTGAATCTGATGAGTTCACACCAACGTATTAGGCTTGTTCGTAGTGCAATCCATAGAGAAATAAAAAAAGAGAGTTCTTAAACGTGTAGCCGTCTGTGGCATAAAGTTATCACTAGCGACTACCTTTGCTACAGGCGTGAACTATCGCTTAAGACGCGGACTTTTTGAATTTTTAAACTTTTAGGATACGCGTTATTGTACAATATTTGCAATTAAATGAGTTTGCACTTTGATAATATTTTTTTTTTAGTTTTTTTCAAGTCAAGTCTTAAAATTTGTTTACACTATGGCAATGCTATTGTTAATGAAATGTTAACATCATTGTGCACTACTGAGCCATATCAAAAAAAGTTACACATAATAAATAGTAAAAAAAATATTATAAAAACTTAATATCACTTCATTTTATCTTTTCACGTGCAATTCGTTAGTCTTGATAATTATGGCTACCAATCAACAGTGCATGATTCTCTACATTTACTCCTCTTTTTTTGTACATACCATTACATCTTACTAATTTGTTATTATCTTTTTAAGTGAATTTGACAAATATCAAATATCTTTGGGAACCGTTCGAAAACCGCCGCCTGTTCCAAGATCAAAAGAAGATCCAACTTTTTGGGAATTTAAGGATAATTTGGAACCTGGTAAAACATACTCTGTTGTAGTTAAGACAGTTTCAGGCAAAGTGACATCATGGCCGGTCAGCGGAGACGTGACATTAAGTAAGTGTGGTAGTAATGTTAAAATTAGAACAATTTTTTATATTTGTCTAATTTAAAAGTACCTAAACTAGTGATCAGCCCTGGATTCATTCGCTTCGCAAGGAAACTAAGCAAACGGGATCAATCATCCCACCGAGGAAGTGGCGGTTTGTCTATCAGCCCAGAGCTACGTGGAGGGTGTTAATGTGGGAATCATCATTCCCTACGAATAACCTCTGCAACACGGATACTACAGACCCTAGGAGTTGCGTTTGTGCGCTCTGAGGATGTGAATCGACTCACCCCTTCAAAGATTATCTATTTCCTTGGGATAATTGAAAGGAGTAATCAAACTTCGATTGAGGCACCATAGACAGTATTATCGCAGTGCACGATTCTGGACAGACCAGTTATAGAAATCAAAATCATTGGATATTTTCATACCCATCGTAACTTCTAAACGGAAAATCCGATTCAAATAATTTAAAGAGGAATTTACATGTACATAATCAACCTTAATTGTGGAACTATTCAGTTGGATTAGGATTCATATCATAGATACGAATGTCAACATCTTTCGATTTTACCCGTGTAATGATTGTTATATTTTAGTCTTCATTTTCCTTCGAAATTCCTACCGGCGTGCCACTGCCTCCGAAATACTTCTATATTAGTTAAAACTCGCGTTTTGTTTTCTTTAACTGGCGCCTGACAGTCGGGCCCTTACAATATTTACTAGTATTATTCGGCAGTTGAAATACCTAGGCGTTACAAAACGCACACTTCGCGCCCAAATGCATTATCTCCCTGACTCTCAGACAGTAAAGTCGATGTTGAGTTTTCCAATCCGATCGGTCTCCCAGTTAAGACCTACCACTCCTTTACCGGTATAAAACCGATATTTCAAACCAAATGAACTAATTTCCATTATAATTCATTTCGTTCTTTTATTTCCTGCATAATTAGTGCATCGTTTGTAAGTTAAAGTTTATGACAGTTACATTTCATAGTGAATAGTGCTTTGAAGAAGGCTAATAATTTCGATTCCAATCTGAAAGGCTTGTCTATATTTGTTGTTTCATATGTACTTTCGACGTTCGTTAATGTTATTAAAGTTTACTGAATTTTTGACGAAATGCAGCGTGTTATTTAATGCCAGAACCGGCTCCTATGAAAATATAGTCCATTGAATCGAAGGCAGAAAAACTACTAATTCAATTCAATTCAATAATTTATTGCTTCTAAAAAATATACATTTTCATAGCAAGAGTGAACAAATAAAATATAATACATTCAGTAAAAAATAAAAAGAAAAAAAAAATATACCTATACATACATACAATCACATACATAATATACCCATATAAACTGTGTAAGAGTAAGGAAATATTTCAAGATTATTCATTCAAGACAAATGCTCGGAGTTTTAAAACATTTTGAATGTGAAATGCTATAGCTTTTGCAGAGCTAATAGATAAATTATCCAATGCAAGGAGTAAGGAATTTGGACTTTGCAAGAGTGTCAAGTCAGGGGGCTTCATAGAGCTACATATTGGGCAATCTAATAGAAGATGATAGATGGTTTCGGGAAGCCTTTGATTACAAATTGTACAGATTTCGTCCGGATTAATAAGATATACCGCTCCCCTACAAGAAAATTTTATCATGTAATTGTTAGAAAGACGCAATTGAGCTATTGTTCTGGTGATATGGAATGGAAGTCTCAAATGGAGGTAGTTTTGTGCAGAAGTTGATATAGAAAATTTTTTAAATATTGTTAAGAAAGAAGAGTTATCTAGAAGGTTACAATCTTTGGTAAAAAGTTTATTTCGGAGACGAACTAGAAGATTTTTCTTGTTGTTTCTAATATTGCAATATGTAATGTTGTCCCAAAAATTCAAAGCATCAATTTGACAAAAGATTTGTTTAATTTGAAGGGCCCAGTTATACCTTTTATCGCACTCTTCCAACTGTGATTGTCTTTTGAAACAAATTTTTGGTAGTCTTGTGTTATCCATTAATAAAATCTTTAAAAGCCAGTTTAATGCTAATTTAAAAATGTTGTATAACAATTTTACCCGGCCGGTTTCAAGCCTCAGTGCGAAGTCAGGGGTGTTAGCAGGTAGAAGGAGAACCCTTTTTAGGAATGTGGTTTGAATTTTTTCCAGGGCATCAGTATAGCGTAAACCCCAAATTGGAATGCCATTGCTTATGGTACTTAAAACTAGCGAATCAAATAGATGCATGCGTGTAGTCCATGAATCAATTTTAGTTTTAGCCATTACTGGGATTACAGCGCCTATGGCTTGTGTTGCTTTTGTTATAGCGGATTCAGACATTATTCGGAACAAAGAAGAAGACGAAAAGGTGACACCTAGATATGTGTATGATGAGGTTAGATCTAACCGATTAGAGTTAAATGTGAAGTAATAATTATCTCGCATATGATAAGTACCTCTCGCGAAACACATGATTTTGGTTTTTTCAGTATTGACTGATAAGATATTGTTAGATGTGTATACTTCTAACATTTTAAGTTTGTTGCTTACATCAACTTCAGAGTCTGCCAAGATCACTAAATCATCCGCATATAATAGCATAAGAAGGTCATTGCTGTTGTCGATGTTAATGCCGACAGCCCCACTTTCCCTGAAAAAATCTTCAATATCTGCTAAAAACAATGCAAAAAGAAGAGGGCTAAGAACTTCCCCTTGAAGAACACCAGTGGTTATGTTGTGCGAACTTGTGTATTGTCCATTGCATTTGACACGCATATTTGTTTGAAAAACTACTAAGAACCTGTTGTGGTAAAACCGCCGCAACAGAAGCAATTCTCTAAGCAAATGTTAGATTTTAACGCATGGTTAAAAATTAGACAATCTGCTAACTCCATTTTACTATTCTGTATGCATAATAAGCTTAAAAATATTAACGGAAAACTCATAATTGGACACCATACCGTAAAATTTAAATCCTAATCTTGACTTGACAGATTGAAACATTTCTAATAGCGGAAACTTCGTCAAATATAACGGCGTGCGTGCCGTTAATTTTTAACCACTTCTGATATAATTGACCCTATTGTGGCTTAATTATAATAGTTAGACATAAAGCCACGCCGACTAGGGATATTCGATATACATCAATGCATCGAAAACATCGATGTTTACTATGCGATATATCGAATCGATCCGATGTTTTGAAAAGCTATCGATATACTCGATGGATCGATGTTTTTTCATAAAACGTCGAATCGACGATAACCAGTTAATTTCACAAAAACAAGTTTCACCACTAAAATATTTCTTTCTGTTTGTTTGTTTTAAAATAGATAAGTTTATTAGGCCTGTTTGCGTTTGTGATTTGTGACATCTATCAAAACGACATGCAAATCTGTCAAAACGATATGGGCGAGCCGGCTCGGCCAGCTTGTACTAAGGCCGTATGTCGAATTCAGAAATTATGTTGGCATCACTGCCCAAGAATCAGTGACAATAAAAAATGTTTTTGGTAGTTTTCCAATTACAGCATTAAAGCGCATTATGCGGCATAGTGCTCAACGGTGAATGTTCCAACTACAGCAACGCGTCGCACAATCGAGCACTTTGGAAAGTACTGCTTTGGGGTGATGCGCGCATTGATACCAGCTCAGTAGCAGAATTTATGATGCACGTTCCAATTACGCATTAACACACCTCGGCATTGTGCGCCACTGAGTCGCATTATGCGATGTAATTGGAAAACTATCTTTGTTTGTCGTGTCGGCCGGCGAGCCGGGCCAGCTTCTATGCCTTCTTTGTTTAAAAACATTGAATTTCATTTGGTTGAAAGATTAAAATCTAAACTTTAATAAAATAATGCATTTAGCTCTTTTCATAACCGTCATATACAAAAATTTTGACTCTGAAAAGATAACCTGTTTTGAGATGTATCACTTTTCACATGACTACAGCTTTGTAATATAATCTTAGAAAAGTACTCGATGTTTACAAAACATCGATGTTTTCATCCGATACATCGAAAGACATCGATGTACAGTTCCGATTGATCGAATCGAAAAAAACATCGATGTTTTTTCAAAGTCGACACCCCTAACGCCGACTTTTTTGTGGGTAATGATTAGTACTATAAACATGAACATTTTTATGTACCATCTATAGTTTTTGCAGAGCACGCCAAATAATGAAGGTTAAACAAAGGCTGCTCACAATAGGTGCCAGTAAGAATTAAATTTACTTAACAAAAACGTATTAAAAATAGTCTACTTCCACCGTAACCAGTGTGTGACTAGATTACTGGATGATTCCTACCTGAATTGATATGTTGCATTTCATAAGGGATACTTTTGAGAATTTAAATTTGCCAGATATGTTATTTTACAAGAAAGACATAAGCTTGAAAATAAGAAAATTTTCTGTTAATTTCATATCCAATGTACCTTAAAACACTCATTGAAGTTGTAATTGCTCGAAATACAAAGGTTTCTGAAAATCTAAACATGGATCTGAATATTTTAACGATTCCTGTTAAAAACCAGTGTATTTTGACGGTTTCAACTTTTGCATTTATATAATTGAGTTTAATTGCCTAATTAAACTTTTTCAAAACAGATAAGCAAATATTTAGTAACATATTCATCTGTTTACTCATAAGCCATAATACCCACACTTATAAAAATTTAACACATACTTTTTACCAAAATTGAATATTCTGTTATAATACATTAAAATTGTATAATAATTTTTAGAACCACTACCTGTGAGATATGTGCATTCAAATAATGACTCAAAAACTGGTACAATTAGTATTATCTGGAGTCCAGACCCAGCTAGTACACAAGAGGGATATTTAGTTTCATACCATGAAGCTGAAAGTACTACAGGAGATAGTAATACTATAACTACAAATCAAACCGAAATTAGTCTAGAAGCTTTATTACCTGGTAGAAACTATTCCATGACAGTTCAAACTGTTTCTAAAGATCAACTGGTAAGTGATAAAATCAACAAGACACCGAATAAAATTCTCAGTTAGGAAGAATATGTTATTTAAGTGTTTTAGATTAAATCCTCTCACTTTGTGCTAAGGTTTCTCCAGTCACTATAGAAGAATTCTTAATGGAACACCCTGTATATTATCTAATTAGCACAATCGTATAAAACAGTGGAATTTTATTATCAACTACATATTTTAATAGTTTAAATTTTGGTCATCTTTTGTTGGAGATGTTAATACATGTTCAGTTATAGTTTACTGTATTACATATACACTTTTATTTAACAAGTACTCAAGTAACTTTGGTCATAAGCACAAAAGTTTACCTCGAATCAAGCACAAGACAACTTTGTGCTATCCTACTAATACAGAATGTGTTTCATACCAATGGTGCACTTGTAAAGTTTGATTGACCCAGCTGAAAATATTTTTTCTTTATATGCGGCTGAAAGTACGTAGTTTCTGCTTCGACCGTGATACACCAAGTGTAACATTTATGCATTGGTAGGGGCGCGCCTGAGAATTGAGATTCCTGCACTGCGCGCCATGATGCCCGAGGCGAAGCGAAGCCAATGCATAAATGTTGGACTTTCTGCCTCACGGCCGAAGCAGAAACTACGTACATATTAAAAAAAATAGTTTACACTACACGGGCAAAAAGTTTGAGAACCCTGAACTGCGCCATGATGGCGCGCAGTTCAAACTTTCTGCCCTTGTAGTGTAATATACTATTATATCATTACAGACAAAGTTTCTCTGGTAATTATTTCTATTATTCTTATCCTTTTTAGTCATCTGAAGAATCACTTTATGTGGCAACCAAACCAAGTGCTCCCGTTATCGAAGATTTAAGACCCATGATCGATGGTCTTAACATCAGCTGGAAATCTGATGTTAACTCAAAACAAGATAAATTCGAAGTTCAATGGATAAGAAACGATACACACGAAAGAAATATTAGAACGAGCTACGAGTCTAAGATTATACTTAGCCATCTTTATCCAGGTGCCGGATATCTGGTTAAAGTATTTGCTATATCTCATAGTTTGAAAAGTGAACCTCACGAATATTTTCAGCCTGTGTGTAAGTATGTTTTTTACGGTGTACTAATTCAATAAAATTGTATAAATTAATTTCCCCAAGATAAAAATAAGAAAAAAATAAAAACTATTTTGGAAAACGGCTATAGTCTCGATCAGAAAAAAATGTTTGTTCACAATTTGCTTCATGCATCCACAATCTAATGGCCGGTTTCATAATATTAGTAAAGTCGACTTTATAAAAAGGAGGCTTTTAGGTAAAGTGTCCTTTCCAACTGCGGTAAAGTGAGTTTAGTTTCATAAAGATTCTTGAAGTAGTCTTTATTTAAATTGCCCTTTATTATTTCAAGTCTTATTTTTTATTGTGTGGTATCCCTGAAACTTGGGAAATTCTTTTTTTTGCTCTTATATTTACCAGATGTGTTGAATGTCAGAGTGACATAAACTAGTTTGGTTTGGGGCTTTCAAGGCATTTATATGTAAAATGTCGTGTGAACCAGTGGTGATAAGGAAAAAGGGCTCAGTTTTTATTACTGATGATAACTTTAGAATTAGTGGAAAAAAGGCATAATTGAATGCATTAAATCTTAGGGTTAACAATAAGTGTTCCTTTGGCTGTATAGCTCCACCTTTGTACAAGTGTACTATTTGTTTTAAAATATGTACAACTGTCGGCTTTGTTAACCGAAATCTTTCGAAAAAAGACATACCTTCGTACTCTTCAAAATATCGTTTACGTTCTTTATATATTTTAGGCTGTCTTCTTATTTCATTATCAGAGGAGCTCCTTGAGTCCCAAAGTAAATTCATTTCGAAATAATTTTTCAAGATTGTGACAAGTCAATTTGTTTTGTTGAATGTTGCAGGTTGTTTGAGGTTAGGTAGCGTTATAGACCATTCCAGAATGACGTATCTGACAGGTCGGCCATATTGTTCTGGGCCCTCATGTCATATTCTATTCAGTTTTCTTTGTTTTTTGTTTACTGGTAAACAACGGATGATAGTAAGACTTTAATTTACAATTACTTCTTAAAAACATCTAAAATGCCATCGTTTTGTAGTTTTTATAAGTGTGCAATGCGGGGAGCAAGAGTTAACGTATCTTTTTTTCAATTACCGGCTGTTTTAACGAAGCGAGGTGACTATTTAATTGATATCTCTGTGCAACGGCGCGTTGCTTGGATTAGTGCTTTAAAACGGGGCTCCCTCAGTGAATCACAACTTAAAACTTGGCGTGTATATTCTCGACATTTTATCGAAGGCTAGGTAGCGGCTTAGAGGGAAACATGCATCATATCCAAAATATGGGCTACACCACTAGTGGGAAACCAAATGACAGTGCAGCTTCAAGATATGATAAATTTGAAAGAAGAAAACGGAAAAAAATTGCAATAGAGCTAGGTATTATATTTAAAAATAAGAGTTTGCTCCTGTTTCTGTTGCCCTTGGCTTCGTTGGAATCACATATCTCCTCTGTTGATCGCTATTTCGTCGTCTGACATTTAAATTATTTTATTTAATTCAATTCAGAGACAGTTTACTGACTGCGCTATCTGTTATTTGTAATGTTTTTATTATTTAAATAAAATATACTTACATTACCTTGACATTGGTCTACAAAGTCTGTCTGACAACCAACTGACTTACACCACATGTCTAAACACAAACTTCAACTCCAACTTATCGGGGAACCCAGCACAATATGGCCGACCTGTCAAAGTCGGGTGTTCTGGAATGGTCTATAAAGTAGACTATACTGCTGTAAAGGCCAGAATTCGGCACGGTTTACATTGTTTTAACTATTATGAAACCCAATTGACTTAATGATACTTACATAATGCTTTTTGGTTTAAAGTCTCCTTTGAAAATGATTATGAAACCGTCCCTAAATAATTTATTCTTAATATTTTTAAACAAAGTTCCGGTGTTTTAACAATGTTGATCATATCATACCCTACCTATTTCTTGAGAACCATCCCGTATACATGTGTCATCCTCACGTTCAAGTTCCCTTCCAGTTATCGGGTATTCAGATTTAATCCCAAAAACAGGATCTATTAAAATGTTCAAAAATATTCAGTGAAATTTCGAATTAACATCAACAACAAGTAAATCGTGTAAGTATTATACTTGCCTACAAAGTTTGATCAATTTTGTCCAATTCTGCTTCAAAGATATTTTCTCTGTTCCATACTATAATTTCAGTACGATGTCTTGTCTTCTTGTTTTATATAAACGATCTCTTAATATTTTTAGTTCCAAGACCACCAAGAAACATGTCTATAGAAAACACTACAACTAACTCAGTGATTGTTCAATGGTCAGCTCCGACAGATTCCTTAATATCCGAATATGCAATACGTTATAGAACTGATTCAGATAACCAATGGGTTAGACTGCCAGCTGTCCAAAATACAGAAGCTGAAGTGGCAGATATGACATCAGGAGAACGGTACACAATACAAGTGAACACAGTGAGCTATGGTTTAGAAAGTAATGAACCACAGCAGCTAAATTATACAGTCAGTAAGTATTTGAAATAATTTATTTGTACCGAAATATCAACGTTTTTGGAAACCAAACCAAATGTGTATAACTTTCTGAAAACGTAATAGTTTATGAAAAATAATGAAACCTTTCTTTGTCAATTCCTTTCACCTCTTCAGGAGTCTGTATGCTAATCCTAACGGTTTTGTACAGTACATTTATTGACAGGTATCCTCATGTTGCAATTTTGTGTTTTTTTTCTTGTTTGTTAACATAACTGGTCTTGTTAATATCAACCATTTCACTATAATTTACTAATTTTGGTGTTTGTATTTTAGAACCAAATCCAGTGTCGAATATTAACCCTATAATGGATTCAAACAATGTAACTTTGGAGTGGCCTAGACCAGAAGGTAGAGTCGATGTCTATGTTGTGAAATGGCGGGAATCTACAAATCCCACAAATACGAATAAACAAAATATTAACCAAACTCAAAATGGAACGGGACCCATAAGAATGCTGATAAATGATTTAATGCCAGGAGTCGAATACACTTTTGAAATTCAAGCCATTTCAAATGACTTACAAAGCGAATTCACTGTTGTAAAAGCACGTACAAGTAAGTAAAATAGGATTACAATAGGGCGTCGGCCCAGCTTTGTAGTGGAACGTTTCTAATGCGATAATGACAACTAAGCATGGTCGAGCGAGGTTAGTACTTGGATGGGTGACCACTGGGGAAACACCGTCGTAGAGCCCGTACAGCCTGCAGCGAATCACTTCAGATTACTAGTGTCAGTAGCACATCACAGCTCGCAGGCATTATACCAATGAGCACGAGGTATAATGGAGATATGCCGTCTTTCGGATGAGACGTAAAACCGAGGTCCCGAGTCCATGGATGTTGTTGGGCTCGATAAAGATCCCTACCGCTGGTTGGAACACTAGTGGATTCGGCAAAATTTCCGGTTAGGGGTAGAGTGCTCCCGGCGTCGGTGATTAGCCTAAGTTGCGCAGAAATAGACCGACGTTAAATAATCGAATAAAAAAAAAGGATTACAATAAAATGCAATCAATCTCACATCAACATAAACTTTCTGCATGCCAACTTAACTATATTATTTGTCAAAATAATTAGTAAACCCCTCAGACTAAATAAGCAAGAGACCTAATTGTTCACATTTTCAGGGTTATCCTACATCGCTGCATCTTTCTTTCCTAATCACATTGTAGTCATATTTAAATAAAATTATGACAAAATATCAGATTAATATTTAGTTATTGTGAAATAAATTTGTTGTTTGTTTTCATTCGACATGCAATATTGAATAAAATATATATACAGTGTGGAAACCACTTATGGAATAAAATTCTTTATGTCATTATTTTAGAAAATTATAAAAAATGCCGAAACACGTCAACTTTTGAATTGAGTTGTGCGTTATGTAAACATAAATTTAAATGTACAGGGTGATTCACGCAAGTATGCCATAATCGGTGTTGTTTTTTTTAATGATACACCCTGTATATTTGCATATTTTTGAAATCCCCTCAATGAACCGATTTCAACAAACTAAATAATGTATGGTCAATTATGAATTATACAGGGTGAAATTTTTATTTTTACAGTTATTAAACACATACATAAAATACCTGATGTATTTGATTTTAATACATTAAAATAAATGCTCAAAATGTTCTCCACCTAGTTGTTGGCAATAGCACAGTCTCCTATAGAACTCCTCCCTAACTTTGTTTAAAGTTTGAGGTGAAATATTCCGTATTTCTGTAGTTATCCTGTCTTTGAGGTCTACAATGCTAGTTGGTTGTGTTGCATATACTTTGTTCTTGAGATAACCCCACAGAAAAAAATCTAACGGCGTAAGGTCTGGCGATCTAGCTGGCCACTCAATAGTACCTCTTCGTCCAATCCATTTATTGGGGAAAATTTTATCTATAGTAAATTTTATACCCATTTAGAATAAGACCATCCTTATTTATTATTAATAAATCGGTTGAAACAAAAAATTACCAACAAAAATGAACGTCGTAACTAATTTATTAGATGTCACGTTTCTGAAGATACGTCAAATTTTGATTTCATGTTAATGTCATAACGCAAAATAAGATATAAAAATGTGATATTCTGATGAATCCAAAAAGCTTATGCTTAATGTAGTAAACTATTTTCAAAACGATTTAGGATCTCGATTTAAGGCAATTCAAAAAGCGTCCGAAGCACTAAAAGTTCCAGAAAGCACATTATATAATCTTGAAAAACCAAACAGAGCTACAGATTTCGAATTTAGAAGAAATATGTCTGCAAGCGTTTCCCGGAGCAAAACCCGAATTACAAAAAATACCCTGCATTGTTTGAGGGATGTAATTTATAAAATGTATGCGCGAAAGGATAAAATCACAGTAGAAACTATTTTACGGCAATTTATCGAAGAGTCTCCAGAAACTAAGATTTCCAAAGGTTCGTTATATTTGGGAATTAAAAAAATGGGTTTTCATTTCAAAAAACAGGATGGAAGAAAACATTTATTGGAAATGCCTGCAGTCAGATTAAAAAGAATATTATTTTTGAACAAATACCATGCTGCTAAAAGCGAAAAGCTCTTTACACCTGTTTTTCTGGATGAGACATGGGTTTTTAGTAAAAGCGGGGACAGAAGAATGTGGCAAGATGGTACTAAACACAGTGATTTAAAAATAACTGGAAGTGGGACACGATATGTAATTGTTCATGCCGGTAATAAAAAAGGTTTTGTGGCAAATGCATCGCTTATTTTTAAATGCAATAAAAAAACAGGCGATTACCATGATAACATGAACACCGAAAATTTTGAAAATTGGTTTAAACAGCAACTAATTGTAAACTTGGAAGAACCATCGTTAATTATAATGGATAACGCAACGTATCACAGTCGCCTGGATGAAGAAATCCCAAGAAAAAGTTGGAGTAAAACACGCATGTTAGAATGGCTCAAAAAAAGAATATTCCTTTTCCAGATCACATTTTAAAGGATGCTGTTTGGAATATAATTGAAAAGCAAGTTTTGCCAGAAAAAAATTATCATTTAGACAAATACGCTGCCGAGCATGGTCATTGTGTTCTCAGGCTACCACCCTATCATTGCCATTTTAATGCCATCGAAATGGTATGGTCAGAAACTAAAAGGCATTATGACCAAGCTATTACGAAAACTGCAAGGTCACCTACTGAAGTCTTAAAAGTATGGAATGACGTTGTAAAAAATGTACCGGAGCAACACTGGCAGAATTACATAAATCATACAGAGAAAATTATTTCTGAAGCATGGGAAGTAGAAAACAAACTGGACCTACTAAACATCGAACCTATGGTGATCTCTGTATCCGATGAATCCGATGATGAACTATCACTTTCCGAAAGTTATTCTGATTTAGAAACTAATTAAACTTTGCCTTGAAGATCACGTTGTCATTTTTTTAAAATCTAGAATTTGTACTTAATCGAACTCTGAATTGCCATATTTTTTTAAGAAAACTATGTATCTAGTTAATAAAACAATGTTTTTAAAATTAGTGCGCTTCTTTTATATTCTTTTATTATGTCAACATCTTTAGAATTTTATGAATTTCATAAAATTAATTTGTATTATTACAAACCGCCACTGATAATATGAAATTTCAAGTCACCACGCCAATGCAATAAGAAATATGTCAAGCATTTGACATGACAAAGGTCATAACCTAATTTTTTTCATGCGGGTTCAGATGGTTCAAGAAGCCGCATACGTTAAGTTACTAAAACGGCTGGTACCTCTAAATAGGTATTAATTTTACTATAAATAAGTTCTTACCATTAAAGCATAATGGGGTGTTGCCCCGTCTTGCTGGAACCAAACATTTTCATTCGGTAAGCTAGGATCTATTGCGTTGGGATATAAGTTTGCCAACGCAGGAATTACTTCATTTCTAAGCATATTTAAATATTTTTCAGTTGTCAAATTTCCATCTATAAATATAGGACCAATAATATGGTCGCCTATGATACCGGCCCAAACGTTCACCTTTTGAGGGTACTGAGTATGTGTCTCACGCATCCAATTAGGATTCTCTGCTGACCAATATCTTCAGTTCTGTCGGTTTACCTCTGTTCAGCTTATTCATCAATCTTTCGCAGAAATCCATTCTACGATCTGGATCGTCTTCTGTTAACTCCTGCACAAAAGTTAATTTGTAGGGATGAAGTTTTTCTTAATGAAGACATCTTAGAACAGTTGTATGACTAACATTATTTTCACGGGCAATTTGACGTGTACTTGAAGTTTGATTCTCTTCGACACTTAACAAAATATCCACTTTCACATCATCTTCAACGAAGTGTGGTTTTCTTTTCAATGGTTTGACATGTCCAAGTTCTCTGAATTGTGCATGAATTTTAGACACAGTACTTTGTGAAATATTAGGCAATTCGGGATACCTGTGATTAAATAAGTGCCACTTCAACTTGACTTCTGCAGTTATCCCCGTACCCGATCATCATTAAAATCTCAATTCGGTGAGTCTCAGTTAAATATTTCATTGTTATGTCGACAAGGAAAGAGTGTTTGACAAAGATTTTACTTTTTCAGTATAAACTGTCAACACATCAACAACTGACAGAATAGAAAACAATCCACATTATTTACCGATTTTGTATAATTATAGGCGTTTTTAGGCAATTTTTAGGTATTTATGACAAAATTCATGGGCGTAGCAGGTTTTGTTTAATATACAAATACGTCTAATAATTAGTTAGTTTAGATTTTTGATAAATCCATATTTAGCTAATTTAAAAAAGTACCAATATTTCAAGTGTAATAAATTATTAATTTTAAAATTTCACCCTGTATAATTCATAATTGACCATGCATTATTCAGTTTGTTGGAATCGGTTCATTAAGAGGATTTCAAAAATATGCAAATATACAGCGTGTCTCGGCATTTTTTATAATTTTCTAAAATAATGACATAAAGAATTTTATTCCATAAGTGGTTTCCACACTGTATATATATTCCTCAAAAATCATAAACTACAATGTTACCGATCAGGAACTATGATAAAGTCCTTCCCTCTCACACTCATTACTTGTTTTCAAACAATGTTGGATCGATTTTAACGCCTTTTATGAATTAATAATGTTGTCTGTTCATTTTGTTAGTCCGAGGTAAACCCAAACTTAATTAACAGAGTGTATAGTATAAGTATACCTATAAGTATATTAAAAAAAACGCTGTATATGTTGAATTACAAAAAATATATGTAACAAGTGTGATCAAGATACACATATTTATGTTTAAAATAAATTAGTTATCGGATCAGTTTTAAAATTTACAGGTTTTGTCCGAATATTTGAAAGTATTCCAATTGTTTAACCAGTATTTGCTGTGTAGGACATACTTATCGATTGACAGTGCTGCTAACTACAAATACTGCTACATTTTTTCATTGTACCAAATTTTTAAAACAATACATTTATTTTTTAGTGCCGTTGATCCAATCTGAAGTCGTCGTGGTAAATAACCAACAATCAACAGATACTATCAGTCTTAGATATACACCAACACCTATCGGTATTTCTAGATTCGACACCTATAAATTTTCTTTATCGGATCCAAATATTCCGGACAAAGAAAAAGCCGCCAATGATTCGGATAGATTTGTTACATTTACCGGACTGGTACCTGGTAGATTATATAATATTACGGTATGGACTCTCTCAGAGAAAGTTACCAGTCAACCTTTGCAGAGACAGGATAGATTATGTAAGTTGTGTGTAATATGTATTATTTTAAGTATGACATTGATTCAATAATACCGATATTATAGTAACCTATACTAAATATCATTGTGTAACATAACGAATATTCATTACCAACTTGTAATCTTTTGTTTTGCTTAAAAAATGATGCCCAATACCTTGTCTTAAATTTTCACTCCATTCACACTCTTCTAAAAGTATCTGTTTATGGCAATAAATTATTGATTTCATTCACATAACAATAGATGAAATTTACTAGTAATATTTTCATTTAGTTGAACTGAAGTTATCCACACTTATGGAAAAATATTCAAACACAAAGATTTTATATCAAGGTAGTTATAGTGCAATGGAGCTTTGTCCGACTTCAACTCGAGATAAACATAATTAAAGTTAGAATCATTAACATGTTAAGATATAGTAACGCAAATTTTAAAAAATTATGAACAATATACTTACCGGTTAGTCTAAAAGAAACATATTGGCAACACTGGACCCCAGTACAGTAGTATAATTTGAGCGGTAAATTCAAACGAACAGATTGTAAGCGAACGACATTGCCGGATTGCAACTTTTGTAAAAAAACAAATCAGTTGAAATTAAGATAGTTATTAAAAATGTATAGTTTTCAAGATGGTTAGTACCATCCTGAATGTAAATAAAAATCAATTCCAAAAATAATCAATAATTGAGACGTTTCATACCATATCTATCATATATTCCCAAAATATATTTATTAGCTAATTACAAACGTAATTTTAATATTTGATTGAATTTTTCAGATCCAGAACCAATAACTGGTATAAACTCCACCTATATCTCCAACACCGAAGTTACTCTAACTTGGTCGTTACCTCATGGTGAATTTAACGCTTTTGAAGTGCAATATTTAACCACAGAAAATATTTTTATTCAAAATCTAACGACGCACAACTTGATAATTATTAATGATTTGAAACCTCATAGAAACTATACATTTACTGTGATAGTGAGAAGTGGAACAGAATCCAGTATTTTAAGAAGGTCGTTACCAGTGTCTGCTATTTTCACAACCAAAGAATCGGTTCCCGGAAAAGTGGAAAAATTCGAACCAGTGGATATTCAGCCTGGAGAAATTCATTTCGAATGGGCTCTGCCAATGACAGAACAAAATGGCGTTATACGGAAATTTACTATTACCTATGGCCTAGAGGTGAATAATCTTAACATTTATTTAATTAATACGTTTATTTAAAATTTATATTAACACTGTAAAATAGCTTTATTCACTTAACAGTTTTTATCTCACGAATTTAATAATAGCCGTATGGACCGTTTATAGTACAAAACCCGTTTAACTAAACTTGTTTAAATAGTTAAACGTCCGTCCGTTGCACCGACTTTTAAGTTTAAGCTAAAACCCGGTTTAAATCTAAATTTTGCGTTGCACGGTATTGTTAAGCCGGTTTAATGCCAGTTAAACCAGTTTAAAGTTAAACGATCAGATTGAACTGTTTAGTACACCATTTAAGTAAATGAAGGTAAGTGCGCATGCCTTAGGTAGAAGATATATTGGAACCACTTCGTCACTCGTCATTCATTCATATGTTTTCAATTGTATTGTTACATAACTTATTTTTCGCTGTGAAATTTTTAATCTGTAATATGAATATTTAGAAATTATAGAAAATTCATTTTTAAGACGAATTAATCTTCGAATGAAACATTACGATAAAATGGATGAGTACACATTTGTTAGGAAGTATCGTTTCTACAAAAACACAGTTATCAGTATACTGGAACGAATTGAACATGAATTGGAATACCCAAACACTAAAAGTTCCATTTTCATAATTTCGCTTTAAGCAATCTAGGGCAGGATGGTCCTACACTATTAAACTCTGAAGCAGTTTTCTGCCAGTATTCTTACTTCTCAGTTAGGGACACCCCATCTCTTTTTTTCATTTTCTATTATGTCTTTGTAGTTGGCCACTGTATTTACTAATAAATATTTGTCACCACAGCTGAAATTGCAAGATCTTTTGCGTTTAGTATTCATTATTCTATATAACAAATCACAAACTGTGAAAGTGAAGACTAAACAATAATACCAACAGCAGCTTAAATAAACACATACATCAAACCATACAAGCGGAAACATGAAATAAATGTCACTTTTGACATTGAGCACTAACATGAAATTAGCTGTTGGCAGTTTAACTAATGGCCGTAGGTATGCACCGTTTATAGAACGAAAATGGATTAACCAGTTAAACGCCCTTATGGCTGTATGCACGGTTTACACTTAAACTCGTTTAAGCACTAAACAGTTTATAATTTTTGGTTGGTATCCACCATTGATTCTATGGAAGTTAAACCAGGTTAAACTTAAACGCCCAATATTGGAGGTTTAACTTTAAACTGTTCTTTTTGTCACTTGGTAATTTATGTCAATGTCTCATAAAAGGTTGGATAGATTTGTTGCGGTGACTTTCAAGAAAAAATTGTTGATTCTTCTTATTAAGACTGTTGAAGGCTTTATCAAAGAAATACATGTAATTCGGAATTCAAATAAGAACAGTCACGTCCATAACTGTAAACGAGAGTACTGAAAACTCAAATAACGTCAAGCACTGCCACCAACGAAGGTTTTTGACAAAAAAAAGTCTCTAAATTTTTTCGTCGTTGTCAAACTTCTTTCAGGTTTAACTAAACTTCGTTCGGTGCATACCGAGGGCGTTTCACTATTTAAACTAGTTTAGTACTATAAACGGTGCATACGACCATTAATGTTGCCTTGGTATGTTCCGAACGAAGTTTAGTTAAACCTGACAGAAGTTTGACAACGTCGAAACATTGAGGAACATTTTCTGTGAAAAACGTTCGTTGGTGACAATGCTTGACGTTATTTGAGTTTTGAGTACTCTCGTTTGCAGTTACGGACGTCAGGTTTGTTATTTGAATTCCAAATTACATGTATTTCATTGATAAAACGTGCAACAGTTTAAATAATTAGGATTAAACAACTTTTTCTTGACAGTCACCTCATCAAATCTAACCAACCTTTTATGAGACATTGACATAAGTTACCAAGTGTCAAACAGAATAGTTTAAAGTTAAACCTCCAATATTGGACGTTGTAAGTGTAAACTGTTTTAACATCCATAGAATCGATGGAACATACCAACTCAGTATTATAAACTAGTTTAATGCTTAAACGAGTTTAAGTGTAAACGGTGCATACGGCCATAAACGAAGTTAAATTATTATAGGTGCAACCCACATAACTTAAACTCGTTTAAGATTATAAGCATATTGGAGCAACAACCCCTAAATAAGTTAAATCACCAATATTGAATGTTAAAGTTTAAACTGGTTTAACCTCCATATAATCGATGGTACATACCAACACAAAATCATTATAAATTAGTTCAATGCTTAAACGAGTTTAGTGCATTGGGTCATAAATGCAACAGCTCTAATCTAGTTTATGTAAAATATATCAATAATTACAGTTGCCTCCATATCGCGTTGCTTAAAACCATGATCCTCGTTAATCCTCTCCATAGAGAATTCACTTCAAAGCGGTCTATTTTTTACCAAATTTAGAACGGTAATTGAGTAGATAGAATATTATGAAACTTTATTGTCATTCATGACTTGCTACAGATAAATTACAGTTGCTCGCATTTCGAAAAATGTAGTTTGTCAAACGTAGGAAGAGAACTTTTACCTCGTGAATATTTAATGTTTCATTCAATTTTAGGGGTCTTCTCAAACCCTCTTCCAAGACTTCTCTCCAAATGAATTTAGAGGAAACATAAAACAGCTAGAACCAGGGAAAACCTATGTCTTCCGTATTCAAGCTGAAACCAAAGTCGGTTTTGGTCCAGAAAATCACTGGAAACAAAAAATGCCCATAACTGCTCCTCCCGAGCCTCCTCAACAAGTTGTGCCAACTGAAGTGTGTAAAAGTCCTACATCGATTCAAATACGGTTTAGGAAGAACTATTTCAGTGATATCAATGGACCAGTAAGCTATTTTTTAAGTTATTGAGGACCAAATTTTTTTAAGAAATTCTATAATTCTTGATAACGGTAGCTGAAACGCTACCAAAACGTTGAAGTGAGAATATTGAAAAAGGTTGTAATTTCAATTCCCAAAAATAATAATAAATATACCACAACGAACATTCAGAAAATAAACATTAATATTTTTCCACTACTACCTATTGCAATAATTTCCTAAACTGTACATTATTTGTAGTTGAATTTAATGGAATTCTGTATTAGTAAAAGTTACTGATCAGGGACGATTTTACAACTTCCCGTCTATATTTCTGCTAACTATTCCATTAAGAATATTATAACAATTATTAAAAACTTTTAGGTTATATCATACGCCATCATAGTAGCCGAAGATGATTCCAAAAATGCTTCAGGTCTAGAAATGCCAAGTTGGAGAGACGTACAAGCTTATTCCGTTTGGCCACCGTATCAAGTTAATGAACCGTATTATCCATTCGTAAATAACTCTCTTCTAGTTGAAGATTTTACCATTGGTGGACAGTCATGTGATATAAGACAATTAGGCTATTGCAATGGTCCATTGAAGTCGGGAGCTACGTACAAAGTGAAAATTAGGGCTTTCACAGCTGCAGATAAATTTACGGATACTAGTTACAGCTTTCCTATTCAAACAGGTAAGTTAACCTATATACAGCGCTGCTGAAAAATCTCGCACCAAGCGATTATCTTTGAAACGGATAAGGGGAAATTTACGAAATTCTGGGACGATGAATGAGACACGTTATTCTGCATATTTTAGAGCAAATGTCAAATATTTTTGAAGTCAGCGTTTAGAGTACGGTCGCCTTCTTGAATTTTTTGAAATGGCAACCTAGGTCGAGTAACGTATCACGAAGATGCTTATTTTTTGCTCTTTCCAAAAATAATAGCAAGGTATATATCTTAAGGATGAAATTTCCGATCTTGAAAATAAAATAGCGAAAGTCGAGACATTTAACACGTGGAAAATACCGACAAAACAGCAAACTAGGCCGTTGAGCGCATGACGCGTTAAAGAAATATCATTATTAGGAATGTATCCGAGCTTAATGGTGATATCCAGGCAAAAAAAGATCACGACGGCAGCAAAATTGATGAGGTACTAAATGTTGTTAATTCACAGGCAAAACCAACAGCTTTTTATCGAATAGGAAAGTCAAATGATCACTATCCCAGATTATTAAAGGTCATAATGTCAACAGAGTCCGATGCTAAGTACGTATTAAAAAACAAGAAGAAACTTTTGGAACATACAGGCACTAGAGGCTTATCGATAATTGATGACAAGACACCAGTACAGCAACAATGCTTGAAGGATCTCCGTACACAGCTGAATACCCGTACGCAAAATGGTGAAGACAACCTGACAATCAAATACGTCAACGGCCTTCCTAAAATCGTTACATTTCGCCAATAGCTCTTCGACCACATCATTTGTCGAATGGTCTCTTTTTTACACAAAGCTTTGCTCTCTTATGGCTAAATATAGCGAATTCATATGCTCAATACAATTACTAAAACCTGATATAATCCTTATAGGTGAATCTTGGTTAAAACCTTCAATTCCCGACTCTCTTATTAATATTTCTGGCTATACTATTTACAGATCTGATAGGAAAAACCGTGCCGGTGGTGGTGTTTGCATATATTTATCGCAAAATATAACGCGCAATTTTTCAGTAACTAGTCGAACTATAGCAGTGTCCCATATTGATATTCTTCTTGTAAAAATTTCCAAAGGCTCTACTTCATTTCATTTTATTTGCGTTTACCGTCCAGGCGACACACAGCTTGTCGATGATATTTTCTTTTTGGAAAATCTCGAAGAACTTTCTATTCTGCAAAACGTCATAATGATGGGAGATTTTAATTTTCCAGATATCGTTTGGCCAGTAGTAAATGTTCCTGAAGGTATAAATTCGAGAAACACTTTTATGAATTTTTTTCTAAACAGCAATTTAACGCAACTCTCATACACGAACCCACCCGCTTTCGAATTAATAACGTACCATCGACTCTCGACCTCGTATTTACAAATGATGACCAGTTAATATCATCTCTGGAAGTATGTTCTCCGGTAGAAAAATCCGATCATGCTGTCTTAACTGCAAAAATTCAACTGAACATACCCCTTTCCCGGAAAAGAACTCAACTATTCGATATTTAAGTCAACAGATTATGCCAAAGTCAATCATTCCCTGTCTCAAATCGAATGGGATGAAGTATTATGCGACTCAAACAATTGTACATCAATATGGAACAAATTTCACTCTATCACAACCCAATATCTCGAGGAGAAAACTACCGAACGAAGATCATACCGTAACAAATTAAAACCATGGATTAATTGGGAACTTCTACAGATGCTGAAACACAAGCGGAACTTGTGGAAGAAACATAAACAAGCTTCTAATCTCTCTGACTTCCTAACACATAGAAGATTCTCTAACCGTCTCAAACAGCAACTATCTAGCTCTAGGCAAAGCTATGAAAAAAACATTGTCAGCAGTGGTAGCAGCAAAAAGTTTTATAAATACATTCGCACATCGCTTTCTTCAAAAGTTGCCACCCCATCTTTACAACAAGAAGATGGAAGCCTATGCTCTGATTATGAAACGGCTGAAATTCTTGCTTTGTCTTTCGCTAACGTTTTTACAAACGAACCACCTGATGATGCATTACCAGCCTTGTTAGGACCTCGTATCGAAGCATCTCTTCACAATATCACCTTTCCTCAAAACCAAATTCTAGATCGCCTGTTACATCTTAAAACCGATTCCTCCCCAGGTCTAGATGGATTGCCTGCATTATTCCTTAAAAAATGTGCTCACACACTATCATATCCGCTGTCCAAAATCATGAACTCCTCTTTTTCGGAAGGCTGTATTCCGCCAACCTGGAAATTAGCATCAGTCACCCCAATATTTAAAAAAGGCAATAAATTGGATCCTAACAATTACCGTCCGATAAGCCTCTTACCCATTATCTCCAAAGTAATGGAATCCATTGTTGCCGACCAAATAGTCGACTTTTTGTTGCAGGAAAATGTAATCCCAAATTTCCAACATGGTTTCATGAAGGGTCGATCAACTTTAACCAATTTACTACACTGTACCAACGATTGGTCCAAAGAACTACATGACAGACATCCTTTAGACATAATTTACCTTGACTTTTCTAAAGCCTTTGACAGAGTGCCAATATGTAGACTTCTACTAAAGCTCGATCATCTTGGCATAAGAGGTACTCTTAACAAATGGTTTTCAGCCTTCCTAACAAACCGGTTATTCAAAGTCAGAGTTGGACAAAAATTCTCCGAGGAAAGATCCGTAACTAGCGGTATTCCACAAGGGTCCGTTCTTGGACCCTTACTTTTCATCGCATATTCCAGTGATCTTCGATACTGTCTGAGAAGCTCAATCTCGGCTTATGCTGACGACATGAAACTTTACGGAAATCCCAACATCAGTTATCTAAGTTTGCAGAATGATCTCGATAAACTACAAGAATGGTGTTCCAATTGGTTGATGCCTCTGAACATTGATAAGTGTGTCGTGTTACACGTCGGAAACAATAACCCGCAAAATCCGTATTCAATCAGTGGATAGACATTAAGCACGGTCTCATCACATACTGACCTATTAGTAAACTCGAAACTTACGTGGAGTGATCATATTTCTCATATTTGCAAACGCGCGAACTCTAAACTGTTCCTAATACAAAAAACTTTCTCCAAAGCTTCTTTCGAAACATATTGCAAACTTTACAAGTGCTATGTCCGACCCATACTTGAATACGACGGGCCTTCGTGGTATCCAGATTTAGTTCGAGATCGTGAAATGCTGGAAAAAATGCAAAGACGCGCAACCAGATTGTCTTTTGGCCGCGTTAGACCTACGTACGAAGAGAGATTAACCATGGCAAATCTTACAACATTCGAAGAAAGACGTCTTCGAGGCGACCTTTTTCTTTCCTTTCGAATTTTGAAATTCAACTTCGGCGACCTTCAAGCAGCTTTCCCCTTTCATTTAGATGACCGTCTCCGTGGGCACTCCTTAAAGCTGAAGAAAGAGCCTTTTAGAACTCATTATAGGCAAAACTTTATGGGTAACGGAATTTTTGATATTTGGAATGGTCTTCCTCAGCAAATAATTAATTCAGGAAATGTTAATAGTTTCAAAAATCAAATAGACTCCTATATTTTCGATCTTTAGTTTCTTAGGCTTAGTGTCAGTTATTGTTTTATTTATATTCTGTAAATTATTATGGGCAAAACAGGACTTGATTCTCTGCCCTTATCATGTAATTAATAATAATAATAATATCACTTCAATACAAAATGTCTTATAAAATATCAGTTTCATTTTTCTAAATTAAATTGTACTGTACTAATGATATGACCTTGTAGTTTTTTGAAATTAAACAAAAAACAATGGTACGCATTCTAAATGTCAATCACATCAAAATTTATGTACAAATTATCAATAATACTAATTTCAATTTATCACGACGTATAAAAGTAAATTAAGAATAATGGTACATTTATCGGAAAAACAACGAATCGAAATCTTAATGTTAGTTGGATATGGTGTTCGCAAACGTTCCCACGATGAAGCAGCTCATCTTTTTAACGATTTAAATCCTGAATGCCCTCCTATAAGTAGATATACAGTGACGCGATTAATAAACAAATTTAATGATACTGGTATTCCAAAGTTTGGTAGACCGAAAAGTGCAACTAATGAAGATAAAACTTTAGATGTTCTATTAGATGTTCAAGAAAACTCTAAAACATCTATAAGTGTATTTGGCAAGAAATCATGGTATTTGTAGACAGTCTATACAAACTATTATTCTACATAAAAATAACTTTTATCTGTATAAAGTTCAAAATCTCCAAGAATTCGTGAGGATGATTTTGACAGACGATTACAATTTTGTGAAACAGTTACAGAGAAAATTAGGATGCAAAACAATTTCTTAGTTTTTTTGGTATTCAGTGATGAAGCCACATTTTGCTTGAACGGTTCTGTAAACAGACATAATTGCCCGTACTGGTCAAAGTGTAATCCGCACTGGTTTGAGGAGGTTTGTACACAGCGTCCACAAAAAGTAAATGTGTGTGCAGGTTTGATGAAAAACCATTTAATCGGTCCTTTTTTTATTGAAGGTGCGCTTACTGGAGCTAAATATCTTGATTTACTCCAAAATGAAATTATACCTGAAATAAATCGATTATTTCCTAATATGAAGGTATACTTTCAATAAGATGGCGCACCTCCACATTACCAAAGAGACATTAGGCAATATTTAAATACAATTTTCCCTCAGAGATGGATTGGTCAAAGAGGTGCAATTGAGTGGCTGGCAAAATCCCCCGACTTGACACCACTTGATTTTTTTCTCTGGGGCTACCTGAAAGACCGCGCTTGACTAACTTGAACGATTTAAAGGATCACATACGTCTCGAAATGCAAGGAAGAGAGACTGTATCATTGTCAACAAGGCCAACAGATGGCCAGCATTTTGAAGACTTAGAGTGATGAAGTATTTGCAACTTAAATGAATGTTAAGTTTATAAGTTTCTGTAACATCCAGTTTTGTTTAAAATTACAATTTTAATATCTATGTTAAATTTCTATTATAATGTCCGAGTAAAGTGATATATTGCTATTATTTTTGGAAAGAGAAAAAAATAAGCTTATTTGTGATACGTTTCAAAATATTCAGGATGGCGACCGTACGCTAAACGCTGACGTCAAAAACATTTGCTCTAAAATATGCAGAATAAAGTCTCAATCATCGTCCCAGAATTTCATAACTTTCCCTTTATCCGTTTCAAAGATAATCCCTTGGTGCGAGACTTTTCAGCAACGCTGTATATATTGATATTATACAATATTTTGTTGAAAAGATTAAATAAAAATTGACACCCATGACTTGATAAAAATTCTATAGTCGTTTTTTATAGAAGACACTTATTTTGTGAAAAAAAATGTAACATACTGCGCTTCTCAGAGTATTCTTCTGAATGTAGTCCATCTCTTGTCCGTATTAGTAGTATGTTTTTCCATTAAACCTTAAAGTTGAATTACCCTAATTTCCCAGGAATTACTATTAAGTAGTTTTACGAAACACCAAATTATTTATGTATTTTTACACGCTTTATATTAGCTTCACTTGTATGTTTCGTAATGTTTTTGTTATTTATTTAAATAGTTTTTACTTGTGGGATAAAATTATACACACTACCATGGCTAATTACTATTTATTTATTTAAAGAAACACAGACTATTAAACTTAATTTATATAAACACTTTACTTAATGTCTAATAATTTATTTACACTCGGTATAATAGTTGTAATTTATTTTTACCACTTGAATATTACACTATTTATCTTCACTATTTCTGTAAACTGTCTGTGAACTAACTCTTTACTGCCCGTTTCACTAATTGTCAACTCACTCCAAAACCCGCGCATATATAGTCCCTCTCAACTCTCGAAAATTCCATTACCTTCCGCGCTCGTCCTATGAACAAAGATAGCGTCTTCTCGAGAATGTTCTCGAATCCCAGCGCAGCCACCAAATTTTACAGTCGAGAGACAGTGTCGGCTTTGAGTTGGTAACCTCGCAACATTGCCCCCTCCTTAATAGGAAGTTCCTCCTGGAACTTCTCTGTAGCCGGGACTGGATGTTCAAATCGGCAACTGGACCCATTTCTACACTTTCCGGTCGTATGGAAATAACAGGGCACTGTCTTCATTGGACACTGATAACGGAGGGTATAGCTGCAGATTAATATGTGGACACCGGTATCTTCGAAGATCTCTTCCATCATATTCCTGATGACTCGCCAATCCAACTGGTTGCTCCCTATCTTAGGCATAGCTAGTTTCTTCACGTTGGATTCAAGCACATGGTCTCGAAGGCTTCGTACCGTTTCCCACACATTCCGGTAGGTGGATCGATCTTGAAATTCGTTCTTTGTTACCAGGTAGAAGACGTACCGTGAATTGTGTTAGAGTCTCAGTGTCTTGCCAGGGGTTGGAATCTGTTCTGCAAGTTTTTCTAAATGCCCAAACTTCTTTCCGAAGACGGTTGCCAGGCCTCGTGCGTTTTTGATACTGGCTGGGATGTTGTATGCCAGTGAATAGTCTTCCGGGAGCGTGAACAAGTCTTGTCGTTGCTCTGAAGTGACTCCAAACCTAGCTTTACCGGTACCTCTATATGCGCCCATAAATTTTTGGAAAGCAGGGACAGAATCTTCCTGGACATGGTTCACTCCTTCCTCTATGTCATGGTCTCCTTCGAACGGTGCTAGTCGGTTTTGGTGGACTACTTTCGGTTTTCCATTGGGGATCTTGCTTATGCGATAGATCACGTCATTGATCCTCTTTTTGATCAAGTACGGACCCTCCCTCGATTTTTGTAATTTTGGAGAAAAGCCTTTTCTCCGCGTCGGGTTGTGCAACCGTATTTAGTCCCCTTCTTTGAAGCTACCTTCTGTAACCTGCGTGTCGTACCGTTTTTTCATTCTGTCGCTGGCAACTTGAAGATTCGTTCGGACGAATTCGTGCACATCGTCTATCCTTTGTCTCAACTGGATCACGTAATCTTCTCCAGCTAGATCTTCTCCAGGTCGACAATCGCATTCCAGGTCAAAAGGAAACCTCATTTCGCGTCCAAAAAGATTTTCGCAGGTGTTTGACCGGTGGACCCATTGATGGCGGATCGATAAGCCAATGCAAACAGGGAAATATATTGGTCCCAATCTCTCTGGTGGCTGGAGACTACTTTGGACAGGTATTTTCCAATAGTCCTGTTCATTCTCTCGACCATTCCATCTGACTGTGGATGCAACGCCGTTGTCCTGGTCTTCTTCATTCACAGCTTGTCACAAATTTCCTGGAATACACGGCTTTCGAAATTCCTTCCTTGATCGCTGTGAACTTCCAAGGGCACTCCAAATCGGCAGATGAATTCCTTCACCAATACATCCGCGACAGTTGTGGTTTCTTGATTCGGGATCGCGTAAACTTCTATCCACTTTGTGAAATAATCCATCACAACCAGGATGTATTTACCACCATTTTCTGTCGTCGGGAATGGTCCAGCGATGTCTAAAGCAATCCTTTCGAATGGGCTTCCAACATTATACTGCTTCATGGGTGCCTTTCTCTTGCGATGTGGTCCATTACTCGTAGCACAAGTCGTACACTTCTTACACCAGTCCTTCACATCGTCGGAGCTGTTCATCCAATAACATCTTTCACGGACTCGCTGAAGGGTTTTCTTCACTCCCAGATGACCTCCTGATGGACTGTCGTGTAACTTCCTCAGTACCTCAGCTACTCCCGTTCTCGGGATGACTAACTGTCTTCTGTTTTCGGAACCATCATCGTTTTCAAGGATTCGTTTCAATAGGCCTTCTTCCAGGACGAAGGATTCCCACTGAGCCCAATATGCCTTGAGTGTCGGTGAAAATCTTGACACTTCTTGCCAGGTGGGTCGCCGATTTTCTTCCTTCCATTGCCGGATCATCTTCAGGTGAGGATCATTCTCCTGATTTTCTCTGATCCTGGTTGGTGACCATTCTTCATTGACTACTGTAGTTATTGAAACTGCAGCTTCCTTAGATTCTGCCTTGTTGCAGTGGGAACAGTCAGCTGGGCACGGTCGTCAAAAGCGTCAAAAGCAGTTTGACATTCTTCATCCCAATGAAAAGTTCTGGTTTCTTCCGTGTGTCGAGTTAGTGGCTTGGCAAGATCTCGAAACTTCCTTATGAACCTTCAATAGTACGTGCAAAGTCCAAGAAAGCTCCTAACTTGATGTTTGTCGGTAGGTTGCGGCCATTGCTTGATGGAAGCAATTTTCTCTGGATCGACCGCCACTCCTTCATTGCTCACAATATGATCCAGATAGTTGACTCGGTTTTGGAATGACTGACATTTCTTCGGGTTTAACATGAGCTGGACAGCTTGAAGTCGTTTGAATAAGTCTTCCAAATTCTTCAGGTGTTCCTCCAATGTCTTCCTCAATACTACGATGTCGTCCAAATAGACCAGGCATGTTTTCCAAGATAACCCTCTCAAGACATTTTCCATGAGTCTTTCAAATGTCGCGGGCGCATTACAGAGCCCGAATGGCATGACGTTGAGCTGCCATAATCCAGATCCGGTGGTAAAAGCAGTTTTCTCTTTGTCTTCTGGGTTCATTTCCACTTGCCAATAACCGGACTTCAGGTCCAAGGTGGAAAACAGTTTGCTGCCGGCCAAAGTGTCTAGCGTATCGTCAATTCGAGGCAGAGGATAGCTGTCTTTCTTTGTCACGTTGTTTAGCTGACGATAGTCTTCGCAGAATCTGGTAGTTCCATCCTTTTTCTTGACGAGCACTACTGGAGACTTGACTTCTTTATGGTAATTGGGTAATCTTTCACGTTTATGACACGTACTGGGATCTCCTTCGCTGACGTAACCAATCCTTTTCCAATCAGTACTCCTCTACCAACCTCTTCGTCGTGGTTCCATGGCTCAATCATAACCGGTGTACCTTCCTCCATGATTCCCTGTATCCGCGCTACTATCATGGTTTCGCTTTGTGCAGGTAGAACGGTATCTTCCTGTACAGCTGCCAACACCGTGCTGCCTTCATATGGATGGAGGAATACCTCTCCGGAACCCATTTTAATGGTTCTGTTTCTAAAGTCTAACTGGAAACCATGTAGATTCATTACGTCCATTCCCAGAATCACGTCTTCTTCGATGTCAGCTACGATTACTGTATGCGTGAACTTTTCTCCACCAATTCCCAATTTGATTTGTGTGTCTCCGTGAACATTGGCACTCTCACCTGTTGCGGTCCGGAGTCGCAGCCTCGTTGGCAGAAGCTTCTTCTTAGATTTTATTGTCTCCGGCCGTATGATGGTTCTAGTTGCTCCAGAGTCTACCAGCAGAGTATATTTCTTGCCATTCACTTCGCCATCCACATATACACTGTTGTTACGGCATCTGAGAGAAGCTAGCAGTATGAGAGGGTCTTTGGAACGATCCTGGGTCGGTGCTGCCCTCTCGTTGCCGACCCGTTCTAGTTTTCCTGGTTCTTGGTTTGCTGGAGTCCTAGGGCGCTTACACGAACTGCGTACATGCCCTAGCTTGCCACAATTCCAGCATCTAATCTTCTTCGGCCTTTTGCCTACCATGCTTTTTATCAAGTTGACGATCTGGTCAAGTCTATCTTCGCCACCTTCTTCTTGAATGGTCCTGACTTTGTTGTATCCCGAAGCCTTCGTGGCTGCTTCATATTAAAGAGCAGCCATCGACCAATGTTTTGGGGTGCGCCAAACGAAGCGTCCTCTGCATATCAGGATCACGCAAGCCATCAATAATGGCTTGGATGCCCAGACATTCCATCATGTTCTCCGGTGCTGATGGATAAGCAAATCGAAGTAGTCGGGTGATATCCACTTCATACTCTTGAAGAGTTTCGTCCCGTTTCTGCCTTCGGTTCTTTATCTGAGATTCGTACAAGTGTTCTAGATGTTCGTGACCATATCGCATGTCCAACCTCTTCTTCATCTGCTCGAAGTCATCCGTTTCTTCAAGGAGTATCGTCTGAAGCACATCTAAGGCATCTCCCCGAAGCGCGATGGTTAGGTTCACTGCCTTCTCCTTATCGGACCTATTATTCGCTCTAGCGGCTGCTTCAAACTGTTTAACATAATTGGTCCTCGACATCTTTCCATCGAACGTTGGGGCCTTGACTCGGGCAAAACTGTCCATATCTTCTGTCTTGGGGTGTGCTTCTGGCTTGCATGGTTTTATTTGTTTGATCTTTTTTTCTTCTGGTGGCATGTCTTGTGTTCTTAAATCTGCCATTTTTCTCTCTAACTCCAGGATTTTCTCGTCCATTGTTGTTATCGTATTCTCCATTTTCTCGTCCATTGTTATTTTATTTTCTATGTTCTCGTCCATCGGTATGATCTTATTCTCAATATCTGATTTTAGTGAAGAAAATTTAATTTTCGACTTCGGCGGCTATGTCATTTTTCATTGATAAGATATCGGCAGAAATATCGTTCTTAATGGTAGAAATCTCTTCCTTCATATTAGCAGAAATAACGTCCTTCATAGAGATATCTCGTCCTTCATAGCGGAGATGTTAGCGGAAATATCGGAACAACTGGAACTTGCAAAGAATCGGACAATAGTCGAAGTGCTGTTGTCCCAGATTCTGTACCCGAAAAGCGTAAGAGGGATGAGTCTAAAGATCCGTCTTCGTCCGAAGACGATTGGTTAAACCGTGTACCTCAAGAAAGAGATAAAAAGAAAACCAAAGGATGGCCAAAAGGTAAGCCCCAAAAGGGCTCTACCTGATGGTCCACAATTATTTACTGTGATATTCTGTGATATTTTGTGATATTGTTTGATATTTTGTGATATATATCTCCACATAAGTATACAACCATCCTAGAATTTTTTTTATCTATTTTTATTTATCTTATTTATATATATATTTTTTAAAGCATCAACTCTATGTCTGACCCAACGCTTATGAATTCCATAATTCAATGGAATTGCAATGGTTGTATTCTTCATTATTGTGATCTCAAGTTACTTATCGCTGAAATGGATCCAATTTGTATATGTCTACAGGAGACACATTTTAAGCCAAATCAACCGTACTCCATCAGAGGGTACAAAATATATCGAAAGGATACAAATCTCGCCATTCGAGCAAAGGGTGGCGTGGTTGCGCTGATTAGGAATGACGTACCCCATTCTTCACTGGAGAGAAACCTATAAATTTAAGAACTTTTAACATTAAATCGTAATTAATTGTATCAAACGCTCGGCTAAAATATAACAAAATCCAAATCATATATTGTTTATCATCAGATGCAGCTATAATACAATATGCAAAAGTGCGGAAGTACAGCTGTAACCTTTCCGAAATCCTGATTGGACCTCAGGTAATAAAGAATATTGTTGAATATATTCTCTAATTTGTACTTCTACTGCTCTCTCAAATTTTTTTGACATAGTAGGTAATATACTTATACCCCTAAGGTCCTTCATTTCCGTTGGGTTTTGTATCTTTGGTAACACTGTCACCACAGCACTCCTCCAAACTGATGGAAACACATTACTTGTCAAGCAAAAGTTTATTATGTGAGTTATATAAGGCACTATGTGGGGACAACAAAGTCTAATAAGGTTTATATTTATACCATCACACCCCACTGCGTTTGTTTTAATTTGTGATAAAACTACACAAAACAATCATTTATTTCTTTAAATTGAAAATTCGCGTTATATACCTTGTTATTATTGTAAAATTCTGAAACATTCTTTGACGGTTTTATATCAGGAATTGAATTAATAAAAAAATTATTTAGTTCTTCAGGCTTGCATAAAGTTTCTGGTATTTTATTATTTTTATCAGAAATTAATTTATGTGTTCTAAGTGTGCTCCACATTTCTTTTGTTGACGTACTGTTAAACTGAAATATGAAATATGCTTTTTTTTCTGTGCAAATAGCTTGGTTAGTTAAATTCCGCATTTGTCTATAGAAATTTAAATGTCTCTGTAATTTTGTTGCCTCAAATTTAACTAAAGCTTTGTCCCTCTCTTTTATCATTATCTTAATAACATCTGTTGTCCATGGTGCTTTTGCTTTAGTGATTCTAGATGTAATAAAGGGATATATGTCTATCGAACAAATTATTTAAACAGTTAATAAAATATGACAATTTTGCGTCAACAGTTTCTTGATCGTATATTCGAAAAAATGAGGTATTTAGAAGATCTGTTTGAGAAACATCTTTATCAAAATATTTAAAACTTCTATACGTGCATATTTTTGGCATCGGCTTATTACTAACAGTTTTAAATTTACAATAAACAATGGAATGATCTGATATGTTACTATGAATTACACCTTTTTCCACTTCTCTATCAGATTGAACAATTACATAATCTAATAATGTCGCTGAAGTAGCCGTAACTCTTGTAGGAACATCAATTATTTGTGATAAGCTCAATGTTTCTAGTATTAAATTAAATTTTTTCACTGAATTATTTTCTAAGTCGAGTAAATCTAAATTAAAATCACCCATACACACAATTTGGTCTCCAACTGGTCCTATCTCAATTAAACTGTCCTCAAATTCGTCCAGAAAACTATTTGTTTTCTGATCATGTCGTTTATAAACAACTCCAATTGCAAATGTTCTTTTTCGTGTGGTGACTTTAATCCATAACTGTTCCCAAATAAAATTTTGCCTTGATTGAATAACATTAAAACGGAGTGAATTTCTAACCCATACGCATAAACCTTTACCTCTAGAATTTCGGTCCGCCCGGTATATATTATAATGGTCAATATTTTATAATTCATCACTTATACAATCACCCAACCAAGTTTCATATACTAAGAGTATATCCAACGAATTAACCAAAATAAGTTCATTTATGTCATGCAAAGATGGCAATAAAGATCTAGCATTACAACATCCTATTTTTAAATTAATTTATCCTCAAGTATCAACAAAATACGCTCCCGAGTTAAAATAACGAAATTAAATATATAAACAAAACCTTTTCTACAAAACTCGAAACAAAAGTTTTTATTTCAACTGATAGAAGTAAAGAATATAACAAGGAGTAAACCATTTGCACAAAATGCCGCAAAAATAAATACACATTAAATAGGCACTTGAAATATTAACAATAATAAAGTTATAATAAGTTCGTAACATCTTCCAAAGTCATGATCCTTCTGGTATTATGCTGGTTACTTAATTTGACAAAGAGTTTCGTTAACAATATTAAGCAGTTCTAGTGTAAGATCCTCTCTGATAACTATTTTTGTGGACTTAAGTAGTCTTTTATTAGAGTATATTAAATTTTTGAAGTATATTGAAGATAATCTTAACATTATTGGCCTGCTTTTATTCACTTCCTTTTTGCCAGTTCTGTAACAGAAATCGATACATAACTCATCTAGTTTAAGTTCCATTTTTGTGTTGAATATATCCAACACCACTGTAGACAGATTTTCTTTTTCAGTTGCAGGTGGCTCAGGGAGTCCATAAATTCTGACATTTCTATTTCTATCCATTTGTTCCCTATTTTCGATCCTGTTATATTATTTATTGCAACTACCTGCTTCTGGAGTTTTTCACTAAGTATTATATTTTCGTTTTCCACTCAACTTTCTGATTAAATTTTTGTTCAATAATGTTAGCAATCGATTCTGTTAGTTTACTAATGAAATCACTTGCAGTACACAATTTGGTAACTAAATCTCTAACCATTGAGTGCAATTCGTCCTCACCTTTGCCGGGTTGGGTTTGACTTCGTGTGTCTCGACCCATTGCAAAAAAATAAATTCAAATTCTGCTTAAACGGATTGCCCAACAGAAGCAAAGTTTACTATATATGTTACCTGTCAGTTTCACCAAGAGACTACAAATTTTCCCAAAATTATGTGCACTTTTTACCTTGAATTTTAACTTTTATATGCAGCACCTTGAAACACATCTACTCGGAATCCACTTTAACGATAGATTCTGTAAACTGTCTGTGAACTAACTCTTTACTGTCCGTTTCACTAATTGTCAACTCACTCACAAACCCCCGCATATATAGTCCTTCTCAACTCTTGAAAATTCCATTACCTTCCGGGCTCGTCCTATAAACAAACAAAGCGTCTTCTCGAGAATGTTCTCTAATCCCAGCGCAACCACCAAATTTTACAGTAGAGAGATAGGGCCGGCTTTGAGTTGGTAATCTCGCAACAGTATGTTAGTTTGTTTGTAACGCAACCTTTAAACTCGATTTTTACCCACTTTAAACGCTCAGATCAATTCGAAATTTTGCACACTCGTCAAGGACCGATGACAATATAATATAGTAGTAAAATATAGGGTGTTATTAAATATTAAATCTGTATAAAAATAAATTCATGAGGTATATTATCGTTTTTGCTTGAAACGTCCTACTAGAGCTGATATACTAACAGGTGCCGTGACTCAGTTGGTTAAAGCGACTGTCTAGTGAACAGGAGATCGCTAGTTCGAATCTTACCGCGACCTCATGGATACAAATTTTTTGTTGTGAGTTTTTCTTTTATCATACTTAAAAATCTTGAATTAAAGTTCCCAAAAGTTTTATAGAAGCAATTTGTTATGTACACAATACTTTTTTTTTTAAATTGAAAGCCAATCACAAATAAAGCGTGAATACTTTTCAAACAACTGCTTATTAGCACTAATTCATAGTTTAATTTTCATGCTCACTTAAAGGATTGCGTAAGCTCTGTAAGTATTAAAAAAATCACATTTTATCGCTTGAATATTTTTGAACACGATTTTCTATTTTCCCAATTTTTTCAGATTACTCTATTTATTTTATCTAATAAATTATTTTTTATTATTCCAGATCAAGATAATACGCCAATTGTCCTTGGTGTTATTATCCCGGTGGTTCTCATCGCACTTTTATTCATAACTGTTATTGTAATCAGAAAAAAGAGGGCAGCTGGTAAACGAAAAGCGACTGAAGCTCGGGCAAATGACAGTATGTCATTACCAGATTCTGTTATTGAAACCAGTAGACCTGTGAGAATTGAAAACTTTTCAAATCATTATAGGATTATGTCAGCCGATTCAGACTTCCGGTGAGTATCATTTTGATAATTTTCCGTTTCTTGGCAGATATCTTCTTTATCAGAATATGAGTACAAGTTTATAAACATCTTTTTTCTACAATCATTGATAAACGTAACGTTTTTTAAATTGATTTTCGTACATAAAATATGTATTTGTTAAACAGTTTCAAAAAGTGACATTAGAGTGAGATAAAGTTGTTTTTTTAACGCTAATTTTGAATATTTCCGCTAATGGCTCTGCAGATTGCACTCATCTGACGTTTTACTTAGCGTTTTGTCATCATGACAAACATAAACATTCAAATCGACGCCATTTTAAGTTCATTTAGAGCAACCTAAATAACACATTTTTTGGTTTTTGCTTGATTGTAGAAAGAATAGTGTATGCAACATATGCATAAAGTGTCTTTTTTTCACTCATGGAATTGATGTCAATTTTTCCACTCGTGAAAAAAAGCATTTGTTACATAAATAACTATTTCAGGATAATTTTCAATTGAAGGTAATTTATGTCCTTAAGTAATATGTACATTCAAAGAAACCGCCCAAAATCAAATTTGTTTCTTTAATAAAAATTATTTCATAAATTCTCATGATTTGTATACGAATTGCAAAGCACATTTTTAAATAGAGTATACAGGCCGTTTCTTTTATCATATGATAACATTACTATACTCTAAACCAGTGGCTCCCAAACGGTAGACCTTTGGGGGTCGCCATTAGGCTCCCAAAAATAAAAAATAAAACGTCTCTAAGACATATTTCTTTATTCTTTAATTTTAAGGAAGCAAATACTCCGAAGAGTATATAAAGTTTGAGTTTTCAACTATTATTAATAAAGGAATACAGAAGCCGAAGCGCTGAATCTATGAAACCATCGAAACTGAAACGTCACTTGGAAGCAAAGCATTCAGAACATTTTTCAAAATACTTGTACATTTTCAAACGGTGTGAAAGTCGTTTGCGACATCAGAAACTGGATTTAACAGGAAATTTTCAGCAACAAAATCAAGCTGTAGTACAAGCATCTTTTGGAATTGCTCTCGAAGTAGCAAAAAATAAAAAACCTCACACAATTGCAGAAAAACTTATCAAACCCTGTCTTTTAAAAACAGTTAAGTTATTTACTTAATTACAGTTACCTGTAAAAAATTGTCATATTTTAGTAAAGCGTGATCAATAGACGTCAAAGAATAATAGTTTAATACTATTATAACGCTTTACAAAATTTGAATTTTTTTTTTCACTAAGAAGCAACAACTACTTCTCGGGCTGTATGCCCCGACAGACATTGAATTACACTTCTAAAGTAATCGGGGTTGGTATATCTGCAAGATAGAACCAACCATTCTGTTTTGCGATTAGAAGGAATAACATCACTTGTAGACCGGTTTCGGCGTATTTGCGCCTCATCTATACAAGGTAGATGCCATTCGTCCAGAAACCCTGAGAGCATAATCCTGGACTGGAGACTACGTTGATACCACACCAATACATTAACCTCAGTAAAGGAAATGCTAAGAGTGCGATATCAGCGACATCCCGACATCTAATCACAAACCAAGATTTTATATCGACAAAAAACCATCTCGGTTTTGTAGTTATTTACTTAATTACAGTTACCTGTAAAAAATTTTCATAGTTTAGTAGAGCGTGATCAATAGACGTCAAAAAATAATAGTTTAATACTATTATAATGCTTTACAAAAGAAGCAACAATTGGGAATTTGAAGATAAAAAATTATTGATTTTTTTATGTATTTTAAAACTCACCATACTTGTGACTTCATCATGTTATAGCTATTTAATAACAGTAGCACAGCGTTTACAGCTATTACACATGACTTGACAATAATATTGAAAATTTACTGCTAAAAAACGATTTTTTAGTTAATTCCGATTTGCTATGTGTTATAAAGGATTTATAGAGGCAAAGTCTGATAATATTCCTGATGTTGATATATTTATGATAACCAGCTTTTTGCAAAATCTTGCAGATATACCAACCCCGTTTACTTTAGAAGTGTAAATCAATGTCTGTCGGGGCATATAGCCCGAGAAGTAGTTGTTGCTTCTTAGTGAACGGTCTGTTCTTTGAAAATTATTTTTCAAATTTTGTAAAGCGTTATAATAGTTTTAAACTATTATTTTTTGACGTCAAGAGTTGAGTTAATCCTTGGAGAAGCGAGTGAAATGAAAATGCGTAATATATCTTTGTCAAACAATACAATTCAGGGATGAATTTCGAATATGTCAGTAGCAATGACGTATTAAATTAAATTAATACGTCATTGGTCAGTAGACGTATTGGAGCAAATTTTGTCTGAAGTAAGAGCATCCCTCTGTTTTCTAACCAACTTGACGAGTCCACCGATGTTGCTTCGTGTTCCCAATTACTTTTATTCATAAGATATGTTCTCTTGGACAATATTAAAGAAGAGTTTTTGATTGCGAGGCCTAAAAAAAACCCAACGAAGAGAGAAGATGTGATGGAAATGATACGATCTTTCTTTGAAATTAATGAACTAAAATGGGTGAATTTGTGTGGAGATGGTACTGATGGAGCACCAACTATTGGATGTAGGTGGGGCTTTGAGAAAAAAATTGGAGAGCTTGCTCCTCAAGCAAAGGGTCTGCACTGCATGATTCACCGTTTTGCTATTAAAACTCTAACGAGGCAAATGCAGAAGGTGCTTAACTCATTAATTAAAATTCTGAATTATATAAAATCTAGTGCTCTCAATACCCCTCTTTCCAAAGAACTCTGTAAATACATGAACTCAGATCACGAGACTCTTCTGTTTCATACTGCAGTTCGTTGGTTGTCAAAAGGCAATGTTATTGAACGTGTCTTTGAGCTAAAAGGCGAACTGCAAGGAAAACAGAATTTTTTGCAACATATCTTATTGACCCAGCTTGGATCCAAAGAGTCGCTTATTTATCGGACATCTTTGGTTAGTTAAACAAATTAAATTTAAAACTCCAGGGAAAGGACTTGCACATGATGTATTTTAGAGATAATCTTCAAGCATTTGTTTGTAAGGTTGAAAACTGGCGACGAAAAAGAATGCTTGGAAACATTTCAATGTTTGAAAACCTGAGCTGCATAGTTGAAGCCTCTGTAACAGGAATTGAGAAGGATCTAAAACAGGAAATTAACGACCAACTTCAATTTCTGGAAAATGAAATTCGTCACTACTTTCCTGATGTGTCTGAGCAAGAAACCGCAGTTGTAAGGAACCCATTTTATACCCATTTAGGTATTGCCGAAATTCCAGATGACTTGCAGGATGAATTTTCAGATCTTAAAAAGGATTCTACTGCTCGTGCTCTATTCCAGGAAAAAACTCTGATTGAATTTTGGTTTGCCGCTTATCGGTCTTATCTCAATATCGCCTTGTTTTCTCTTCGGGTACTAGTACCATTTGCTTCCACCTATCTTTGTGAAAGTGGGTTTTCAACTCTTTCGCAAATTAAAACAAAGGCCAGAAATAAACTTAATGTTGAGGATGACATTAGAGCTTTGACTTGCATTCAAGCAAGGATTTTAAAACTTGTTACGCAGATGCAAGTACCGTCGTCACATTAGCATTATACTATTGTACCAAATAAAATAAATAAATAATACTAAATTGTCTTTTTTATATTTATTAAACTATGAAACATAAATATTTATTTACTTATTGGGGGTCGCCAGCTTTTAAGCAAATCCAAAAGGGGTCGTGACTGATAAGAGGTTGGTATCCACTGCTCTAAACAGTAATAATAGATACGAAGACGATTAAATTGACTAGGTAACTACTATTGAGAAGAATGTTTGTTGGTAAAAATCAACAGAAACTCTTTCCATTCTCCAGTCTTATAGGGAAAACTAGAAACGCTGCTTTTGGTTTTTAAGCATAGAATTTTCAAATCAATAAATGGAAATGGATACTTCTATTTAATCACCAATTTACCATATCCATGTACCAATAAGTGTTCGATACGACGTCTCGTGCCTTCACGGGGCTAACAATTTTTTTTTAATAGGAACCTGCCTCTTTTACTGCAATTAATAGTGAATTTTTAAAACCCAATTTAGCGAATCATCACACTTGAGATTTTTATAACGTTTTATCTCAAATGGCTAGCATAATCTATTTTTTAATATGGTCCTATCGTAGTTCTTTTGTTATTTGTTTTGATTTCAAACGAATTTAACGGTAACCTTAATTTGGACCTTACACTGCGTTTCGATATAAAATATGACATTATCAGCGACGTTTTAAAAATAATATCCATGAACATTTTATTTGAGCTACATGATGTTGGTTATTTGAGAAAATACTCTAGTGTAATATTATATTGTTAAATTTGGATTTTAAAGATTTGCTAATATTTTCAGCTCACCTGGTTATACCTGGAAACAGTGTATCGGAAGAATCCATGACATATCGTAACGCGACACTTCTTAATCCCACAAATAGTAACGGACAATTCGTAACACCGATAATTCGTAACGTCGACACTTCGTAACATCGACAGTTCGTTGACAGTTCGTAACACCGATAATTGGTATCGGCGACACTTCGTAACATCGACAGTTCGTAAACACAGCTGTTCCTAACGGTATAATTTGTAACGCCAATATTTTTTTTTTAGCAAGTTTACCACTACTGGATATAGACAAAAATGCATTAAGGATACTTTGTATACTTTCCTACAATAAAAATAGTGGTTTTATTATCAAGTGGTTTTAATTGTTTTCATTATTATTCAGACTTTGTTTTACTACTTAAAAGTGGTCTTGAAAAAAAATACCACTATCTTTAGTGAAGGGAAGTGTACAAGGTATGTAAAATGCATTTTTGTCTAAATACAGTAATGCTAAACTTGCTAACAAAAACTAAATGTTGGCGATACGAAGAGCTGTGGTTACGAACAGTCGATGTTACGAATTGTCGCCGTTACGAATTGACGGCGTTACGAATTGTCCATTACCATTTGTGGGGTTACGAAATGTCGCGTTGTATGATATGTCTTGTCACCGCATTGGAACTAACCAAATAAGAGACAATTTTATTTTTTTCTTTATCATACATTATTTATTCTCAAATGGTACTATCTTTTTATATAGAATAATCTTAAGGGAACACGGGACATAAAAAGATTCATTATTTTAAAGCTAATTCAGGATTAATTTAATCTAAGACAACTAACTAATGGGTGATTTCTTTGATTCCATATCAATTAATTATAAAAAATACCTTTTATTGAAAATACAAAAAAGGAGGTCGATTTAGGGATCTTAGAATACTTGTATCATTTACTGTTTGAAAATTGTGTTACTTTATAACAGATTTAGTGAGGAATTTGAAGAACTTAAACACGTGGGACGAGACCAACCTTGTACTTTTGCCGATTTACCATGCAATCGACCGAAGAATAGATTTACGAATATTTTACCATATGATCATTCTCGATTTAAACTTCAACCTGTAGATGATGAAGAGGGATCTGACTACGTAAACGCTAATTACGTGCCGGTAAGTATATTATTTAATTTACGAAAATAATAGATGAGAAGTAGGTATCTGTAAAAGTTTGGGATTCGTTTCGTTTTTTATTATTTTATTATCACGTTTTTATTAACTCGCTTTCTTGTATGTCTGTCCTGGTGGAACTTTGTACATGATCTTAAACTTATTTTCCGCTGGGTTAGAGACAATAAAAGAAAATAAGGAAAGAATTTTAAAAAATTAAGAAAAAACATTTTCGTAAACTCAATTTCTCAAAACTCACTGGCACACCACCGTGTAATGAAAATGCAATGATGGAGATGGACAGAATGCAACAACTAAGATCTCCAGCACCATGAATAAAGTTATTGATAATTTTCAGATAAAAAAATAATATTGACTTTTATAATCTTTTAAACATTAACTTTATAAAAAATTACTATTGGTCGCTAAATAAAATAAAAAAAATTTAAATATAGGTACAACGTTTTTAAAACGAACTAAAAAGTAAAAAATAAATTACTTGCGACAGTTCTTTAAAAATGTAGAAAGTATATAGCTATCAATATAAAAATATTTTAATCCATTCACATAATAAGTAATAAAATAAAACAAAAAAATGCGCCCCACGTTTTTAGTTGCAAATTTTATAAGTAATTTATTTTTTACTTTTTAGTTCGTTTTAAATATGTGGTATATCAAAAATTTCTTCAATTTTATTCATTTATTTCATGTTTTCTTTACTGGCTGTAAATATACCATAAATTAACTCTTTATTTTCAATATATTTACTTTATTCCCATCTGCTCTTACATTCTTCACGTGAATACTATTTGTAAACCTTTTGGATGAGATTTTATAAAATTTTAAATTATTATGATATTTATAATAAATTTTTTGTTTCACAGGGCTACAACTCTCCAAGAGAATTTGTAGTTACACAAGGTCCCCTACATTCCACAAGAGATGATTTTTGGCGAATGGTGTGGGAATCAAACTCCAGGTCAATTATCATGCTAACTCGATGCGTCGAAAAGGGCAGAGAAAAATGCGACCATTACTGGCCTTACGATACAATGCCTGTGTATTATGGTGACATATCTGTACAGATATTAAACGAATCGCGATATCCTGACTGGAATGTATGCGAGTTTATGGTGTGCAGGGTAAGTAGAAACTTGGCTGAATATTAAATTTAAAGATTAAAACGACTTCATCACTTTCTAATAAACATGATGAATAATTTTAAGAACCAAGGATCAATACCTACCAAAGAAAAAGGATGCAGGTAATGATAATGTTTTAAGATACCAAAACTAAACGTTGAGTGTGTTGCAATAGAATATACCGTCAATTTTTCGCTAAAACTACGTGACCACAATTATACAGATTTGCTAGTGTTTTTAATCAACAGCTCAACTCAGCTCTTCACAGTTGGAGTCAGGATCGCTGTCGCTTCTTTCCTCAATTGGATTATAAATTATAATAGGATTAAAATTTCTTTGATTCGGTCTTCGCCCATAATTCCTCTATAAACTTCGTGAAAATCGACGGTCTTTTATTTTCCAAATTTTTTTCATTTTTCAAATCGCAATATAAACTAGACAATATTAATATATCTACTTGCTACAGTGACAAGTTACTTTTATAGAAATCTTATTGTTATGTTACCTACTGTTATAAATGAAACTGTTTCTATAAGTAATTCCACTATTTAATGGAATAATTATGAACATTCTAAGATATTGATAATTATTTCGATATTGACATTATCATCGTCAGAATGACAGAAGTTACATTTGATGTGATGCCTACCAGATGTTTAATATTTTCGCTAGACCAAATAGTGACCTATCTTGAGAATGACTTGATATATATTATATGAATAGAAAAAAGTAAATTTGATATTACAAATATTTAATCTTAGGTAAAATTAGCCATATGAGAAACCAAGGAAAACTATATCTGCTGATCTTTCCAATTCTTACTTAAGACGACAATATAATAGTGAAGAGCTCCCTAGATTTATCTGTTCATTGACGACTTCATATTGTGGGTCTCTTAAGTGTCTTCTAATTTCTAATCCTTCGAGGAAATCATTGTAATATCATATTCTTCTTTTTTCTATTCACTATTTGGTCTAACCAAAATATTAAACATCAAGTAGGAATCACGTCAAATGTAACTTCTGTCATTCTGACGATGATGTATGTATGTATATTAGGGTGACATTCACTGGGACCTAAAAGATCTATTTCCTGAGGAAAGTCTCAGTGACTGGTACCTCCTTTTAGTCCTATTTCCCAGAGGAATTTTAGGATATCTGCAGGCTTTAGCTTAGGTAAATGTCCCTTTTCTATCCAGTAATCTTCTAGGTGTTGTGCCCTAGGATTCTGAATTGCTGCGCAATTCGCAAGCATGTGGATATGTCAATATCGAAATAATGATCAATATCTTGGAATTTTCATAATTTTTTCATTAAATAGTGGGATTCATTATAAAAAGTTAGATTCATTTATAACAGTAATATGAGTAGTTTCCACAAAGTAAGGGTCCAAACAGTAAATTCAATCTAATTGTTATGATTTTGGTTATTAAACTGACTATTTCACTAGGTGTTTTTCACTGGCAAAATACTATAGCAACGGCATCTTTTCTACTGACAAAAAAGTTACCTGCATTACCACTCGAGAAAAAATTGTGAAGGCAAAATTGTTCTCAAGGTTTTATTCAAGTTTGATGCTTTTCGGCAATTTCGCGAATGAAATTTTTGACAAAATCACGAGCCGTGAGCCAAGCAACAAACTTCATACCTTTCGCAAATTTTGCTGACAAAATTTCCCTCTTGCGATATTATACATGAAAACAGATAGACGAATCATTATTATTACCAAGCCACATTAGAGCCTGATAAATTAACCAATAAATTTTGAATTACTCATACTTATACCATTATTTCGAGCATTCTTTACAATAAATTAAATCATTGGGAAGAGATTTGGTATTTTTACGAAAATAAGAAGTCACGGAAGAAAATAATTTTACTGCGTTTATTTTATCTAAAAATATTAGGGGAATTTACTTTCGTACTTTCTAAATGCGTTTGTATGTAGGTATGCCCAGCTGAATATCTGTTATCACATTTATAATCCGAAACAGGCGTATATTCGTGAAATAGCCTATATCGCTCATTCGAAATAATAGTGACACAACTAAAAATATCTCCGTTTTGTGGTATTAAAGTAAATTAGGTTTAAAATATATTAAAGAATATTGTTGAACAGCGACACATCTGTACTTTAGTAAATGAGCGGTAGGTAGCATAAGGGTCACTATTATCATTGTATAAAGATAGGTCTATCTTTATATAATGCTATTATTTTACCCGTGTCAAGGAGGAAGGTTGAGTTTTGTTTAAAAAATGGTGTCACGTTACAAAAAGTATCTTGTCGGTAAGTATTTATCAAATAATTATTTAGAGAGAACAGTGACACATTTTGAGTTATAACACCATACATGATTATTTTTCAACACTTTTATGAGTAATAGTGACACAAGTGGGTGTATGGCCTAAAAAAGAGCATCTAAAATTAAAATCTTATTTAATAATTAGACTCCGTTTCACGTAAGAAGAACCCACTTGAAGTTGCAGTCGTATGCGCGAACTTGTTGCCAAAACCAGCGCCATATTGTAAAATTGACATTCGACTTCGAATCAGTAGCGTATCGTTTACATATTTTGTAGGTAAACACAAAATTAGAATAATGTGGATAATTTTTCCTTTAACATCAATAAGATTTTTAGGAGGCTTTTAGATCAAATAAAACACACAACAATCACAGATAAACTAGCTAAACATCTTAAAATATTCAAAAATATTCAACAGTAAATTCAAACACAACCACAAATGTCAATAATAAAATGGATGTCGGCATGAAAATCGTTTGTAACGCCAATAGATGGCCAATAGCATGGAGAATAGACAAGGACATCGAACTCATACGGGAAAATTGACAAAACCTGTCCTCAAAATCGTCTATCTAAGCAGTTTGTTCAGGCCCTGGGCACTCGGGTGGGCGAAATTAATTCAAAATTGGTACGATTTTTACTGACATCTTTATTTGGAGGCGGAACTAAACGTTAAAGATTTCAAATAGAGCTGATAGATGGAGCCTAAGGTGAAATTAAGTTTCGGAGTCTAAAATTAAATTAGTTTCAGCAATCATGCATGGAGCTAGCAGCCATATTGTTTATTATTATTCTTCGTAAATAAAGGGCGTGCCAGTTCGTTCTTTCGTCGTTGTTTGTGCTTTTATTTTCTCATTTATATTCCTAAAGTATTTAAAGATGAGTTCCTATGGTGAGAATTTGCTGTGTTCCTGGATGCATTGAGAAGGTTAGTACTAATTATTAACAATACATGTTAATTTCTACCAATATTATCAGTTGAAGAAATTTTTTTTAATACAATTAATTCAAATACTAGTTAAGATAGTTAGACTTAATATTTGGAATTGCTAGATGTATTAATTGTGGTTTATGCAAAGTCAACGATTTCCTTGAAATAAAAATGTGAAGTATTATAACTAAGAATTAACCTAAGTATTTTTTATAGGCATAGAATACCTTCCTGCTAACCAAGAGGTTAACGCCGTTTGGAATGTGAGAATTAATAATTCTAAGTTGGCTTTTGAGTCTTACAAATCTTATAAAAGTTGTAATATTCATTTTGAAGATTGTGGCAGATTGAAGAAATCCCTCACTATATTTGCATGGTAAGAACTTATCTCATCTATATATGTGTACTGCACTGTTTGAAATAGTAGTTATTAGTACTACAATAGACAGTTGATTGTAACGATATAAAAATTATGATTAGTGTATAAATATATGTTGAATTAGGATTAATATTTTTTAGGATACAAGAGAAGTGTGAAGGTGATCATTTTTGGGTACCAGAGCAACAACAATCATTTTCAACTCCCGAGAAGCTAAAAGGTATCTATAAATATTTTGCAATATTTTTTTATATTCAGTATTAAATCATTTGTAACTGTATAATGCCTAGTCTTTCGAGAGCAACAACTTATGTTTTATTGATATTAATTTAAAAAAACCTTTTTTAGAATCCATTTCTATTCTAAGTGCTTCCACCACAAAAAGTAGTAATAGTCCAGTAGGAAAAGTACAACGACCAGTCAAGACATATACAAGGAAGCGTTTACTACATGAGTTTGATGAAGTACCTGGTAAGTATTTTTAAATCACCTTCAGGCAGTATAGCTTATGGTGACCTACTTGTGGTTATGTTGAAAACTCAATTGTAAAATATTCTTATGTAATTTTCAGCTTGCAGTTCATCCACATCAAGTTTTTCACAATTACAGTCCACATCAAGTTTCATACAAGCACCATCCATTTCTTGGCATCTGGGCAGATATAAAGGAGTTTTAACTGCAACGGGTAAGATTGTTTAAGTTAAATAACTCATTATTGCATATGCTAGTCATACCTTGAATTTTAATAATTGTAAGTACAAGTGATGTCAAAAACTATATTTTTGAAAGAAATCAACCTAAATTACAGAAAAAATTGTTCACAGCAATACCTTGCTTTTGTGTATATAACTTATACAACTTGAATGAGGATAACAATAGTTGACTTTTATTTTAGCTCATGGATATAGGGGCAATAGGAAACATTTCTCCAGATGTAAGAATTTTATAAAGAAAACTAAGCCAGTGGAAGGCAGCTGCCAAGAAAGCTCAGAAATCGCGTCCAAAGCGGATATTTATCCAAGTCTATTAAATAAAGTGTGTTATGTAATTGTTTCCCATTTTCCATTTATTATATCAAGTAGTGAAATTACCTCCTTTTTAAATTATTTTTTTCTTAGATTTTTAAAAAGTTCGTAATTGTATTTATGTAAACACCAAGTGGAAATATAAAAACTAGATTAATGCTCATTTCGCATTTGAATTTGTTTACCTACTTTTAACTAAATAAATGTAGGTGGGAAATTTAAATAGTTGTATTCGTAATAATTCTGTAGTAGAGAGGTAATCAGTTGTAACTACAGGTTATACTAGTAGAGTTATTGTCTTTACATTACACTGGTTCTATTTTACTATAATAGCAAAATAAAGAGTGTAATGTGAAGACAATAATACTACTAAAATAACTATGTGTTACAACTGATCACCTCTCTACTACATAATTATTACGAATACAACTATTTAAATTTCCCACCTAAATTTATTTTTGTATTTCCCGCTTTTTTCAAATTAGAGGGTTAGCCTGGATCTGAACCTTTAGCATGGCTCTGAACCCTTAGCATAGATCTGAACCCCTAGCATGGATCTGAACCTTTAGAAATGTTGGTAGTTCTGCCTCCAAATATAGATGTCACTAGTTTCGGTGCGCGCTGCCACTTTTTTATATACAGTGGCCGATCTACCTGTGTATCTTATCTCTGAGTTTGTTTTTTCACCGAGGCGTCGCGCATTGTTAATCTTGCACCATTTTAAAACTGTCAGGACAATAACCTTACTTTTTATATTTGACAGTAGGTAAATAGTAAACATTACTTTAAAAACTAGAAAAATGAAATTGTTATAATAAAAATTTATAATGGACAGGGTGTGCGTTGTTAAAAATTTCATTAGAGTGGTAGTGCTGGTGATATAAGTCGAAGACGTGAGCTGAATTTAAAAAATCCACGAGGTACCTACCAAAGGTAATTAAAAATATTCAAAGATGAATGAAGTAGGAAAAAATATTTATTGTGATATACTAAAATTATATACCTTAGTAAAAATAGAATTACATTCAGCTAATTATTTTACCACCAAACGATCACAATTTTCGATATTTTTGAAAACGAGGACAAAAACGGATTTCCTAACAGTGAACAGTGGGCCGATCCGGCCGATCAAGTCAGATTTATATGAAGGCGAAACCGTAAAATCATTGGATATAATTATTTATTTACGTTTATAGTGCAAATGTATTTATAATTCGTGGTGTGTAACAGGTGATCTGTAGTATGTAATAGTGTGTATAATATTTTTAAATTAAGTTTATGAACTTTGAGCTCGTTATTTCGTAGTTAACAGACTGACAACTTCAACATAAGACTTCTGTTTGCAACTGTTTGTGTTAAGTTTTAGAGGTAAGATATTTAATAATATATATAAATAAAAAGATTTTAGCGTCAGTATAATTTGTAAACATACTCTCTGGTCTGTGGACTGTGGTAAAATATAAGGCATAACATAGTAATTGTATCAAATAAAGTATGGTTAAATTTTTTTCTAAAGGTGGATTCATGCAACATCACTTTATTTAACTTATCTTAATTTAACTTATGATGACCTAGTTCATGCATCATAACTTTAGCTATTACTTAGTAGCCAAGGCGCATGCGCAAAAGATCCTAATTATTATGTTTTGAGAATGACAGACCCGGATTGTTTGTGTTCTGTAATGAATGGGAATGTTGAGGAAAAACAAATTATTACTATCTGCTTCTGCATTGGTCATCCCTAAAAGGAGGATACGCAGATTTGGGGTGAAGCCTTTTTTCAAAAGGAGGCCTTTATTCGGACAATATGAGAAAATGTTTGTCTATTTCATCAGTCATCGGCATTTATGTCTGGTGTTCTATGACCCTATGTTTCCGCACATGCGCATACGCAAAATTACTGAAGAATCTTAAGTGAAAAGATAAAATTTGTCGAACTTCTTAAGATAAATTAAGTAATTGTTTGAATGCTTTTGTTATTTGTGGATACTTCATCTTATTAAGATAAGTTAAGTTAAATTAAGTGATGTTGCATGAATCCACCTTAAAACTCATTGAAAATGTTCAAAGGTGACTTGAACCAAGACTAATTTTTATATCATTATCCAATTTGTCATTCTTGTTAAGCCATCCCATATTGGACATAAACAAAGTATATAAATTAAGCCAATAAGTTTAATTACTTATGCACTTTAGGTAGCACTTCTATCAAATATTTTATTTTGTTGTACTATATGCCCGCGAAATGTTCAGTACCAAGTTATTCTAGTAATTATGCTTTCAACAGTGAAGGATATATTACAGTATTTAAGTTTCCACAAAATGATGAGCTGAAGAACAAATGGTTGAGAAGTATCCCACCTGCAAACTGGGAACCAAGTAAAAGTTCAGTTCTGTGTATTAAACATTTCACCAAAGACCAAATTTTATTCACTGATTTGTACAATAAGGATGGTGATCTGAAGACATTTACAAGGAAAAGACCTGTATTAAAGGAAAATGTAATACCACAAATATTTCCCGTTCTCCCAAAATATCTTCAGTGGAGAAGAATCCAGCTGCAAGAAGTAATCCTGGAATACGAAGAAAAAGGATGCTAGATAGACAACAGGAACAACAAGATGAATGGTTAAAAAGTGATGTGATAGTAAATTTTTGTGAACAGTTTAAATCTAAATTGAGTGTTCATTTAGATAAGTGGCAGTGTCATCAACAAACAAACTGTATATATTTATATCTGATGGGATTTGATAATGATGAACCAGATGTCAGGTGTTGACGGTGTAGTATAAAAATATTAGAATCAAAATCGAAGTAAGAATTATTACATAAAAATGATTTAAACTAGATATTACCACCATGTCTAAAGGTGTCCCTTTGGTCACAGATTCAGAATATTTGATCACATTATTCTAAACCCTTTAGTACCAATGTTGTAAGTTTAGAATCAACATTGAAAAAATAGTAAGATAGAACAAATTGATTTTTTGACAGAACAATTTTATCTATTATTTGCTAATCGTAATAGGTTTTCAGCGAGGGGCAAACAACTCTATAAATAAGGTGTACACTACGAATTTTTAAATACTTAATTACATTTGCAAGTCCTTTAATTATTTTAATTCCCTGTTAATTACTTTTCCAGTCTTTTCAGTACCTCCGATTACTTTTTAAGTATTTTAATTACCTTTTCAATATTTTAAATACTTTTCAAGTATTTTAATTAATTTTCAATTAATTTAATTATGTTCAAATTATATAAATTACTTTTTCATTACATTAATTCATTCTTCATTACTTGAAATACTTTCCAAGTACCAGATAAAATTGTTAGTTTGTATTATAGCAGACTAGCAGGTGAACTCTGTAAGGGAATAGAAAGGATTTCTATGTTAGGAAATTTCTTGTAAGGTTACTCCATATGTCTATTCGGAGACTTTTGAGTAGTTCTGTGTGAATATTCGGCAGATAGAAATAGAAATGGCTGAAAGTGTCTTTCTATACATATTTATCCCGTTTTGTCATTGTTTATGTTGATTATTGAGTATGATTAGGTTCTGAATATTGTTTATTTTTATTTAAAAATGAATAGGTATTATTTTTCATTTTATTTAACTATCTAGATACATGGCTGGTATCTAATTAAATAATCTTAGGTAATGGATTTTTTCGTCTACTTCGCATTTTTGAGCTATAGGTCTCGTCGGCATGAGTTCCTGAAATTTCATCAAAAAATATTACATATTCAAGAACCTGTTTGAGATACACTGATGATTAGTACAAATCTTCCGTTTCATATGTTTTTTTCAAATGCATGAAGCATTTGACTGCAGAATATTGAACGTTCGTTATCCATGATTACAAATGCCTTGAATTGTGAATCTGAAAAGTGCTAGCCGTTTCAACGATCTTTGATGCTGGTTTCATTGAATGTTTGAAAATTTATCATTATTTAACGAGTTATTCACCTAGGTAAAATATTCTCATTATTTAAGTGGATCAAAAACATGTTACATCTCATCAGAGGCATTGATTGATGCTCCTATGGGTAGTTATTGGTGGAAAAATATTTTTTATCTACCCTTATATTCATATTTTAAATATTTTGAATACTTTAATTATCTTTAAATACATTTTAATTACTTTGCAAATATTTAACTAACTCTTAATTACTTTAATTATGTTTAAATTCTTCTCAATTCCTTCCAAGTAGCTCAAATATATTTTCATTATTCTTAAGTATTCTGATTACTTTTTAAATAGTTTAATTACTCTTCATTACTTTTCAATTACTTTAAATACTTTCAAATATTTTTTAAATATTTTGGTTACTTGCAAGTATCAAATATTTTAAATATGGTGTACACTTTTATGAGAGTTGTTTGCCCCTCGGTTTTCAGTGGATTTAATTTTAAAATCATTTTTACTGTATGTTCAGTCCAAGAAAGCATATAATGCTGTAAAAAACAATAAATTATTTGTCTTGCCACATTCTAAATATTTACAAAAACTTTGTAGTTCACTGAAACTTTCATCAAATAATTCTTTAGAAAATGAACATTATATCAAAACTATTGCCGAATATTAAATAGAGGCGGATTAACTATTCCATCTGAATTTAGTATGCAAATCACTACCCGGTGGTCCAATAAGCCGATCTGTGGGCTATATATCAGAAACTATTCATGTTATAACTTTAGGAGAAAAAATTCCTTACTAAAAGTGGCCAAGAGAAATCGCTGGAAATAACTTTCAAGTTTCTAGGTTAACCGCTAGGGGGCGTAACCTGTGAAGGAAAATTTAAAAACCAGTTTTTTGTGAAATATGCCCAATTATACCAAGTGTTAAATAAGTAAACTAGAAAGAGGCCTAAATTCCGCACAAATTTGTTTAGGTACTTTTTTTTATTTTATTCTTACAAATAAAGGGTGGGGGAGAGTGGGGAAGTGTTTGTGGATAAATACCTATAACTTTGGTTCGGATCAACTGATTTAGAAAGAGTGTAGATGAATTAATTACATCTACTATAAAACAATTGCATTTAGTGTTAATTGTCATAGGTAGAGGGTACTTTCGAATGAGAAAAATTAAAATTTGTTTTTCTTAAAAATGTTTAATGGAAACACCTATTTATTGTAAATTACGATGGAACTGGATTAAATTCGTAACAAAATGGCGCAAACCGCATGTTGATAGCTTTTGTCAAACTCGAGATAAAAATAAAAACGCATAAGTAAGAATAGTATTGACTCACCCTGTATTATAACTTAAATTGAAAAATAAGTCAGTACTTTCAAATTTTTTTATTTGTTATTTCATACGATTAAAAATAGTTTTTTCTAAACTAAGTAGGCTGCGACAATAAATTTGACGGAGACTTCATGCTTTATTGGAAGATATTTCCTTACAAACAAGAAGATACCTATATGATATAACAACATGACGGGTGTTCCGCGCACTTTTCCAGATGAGTTAGAGATTATTTGAATGTAAGTTATCCAAATAAATGGATTGGAAGGGGAGGTATATTTTCATGGCCAGCTAGATCTCCAGACTTAACATGTCTGGACTTTTATCTGTGGGGAAGATTGAAGAATTTAGTGTACCAAACTCGACCAACCACGCGAGACGACATGAAACAGCGCATTAGAAACGCGATACATTACATCTTTGTATGGACAAACAATTTGAACATTTAATTGAACATTAAGTTTTAATGATCGAGATATTTGTATGATCTTTTTTAACATATTTACTTTAAGTTATAATGCAGGGTGAGTCAATACTATACTTAGTTATGTTTATGCGTTTTTATTTAGGATATCTCGAGTTCGACAAAAACTATCAACATGCGGTTTGCGCCATTTTGTTACGAATTCAATCCAGTTCCATTATAATTTACAATAATTAGGTGTTCCCATTAAACATTTTTAAGAAAAACAAATTTTAATTTTTTTCATTCGAAAGTACCCTCTACCTATGACAATTAAAACTAAATGCAATTGTTTTATAGTAGATGTAATTAATTCATCTACACTCTTTCTAATGACACTAATTTCGTTAAAATCGGTTGATCCAAACCAAAGTTATAGGTATTTATCCACAAACACTTCCCCACTCTCCCCCACCCTTTATTTGAAAAAATAAAAAAAAGTACCTAAACAAATTTGTGCGGAATTTAGGCCTCTTTCTAGTTTACTTATTTAACACTTGGTATAATTGGGCATATTTCACAAAAAACTGGTTTTTAAATTTTTCTTCACAGGTTACGCCCTTAGAGTATAACTACAAATAGAGTCCACAAGTAATTCATAAAACTATCCGAAAAGACAGCTAACATTCTATCGCCAGATATATGTTTTCATGAATGACTTTCAAGGAGTGGGGAGAATCTGTCGGACAATGGTCGGACTTCGGCTGATGTCCATAGGCGTAGTAGAGAAAGAAATTAAATTAAATAAATGTTCTATTAAAACATTTTTAGTTTTACTTTATTGAGCGATATAATGAGAAAATTTGAAAATAATTGAATATTTAGGGCCGATTCTACAATGCCAGTATAAAAGTCAGTATAGTTATTCCTTTGATATTTTATACCTAGATTTATACCGAGAATAACTGGATGTCGGTTCTACAATGGATTCCTATGACAGGTACTGTTATTCCGAGAATATCTCGCAGGTAGTTCCAATGAACCAATGTTTTGACGTTTGACGCTTTGAAAAGCGGGAAATTCTGATATATTAACTAACCATAATTCAAATTTCTTGGATTGTTTTGATAAATTAGAGAGTGGAAGAGAATTCACTGGTTCACTGGTTGGTTATAAATAAAAAGAAAGTTAATCAATAAAATTGATGTGATATTAATGGAAGAGGTGAAGAGGTAGAATTTTTGAAGTAGGTATTTAACTTTCATATCATTGAATTTATTTCAGAATGCAAAAAACTGACACAGTTATTAATACTAGGGAAGATTAAGGCCTGCAGACGACATGTCTGTTTCTGCAGCCAAAAGCACATAAGAAATTCCAGTTCATCATATTCTTCAAAATAATTTTGTCTGATAACAAATTTTTCAAGTTAGAAACTTCATTCAACTTATGATATACTTTATCCAAATTTAAATACTTTATGATCAGTATAGTTTTATATCTTCAATTTCCTTATCTTCTGACCCGAGACATTACAGCTATTGTTGTTGGTATTTTCACGCGAAACCAACCAATAGAAATGCAGAATAAGTTTATTCCTCGGATATACCCTCAAATTGGAATAGATAACTTATACTCTGGTTTATACTTGGAATAAAGATATACCTCTAATGTAGAACGCAATAGTGACTCGTTATACTACGTATAGCAAATACCAGGTTTATACTCAAATTGTAGAACCGGCCCTTAATGAGGTTTTTTTTTTTTAAGGAAATTATATGGGATAAAAATCTTTGAAATAAAACAATGAATTCGTTTAATAAAAAACTGGTTATAATTTGCTGTAAATAATTTTTATACATTTAATTATTATATGTTCCTAAAAAACAGTAGATAGGTATAGCATATTTCACCGAACAATGATGTTAGGTCAATGCGGCCACCAGCAAATTACATAACATTACTCTCGGTGTCATAATGACGTAACAGCGTCGTTATGTAAAAATAGTATATTGTGCAACGAGTGAGAAAAGTACTTTCCCCACATGTTGCACACTATACTTTTTCTACAACTGCTCACATTTAAAGAATACAAGTAAAGTAACTTAATATTTATTTTTATGGTTAGTAAAACAAAAATAACACTAAAGTATCCCATCTCTATAATGTTAAATAATTTTATTTAAAATTATAGTTGATGGTGAAATTTGTACAATTTTGTATGGTCAATCCCGGAAACACACGAGTGAGAAAAGTACTTTCCCCACATGTTGCACACTATACTTTTTCTACAACTTGCTCTTTTGACAGAGAAAACATTTTTTCTTCATTTTCTAGGGGTAGAAAAATCATCACTGCTCAAATCTCCTATGTATCCCCTTTTCCTAAAAAAAAACAAAAATTAATCAACTTTTCGTATTTTAAACATTCCCTAATCATGTTTATTAGGTCAAAATAGAAAAATACAAATACATTCTTAGAAAAAAAATCATTTTACCTCTTTTGGGGTTTTGTCAACAGTTTCAAGGGTCCTCTAAAATTAGATGATGAACCTCTACGGCATCTTCCGATAATATTTTAGGATTGCTTTTCATAAGTTTCAAAAGCTGCAATTGCGTAGAAGAAGCACTGGAAGTAGTGGATGAAGTTTCCGTTTTATCGTTTTCAGCTAATCCCGAGGCTAATCCTGAAGTGCTTGGCTCAGTAAGCCTAAAAAATAACATAATTTTAAAAGACATAAGATAAAACAGGATTTGGCAAAGATAATGTGAAATATAATAACAAGTAATAGCATATTATAATATGTACAATATGTACATGTATACAATATGTACATACTTTCTGGATGTAACACTGATATACCATTTAGTGAATCGGACTTATTGCTGTCTCCTGAAAAACTAAAATTAACAAAAAACATAATATTATGAACTTTATTTGGGTTACATATACTCAGTTATTTTACTACATTATTCATTAAAAGGTTTATAAATAAACAATCTAGGATATTGAGTGCTGAAACGCAGTAACTAACAAATTGAAAAATTTACAGGAGGCCAAAATAATGGTTTATGTAATACCAATAGATAAAATAGTCTCCTATTTTAGTTATCTAGAAGAATAGGTTCCTATTTTATTTATTGCTCAATATATTCTATAATAGATATTCCACAATCATTATAAAAACAAAAAAATTTTGTTACGAGATCCTAAACATTTAAATTAGGTAACTTACCTAGATATGTCACTTAAAGTTTCCTCCAGATTTATGGGTGGCTGAATTGTTATAGAATTATCAATGGAATTCGCCAAATCCAAGGTTCCTATAGAGCTAAAAAATATTAAAAGAATATTCTTTTTTTAATAAAATCAGTTATTTAACTTAAATTCTCAAAATTTGAACAATTATATTATTGTTTCTTTAATTACCCATACCAGGTATAACAATAAAATATATGTAGGCAGTCATATTGTAATATAATATTAATAATAATAATGAAATTAACAATATTATTAAAAACCGATAAAAACAATAATATTCTGACCTCAGTTTTTACTATCAGAAATTGATATTATAACAGAAAAAAAATTGATGTCAAGGTAATAGTGTCTCACCATTATAACGCCTTACAAATTTGAAAATTACTTTTCAAATAGCATACTGTTCACCAAGAACCATCAATACTTCTTGGACTATATGCCCCAACAGGCAATTAATTACAGTTCAAAGTTAATCGGGGATGGGATATCTTCACAATATAACTTTGAACTGGAATTCATTGTCTGTCGGGGCATATAGCCCAGAAGTAGATGTTGGTTCTTGGTGAACTGTCTGCTCTTTGAAAATTAATTTTCAAATTTGTAAGGCGTTATAATAGTGAGACACTATCACCTTCATATCTATTGATAACACGCTTCACTTAAACATGACAATTGTTACAGGAAGCTGTGATTAAGCAAAGAACAAAAATTATTTAATGCAAATCCTTATCACCCACCTTGCAATAACTGGCCTGGGGTTTGCATTGGCATTCAAATATTTTCGTCCAGTGTTTTTAATGTAATGGAAATCAGTCACCTCAAAATGTTCTGAACAAATTTCAGGACGCTTTGGAAAAGGCTGTTGTTCGCTTATTCCCAATAATTCAAACCATTTCTTTTTCTTATTCACATCACTTGGAAAACTAAAAATATATTAGCCTATGTATGTATTGCACAAACGTTTAAAAACGATTATGTTTATATCGCAACCAATAAGTTTTCCTAAATAACTTGAATATAATATTATGGTGTGAAAATAAATAATACAGATTAAGTATGTGATGTTTTGTATAAAAAGGACCTAATTCAAATTAGCAGATTGTAGTTTTATGTTAAAATTTAAAATTGTTACTGAATAATAAAGTAAATGTAAAATTAAAGTTAAATAGGAAAGCTCTTCCAACGCCACTGGCATAGCACTATTTACTTACAGGTGAAAAGAGAGGTTAGGAAACTTCCGACTGCCTTTCTTGCAAATTTGGCACTGACGAACAATGATTTTCACAAAATAATATTGTTTTTATTATATCTGTACGCACACACACAAAACCACACAAATATCACTTGAAAACACGAAAACAATTATTTCAATAAAATAGGAACATTGAAACTTCGTAGTAAAATTGATAGTAAAATGGTTTCCGCCCTTTTCTCGGGGTTGCCATATTTCAGACAGACAAAATTATTAACAGGCAGTTGTTTCATTTAATCCTCAAAACTTTCAAACAAAAACATATTTTTAATACATAAACTACTTAGGATAATTATTTTAAAGTCATTTTTATTTAATTTCTTAAAAATACATTTTTATTTTGCTCGTTTATATCGTGTTCTAAAATTCAGTTGTCGCATCACAAAGGAAAAGTAAGACATTTGGCAAAGGGTCGACAAGTTACCTTAGAATGTGATGTAATGTTGGGTTCACTTTTAAATGTAAACAAATGTATCTTTTTAATGTATTAATCTGAGGTTACGCCCCCTAGCGGTTAATCTAGAAACTTTTTTCACCTAAAGTTATAACATGAATATTTTCTGATATATAGCCGAGAGATCGGCTTATTGGACCACCCGGCATTAGATCATAATTTTTTTTTTCGGGCCGAGATGGGAAACTCATGTTCGAATGGGTCCAGGACCCAAACAGTGTTGGACTCATCCCCAAGGAGATGCCCACCAACCAAACCCACCTCAAACTCGCCGTTTCCCCCGCCTCGGAATCAGTACCCTAGCATACTTCGAGACGGGCGGCGGTCCCTCGCACACTCTCCGCTCACATTGTCGTCTTCTCCCTAACTTCCACTCCCACCTCTCATGCCATATCGAGTCGTTCTCTCCTCCTGACTATGCTCTCTACTACGCCACTTACCTCCATCCATTCCTCCTCCCCCCTCAACATTATCTCCATCCATTCCTCCTCTCCCCTCAACATTATCTCCACCACCTCCCATTACCCAATACACCGCCTCCCCTAGTTTCCTCTCCAACTTCAGCACTTCCTCGTTCCTCCAGCATCTAAACACATGCCCCACATCATCATCCACTCCACACCTCTCGCACACTCCAGTCTCTCTTTTTCCAATCTTGTGGAGGTACCCTACTCTCGACCCATGTCCAGTGAACACCTGTGTCAAGAAGTAGTTCACCTTCCCGAATTTCAGATCCATCCAATCTCTCCTATTCCCAATCGCTCCTTTTAGCGCGCCATCATACTCCTCTCACCTTCTCTCCATTTCCTCCTTCATCCATTCCTGTACTTCCTCTCTGGTCGCACCCCTCCAGCGTTTATTTCTGGCTCTAGCCATCACGTCCAATGGGTAGGTCCTTGCCAGCACCGCTGCTGCCAGTCCACCCACTGTCCTGTACCCCTGCATTACCCTCAGCAATAAACCTCTCTGCACCCGCAGGAGTGGCCTAACCCTCGCATTAACTCCCGCTCTTTCACCCCACACCTCCGCACCGTACAGCATACTCTGCTCTACCGTCCTACCAATGATCCTCCTCTTCCACTCTCCCGACCCCTTCACATTACACATCAATCTCCCCAGCCATGCTGCCCTCACTTTCCCCTTCTCTGCCGCCTTCAACATGTGTGTTCGGAAGGATAACTGACTATCCAACCACACCCCTAGGTATTTCACACACACCTCCATAAGAATTCTCCTTCCCTTCACCATCACCCCCACTTCCCTCGTCTTGCTCCGTCCCCTCCTCACTAGCAACCCCACCGTCTTATCTTCCGCCACTTCTAGTGCACACCGCTCTATCTTCTCCACAATCTTCCTACACATTCTCTCCGCCTTTCTTTCTATCTCCGCCTCTCCTTTTGCCGTACATACCAGACACACTTCGTCCGCATACACCGTAATCTCACATCCCTCTTCACATACTATCCCACAAACCTCATCAAACACACATTTCCATAGCGTCGGTCCAAGAACCTCCTCCCTCTAGTGTCTACTATCACACGTCCCGTCAGGTAGTCCTCCACAAGGTTAACCAAACCCTCCCCCACTCTAAGCCTCAGCAACGCGCTCAACACTGCCCGTTTGCTGACACTGTTGAACGCGTTCCCGACGTCGAAGAACACGAGTAGGGCCAATTTCTTGTTCCTCCAGCTGCCCAAGAAATCGGCCCTAAAATTTAAATATCTGAGCAGTTTGAATCTAAATTTTTAAGGTGTAAAGCTCGAAAATTCATTTTACTTACATTAGCAAAGGAGTATGTTAACAAAAATAAAGATAAATTTTACTTTCGGGATTTCTGTTCATGCAATCAACCTCAAACCAATTTTCTTCTAGAAATGATGTTAACTATTTTAGCAAATATTTTCATAAATAACAATTCAAGATAAATTATAAGCTACAAGCAAGAAACATATAAATAATAATCATGAAACAAAATGTCAAAGAAAAATTCTTAAATTACAATAGTTCTATCCAGTTTAAAGATTTTAAATACCTACTTTTTACTTTTTAAGAATTCTGTTGTACCTATATTATTGTATTTAGTTCAGTTATATTAATAAAGGTATAAGAAATAAAAGGCGAAGCAATTATTATTATTTTAAGGTGGTGTCTGGTCAGCTGTAGGGGAAGGTGGAGGCTGATTTTCTTCATATTTTATATTCTTATCAATAAATTACCTTTTGTAGCTGTATTTTATTTAGTCTACCTATAAATATATCGATCTTTATTTGTTAAAAATGTTTTATAGCTTGATTTATTTCATATTTCTCACCATTGCAGTAGGCCTACAAGTCGTTTTCATCGGCCCACTATTTGACAGTTGCCACATCTAGGATTCCGGCCTTGTTTTAGAGGTGGCCATGACCTAACCTCACTTACCACACACGCAAACCGTGAACTGTCAACGAAGCTAGCAACCAATAAAATATGAACTCGAGTTTTATGATTGGCTGTTATTGTTCTGCCGTCAGATGTTTTGGTGCAATATTTTAAGTGGCGCTCTCTATCATGACCAGAAATTGGAATACATGGAGTTCAATCTCCTTGTATAGTCTCCATGGCCAATAGCATGAAACGGTCGTTACGAGGCGACATAGATAAACAAGACCGATTTTGGTTTCTGCGCAAGTCAGTTGGCAAACTTCACGTGGGTTCTTCTTATGTGAAACGGAGTCTAACTTGTAACATTGAAAGAACCCAATTACTTTCTATTTATTCTAAAATTTGGGCGAAAAGGCTATTTATTGACATTCTAGGTAATAAAAAAGAGAATCAACACTTTAAAATGTGTTTCCTGAAAAACTATACTTTTCGAGTTGTGTCACTGTTTTGAATGAGCGATACGTCATTCAGTTACACCCGTTCATTGAAATATACGTTTGTTATTATTGTTTGAACGTTTGGGCAAGTCTTAACGTTGTTAGGTACTACTGAGCACTATTATCTAAAACTTTTGTTTTTTTGTTACGTACCTTTTCCACAGTATAAAAATTTTCATATAAATATTTTCAGGGCGAGACACAAAGAATTGTGCGGCATTTCCACTTTACTACTTGGCCAGACTTTGGAGTGCCAAATCCACCACATACGTTAGTTAGGTTTGTCAGAGCATTTAGGGAAAAGGTGCCGCCAGATCAGCGACCAATTGTCGTTCACTGCAGGTTAGTATGTTGAATGATAATAATAAAGAATTGTTTGAAGTTGAAAAAACATCTCAACGTCTTATTTTGTTTTTTAATTTGTGCGTATTTCAAGTCGCACTAGATCATCAAACGTGCAACTTATAATACTGAAATGATTGAGTAGTCGTTTAAAATTATTATTTTTTAGTGCTGGTGTTGGTCGATCGGGTACTTTTATCTGCCTAGACCGAATTCTCCAACAAATTTTAAAATGCGACTACGTTGATATATTCGGTATAGTGTATGCAATGAGAAAAGAAAGAGTGTGGATGGTCCAGACTGAACAGCAATACATCTGCATTCATCAATGCCTTTTGGCTGTACTAGAGGGCATAGACTTGTCTTCGTCGCCGAGGGAGATACACGAGAACCAAGGATTTGAAGGTGAGTGTACATAAATTTATCTTTGATTATAAAATGTTATCAATCAACTTGAGAGTCAAATTATCCAAAAATATATTTTGTCCACCATTTTTCAACATATTTGTCAAATTTGACAGTTTCGTACTCAAGAGTTCACCTTATTGGAGGAAAAGTACTACTTGAATAATTTTCCCAATACAGCGTGTCCATAGCGTAGATACTACGAATTTATTTTTGATTGGACATTTAGGAAAAGAAAATGACATTAATAAGATTGAATCGTTTCTTAACTTAGAAAAATATCGTACATGTAAAAATAATTTTAATAATTTTATGTTGGTGTAGGATGGGAGAACTAAATGGACACGCTATATTATATCCAACATATTTCAACCTCCTTTTGTATATATATTTTTTTCCTGATGCGACTGGCTGAATGACGTGAGTCCAAGCCAAAAAAAAAAAAAAAACATATTTCAAGAGTCGTGACAAATATGCAACTGATCAGTCGAGCTATAACTAAATGTTGTACTAAATGTTGTAACGTTAGAGGGAGTTATTGCGCATACGATTTTTCAGGGGCAGCTGAACTGGTGGTAAACTCTTGAAACAAAATTATGTCTCGGCGTTGGGCGTTAATTAATGAAAAATTGAAAATTGAATAGCGAAGGTTCTTGCCTAACTGATACCTACTACAATTTGGAGATCACAAAGCCAGTTCTCGGGACTTTGTTACCTGTGGAATTTAGATATAAAAATCTGTCTGGTATTAATACAAAAAAATAAAGGGCGCCACTAATTTTATTTCTAAAAAAAATTGAAACAAGATAGCACTGGATGACAAAGCAGAATGGATTCAAGAACTCCACAGCAAAATATCCCCTCCGTGGGCTGAAAATATAAGAACGAGTTTACCTATAAATGCCTGTCCTAAAAACTGTGAATACTTACTAAATCCTTTAAATATGTGGTAGCTTAAGAGAACATTAAAACATACGAATAACTTTCCTGGTAAAGACAATATTTCATATTCCATGTTATCAAATTTACCTATTAACAACAAAGAAGCACTCCTTGAAATATATAACCTAATTTGGACAAAACAGATCAGTATTCCTATTAGTTGGAAAGAATATGTACCCGTACCAAAACCAGGAAAACCGCCACAACAATTGAACTCTTACAGACCAATCTCTTTAGCTTCTTGCATTCTTAAAACTTTTGAGAAATTAATTAAGAACAGATTAAAACAGTGGTTAGAAAACGAAAATATTCTCCCTAACTCACAATATGGTTTTAGGAAATCTAGATCTACTCTAGCAGCTTTAACAATATTTGTACTGGCGTTCAAACAGGTTTTACTAATAAAGGTATAACAGTAGCTGCATTCATAGATATTTCTGCAGCTTTTGACAATGTTAACCTCAATAGCCTAACCCATAAATTAGCCAATATCGGCATTCCTCTAGAACTTACAAGATTTTTAACTTCCTTATATTCTGAAAGAATTACATCCCTCAAAATAAATGAAGATTTAACTTCTCCTTGTCAAACGCACTTAGGGTTACCACAAGGCAGTATACTAAGCCCACTTCTGTACTTACTATGTACTCTCGATTTTGATCCCATAGTAAAAAATGCAAATATTATCAATTTGCCGATGATATACTGTTTTACTCTACACACAATCATTTAAATAATAGTATAGATAAACTCAGCTCTGACTTAAACAACGTTCATAAATGGTCTACAAATAACTTTATATTATCTGAACAAAAATCAGAAGTATGTGTCTTTTCTAAAATAAGAAACACCCCAGAAGGTCAAATTCAATTAGTATAGATAAACTCAGCTCTGACTTAAACAACGTTCATAAATGGTCTACAAATAACTTTATATTATCTGAACAAAAATCAAAAGTATGTGTCTTTTCTAAAATAAGAAACACCTCTGAAGGTCAAATTCAATTAGGACCATGTAAATTTCCTATCATAAACACAGTAAAATACCTGGGAGATTACTGGATCGCAAACTACTGTGGAAAGACTGTATACACCAAAATATTAAAAAATCAGAAAACTCAATAAATATAATCAAAGCCTTCAGTCATACTAAATGGAGAGCAGACCCCAACGTTGCACTTCTATTCTACAGAACTATGACAAGATCTATACTTGAATACTCTAGCTTACTTTACGGTTTCTAAAATAAGAAACACCTCAGAAGGTCAAATTCAATTAGGACCATGTAAATTTCCTATCATAAACACAGTAAAATACCTGGGAGATTACTGGATCGCAAACTACTGTGGAAAGACTGTATACACCAAAATATTAAAAAATCAGAAAACTCAATAAATATAATCAAAGCCTTCAGTCATACTAAATGGAGAGCAGACCCCAACGTTGCACTTCTATTCTACAGAACTATGACAAGATCTATACTTGAATACTCTAGCTTACTTTACGGAGCAGCTGCTGAAACTCACCTCAAAAAAATTGAAACCCAAAAGAATAAACGCATTAAAATCTGCTTAGGCTATCTCAAATCAACACCCATAAACGACATGGAAGCAGAAGCAGTAGAGCCCCCTCAGACTTTTCGAAGAAAATTAATTAGCGACACATTAATAGCACAATTATATTCTAAACATGCCCCAGTCATTCGATCAATACATAATCTTTCAATATTAGTTCTCACTCACTTCTACTGCCACTCAAAAAAAAATCCATTAACAGTCGACAGCTATACCTCTCTTACCAGCTATCAAGACATTGTATACTCGTCAAATACACTTCCATACTATGCTGAACATCATCATATTTTATTCTCCGCTAAAATAAAATCCAAACGAAAACTTCACCGAACGAGTTAATAGTTCCTGGACGGGGTACAAATACGTATATACAGACGGTTCAAAGATGAGCAAATGATGCGGATGTGCATTCTATGATTCTAGCATATCCTATAAGTTTCTACAGCAATTCCCCAAAGAAACCTCAATCTATACACTAGAAAGTTACTCTGTATTGTATGCCATGAAATATGTTACTTCGGATTTAAAAAAATCGAAAAATACAGTGATTTTTACAGATAGCAGAAGCCTAGTAGATCGCCCAACACATATTCAGACTACTACAAAAATATCCCATTTGGAATTAGATATACTTAAAGAAAACTATAACATAATACAACAAAATAAAAATATGATTGTAGTTTGGATAAAAGGACACTCCGCTATAAAAGGAAATGAAATAGCTGACACTTTGGCTAAATCATCAATCTCCTCAGGGATATCGATAAAAACGACTGATCTTAAGAGTACATTCAGAAATAATTTGCTACTTGAATGGCAAAGTTCTTACGAAAATAGCATACAGGGAAAGAACTATATAAGCTGCCAAGCTAAGCTTCCAACTATAAGATGGTTCCAGGGAATATCAAATAGAGAAATGATTGTCACTATAAATAGAATAAGATCAGGACATGCAATGTCCCAATATACAGGGTGGGGCACTATGAACGAACTATTCTCTGGCGTCTTAACGGCAAATAAAATTAGAAAAAATTAGACGTAGAATTAAGTAGATTACTTAGGATTTTAATTTAAAAATATTTTGGAATATACAGGGTGCTCCAAAAAAGCGTGCCGTATCAAAGTTAGGTTCCTTTAAATGGAACACCCTGTATTTTATCACATTTTTGAATTGTACTATTAAAAATAATGTAAGTTCATTAACATTTCCCTATACCTATCTAGTTCAGTTTCCAGGATAAATCGATTTTACATAATTTGTAGACCCTCCGAAAAAATACAATAACTTCAAAATAAAAACGAATAACCACATTTGCTTTACACTATCTCACTAAAAGCTTTTAACATTCTGTTTCCAATATTTACTGGTATGCTATAATATACAGGGTGTTTTTAATATGACAGTATAACACTAACCATTTAATACATAAATTTCTGGCTTAATTTAAATGGAACACCCTGTATCTGTTGGGTCTGTTAAACGTGGGAATTTATTACCTTTCAGTTGGTATTAGGGTTGCCTATATCTAACTCTGATAGTTTTCGAGAAATTTTAAATTTGTTTTTTAATATTCAATTATTTGCTGACATCTAGTTACCTATGACATGATACTCCGATGGAAAGTTTTTAAAAATTTAAAATTTGTTATTTTGACAGTAAATACTTTGTTGTATGATTTATTATTGATAAATTAAAGGTCCCTTAAATCAGAATTTTATTAAGGGTACACAACCATTAACTTTGCATTAAGATTAGTAAAAAAACTTAACTGTACAAAAAATTTAAAGAAAGTATTCAAAATCATGCCTATCGTGTTAGATACAAGCTTGAACACTTTTAAAAAAATTATTGCTTATTTTTTTTCAATATTTCTGGTGTTATTCTTTAAAAAGCTCACATTATCCTATTCTTCATGTCCTTTGAAGTGGGTGGCTGTGTACTGTATTTGGTTTTTAATATTATTTACTTATCTGGTTACCTATGAAATGTCATTCAAATAGATATTATTTTAATACCATTCCATCTGTCAAATAAATTTATAAATTTGTATAGTGTGTATTTGTGTATTGTATTTGTATAATGTTGATGTATTATTAAGTTTTAATAGTTGACATATTTATTAATCCCTGGATAAACATGAAAAAGTACTATAACTAAGAAAGAATAGATGTGATCTTAATTATTGGTGAGTTTCAGGAGAACTGTTTTTTGGCAAGTAGATTATACGCTTAAAAGTATCCAAATAGAGATCATCCTAACAGAAATGTTTTTAAAAGACTACTGCAAGTATTCAAAACTACTGGAAGCGTGCAATATACAAAAAATTCTAGACGAAAATCTGCAATTACAGACGATTCAGAATTTGAAGTAATGGGTGCGCTTGTTGAAAATCCACATACTAGTCAAAGATGTATTAGTGAGCAAGTAGGTATAAGCAAGAGAAGTGTCGCTAGGATAATTAAAAAACACAAATTTCATCCCTACCATATTCAAATGCACCAGCAACTATTTGATAGGGACTTTGAAAATCGTATTGAGTTTTGTTTATGGGTTATGAACAAAGTGGCAGGGTCTGAAGATTTTTTTGATTTTGTTCTGTTTACGGATGAAGCTACGTTTCATAAAAACGGTTTAGTAAACAGACATAATTTTCATTACTATAACGACGAAAATCCGCATTACTTCCGAAGTGTTGATCATCAACATCGTTGGTCATTAAATGTATGGGCAGGAATCGTTGGAACCCACATCATAGGGCCTTATTTTTTTAATGGAACGCTAACTGGAAGAAAATTTCGTAAATTCTTACGTAACAAACTACCCGAACTTTTAGATGACGTTCCACTAGCTACAAGACAAAAAATGTGGCTGCAGTTAGATGGTGCGTCTGTTCATTACAGTGTAATTGTCCGGCGTTACCTAAACAATATTTTTCCACAAAAATGGATTGGGCGAGGGGGTCCTTATCTTTGGTCGGCAAGGTCCCCATGCTTGACTCCATTAGGCTATTTTCTTTGGGGTTACATAAAAAGTATTGTCTACATCTACAATACAGAGCCAACCACTCCTGAGAACATGAAGGATAGGATAAGGAGAGCGTTTCAAACAGTAACACCAGAAATGTTAAAGAAAGTGAACAATAACTTTTTTAAAAGAGTTCAAATTTGTATCCAACAAGATGGGCGTCACTTTGAACACCTTCTTTAAATTTTTTGTAGTTTTTATAATTTTAAAGCTTATTGTATCTGTATGCCCAATAAAAGTGTACTTACCCGTAAAAAAATTCTGATTTAAGAGACCTTTAATTTATCAATAATAAATCATACAACAAAGTATTTACTGTCAAAATAACAAATTTTAAATTTTTAAAAACTTTCCATCGGAGTATCATGTCATAGGTAACTAGATGTCAGCAAATAATTGAATATTAAAAAACAAATTTAAAATTTCTCGAAAACTATCAGAGTTAGATATAGGCAACCCTAATACCAACTGAAAGGTAATAAATTCCCACGTTTAACAGACCCAACAGATACAGGGTGTTCCATTTAAATTAAGCCAGAAATTTATGTATTAAATGGTTAGTGTTATACTGTCATATTAAAAACACCCTGTATATTATAGCATACCAGTAAATATTGGAAACAGAATGTTAAAAGCTTTTAGTGAGATAGTGTAAAGCAAATGTGGTTATTCGTTTTTATTTTGAAGTTATTGTATTTTTTCGGAGGGTCTACAAATTATGTAAAATCGATTTATCCTGGAAACTGAACTAGATAGGTATAGGGAAATGTTAATGATCTTACATTATTTTTAATAGTACAATTCAAAAATGTGATAAAATACAGGGTCTTCCATTTAAAGGAACCTAACTTTGATACGGCACGCTTTTTTGGAGCACCCTGTATATTCCAAAATATTTTTAAATTATAGTCCTAAGTAATCTACTTAATTCTACGTCTAATTTTTTCTAATTTTATTTGCTGTTAAGACGCCAGAGAATAGTTCGTTCATAGTGCCCCACCCTGTATAAACATAATGGAGGAATCGCTGAAAACCCCATATGTGGATAATATGGTGACTTAACCCACGTAATTATAGAATGTTCCCTATTACAAGTTAATCTAGATATTTTGTATGAGGAATTAGTAGATCTTCTTAAGTTGGATTTCCCTAAAAATCTAAATCAAATTGTATTCAGTAAAAATACTAATATTTTACATTGTTTATAAATATACATATTAAAAGATGTAAGATGAAATTGTAATTTGCCACTAACCCCATCTTGTAAGCACTTGCGAACAAATGTATTAAATATTGTACGTACATCGACGAAAAGGAAAAAAAAATAAAAAAATAAGTGAAGTCATGAAAATAAAAAATAAATATATAGGTACCTATATATAGATAAAAATTATAATAATAATAAATGAACGAGGAAAAAGAAATAAATAAAAAGAAAATATTAAAAAAAAATTGATGCGCCGTTTTACCTACTAACTAACTTAATCACTTGAAAATAAAAAAAAATTACCTTTGTTTAATAACTTGGGAAAAAATAGGCAAATTAAATAATTAAAAAAAGGGATCTGGCTAATTGGTTTCCGCCAAAGCCAACCAACTAGACAAAAAAAACCTCATGCTTTTGCTGCAAATTTGTTTTCCGATTAATGAAACGATCGACTTCATTTTAGTGAAAACTATCAGTTACATATGTAGAAGCTAGAAAGTAATAAAAAAATTATGTGTGCGTATTGTACTTAAAAATAGTGCTACTCTTCCATCATTGTTACTTATTCTTGAATCTGTTATTCTCCATTTTTGTGCTAGCAGAAATGGTTTCTTTGTTTATAAGACGTTGTAAAAAGCTGCTATTCTGTGGTTCAGGCAAAGGTGTGGGTACTACAGTTGACTCCTCCACTTATGCACCAGGGGAAAAATTGAGGTAGAAAATTTTAAAGAGGCGCGCAGCTGTAACGCTTAATACCTATTTCTTTCTCTTGGTAACAATTTCTCACATATTTGGCATGATTCATTTATTTTTAATACAAACATGATTTTTTAGTTACACAAATAATTTAGTCTCAAATAAATTTTTCTTTAATTTGTTCGCATCTCACTCATTCAGTAATTTTAGACTATTCAAATTGTTTGTTTTGTGCATCCTCGACATTCAACAAAAATCATTATAGCCAAGTCAAATGATAAACAGAGATCTCTGTGTCCACAAGTTTTGTTTATTTTTCGTCGACCTTTACAAAAAATGACATTTTACGTATCAATTTCCGAATTAAAAATCGATTATTTTTTAAGGCAAGTATTTTTCGTCCGCAGAAGTTAGCACCAGTTTTTTAAATTGAAACACCCACCTCCTTCAATTTGAGGATTTCCGTTTGCTGAGCTGAAGAGATGTGTGAATTAATTTAATTTAATTTATTTTGGCAAATTTAGAACATTTTCTCATCAAGATGGGAGAATACTATTATGGCGACTGTCCACTCTAGAGACAGTAAACACTTCTTACAGCTGTTGAGGAAAAATTAAATTTTGGGAAAAGGTATAACTCTAAAAAATCAGCCAATGTTGTAGGAAAATGCTGAACGACCAGCCTATGATATTGGACGAAGCTCAACCATAAAAAACACAAAATGTATATTATAAACAAATTAAGCACCAAAACTCGAATTAGTGCAGGGCATAGTGGCACATTCGTTTGCAAAATTGTTTTAATTCATAATTTTTGTTAAATGTCCGGGAGGCTCTCCTGGCTCTCCTCCAAAAAAATTGTTTTTGCAATGAATTATTTTCTTTTTATATCTTTAGACTATTTTGAATCAAAAAAATCCTTACACATTACCGTATCTTCAACCCATGAATTTTTGAAAATTAACACTCGCCGAAAATCGTGATTTTTTGAATTAAATAGTACACCTGAAAAAAGATATACCGTGATTTCAATTTTTTATCAAATATCTAAACTATAATGAACTATAATGGCGTAATTAGATTTCAAATATTTTATTAATTATTATGTTATTATTTTTATTAACAATATGCTCTTTACGCGCATGCAATTTAAGGAGAGTAGTACAGCCATCTCACTCCCAGATGGTGCGCTTAAATAATTTTTTGCTACTTTTTAGCGGAAAATCGCTTAAAATTTTTTTTTACAACTTATTATTAAAATCTAATAATTTTTCTTCTTAGCAGTTTTGTAATTTATGATTTTTATTCACTTTTTAGATACTTATAATAACTTTTTCATCTATTGAAGTTAACAAAAACTTTTTGACAATAAAAAATTTTTTCTAAAACATTATTTTTCAAAAAAACAATCATACCTGTCGTGATACGTCAAAAATTTCTTTAAATTCAGAGTAGGTACCATAAATGTATTTTTTTTTGTATTATTGTTAATTCTCTGCACTATTAATATTACAGGATGAAGAAACTTTACTTGGTCTTTTGCAAAAAAATATTCTCCGTCTACTTTTTTTTATTCAATAGTTACCTTTATTTACATAGAATTTTGACATTGAAGAAATTTTACAATAACCTTTCATAAATAGAAGTAACTATTTGGAACAAATGCTCCAATAAATGAAAAAGTTATTATTTAAAAAGTGAATAAAAATCATAAATTACAAAACTACTGAGAAGAAAAATTATTAGATTGTAATAATAAATTGTAAAATTTTTTTTTTATTGATTTTCTGCTAAAAAGTAGCAAAAAATTGTTGAAGTGCACCATCTGCCTCTCTCTTACTAATGTCATACAAAAAACTGGGAGTGAGATTGCAATACTGCTCTCCTTAAGTTGCATGGGCTTAAAGAGCATATTGTTATTAAGAATCATAAACGTAATAATGAATAAAAAATAGAAATCACGGTATATGTTTTTTTCAGGTTTAGGTACTATTTAATTCAAGAAAATCACGATTTTCGACGATTTTTAATTTTCAAAAATTCATGGGTTGAAGATACGGTAATGAGTGTAAGGACTTTTTTGATTCAAAATAGTCTAAAGAATATAAAAAAAAATAATTCATCCAAAAAAAAAAATTGCAGCATTTTTAATTTTTCGTTTTTTTTTAAATGCCAAAAGATATCAAGTGTCATCTTACATTTTTATAATCTGAAGTGCCTCCCAGATATTTAAAAAAAAACGAATGAAAACAATTTGGCAAACGAATGCGTCACTATGCCCTGCACTAAATAGAACTAGATCTGAAAACAAGTGATTTGAAGGTCGCGGTAGGGACAGCTGTGGCTGTTCTCACCTATGAGATGGCCATTTGGTTAATTAGCACAATATATCGCAGTTCCGAATATTGCACCAATTAAGATGCAGCGACACCTACATCCATCATCCCGGATAGGAAGGAAATAGGGAAAAAATACACATAGAAATTTTTCGTTTTTTTCCATAGATATAGTGTTTCGGATACTGAGAAGTACCCGAAACAATACACTGAAAAGTGCTGTAGTTTTCGTAGTTTTGCACTAAGTAGTTTGGCACTAAGTGCTTTTGTTTTTTTACCGTCGGTCCGCCTTATAGCTTGGATCGTCGCTTTGCCTTTTCGCCGGATCGTCGGCCATTTTCGATGTTAAGGCGATTTTTGACTACACAACCTCAAAACATTAGATGGTCAAAATTAAATTGTGGACTATTCAAATAACAATGAATTTCGTGTGTAACTAAAAAATCTTGAATGGTTTGCATGATTAGTAGTACTTTTTCAAAACGCATGTGTGTTTCCATGCTTGGAAACTTTAAAACCCATATAATTGTTTAACCAAAAATATTTTCCTTAATTTTAATGCATAACAGTGTGCCTATGCTTATTTGAAATGCTGCCGTGCATTAGGCTTTAAATTATAAAGATGAATGTCGCATCCCAATAAAAGATTTATAAATTTTAACTTTTTTTTCTATTGCTAGTAGAAGAAACAATAGACACCGGAGTAATAGTTTCCTTAGATCAAAGGTGAATAGTAGTCGTTCACCCAATTATAAAAATGTTAATAATGAACTTTTGATATCAGCCTTGCATATATCTTTGTCCATCAACAATAAACAGAAATTGTTTAAATTACTCTCAATCAATTAATAAAGATAACATTGTAGAAATAAGTTGAAATTTATAAATTGGATTTGTTTCGTGTTAGTGAATTTGATTGCAATTTTTTATTCTTAATTTTAAAACATTAATGATTTTCTTTTTTTTATAGATGATGAAGGAATAGCTGAATCTGGAATGTAAAGAATATACAAAGCCACTATTAATTTTAACGGAACAAATTAAGTCCTAAGCAATGGACAAACAAGATTTTAAATTATGACATGAGATTTTTTTAATATTAGTTGATTAATATTTTTGAATAAAACTAAAAATCGAGAGTAAAATTAATTTTGTACTATTTATTAAAAAAAAATTTGTTTGGTAAAATAGTAGAAGTACAAATAAGAAAATATTATTCGTTTTTCCAAATTTTATTTGGAATTTAGTTGTTGGTTGTATATTATGTTGTTTATCATCAATATGATAGTAATTACTGTTACCTATTCTGTTATCCGAACTTACGGATATCTTTTGTTAATACTTTTTTAAATAAGTTGGATAATACAGGGTGTACCGTAAATAAGTACCGTAAATAAGTACCGTAAATTAGAGGCATGATAGATCGTTAAGAAATATTTAAACTACCCAAATACAACTTTTCTCTAACCTTCTTAGTTTGTTCTTCTCGGGGGCTTATCTTCTCGGGGGATGAAAGTTCAAATTTGAAATTTTTTGTAGGTTGTCTCTTCAAAACACATCAACAGTGTTAATTCTGTCAAATTCTAATGGGCCAATGGCGTGGTACGAGGGGTTCGTAAACTTTTATTGTACCATATTTTTGAAACACTCTGTATTTAGAGCTAAAGACTTTTGTCTGCAATTCTTTATCAAATTTACTACATAAACTACTCTTTGTTGAACTCGATACAACACTCCATTTTCAAGATTTTTAACCTTTTATTGCAGTAAAAGACACTTTTTTAAATTGTAAATTTTTTTAAACAATAAATTTGGTCTGACGAAAACCCGCACCCCGTGGAAGTTACAAATCATCAGCACAGTTTTAAAATTAACGTTTGGGCTGGAATAATTGGGGACCAGTTTATAGGGCCTTTCATTCTACCGTAATATTTAAATGGACCTAGATATGTAAATTTTCTTAGGAATAATTAAATTGATCTTCTTGATGATGTACCTTATCAACGTAGACTGTCAATGTGGTTTATGCACGATGGGGCCTCGCCACATTTTATACTGCGAGTTAGGGAATGGCTAAATGAAAACTTTACGGGAAAATGGAGGGTCGTGGAGTAGATGCACCGGTCAAATGGCTCCTGAATGTAATCCAATGGATTATGCCGTGTGGGGAGTATTAAAATAAAAGTATATTCTACATCATTCAATACGGTGGGTGAACTCAGAGAAAGAATAGAAACGGCTTGCAGAGAGTTGTCTCTTAATAGATTTTTGCTGAGGAAGATAACCAACCAAATAAAAAAACGTATGCAAAAATTAAGTACGTCATTTTGAACATTTAATGAAATAGCAACGTTCGTTAAGTGTACTACAAATTTATTAAAAAAGAATACAACTTAAAAAAGTGTCTTACTGCAATAAAAAGTTAAAAATCTTGAAAATGGAGTGCTGTATCTAGTTCAAGCAAAGAGTACCTTTTATGTAGTAAATTCAATGAAGAATTGCAGACAAAACTCTTTAGCTCTAAATACAGGGTGTTTCAAAAATATGATACAATAAAAATTTACGAACCCCTCGTACCACGCCATTGGCCAATTAGAATTTGACAGAATTAACACTGTTGGTGTGTTTTGAAGAGACAATAACATACAAAAAATTTCAAATTTGTACTTTCATCCCCCGAGAAGATATGCAATAAAATGTGTATTTCTTCTGCACCCTTCAACAGCCTGTATCTCACAAACTAAGAAGGTTAGAGAAAAGTTGTAATTGGGTATTTTAAATATTTCTTAACGATCTATCATGCCACTAATTTACGGTACACCCTGTATAATTCCAAATATACTGCGCCTCAAACATGGACAATGATTTTGAAATTTTATACATGGATATGTGGAATATAGAATACAATTTCTACAATATTGTATTAGGAACTGATGAATTGGGTTCGGCGATACAAAATTTAAAAGAACTGAGTTACTATAGGGATCGGTATCATAATTATTTTTAGATGATACTTTAAAAAAGCCTTTAGAAAAGCTTTCTTCAAATCATAATTGTGTTTAATAATGATCAAACCATCGTAAAGTCGGCTTAAACCGTAAAGTGACGAATTCGGGGCTTTATATCTATAAGGTCTACTTTATAACGGTTCAAAACCTCAAACAATACAACAAAACAAATCGATTTGTCACAAGCTAAACGAAGTTATTTCGAAATCAATCTACTTTGGAACGCAAGTAGCTCTTCCGATAATGAAATAAGAAAACGACTTACAATATATAGAGAATACCTCACTAACTTATCATTGTTTGACACTTTATTCGTTATGTTACATTCAATGTAGTTTTTATTCTTTCAATACACTCCAACAACTTGAGTTGATCATTTGTACTAAAAACTGAGGCTTTTTTCTTTTTTGCTACTGGTTCGCAAGACATTTTACAAATAAGAGTTGACTTGTCTCGGCGTTTTTCATAATTAAAGTTTAAGTTGAACATTGGTTCAAGTATAATGAAGATTTAAACAAATTAAATTGTTTTATTTCATCTTGTCAGTATAGATCTTCATCAAGTAAAAGCCTCATCTATTCAATTTTTCATAAGTAATTCTTTACAATATGGACAAACATTCCACAATTTATAAGAATTTGATATAAAATAACGACGAAATAACATCACTGCTGCACGTTTATATTTTTCCCAGCTTTGCCCTATAATTATTTTCTCAATTAGATATTACTGTATTTATTTTGCCAGTTTTTTCCATATTATACATTTGTATACGAAGTTTGAAACATCTATCACATTATTACAGTTACCTATAATTAAGTAAATAACTACAAATTCGAGATGGTTTTTTGTCAATATGGAATTTTGGTTTGTGGTTGGATGTTGGGATGTCGCTGTTATCGCATTCTTAGCACTTCATTTACTGAGGTTAATGTATTGATGTGGTTTCAACGTTGTCCAGTCCAGGATTATGCTCTCAGGGCTTCTGGACGAATACCTTGTACTGATGAGGCGCAAATACGCCGAAACCGGTCTACAAGTGATGTTGCCCCTCCCAATTACAAACCAGAATGGTTGGTTGTATCTTGCAGATATACCAACCCCGTTTAAGTGTAATTCATTGTCTGTCGGGGCATATAGCCCGAGTAGTTGTTGCTTCTCAGTGAACGGTCTGTTCTTTGAAAAATGTTTTTCAAAAACTTTGTAAGGCGTTATAATAGTAATAAACTATAATCTTTGACATCCATGTTTTATCATTTATTCCACATTTAATTAAATAACTGACAGCTAAATCTTACTGGGCATCATTTAAATATTTTTAATATTCTCAAGTACCTAATACAATTCATAATTAAAACATTCTATTTATAGTAGAGTACTAGTAGATATTTTTCTATCACTTTTTCGAGCGATTCCATTCCACAGGTCAGTTCCTAATATACATTTTAAATAATAAAGGCCTTAATATATGTTGAAAAACTTTTCTGAGAAATTAATTTTAAAATATTTAATTTGGGGTGAATAATTTAGGTTTTAAATGAATATAGGCATGGATAATGCTAATAATGCTTCTCCATCTTGTCATCTATTCTAAAACTAAGATAACGAGTCACATATGGCATTTTTATTTTAATCTTATATTGAGAGAATACCAGCCATGTCTACTTTTCTGTAACAACAATATATATGTTAAAAATTGTGTGAAAAGTTTATATTTTACTTACATTTAAATATATAATATGTTTTATATTGTATTGCCGCTTAAACGTAAGAGAGGAAGCTTATAGTCAATTGAACTGCCCACATGTTTATGTTCGTAAAACATACGTACTTTGCTTAAAAACCTTGTTAACATTGGTAGAAATTACTTGTATAAAGATAATGCTGTAAAATGTATCCTACTAGCACACTTCTCGTATATATAGCGTGACTGACTAATTGCCCTTATAGTCTGCTGACCTCTATTGTGCAGTTGTGAACGCTGAACCGTAAGCATCTACTACTAAAGATTGCGTAATTACGCCGAAACAACTCTGCGAGTGATGCAAATCAAAAGGTTTGAATTGTGTCGGACATTGTCGTATTTCTATTAAAAGCCTTATTTTTGAATCGCGCCCCTTCTGAAAAAGTGCCGGATGCAAACCAAATGGGTTGAATTGTGTTGGATTTTTAGTACTTGTCAGGTTCCCATTTTTGCGATAATTACTTATTATATTATTCGAATACATAAATAACTCGAAAGCTTTCACAAAACAACTTTCTCCCTCGGACAATTTGATATTTAAAAGTTAATTTTATTTTATGGTGTTATAAGTCATACAGTCTACAACTTCAATTAATAGGCAAAAAAGTCAGAAAATAGGAGCTTTTATTGAATTATTTCAAAAAGTTTTTGATCCAGAATCTGGTATTTTTCTAGTCGTCATGTTAATGGAAGGTCTTGGATAGTATTTGGATGGAGGTTGAATCTTTTAGGTTAAGTTGGTACTGGAAGTTAGTCATGTATACAATTCAGTGCTATGAAATTAGCTTCAACTGTTTAATGTGCCTACAAATTGATTTTTGATTAAACTAAAAGTTTTAGCTAATTATGGAATGAAACATTTCAAAATTTGCTATAACACTTGACCATAAGTATCCTTTCTTCGGTTAAGGACTCACATGTACTGTACAAATTTATTTTGAGAAAAGTATCGTATTGTGGACCACTTAAAAATGTGAAATGATATTTACAGTCGAACTAAACGACAATTCTTTTGTATTTTAAAATAGTTAAAAATACTGTGATAATTTCTGTACGACTCTAGGGTTAAGAAAAACAACTTGTTATATTTGTATGCTTCAGTTTTAGACTAACATGGATACACATATATTTGTATTTTGCTCTGTACTTAATTTTACCTTTAAAATTACATATTTTATCTATAAATAGCCTTTCATTTTAATATTATATTGTCTCAGAATCGAGGTACCCATCGTGGAGAAACAGTATGTTAAGTATATTCACCAAAATTTCCTGAATTTTCTAGTTTCAGTGGAAATTGAAAAATAATAACATTATTTTTCCGTTTCACACTGGATAACATCACAAGTTCCCAAGAATTTACAGTTTACATTGAAATATTTGATAAGGTGTGATCAACAAAGTTATCAATAGAATTAAAAGTTATTCAACCAGCAAGTGTATTATCAAGGGCCTTATTCATACACGTAGTTACAAAACTTTTCCGTCGACTGTACAAAGTATATCATTGAAAAGTGGCTCATTTCAACAGCTTATAACTTCTATAGGTCTAAAATTCCGGTTAGGTGTAGAGTGTCAATATTGAGGCAAAAAACAAAACATTACTTTTTACAAAAATACTAAATGGTTTTACGGTCCAATCTTCTCCTTCAATCCTATGAACAATGACCAAGACCTCTAATTTTCAAAAACAGTATAATCGTGATCTCCATGTCTAAAAACTACTGTAATCATATATTTTTATTTGTTCTATAATATGAATGTAGAAATATTGAGTTCAAAAATCCTTCTCTCTTTAAGATATTATATTTTAAGTTTATTACTTTCTAGAATTGAAAGTTTCCTTTTCTTTAATAACATTTGGTAAACACATTGTCAACCTTGTAAAGGATTTATTTTCAATAATTCCTAGAAGTAAAGATCAAAGTACTGGAACCTCGAGTCATAAAACTGGGTATAATTTAAGTGAAGCATAGACTGTATAGAACCAAAAATATTACATATGTTAAAGGACAACAAGAGTAATATAGTTGTGAGAAAGAAGTTCTCTCTGATCCGTGACATTGTAAAGACATACTTCCGAAACTCTATCGTAAATAAAACAATCTTCCAATAATTAAATTCTTTAATTATTTAATAAATACACAGTATCCAATCCATAATCCCAACAGGTTATGGGCCCAGGTTACGTTCTTAATTAATTGAAATTATTAAAATACAAATTTTCTTGAAAGAAACAAAATTAAATTTTAAAGTGCAATTAAAAATTGGTGAGTGCAAACTAAAAGTTAGTGATTAAGTGTTTCTCAGTGAAAGTAATAAACTATTTCCAATTATTAAAAATAAATTATTATTTAATAGACAATATGGAAAATTTTAAATCAAAAAGAAACATTCAACCTTTTAACGGTGAAAATTATAATATATGGAAGTTTAGAATCCGTAGTATTTTAACTGAACTCGAAGTGATTCATGTGATCGATAAACCGGAACCGACGAATCCTGAAAGCAAGTGAAAAAAAATCGAAATCAACTGCGAAAAATGTTTTAAATTGAGTATTTATCTGATTCGTATTTAAGTTATGTGAAATCGGAATCGTCGACAAAACAAATTTTTGCCGCATTAGACAATATCTTCGAACGGAAAAGTGTAGCGAAACAACTCGGAGCTCGGAAGAAATTGTTCAGTTTAAAACTAGAAGGTGATACAGATTTATGTAAGCATTTTATGCAGTTAGATTTTTGAATATCAGAGTTAGCATCAGGCGGTGCAACTATCTCAGAAGTTGATAAAGTGGCCCAACTATTACTGACTTTACCAACTTCTTACAATGGTGTTTTAACGGCCATCGAGACTTTATCGGAAGACAATATGACGTTAAGTTTTTTAAAAACACGGTTATTAGATCATGAAGTTAAACTTGTAAATAAAAATCTTGACACAAGTAAAAAGGTTCTCCATGTGGAGCAGAAAAATAATGGAGTGAAACGACATTTCAAGGACTTTAGAAAATCGTCGAAAAATCATCGCGGAATCGTCAAGCCGAAGCAGAATAATGCAAATAATAAAAGGCATATTAAGTGTCATCATTGTCAGAGGCGGTTCGTGGAGTTTGGCATTAGGTGGGCAGCCAAAATTGAAGACCAGAAATTACAAATTTTCTTATTACCTATTTTTATACCTACAATTTGAAACGATGTCACGCCGATAGCTCTTGCTGAACACTCTAAAACTTGAACTTGCCATTTTTCTAGTTCACAAAAACAAAAACTTGCACTTATTCACTCTACTAAATATGGATGTCAGCTGAGCTGCTGAGCAGTGAAATACTTTCGGTTTTTCAACGAATCTACCCGATGGGCTTGCCCACAACCTGAACTTCCACAATTCAAATAAAAGCGACAGCCAGATTTAAAGTCATATTCAATGAGATACCGAGTTTAGGAGTATATGCTTTCTGATAAAATCCATCATAATAATAATAAATAATTCAATATACTCGTTATTCCTACAAAATTATTGTTTAATGTTTAAATATATTTCAAACAGCGTATTTAAAAGAGCTTACATCTTACATCAATTTCCAAACCTTTTGAAGTGGCAAGGAAAACAAGAACAAAACAATAGTCCAAAAGTATATTTAATTTAAAATAAACTCTCGGAATTGTTTTGCACTTTTTCTGAACTAGCGGTGCTTTTATTTTATCGCCATTCGCTAGATTGTTATTGCTTTTCTCATAAATGTTAGCAATCTGAATTTTCGTTTGGAGCGCAACAGGTCACCCTAATCATCAGTGAGCAAAGCACAAGCGGTTCACACCCGCTCTTTGTCTTTCTCAATAGATATATCAGTTATGCTTGTCTTTGTACTATTGGTCGGCATGGGCGCGCCCACACGTGTTTGTGCTTATTCATCTGTTACCAAGATGTCGCGCTTTGAATTTGAAATAACGGAGTCTTCGCGGACCTTGGGGAAATTTCATAATATGTAACAATTACAAGTTTTATGCTTTATGGTTTATACTCACATTGGGAGAAGAGGAATTTCAAAAAAAAAATAAAGAAGAGTATTTTGGCTTTTTAATTTTTTCCTTTTTGAATTCTCACAGGATGGGCACTGCCCACCCTGACGAGCCGCCACTGATCATTGTGGAAGGAGAGGACATTATAAGACTGAGTGCCGTTACTACCTGCAAACTTTAAAGTCCAAACCAAATGCAGAAAGACCTAGGACCATTCAGACCATCCAAGTTGCCCCACAGAAAGAAGACGGATTTGCATTTATGGTTGGAAACTTTCAGTTAGCAAATGAAGAAAATAAAATTTCTTTCCTACCCGATTCAGGTGCCTCTGACCATCTGTTAAACCGAGAGGACCTAGCCGACACATTTTCTGACCTGCAGACACCCATCAAGATTTCCATTGCAAAGAATGGAGCTTTCATCACCGCAACTAAAATGGGGACCATCATACTGGAGAGCAATATTGGAGTTCAAGGAAAAATCGAGAATGTACTGTACAGTCCTGATGTACCGTATAATTTGTGATCAGTCTACAAGATGCAGCAAGCAGGATACTCGGTGAACTTCAGTGATTCTGGAGTGATAGTAAGCCGTAATGGTAAGATGGTAATGACAGGTAGGCCGAGGAACAACCTATTTACTCTCGAGTTTTCTGTAAGTAAAAGCTTTATCAATTATTCAAATAACACTTCTTATTCCGATTATAAATTATGGCATCAGCGATTAGGCCATATCGGAAAAGATAAGTTTAATGAAATAAGAAATAAGCAATTAGTAAATGACGTAGAAAAAAATTAAGTAAATACCTAATAATGATTTATGTGAAGCTTGCATTAACGGCAAACAAGCTCGACTATCATTTAATAAATTTAAAAATAAAGATTACATAGATCGAAAGACCATTATTTAATATTCAGATGTATGTGGTCCTATTACGCCTTCTGCGATAAATAATAAAAATTATTTTGTATTATTTGTTGATGAATTCACTCATTATTGTGTAACTTATTTAATTAAAAACAAATCTGATGTTTTTGCAATGTTTAAAGATTATGTAGCAAAGAGTGAATCCAGGTTTAATTTAAAAATAGTAAATTTATATTCAGATAATGGTAGAGAGTATTTATCTAACGAGATGAAGGATTATTGTGTTAAAAAGGGCATTAGTTATCATCTTACAGTACCAGGAACTCCACAGTTAAATGGTGTATCTGAAAGAATGGTCAGAACTATACTGTATTTGAAAATCAAGAGAGAGTAAATTCCCTGAAATGTTTTGCAGTTATCAGTGTTAAAGGCAGTAAACCATAGACGTGCGTTTTCAAAATTAAATTAATATGGAAATAGAAATATTTAATTTGTTTTAGTTATTTATACCTAGATTACCAATTTTAGATAGATAAACATAATTCGTAAGTAGTAATTTAATTTGGGTAAAATGAAGAAAAAGTCAATATTATTTTAGGCATTTTGTTTTAGGCATATGTTTATTTACAAAATATGTATATAATATGTACAGATAATTACAATTATTTATAAATTAATATGAGGAGCTTAAAAAACAATTAAGTAGGTATATGAGAAAAAAAAACCAACCGCAAGGATAAAATTTGACGAGCAACATGCAAAAAATACGACAATATTAAATCTTAAAAAATAAAAATCTAAAAATAAAATTAAAGTACATAAATTAATAATTTTAAAGTTATGGTTTCTCGCACTCTGTGTCAGAAGATTCACCATCTGATTCTAGAGAAATTACAATGGGCTCTATAGTAATATCAATTATGTTATCTAGCTCCCACATTTTTTTTTCTATTTCTGTAACGTGTCTAATACATTTTTGCCAATTTTCACTTGTTACTTCAGATATTGCCTTATTGAAGAGATTTTTAACATCTGATAATTTAAAAGTAGTGTTATTTCTGGCAACATAACCTTTAACTTGAGCCCATATCAATTCTATCGGATTCAGCTCGCAATGGTAGGGTGGTAAACGAAGGATTTCAATTTCTCGTTTTTTGGCTATCTCCTCAATATTATATTTTTTATAATTTTGCTTATGTTTTTTAGCAATAGTTAACAATTCTGCCCTCAGCATTGTATTGTCAAAGGCTAAATTTTTAGAAGATAACCATTTTGCAATTTCATCCTTTTTCCATTTAGTGGTTGGTAAAGGTTCAAGTAATCTGGAGTGGTAACTTGCATTGTCCATTACAATAACCGATCCTTTTGGTATGAATTGAATCATCTGTTCAAAATATTCCTCAAACACGTCTCCATTCATTTCTTCGTGATAATCAACGGTTTTTTTTTATTCAAATAAGAGTAAACCATTCTCAAGAAAACCGTTTGTACTGCCTATATGACAAATAATTAATCTTTCACCTTTTCCTATAGGTTCCTTAAAACCAGTAGTATATCCTTCTAGAAAAGCTTGATGGGATGATTTTATATTTTTGTCTTTCCAAACTCTTCCTACACAATGTCCTTCATTAACCCATGTTTCATCTAAATAATAAATGTTTTTATTTTGAGCTTTAACTTGTTGTATTCTTCTGAGGTACTGTCTTCTCCAACATACAATTTCTTCAGAATCAATTAGCATTGAGTGTCTGCCCATTTTTTCAAATTTAAAGTTTAACTCATGTAACGTTTTCCATAGTTTATCCCGGCTTATTGTGGGTAAATCAACATCATTCGTAATGTCTTGCAAAACTTTATCTAAAGTTGGTATTTGCTTGTTTATAAAAAATGAGTGAACAAGCTTACGAATAGCATTTTTAAAAAACTCGTCCACGTTGACTTTTAATAGTTTTGGTCTACCTGGTTTCGGCTTTGGTGAGGTTACTCCACCTGATTTTTCCTCCTTTAGAACTCTATATATTGTAGATTTTCCATATCCCATTGCCTTAGATGTTGTTTCAACTACACTGTCAATAGTGTTTGAGGGATTTTGATGTTTAAAATAGTGGTACACATTCACTACAGCACTCTTTTCATTGAGCGATAAATGGTCTAGTTTTAATTTTTTCACTGGCGTATACTCACAAACTGCTTCCATTTTTAGTCACTACTATTTGTCACGTTTGTCGAAAATCAAATAACTGCATTTCTAGAAACTTGAGCACTATTTATAAGTCAAAATATCTGTCATTAGAAGCTGTTGCCATTCGGAGGTCGTTAAATAACAATTATCCCTTTCTAATCTGCTTACGCCTATGACGCACGTTAATCCTCTTAGGCCTACTGTAGTAACAATGAAAGATCATAAAATAATGTGATAGTCCAAGAAATTTAATAAATTTTGTATTGAAATTAACAAAAACAATTTAGAATGCATTACAAATATTGAAGTTTTACCGCACGTACTGTACTATAGTTTTGCATACCGAATTAGTTTTTATTCTGGGAATTTACTCTCTCTTGATTTTCAAATACACTATATCACAGAGAAAGCGCGAACAATGATATCTGGTGCAAAATTAGATAAAATATTTTGGGGTGATGCAGTTTTAACTGCAACATATCTAATTAATATGACACCAACAAAATCATTGAATGCAAATAAAACACCATATGAAATGTGGTATAATAAGAAGCCACAGTTAAAATACCTAAAGGTTTTCGGTTCAACTGTGTATGCGCATGTTAAAACCAGTAAAAATAAGCTTGATGAAAAATCATCAAAGGGAATACTGGTAGGTTACGAGCCAAATGGGTATAGAGTTTATGAAGTGGAGAATGATATATATGTGGTAGTAAGATATGTTATTGTAGATGAGAAAAATTTTGTTGAGTCAAGACCAAAAATAAAAGTTCTTGAAGGTCAGGTCGATTCAGGTAGAAAAACTGTAGTCCCTAACGATGCGTTAAACTCAGTAGACGACCCTCGTAATGAACTTGACAATAATAAGACAGATAGTAATAGTAGTATTGAAAATACACACAATACAGTACCTCAACTTAATGACACACATACAGACAGTGTTGAAAAGCAAACCGATAATGCCTCATCTCAAGATACAAATAATGTAGTACTTAGGCAGAGTAATAGACTCAAAGATCGTAGCCAAGCTTCATATAATGAAGACAATATACCTGACGATTATTTGTTATGTGCACAATCCATTGTAAGTCCTATTCCTAATTCATATCAGGAAATTGAGTATAGGAATGATAAACAATGGCAGCAAGCAATTAAAGATGAATTAGATTCTTTAATGATAATTTGGACTTTAGTAACAAAACCAAGTAATAAAAACATTGTAGATTGCAAATGGTTATTTACTATAAAGAACGATGAGTTCGGAAATCCAGTTGAGAGGGAGCCAATTTTAAACAACGATTAAATATAACAATGGAAGGCTGCTATCAAAGGCAAAACAAAATGATTGAATAGAGATTTACCAGACCTTTTAAATGAGGTATGACTTGATACCTAATGCCATTTGAAAAAATGTAAGGGGTATCTCCAGGAGGGAGGGGGTGAATCTGACGTTTATGACATTAGCGCCAAAAAGTGTCCCCCTCAAGTCAAAAGTTGACGTGTTTCGGCATTTCTTTCTATTATGTCCCATTTTTGATATATTAAGGTTGGGTCCTTTTCAAATGAACACAGTGTATATTAAAGCAGTATTAAATGAATTTAATATGACAGATTGTAAGCCTGTAAGTACACCGCTGGTGACTAATTTAGATTATAAGGCATTGGAATCTGATGAGAAGTACGATGCTCCGAGTCGAAGTCTCATCGGGTGTCTAATGTATTTAATGGTATGTTCAAGACCCGATCTAACTCTAACTATTAGTATATTAAGCAGAAATACGAATAAAAATAACCAAGAACTTTGGCAATGTTTAAAACGAGCACTTAGATATTTACGAGGTACTATAGATTTAAAATTAAAATATGTACAGGGAACATATTATAATATATTTGCAGGGTATGTTGATTCTGATTGGGGAGGAAATGATAATGAAAATCCTTACTTAGATTCTAAGAGAAAAAGTACAACGGGTTATTTATTTAAGTTATCCCAGAAAACCAGATGACGTCAGGTGACGTCGAATAAACGTAACTTTTTGGTCGAATTTTATGACGGTATGTATATTACGTGTTATATCACCTTTTTTCAACGAGTTTTTAATTACGTGATTAAAGTGACCTATAAGAGACGTATAAAAGACGTCGAATAATGTCAATAATTATCGTTTTGTACAGAAGTTTATCTCATTCCAAAGTCAATAAAAGTTTGTATACGTGGATATAGGATATACTGGAACTGGGTATCAGGCTGAAAGCTGGAAATGTTTGTTTTATAAAATATAAAAAGTTGATAAACAATTACAACAAATCGAAGTTTAAAAATAAAACGCATGCGTACTTCAAGTTTAAGCAAGGGATTTTCAACCTTACCAAAGCCCAAACTTGAAGTGCGCATGCTAATTTGTCGTCAGGGACTTGTCACTTGTCACGGATAGTCTCAGATTTCCGCCACAGCTTAATAAACACCAGCTATGAAACTCGGCCGTTATTAGTAAGATGTCGGGTTTCACCTTGAAGACGCCATTCGGGTTTAAAAGTCAGGGCAGGATTAAAAATATTTAAAGGGAAACAGACAGAACCGTACTTACAGAATATTTGATGAATTCACTATTTTTGCATGTTGAAATAGATTGGCATTGGTTATACTTTAGTGTATATCGGCTTGTAACCGTTACACATGTTAAATATCTTCGTGGGTACTACTACTTCTGTGGCAAAGCCGAACACTTTAGTTTATGTTTGTAGAATATGTTTATTGCGATATTGATTGTCGCAGCTGAGGCGTTGTCTGTACTATTGTCGCGAACGAAAGATGCGAATGATTTTGAAGAACTCAGGGTTCGTTGTGTCGATTCGATGTCTCAGCGGTACTGACTGTAGTTCGAGACGGCTAACTAGAGCTGTAAATTGGTTCGGTAGCGCACTTATATCATGCAATTGTTTCATCCTTTTCGTACACTCGTTTGCGTGTGTTTAGATATCTTCATCTCGCCACTAGGCAATTTAACATAGAGTGCGCTAGCAGCGCTGCGCTCTTATTGGTTGGAACGTGGAGGAAGAAGAAAAAAGAAGAAATAATTTAAGGACAAGCAACAAATGGCAGACATCATCGCTTTTGTTTATTTGTTTGGTGTTGAGTCTTTTTATTTTCATTGTTGTTTATACCGAGTTATTGTGATCGTTTGTGTTTGTATTTGTGTGAATAAACATTAATATACTTATCGTGCTTGCAAATGCTAGTGAGTAGTGATAGGTGTTGAGACGTTAATTATGACGAATCTTTTTGTTACACCTTGCCCGCTATTGTCAAAGTTTCAACCAGTACAAATATTTTTGCATTTTTTTTCTGCATTACTTTATTCAACTGTATAATATTTTACATCCCACATAGCACGCAATATTCCTGGGATATTCCCTCAATGTCCTAGAAGGAATATAAATATTCCGAATATTCCAAGAATATCCGGTAAATATATATATTCTGAACGGATATTCTACGGATGTTCCCAATAGAATATCCATAAAATAATATTAGGGGCAAATCCTAAGAATATCTCTTGAGGAATATCTTTCGTAGAAGATTCTCAGAATATTCGGGAAGGGAGTTTCTAAAAGCATACTGAGTAAGAGGCCATTAGTAAGCATAAGAAGAATTGACATCTGCCATTGAATTATTTGACTCCTCCAGTCATCCATTTGCAATATTTGCATCCATACTTTTGTGTGTAGTGTGAATTTTTAAGGTGAGTAAAATTTTGGTACTTATTATTATGAAATTAAAAACAAATAAGTAGGAAAATTATTAGAGTTCTAAAATATGTTGGGGAAAATGCGGTAATACAACCTGCAATCACGTGTGAATCAAATTATAATCGGCACTAATGAATTAACTAATGAAATCTCCGACTCCGAATTGTATTACCTATAAGTATTAAAATTCATGTTTATGTTTGTTGCAGATGATACTGCTGTAGAGGCCAACAGAAAATGCAGATTTAGTGCCTCTATTTAACATAGCAGACATAGAAGAACTGGAAAACATCTACAAACTGCTTTCAATCTAGATGCGTAAGTGATATTATTATATTCTTATAAAATTACTACACAAGACTATTTAATGAGAAATCTAATAAATAAAATTTTCTGTAGGTTATTTACCTAAGCCATGAGGGAAGATTGGATTACAAAGAAAGTGTTAGGAGAACTTTGAGAAAAATCTTTGAAGAGGAGGTAGCCATGATGTACAGCTTTCAAGGACATAAAGGGAAAAACTCATTTAATAAAACTCAAATATGCATTGCTGTAATAAGTGAGTATTATGTTTTGTTGACAGTTTTGTGTAGAAATAAATTAAATTGTTGAACAAGTTTAGCAAAAATGATAAAGCACTATTGTTGCAGTAAGTAATTGAATAATATATAAAGCTTTATTATAAATAGAATTAACTCATAGAGTATAATATATAGAGGGGCAATTTTAAAGCTCTTAACAGAATAGTATTCTATTATAATGTACTATGTCGATTTGAGTTACATAAAAGTGATAACTCTCTTAAAATAATACTTCTGTAATTGCTTGTTTTTTACATAAAACTATATAATTTATTTCCATGTACAACAAGATTTAGTAAAAAATAATTCAATGTCAAACTAATGAAAGCTCCTCAACCTTATAAAAATTGAAAGATCGAGATGAATAGATATTTATGTATGCAAACAGGGCACAATAGATCTTTTTGGTCTCAGTGAATGCCACTCCAGTATTCGTTGGCAAACAGGGTTGATATATCAAGTCAAAATTTGAAATACTATACATCTGTTGTGTATTAAATAATAGAATATTATGGACTTTTCTACTTCCAATTTTATTGATATTGCAAAAATATTGGTAAAATTTTCAAATTTTAACTTTATACAGATTACTCATACTTTATTATTGATATTGGATTGGAAATAATATTTATTCCAAACACAAAAACTATAACAACTTTTTTTTTAGAATCTGTCTTAAAACAACACTCTGAAACTACTTCCAAGTATGTTGAAGTGGCAATTAGCAAATGGTTAGCTAAAGCCAAAGAACGTATGAAAAAATTCCCAACTGAAGTTAATGATGTATTGGAAATAAATAATTAATTAATATTTGGTTTTTATATATCCTTTCATATAATTTCCCTTAATAGTTGAGTTTAATTTACATGAAATATTCATGTAGTGTGAAATGTACATTCTTCAAATATCGTCAGGAGGACATTGAAAGAATATCTGGAATATACTTACAATATTCCCTTGGTGTTGTCCCTTTAACGTGCCAATCTGAATATTCATGGACCATTCAAGGAACATCTGCAATATTCATGGTATATTCGCTTGGAATGATCCCCGAATGTGCCAGTTTGAATATCCTTGGAATATTCCAGTAATATCGGGAATATGCGTCGTATATTCCTTGAAAATATCCTTCGAATGCATCTTGCGGAATATCTATATGATATTCATAGAATATCTAGGATATTCATGGAATATTCTCACAGGATATCCATCGACTATTGTGGAGACTGAACAAAGTGTTAATCCTAGGAATATTCTATGAAGAATAAATATATCTCTTGGACATTCACAGAATGTACCATTATTCTTGCGGAACATTCTATGAATATCCTATGAATCAAATTTTGCTATCTGGGATTATTTGTAATAGTTTGGTCTAAATATAATGTTTAGTAGTACCTGAGTGTTTTATTTCACAATTTAATTGATATTTAAAATAGAAACTATAAAAAGCAAAGCGCGGGCATTTTCAAACCACCCATACAATCGCTTGCGCCACCTGCACTCGATTGCTCATACAAATGACCAGTGCACTATTGTGAACTCATATTTTACACGTAGTTGGTCGTCTCGTTGGTTGTCTCTGCTGTAACTATCTGATCGTAACCCTTAGGAGCTGATGTTTGAGGTAATTCCCTGATGGGAATTTTCAACTAGGTATTTTTAGAAGCGCGGTACTACCCGAATGGTTGTGACCATCTAGAGGCTGACCGTATATCAATTAGGAAATCCCGATAGGTATAATTTGACAAATAACGAGAGGAATTTCCAAAGTCGTAATCCCATCAGAATTGCCTCAGCGGGGATGGGCGATTTGGTCCCCGCTACCTGTGTTAATCCGATAGAACCCAAACATTTCGATAATCCGACTGGTAATTTCGCCCCCAAATTAAAATATTATAATTAATTCTGCTTCTTAGAAATTTTTAGGAAAAGGAGGTAGTTTAGACAAAGATTACAAAATAAATAGATAGTTCACTTGAAGGCAGTCTGATTCTTCTTAGTGTTTTAAACGATCGCCGCACTCATAAATCATATTTACGGTTCCCTTTTGTCGTAAATAACGACACCGCTAGGTACCAGGGAATTAGAAGAGTATATTTTATTCCAAGCTATACAGGGGTAACTTGAGAAATATATATTCAAATAGGATGATTTATTAAAGGTTTTTTTATATAATGTTTTTAAATGTTAATTATTTCGAAAAAAGTTCAGGATATGAATTTGAAAAACGTATGAAATATTTATCTGAATTATAATTGAAATTCAGAGATATGAAATATATATGTGGGTTAATTCCCCATAATAAATTTAGTAGACCAGCCAGGGAATATATAAGAAAAAAAGGGAAAAACTTCCGAAAATCTTTATTACCACTAATGAAAATATAACAGTTTACTACAGGTTTTGCAATATTATCAATTTCTTTTCGATATTTTTTTGGTCCCTAAAGTTCCTATTAATGTTTTTTAATGTGTAATATAACCTAACCCTTACATACAATTTTATAGCATATTCCTTGGGAAAACAGTTACATGGGTGTGAAAAAGGAAGTTTATTGGCAATTTCAAAAAGATTTAGACACACCAGTGGTTTCAACATCAAAGTATCAACTTTTTGTTGAAAAATAGTTTCAATGTCATTAATGAAATTAACAAAACTGTTGCTTGGATTATTCAAATTACCAAATAAACTTCCTTTAGCATTTTCATAAGCCTTAAAATAAATATATACTGAGGTATCATCCAAATTTTTCTGTTTATTTGCGTAATTCATGCAAATATCACAACTGTGTATTTTGAGAACTTTTCTCAACACATAGCCACAAACATACCTTTCAAAATTTTTTTGTAACATGTCATGCTGCTGATAGTCTGTGTCTATGAGTTGATTTGTGAATGGTGGGGGAGATGGTGGAGATATTGTGTCTGAAGAAATGTCATTTAATTTCAATAACACAGAATCAGGATCAGCTTCGCAATTTTCAGTACCAGAATGATACAGTTTCAGATACATTAATTTTCTAAAGGATCCCTGGAATTGAATCGGAGTGGGATTCCTACAATTGCCATTCTGTTGTCGCACAGACCCAAAAAATTTTTCCAAGCAGTCCTGATTTAGGCGGCGAGTTAGTAGTTATTTAACTTGTTGTTCTTTCAGGTCGTCCCACAACAATAGTATGCTATTGATGGTTATTTTTATACATTTAAAACTTTTAATTTTATTTTTTATATTTTTACCTTTATCGTCTGTTACTTCAATTTGTTCAATTAAGTCGAGAAACTCCTTAAGAACTTGCGTTTGGTGAGATAGACCTTTAAATGCTCTATTATATAGCTTTGAGGATATATATCGTGCAAGACGAATTCAAAACATCATAAACTTTATCAATTTTTGATACAAACTCGGATGTTTTATATGCCTGGGAAGGTAGCTGTCCAAACCGAATGTAAACATTCATGCCACATGCCACTGTCTCGCTGAATTCTTGCGTGGCATATTTCGTTTTCATTTTCTCAAATGAATTGGGAAATATGTGTGACGTTGTTAATTTTGGTGCTGCCCTTATCGGGTAATTTTTGTCATGTTCATAAAATATTTTAATAAAGGACCAGGAAATCTTGTCATCGCCAATAAGGAAATCATATTTCATCAACATATTTCGAATGGCTTTAATTAAGTGAGGTACATCGAAAATGTAATATACTTTTTGACCTTCACAAAAAAAATACGGATTAGTCGCTGTGACACCTAATAATTTTGATAACGACATATAATTGGATCCCATGTCTGTCGTTATAGCACATATTTTTGAGTCCGATTAGATTGAGAATTTTGATAAGTTCAAAAATTTGCTGTTTTAATGACAGAGCTGGATAGACTGAGTGACAAAAATTGAATGCCACTGGTTGTTTCCATTGGCTAAATATTCCTCTCACCATAATAACAGATGCACTCAATGCAGGCTTAAAAACATTACCACCGACTCCACCTTCAGACAAGCCAATGACGCAATCAGTCCCCCTGTTGTAAAACAAATGGGCTTTGGTCGACATTTCATCGATACATATTATACAATATTTACTATTTTCATCGAAACTATTCACTTTCCTTCTCAATATTTCGAATAATTGTGGATTGTCTAACCCTGGACCCACCTTGACTTCTTTTATAAGTTTCAGAAGAGTTCTCGGGGTAGGCAAACAATATTTCTTTAATAAAACTTGCCTGTACAATTTAGGCCCTGTAAAATACAAGGACAGACATTCAAGTTTAAATTCGTATGAATAACGTCTACCTTTTGGTTTTTTGTTGGCCTGACCAACTTGAATATTAACAAAACGAGCTAGATCGTCGTTTCCACAAAATTTATAAGTTAGTTTATAAAACTGTTCTATACTCAAAAATTTTTCAATGTTTTCGAACCTATCTTCCATCTGTTTCACTTGTCTTTTCAAAAAAGCATTCTCATTCTTCAAAATTCGAATGGTTTCCCTATATTTTTGTTTTCGGGGTGTATTGAGTGATAGGTCACTTGTAGTCTGAGTAGAAGAAGTTGGACTCAGTAAGTCCGGTAAAATTTCATATGCTGAGATGTTCTCTGTAGTAACATAAAGTGGAGCAGAAGAGTCTACAAAACAATAAACACAAGTCAGTCAGGGCTTGTATGAGACAAAATTTCAAATTTTAATATTTAACGTTTTCTTGCCTTGGGGCAATCAACCAACTGGTTGAACAAATGAAGTCTGAATATTCCAAACCATCAGCAAATTCTTCAATTCTAATAAAAATAGGAATCCATTCTCAATCATAAAAAGAATAAGGCATTATTTCATTGGTGCAACCAAATTTAGAAATAGCTTATTCACTACAGGGATCTCTTATCTTTACTGTTATAAACTGAAAAAACTTTACCAAAACCCTTTTAATACCAATTAATTTTGCAATTTTTCTGGAATTTTTTTGGACATATGAATATGAATGAATATTCCCAAAATATATTTCAAGAAACCACACTTTACCTGGAGGAATTGTTATGTCTTGTAAAATAATAATTTTAGGAACAGTTGGTTTTTCTCTCTTGTCTGTACATGGCAACTCATACAAAGGTGTGTATGAGTGGTCTAATAAGTGATGTCCTCTGGAAAATCCCTCGAGAGCAGGAAATAATGTAGGAACTGCATTGGAATTCAGTCGATCATGGTGTTGGTTTGTGAACATTTTATCTTCAAAATGATCCTGGCAAAGTCTGTGACTGACATGCAATTCATCCAACTTTTCTAACAGATCTTCTCTGCCACAACTGACAACCCAAGTTCTGGCTCTGAAAATAATCAAGAATGTATTTGGTATTTTGGTTGACCTTGGATTATTGGTACACTTTATTATTCTGATATATCAGTTTCCTGTCCCTTTCAATGATATGCTTATAGTCAGAATTACTCTTATCGTGAACATCATCCATATTTAATCTATATCGAAAATTTACCAAAAAATCATAGACAAAATATTTGTAACTAGGATGATTATTCGGAGTTCACCTTCAAGAAACTTGTGCATTCACGAAAATATTTGAATGGAAACAATTGCTGGTAAGTCAATTCAAAAATGGCAGTAAAACACAAAAGATGAAGACACAAAAAACTAACACTTTTAAAAATATATTCGTTTTGCGTAGTGAATTTACACACTGAAAGTAAGCAACCACCAATACAATTTTCCAGCAGAGCAAACTGCAAATTTATCATTCAATTACGGTTGAAACTAATGGTTCAAGCAAAATATTAAGTATAAATATCGAAATTTTATATGAATATATTATATTTATCAATCAAGAAAGTTAATTTAGGATAAACTGTTACACCCCATTCAATAAAATAAAAAAATGACATTGATTTCATCTTTATCTGTTTGTACTACTATTCATTACAGCATATCTACTCTTACTTTATGATAGTCTAATTCAGTGCATTACCACAGTTTAACTTCTGTAAGCTTTAAACTGTGGCATTACTTTTCAATATTATAACAAATTTGGAAAAGTACAGTTTAAAACTCAAGGGAACGAAAATGAAAGACTAAATGTTCACCACGCTCTCCCAAAAAGTCTTTTTTAAAGAAGCATATTTTACACTTCTCAGATATTTTTCGGTTTTTGTTGAAAAAGTTTAATGGAACTTACCTTGCAACATCAGTGGGAAATCTGAAGAAGCTCTTCTTGCAGTTATAACATATGTTTTTACAAAGTCTGGCAGCACATGTCACTCCCATGTTTCAAATAAAATATTCACTATTTACTACAGAAATGTCCACGCACAAACGACTTCAAAAAAAGCAGAAAACTCGAAAACTCACTTAACACAGTCAACACACGAAATAAAATCACGACCTATCTTGACTACGCCTATGAAGGTTATGAATTCGGAGGAATCGTAATCCCGACCCTTGCCACTGGTTTGATAGCTTCTATTCTGAAAGTGGGAGGTGCGCGAAAATCTGCGTTAGCTACCCCCACCACAGCGAGATTCATAGCTGTGTGCACAGATCATATAACTACTATAAAAAAAAAGAAGATGGCTCACTTGAAGTACACGACTTAGTTACGACTAATGTCACCAAGGCGCTGCCATAGCAGTGACATCTGAGAACTTTTTGTTCTGTGAGAAACATGGACAATGTCATTGTCTTGCGGGAATATTTAAAATTTTAAAATGGCGCGATTTTTAAAAATTTTAAATTGTCGGGTACGCCTTTCAATTTTGTTAGACTAGTACAAATCAACTGACTATATTGCAAATTGAGAACATTACTACTAGCAATTATATGCAGTTTCCAGTATTTTTTTTAATTCATAGCAAGCTTGGAGAACTAGCATTAATCTCTAAATAATTGCATACTGCATATTTTACATTATACTATTTCAGTTGATCGAATTTTTTTCTGCACAACTTAAAAGGACTTATTTTTGTACTGGGAATTTAGTTCAATATAAACTAGCAACAAAGTAGTTAATACTCTTTTCAGAAATAATTTAATTATAGGTTTTACAGAATTTATAATACTTAAAATTATAATTCAGAATATAACCATCACATTTAAATACAAATACACACAAAACAATTCCAATATTCCTGATATTTATTATTTAAAAAGAATTCATCTCTTTCCATGGCCCACCCAGGAGGCATAAGTTTAAGACGAATGGAGATGTTTCAGGCTTCGTTAAGATTCCCCATCAAAGACAGGTCTACATTTTGTGGCTCACAAACACTTTTATTCCAAAAATAATTGAAACGGTTCTTTAATTTGTCATGTGTCATCACATGATCCTTTCAAATTAATCAAAGAGATTCCTTAATTTTCCAGTGATCTGACTGATTAGTTTTCGGACCATTCTATCAAAAACGAGATCTTTGATTACGGATTCAAAAGAGCTTACTTACTTCTAAATCCATTAACAAAAACCAACATGAGAATTTATACATCCACTACACAGTTGAAAACAACATAAAAAAATGTTTCAATTCAATGATTAAAATGTACAATAAATTACCAAAGAATATAAAGCAAAGAAAGGATTATAATAAATACAAAAAAAATTATACGATATTCTGATAAAACTGAAACCATATAGTATTGAGGAATACATGTCTGGTAAACTGTAGCTACTGTTAAAACTCAACAGATTTGTTCAATTTTGTTACTATCATCTTGTATCAGGATGAATTAAAATAAAGATTATTATTTTATTATATATCAAAAGAATAAATGTAGTTTTTGTCACCTAGGCTAGTCATAATAAATTTTAACATACCTATAAATAAGTATGTGTATCTTTTGTTGATTGGTTACTTTCAACATTTCTTTTCATATTCTGAATAGCCCTTCTCTTTGATTTTCATTTTAAAAAATAGGAATTTGCTGCGATTTTTACATTATCATTAATTTGGATGGAACTAACGCCTCTTAAGACACAATTTACGTTCTTGACCCACGTAAATACATAAAATGTTAAGAACAAATCTAAGTATATTTCTAGCAAATTATGGTCTTTACAAAAAAAAATGTTAATGATATACTGTTTGCAATAACTTTACTTAAATAGTACATTTTTGGTAAAAAGTAATGTACTATATCAACACAGTTGTTGAACAGAAATACAAAGTAGCTACTAGGTTTTAAAAGAGTGCGAGAACCCCGAGATCTAAAATTAATTAATTGATTAAAATCTTCATTGCCATATTTACTAAGCAAATTATTTTTACATTTATCACAACTACCAATTTTTTTAAAAATTTTTTTGGCAAGATATCCAGCAATGTATGCATGTTGATTTTTGATAATTAGGTTTATGTTCTCTTGTCGCTTGTACTTTTTCATCAAGTCTTTGATAAATATATCATTCATGCCACAAGGATTGCTACTTTCAGGAGTAGTCTCTATTTCCGGACTGTGACCTAGAAAGTGTTTCATCGTTGTAATCTGCAGTGCACAATCATCCTCTTCACAATTAGCATTTGGAGAGTGACCCGAGAAAAAGTTATTGACAACTAGTGTTTTAAATGACGACTGAAAGGAAACACAAGTAGGATTAATATTGCGGTATCCATAACTTCTTACAATGGAAAATGTGTTTTCCAAAGGATCCTGATTTAAATTCCTAGGAAACACATATTGAAACCCTTCCGCTTTACATATTTTCCAGATTTGCTGAATGCCTTTAATAGTCTTAATTGTATTTTTAACACTAGGTGGCACACAAACTTTTCCTTTTACCTCATCTAAAAAGGAGATGGATTGCAGTACTTTTATTGCCTCAATATAAAATTGGTTATGACTGCAGTTATCCTGTAAGGCACATTTTAATGGTTTGGTTAGCTCTGGTTTTAGCGTAGACCCATTTAAGCTGTCGAAGAGCTTGTCCATGAACAGCAAAAAGTCTGCAGTGCCCTCAGCAGAACTTGGCAAAATGTTGTTACCTAAAATGTTTCAATAATTAGTGGTTATATATTTTCAAACTTACTAGAACAGCAGTTAGAAAAAATACATTGTTCAAACGTATCATGTTGGCAGTGGCGGCTCTTCAAAATAAGTGCACGTGTATGTGCACTCCCAAATTTGATGTCTCTTCTCAAGTAAACATTTAAATTTTTCTATTATTCAAAGAACTTTATCACAAAACAATAATAGACGTTGCATGCATCTTGCATAATATCCTGTCCCTAATAGTAAAATACAAGCAACAGGTATAAATACAAATGTGCTTATATCTTTTCTGACCTGAGTGATATCACATCACTCGTCCTTTATTTTAAAGTTATGCACCCCCAAAAATTTCGACCACGCACTGCCACTGCATGTTTGCCAGATTTATTTTACTTATACATTACATGCAATCTAGTCATATAGCATAATTGTTAGTTTTCTGAAAAATATACTTTTATACACACAATAATTATTTAAATGTAGCAAAAAATGATTTGTAATATAAGTTTAGTTACCTATCTTGTCCCATACATTAATAAGAATAAAAATACATATTAACGAACATCTAGACGATTTTGAAATTGAAGATTAGTAGAAATATAGGGAAATCTTACCATATTTTAAAAGTGCCCTCATTGATGCAGAAACACGTTGAGAAAAAACTTGTGCTGCAAGTTTCACTTTCATTTTTTCCATATATATGTGGGCATCAGTTAACTTATTGCACATTTTGGTATCATAATCACCAGAATCTATTTCATAAAATTTAATAATGTCTTCCCATGAAGCAGTCTGGTCACCTTTTTTCCATTTAAAGGAGCATTTGTATTTTAATAAATTATTTCGCAAACCTTTTATTAGGTGAGGCACATCATAAATTGGAATTATTTCTTGTTCATTAACAAAAAAACCCAATGACCTATATTCCAGTTGTTTCTTAGCAAACTCTGCTTTGCTCTCCATTATCAAATTATTTATAGCACAAGAAGAATATTGATCACAACAGGTACCAACTATACGCAATCCAGTGTCATGTACAGCAGCTATTACCTTTTTCAATTCTATTGCAATATTAGCCAATTTCATTGTACTTCGTGCAAAATAATAGGCTATTGGTTGCTTCCATTTTCTTGCAATCCCTCGCAACATAAAAACCATAGCATGGTCAGCAAAATTTGGTTTGCGAACTGGAATCTCCTCTAAACCATATATGTAGTCTTCATTTTTATTATAACTCAAGCCGGCTTCCAAAAACATTTCGTCAAATAATAGCATGCAGTATTTATCAAGAGGTTTCATTTTAGTAACTTCCTTACGTAATGTATTTAGTATTTGCTCATTCAACCCTGCAGAAAACTCACAGTTTTGTAGTACACGTGATATTGTTATTCTTGATGGCAAGGCAAACACTCTCCTTAACAATCTGTATTCTTTTGGGCTTTGTTTCAGCAGTGACATTGCAAAAATCTTGTCATCCAATGTATAATGACGTCTCTTTGGTGTTTTGCATTGCTGACTTACTTGACTAATTAAAAATCGATAGCTTATTGTATTCAATCTATCCTTTAAATATGTTTCAGAATTAGTAAACTCCATATTTGTTAAATATTCTTGATTTGTCAATTTTTTTGTGTGTTAACATTCAGAAAATGTTTTCAAGTGTTGAGCAGCTTGTAGGACATTTTTCCGTGTAATAGTACATCTAGAGATTTTCTTCTTGTACACTGTTACTTTCTTGTAATGTTTATGTCTTCTCATAGTTTCCTCGCTTGTTTTATCTACAAATAAATAAATAAAAACAATCTAATTAAACTAAGGTACAAAGCCCTAAGAAGTATACCTACATAATACCACAATATTAAATCATTAAAATAATATAATTTACTTTTTATAATTTTCAATGCTTTTTATCAATTTGATTTTTGTACTTTTAAACCTGTAGGTGTATTTCTTGTGTATACTATAGAATATTGTAAATTAATTAGTATTGTCCTTACATGCATAAATTTTTAAAATATATGCTAGTCCCATTTGGCCAGCAAAATAATAATTTATTGTTAGAGCGGTGTGAAGACAGCAGTCAGACTTGGCAGCCTAAAGTTCCGACCGCACCCGATCGTTCAGTGGCGTGCGTACTTAAAAAAATGGTGAATGATATATACATGCAAACTGAAGGAAATATTTAATCTGACTTAACTAATAGTTGGTATATCTTATTTCAATTGTTATTTCCCGAAATCTATCTAACAAATACTATTTTATTGATAAAGCCGTGACAATATGAAAATCAAAAATAAGAGATGATACGATTGTTTTCGCAAACGACAATAAAAGACAAAATTTGTCCGTAAGTCGAAAGGATAACTTTTGACGTATACCTAAGAAGGTGATTTACGAAAATATTTTCAACTTCAAGGAACTGCAGGGTCGTATTACGCAAAATAGGGAATTTAAAAAATGTAATTTTTCATTAATTTAGCAAACGACTGCCAATATGAAATATGCTCAGGCAGCTTACTTTCGATGTATAATAACGTGTTTTTGTAAAATAATTCCTTGCTCGAGGGGATAGCAGGGTCGTATTACGCAAAATAGGAAATTTAAAAAATGCCATTTTTCATTAATTTAGCAAACGACTGTCAAGATGAAATTAGGTCAGGCAGCTTACTTTCGATGTATAATAACGTGTTTTAGTGAAATAATTCCTTGCTCTAGTGGATAGCAGGGTCGTATTAGACAAAATAGGAAATTTAGAAAATATCAATTTTCAATAATTTAGCAAACGACTGTCAAGATGAAATTAGGTCAGGCAGCTTACTTTCGATGTATAATAACGTGTTTTTGTTAAATAATTCCTTGCTCAAGGGGATAGCAGGGTCGTATTACGCAAAATAGGAAATTTAAAAAATGCCATTTTTCATTAATTTAGCAAACGACTGTCAAGATGAAATTAGGTCAGGCAGCTTACTTTCGATGTATAATAACGTGTTTTTGTAAAATAATTCCTTGCTCAAGGGGGTAGCAGGGTCGTATTACGCAAAATAGGAAATTTAAAAAATGCCATTTTTCATTAATTTAGCAAACGACTGTCAAGATGAAATTAGGTCAGGCAGCTTACTTTCGATGTATAATAACGTGTTTTTGTAAAATAATTCCTTGCTCGAGGGGATAGCAGGGTCGTATTACGCAAAATAGGAAATTTGAAAAATGTCATTTTTCATTAATTTAGCAAACGACTGCCAATATGAAATATGATCAGGCAGCTTACTTTCGATGTATAATAACGTGTTTTTGTAAAATAATTCCTTGCTCGAGGGGATAGCAGGGACGTATTACGCAAAATAGGAAATTTAAAAAATGTAATTTTTCATTAATTTAGCAAACGACTGCCAATATGAAATATGATCAGGCAGCTTACTTTCGATGTATAATAACGTGTTTTTGTAAAATAATTCCTTGCTCGAGGGGATAGCAGGGTCGTATTACGCAAAATAGGAAATTTAAAAAATGTAATTTTTCATTAATTTAGCAAACGACTGCCAATATGAAATATGATCAGGCAGCTTACTTTCGATGTATAATAACGTGTTTTTGTAAAATAATTCCTTGCTCGAGGGGATAGCAGGGTCGTATTACGCAAAATAGGATATTTAAAAAATGTCATTTTTCATTAATTTAGCAAACGACTGCCAATATGAAATATGATCAGGCAGCTTACTTTCGATGTATAATAACGTGTTTTTGTAAAATAATTCCTTGCTCGAGGGGATAGCAGGGTCGTATTACGCAAAATAGGAAATTTAAAAAATGTCATTTTTCATTAATTTAGCAAACGACTGCCAATATGAAATATGATCAGGCAGCTTACTTTCGATGTATAATAACGTGTTTTTGTAAAATAATTCCTTGCTCGAGGGGATAGTAGGGTCGTATTACGCAAAATAGGAAATTTAAAAAATGTAATTTTTCATTAATTTAGCAAACGACTGCCAATATGAAATATGCTCAGGCAGCTTACTTTCGATGTATAATAACGTGTTTTTGTAAAATAATTCCTTGCTCGAGGGGATAGCAGGGTCGTATTACGCAAAATAGGAAATTTGAAAAATGTCATTTTTCATTAATTTAGCAAACGACTGCCAATATGAAATATGATCAGGCAGCTTACTTTCGATGTATAATAACGTGTTTTTGTAAAATAATTCCTTGCTCGAGGGGATAGCAGGGTCGTATTACGCAAAATAGGAAATTTAAAAAATGTCATTTTTCAATAATTTAGCAAACGACTGCCAATATGAAATATGATCAGGCAGCTTACTTTCGATGTATAATAACGTGTTTTTGTAAAATAATTCCTTGCTCGAGGGGATAGTAGGGTCGTATTACGCAAAATAGGAAATTTAAAAAATGTAATTTTTCATTAATTTAGCAAACGACTGCCAATATGGAATATGCTCAGACAGCTTACTTTCGATGTATAATAACGTGTTTTTGTAAAATAATTCCTTGCTCGAGGGGATAGCAGGGTCGTATTACGCAAAATAGGAAATTTGAAAAATGTCATTTTTCATTAATTTAGCAAACGACTGCCAATATGAAATATGCTCAGGCAGCTTACTTTCGATGTATAATAACGTGTTTTTGTAAAATAATTCCTTGCTCAAGGGGATAGCAGGGTCGTATTACGCAAAATAGGAAATTTGAAAAATGTCATTTTTCATTAATTTAGCAAACGACTGTCAAGATGAAATTAGGTCAGGCAGCTTACTTTTGGTCAATAGTTTTTGTAGGTAGTTGCACACACATATCGATAGCGTAGATTTCTGCCTGGAATACAGATGCAAAATTTCCCAACGATGTTCTTTCAATATAATTTGTATTTTATTTGTATGATTTAAGTTACCGTCGCCGTCCGTCCGTTGATACACTAATACTGCAGGCATAATTTACAAATATTATCAATAATCAAATCGTCTCCACTGACCGATAGACATTCTTCATCGACGAAGCGGTTGCAATACGAGCAATGTTTACATTTATTTATATTTATAGTTCGCGAACATATGAGACAACTTTTTCGCATATCATCCGATTTGTTAATAATTAACTTCTTTATTTCTTTGCGATATTGGTCCATATCTGTTACCGCCATTAAATCATTGTTGTTAACAATGCATTCAAAATATTTTAGACAATACATACCACAATTATAGCTATCTCTTTGTTTCGTGTAATTATAAATGAGTATGTCTAAATCACTGCTAAATCGTTTATCCTTGTTCGATTCATTGTAAGTTCTAATAAATTTCTTAAATATATTTAAATAATGTTTTGTTTTTTGTGTGTCCGTTCTGTATGAGTCCAGAAAAGCGAAGGTCGAATTCACAAAATCAACGATTGCGAGGCAATGGTGATTCCCATTAATTAATACTGGTAATGCCATATATTGCTTTTCCAAACTAATATTTTCTATAAAATTTGGGGTTATCTCTTCTTTAAAAATTGTTGTAGCAATTTCTTGTGGTACTATTTGGTATTTATTTTCGACGTTCAATAAATGTAAAACGATGTCAAGAACATAATTGGTTAACCACCTATTATTGTCGAGAGATGCAAAATCCGTATAATTAATTGCATTAAAGCAATCTAGGTTTTTAAAAACGGCAACGACATAATCTCTACTCACGTCCTTGTAATAATCTATATTATTCACCAACCCGTTCGATAAAATGTCAAGATTTTCAATGGGTCTCCATTTGCGCGTATTTTCGTCGATACTTTTAAATCCGAGAAAACTAGGAAGATAGAAATAATAAAAAAATTCCTTCAATTTGGGTAACATCGTATTTCTAAAAAAATCTGGGTTTCTTCCAATTCTTTGGGTCATCTGTATCCCTTTAAAATTATAAATTACGAACTCACACCATGCTCTATTAGTTATTTCTAATAATCCTTGTACTTGGTGGTAATAGTTCGAATTTATTTGCAATTTTCCGTCTTCATCGATGTACGGCAATGTCTTCAATGTGCCGTGTTGATCGCAATCACGTACACTAAACGGACATTTAATTTCAATTATTCCATCCTCGTTAAGAAGTCCATCTGGAGACCCTGCTAAGAATGAGTAATTTTCATGAATTACTAAGCCGCTCACACTATATTTGTATGTTGTTTTGGCGAAAAACTCTTCCAAAGCTATCTTTTCGCAGTCGATGCCGTGTTTCATAGCTTTATTCATAAATGGTTTGGTGTATAATAATCTTTCCACTAATTTTATTTTCGATGTAGAGTTTGCCTTGCAAATTGCTCCGAAATTTGATGCAGTAAATCTTTTCCTTCTTTCTTCGAACCATAGAGAAGAACGTCTCTGATCTCTAGTGTTTTCTTCTATTTCAAGTTTGCTCAAACTATCAACATCCAATTTTTGTAGAGCCTCCTCACATGTAATTCTAATATTAGTCCTGGAACAGCTTTCACAATAAAAAGATCCACTGTAAGATTTATTGTTTGCGTCGCATTTTTGATGAATCCATCCATTACATCTGTCACATGCCACCCAATCCACGGAATAAGCTAGATCACCCAAACCACAATACAGACACATAACATTTGCTATCGTTACTTTCCTGTTCTTTCGATGAACAAATGTCGCAAACAAATGAACCACTGTAGGTTTTATCCGCAGACGATGGATCACAATTCGTATGAATCCAGCGGTTACATTTGTCACAAGCTACCCAGTCAACGGTAGTGTCTAGACGACCATACCCGCAGTACAGACATTTTTCCTCTGCGTTTGTTTCCAAATCCATACTCTCTATTTTTGCGGGGCACTCAGGTACATCATCAGAAGCTTGTGTTTTGGTAATAAGTTTCTTTTCCAAAGCCAGTTTTTTCAAAAACCTTCCAGAGAAATGTGTGCTTGGTGCTCCTCTAATATGTTTCTTCCACGATTCTTCCGCAACGTGTTCATTCATTGGATCGACATTACTTGTAGCTTGTTTTGTTAACCGTCTTTTCGGAATATTCAACATGAATTCTTTATGTAACGCCAACACCAACTCTCTACTTTTTCTCAAGTATCTTGAACCTCGAATATTTTTTTGACCATCTAAGACATTTTTCTTTATATGCCCGAAATAATTTTCAACGTATGTGTTACTAACGTGATACTGGGAGGTTCGTTTTCTCAAAATCATCCCTGTCCAGATAGAACAAAATGGCATGTATTTCAATAACACAATATCAAAAAATTTCCTACTATAATATTTATTATTGATTTCGGTTGATGCACCGGAAAATTGGTGTACAGCATCCAACCTCTCAAATAATCTTGACAGTCCTTTGCTAAATTAATGAAAAATGGCATTTTTTAAATTTCCTATTTTGCGTAATACGACCCTGCTACCCCCTTGAGCAAGGAATTATTTTACAAAAACACGTTATTATACATCGAAAGTAAGCTGCCTGACCTAATTTCATCTTGTCCGTTTAGTGTACGTGATTGCGATCAACACGGCACATTGAAGACATTGCCGTACATCGATGAAGACGGAAAATTGCAAATAAATTCGAACTATTACCACCAAGTACAAGGATTATTAGAAATAACTAATAGAGCATGGTGTGAGTTCGTAATTTATAATTTTAAAGGGATACAGATGACCCAAAGAATTGGAAGAAACCCAGATTTTTTTAGAAATACGATGTTACCCAAATTGAAGGAATTTTTTTATTATTTCTATCTTCCTAGTTTTCTCGGATTTAAAAGTATCGACGAAAATACGCGCAAATGGAGACCCATTGAAAATCTTGACATTTTATCGAACGGGTTGGTGAATAATATAGATTATTACAAGGACGTGAGTAGAGATTATGTCGTTGCCGTTTTTAAAAACCTAGATTGCTTTAATGCAATTAATTATACGGATTTTGCATCTCTCGACAATAATAGGTGGTTAACCAATTATGTTCTTGACATCGTTTTACATTTATTGAACGTCGAAAATAAATACCAAATAGTACCACAAGAAATTGCTACAACAATTTTTAAAGAAGAGATAACCCCAAATTTTATAGAAAATATTAGTTTGGAAAAGCAATATATGGCATTACCAGTATTAATTAATGGGAATCACCATTGCCTCGCAATCGTTGATTTTGTGAATTCGACCTTCGCTTTTCTGGACTCATACAGAACGGACACACAAAAAACAAAACATTGTTTAAATATATTTAAGAAATTTATTAGAACTTACAATGAATCGAACAAGGATAAACGATTTAGCAGTGATTTAGACATACTCATTTATAATTACACGAAACAAAGAGATAGCTATAATTGTGGTATGTATTGTCTAAAATATTTTGAATGCATTGTTAACAACAATGATTTAATGGCGGTAACAGATATGGACCAATATCGCAAAGAAATAAAGAAGTTAATTATTAACAAATCGGATGATATGCGAAAAAGTTGTCTCATATGTTCGCGAACTATAAATATAAATAAATGTAAACATTGCTCGTATTGCAACCGCTTCGTCGATGAAGAATGTCTATCGGTCAGTGGAGACGATTTGATTATTGATAATATTTGTAAATTATGCCTGCAGTATTAGTGTATCAACGGACGGACGGCGACGGTAACTTAAATCATACAAATAAAATACAAATTATATTGAAAGAACATCGTTGGGAAATTTTGCATCTGTATTCCAGGCAGAAATCTACGCTATCGATATGTGTGTGCAACTACCTACAAAAACTATTGACCAAAAGTAAGCTGCCTGACCTAATTTCATCTTGACAGTCGTTTGCTAAATTAATGAAAAATGACATTTTTCAAATTTCCTATTTTGCGTAATACGACCCTGCTATCCCCTTGAGCAAGGAATTATTTTACAAAAACACGTTATTATACATCGAAAGTAAGCTGCCTGAGCATATTTCATATTGGCAGTCGTTTGCTAAATTAATGAAAAATGACATTTTTCAAATTTCCTATTTTGCGTAATACGACCCTGCTATCCCCTCGAGCAAGGAATTATTTTACAAAAACACGTTATTATACATCGAAAGTAAGCTGCCTGATCATATTTCATATTGGCAGTCGTTTGCTAAATTAATGAAAAATGACATTTTTTAAATTTCCTATTTTGCGTAATACGACCCTACTATCCCCTCGAGCAAGGAATTATTTTACAAAAACACGTTATTATACATCGAAAGTAAGCTGCCTGATCATATTTCATATTGGCAGTCGTTTGCTAAATTAATGAAAAATGACATTTTTTAAATTTCCTATTTTGCGTAATACGACCCTGCTATCCCCTCGAGCAAGGAATTATTTTACAAAAACACGTTATTATACATCGAAAGTAAGCTGCCTGAGCATATTTCATATTTAATGAAAAATGACATTTTTTAAATTTCCTATTTTGCGTAATACGACCCTGCTATCCCCTCGAGCAAGGAATTATTTTACAAAAACACGTTATTATACATCGAAAGTAAGCTGCCTGAGCATATTTCATATTGGCAGTCGTTTGCTAAATTATTGAAAATTGATATTTTCTAAATTTCCTATTTTGTCTAATACGACCCTGCTATCCACTAGAGCAAGGAATTATTTTACAAAAACACGTTATTATACATCGAAAGTAAGCTGCCTGACCTAATTTCATCTTGACAGTCGTTTGCTAAATTAATGAAAAATGGCTTTTTTCAAATTTCCTATTTTGCGTAATACGACCCTGCTATCCCCTCGAGCAAGGAATTATTTTAGAAAAACACGTTATTATACATCGAAAGTAAGCTGCCTGATCATATTTCATATTGGCAGTCGTTTGCTAAATTAATGAAAAATTACATTTTTTAAATTCCCTATTTTGCGTAATACGACCCTGCAGTTCCTTGAAGTTGAAAATATTTTCGTAAATCCCCTTCTTAGGTATACGTCAAAAGTTATCCTTTCGACTTACGAACAAATTTTGTCTTTTATTGTCGTTTGCGAAAACAATCGTATCATCTCTTATTTTTGATTTTCATATTGTCACGGCTTTATCAATAAAATAGTATTTGTTAGATAGATTTCGAGAAATAACAATTGAAATAAGATATACCAACTATTAGTTAAGTCAGATTAAATATTTCCTTCAGTTTGCATGTATATATCATTCACCATTTTTTTAAGTACGCACGCCACTGAACGATCGGGTGCGATCGGAACTTTAGGCTGCCAAGTCTGGCTGCTGTCTTCACACCGCTTATTGTTAGTACAATCCTGCACTATTATAATTTTTTTAACTTAATACTTAAATCGTCTTATTTTGTATCAATGAAGTGTAAGTATAAAAGTACAAATTATAGTAACATATTAAAAATTACCTAAACTTTCCATCATTTTCCCATTAGAACTTTGATTTAAATCAGGTTGTTTACTGCCACTTTCTAAAACAACAAAAATAAAATGAAGTCACAAAGCATGCCTGTTACCAAAAATATAATGCATATTTTTATTCTTTGTCAAAAACCATTTATGTTCACAAAACAAACTTAATTATCAAAATATCCTGAAAACTTTTATAGTATACATCGAGGTATACATTGACTAAGATTATGTAATATAACCATAAACTACATTATTTACCAGTTTGTCCTAAGCATAAAGTAGGTACTGCATCTCGTTCTAAATTTGTTCTGTTATTTATGGTTTGGAATTTACAATCCTCAGAAAAATGGACATCACAAACTCTATAATTACGAATAACTTTATCTTGAGCCTGGGTTAATGTTATTCATCCACATACCGAAGAGCTAAGAAAAAATAAGTTGTTAATTATAAGAAAATTCCTAACGGCACTTATGAAGTAAAATAGGGCAAAACACCTTATTCAAAACTTATTTGTATTGTGACCAAAGTGACAAACAAATTTATAATGTTACGCGAGCTACTGCAATAATATTCTCACTTAGTGAAATCCCCGTATGAGACGACTATGGCTCCTCCGCCCAAACTTCGAGAAACATCCAGAACACCCGGGTGCGTCCGCCAGAATATCAAGAATATCCAATGCGCCCGCGAGAACGCCGAGATTTTTCTAGAATTACGGCGCACGAGTATAAATAGGCCACAAGCATCGCTGCAGTCAATTAGTCAATCAGTCAGTGTTGATACCGAAGGAAAGTAATCGCGCATCGATAAAGTGTTTATTAAGTGACTCTCATATAAATTATAATTAGTGTGTTTAGTGTATGACATAAATTATTAAATAAGGACTGAATTACATATAAATCTGTAAATATAAATTAATTGTAAATATAAATTAGAATAAACGTTACATTGGTGTCAGGTGTGGGGTTAAAAAAATAAATAAATAAATATACAGGAAGATGGCGAAGAAACTTTGTGAATTAAAAGTTTCAGAGCTTCGAAGAGAGTTGGAGGATTACGAACTGGACACAAGTGGGGTCAAGTCAGTGTTAGTGGAACGACTAAAAATAGCTATGATTAACAATGGATTGGACCCGGAAACGTTTAAATTCACCGACGAAGCGTCCGCCTCTATAACCTCTTCCATAAAAAACGAATTGTCTTCGATAGAAAACAAAATGTCGGACGTGGAAAATAAAATTTCAGCCATGGAAAGTAAACTCTCGGCGGACATGGAAAACAAATTGTCGGACGTGGGAAATGAAATTTCATCCATGGAAAATAAAATTTCGACGGATATAAAAAACGAAATTTCAGCCATGGAAAGTAAACTCTCGGCGGACATGGAAAACAAATTGTCGGACGTGGAAAATAAAATTTCATCCATGGAAAGTAAACTTTCGGCGGACATGGAAAACAAAATGTCGGACATGGAGAATAAAATTTCGACGGACATGAAGACATTTCTGCCGTGGAAGAAAAGATTAAAAGAATGGAGCAAGAAATGAAACAAAAAATCAAAGAAATCGAAAGGAAGACTAGTAATAAACCGGATATTACAACTTGGCAAGCCCCGAATAACGACGAACTGGCAGAGAAAGTAGAGTTGAAACCGAAAATGGAAAACGATATTAACAGCCGAGTGAAACTGCCAACATTCGATGGTAAAACGTCATGGCCGAACTATCTTAAGCAATTCGAGGCGGCATCAAAGGCAAACAACTGGAGTGAGAAGGAAAAAGCGTTAAATTTAACTCTTGCCCTTAGAGGAGACGCTATGGATATCCTCCAGACCATTCCAGTGGAAGAGGCCGAAGATTTTGAACAACTCAAAAAGCGATTGAATATGAGATATGGCCTGGAACACCTGGAGCATCTGTACCAGTCGCAGCTGAAAAACCGCAAACAAAAACGCGACGAAACTCTGCAAGAATTCGAAGCAGACATTGCGAGGTTGGTGCGGTTTGCCTATCCATCGGCACCGGAGAATGTCATGGAATGATTAGGGGTACAGACATTCATCGACGGAGTTCGTGACCATGAAATGCAGAGAACTCTACGTTTGGCTCGGCATAAGACACTGGTCGACGTACTCTCTGCAGCCTTGGAGTACGAAGCAGCTACACAGGCTTCCGGAGTATACGGCAAGGTGAGGGCTGTAGCAGACGAAGAAGTTGAGAGCAAGCTCGACCAGATTGTCAACATGATGAAAAGCATCTCAAATGGAAAACTGAAAGCTGTGAGATGCTGGAATTGTGGAGAAATGGGACATGTACGCAGTTCGTGCAAGCGACCGAGAACTGCTACAAACGAAGACGCCCAGCAGGAAAACTAGGAAGGGTCGACCTTCAGAGGGCAGCTTCGACCCGAAGACCTTCCAAAGACCCTCTCATCCTAATAGCCTCTCTGAAATGTCGCGACGATAGTGTATACGTGGATGGTGAAGTTAATGGAAGGAAGTATACACTATTGGTGGACACTGGAGCAACGAGGACTATTATTCGCCCCGAGACTGTCAACACCCGGAAAAGACTTTTACCGACGAGATTGCGACTCAGGACTGCCACAGGTGAAAGCGCCAATGTCCATGGAGAACTACCGGTGCAATTGGGAATTGGCGCAGAGAAGTTCACCCACACTGTCGTTGTCGCTGATATCGAAGAGGACATAATACTCGGAATGGACGTTATGAACCTACATGGCTTCCAGCTAGATTTCAAGAACCGAGTGATTAGAGTAGGTTCTGAGGAGGTATTCCTTCACCCACACGAGGATAAGACTGTTCAGGTAGCCGTACAGGAGGATACAGTTGTACCCGCAAGGAGTGAATTTTTCACTGTGGCAAGGCTACAAGGAACCGTCGAAGAAGGAACACCGGTCATGATGGAACCATGGAATCACGATGAAGAGGTTGGTCGAGGAATCCTGGTTGGAAAAGGGTTAGTCATGGCTGCCGAAGAAATACCTGTACGCATTATAAATGTAAATGACCATCCAATAACTATGAAGAAGGATACCAAAATTGGAACTTGCGTACCAGTGGCGTCGATAATTCATCAAACAACAACCTCCAATGATGCCAACAATAAATTTGAACAAATGATAGCAGTGGCTGGACAATCCCTTAGCCTGCAAGAGAAGAAAAAGATCAGAGAACTCTTGCTACAATACCGATCTCTTTTTGTACCACAAGGAGGAAAGACAGGAAGAACATCTGCTGTCAAACACAAAATTGACACCGGCGACGCTAAGCCGATAAGACAATCGGCTCGACGGCTACCACAGGCCAAAAGAGAGGAGGCGGAGAGAATTGTTCGCGAGATGGAAAAGGACAAGGTAATAGAACCTTCTACCAACCCTTGGGTCTCTCCGGTAGTTCTGGTAAAGAAGAAGGATGGAACCACGAGGTTTTGCGTGGACTACCGGCAGTTGAACAATGTTACAAAGAAAGATAGCTATCCTCTGCCGAGAATCGACGACACTCTGGATACGCTGGCTGGTAGCAAGTTGTTTTCTACCTTGGACCTGAAGTCTGGATATTGGCAGGTAGAAATGGATCCAGCCGATAGAGAAAAGACAGCGTTTACCACCGGATCTGGTCCATGGCATTTCACCGTTATGCCATTTGGGCTGTGCAATGCCCCCGCAACGTTCGAAAGACTGATGGAAAACGTATTGCGAGGGTTGTCCTGGAAGACATGCTTAGTGTACCTTGATGACATCATAGTCTTGGGAAGGACATTCGAAGAACATCGAAAGAATTTGGAAGGTGTCTTCAAAAGGTTGCAAGCTGCCCAACTGATGCTCAACCCCAAGAAATGTCAACTATTTCAAAACAAAGTCAATTACCTAGGCCATGTAGTCAGCAAGGATGGTGTAGCTGTAGACGAAGAAAAAGCTGCTGCCGTACGAAAGTGGCCAAGACCCACCGACAAGCACCAAGTTAGAAGCTTCCTTGGACTCTGTACATACTACAGGCGATTTATAAAGAAGTTTGCAACTATCGCTAAGCCCTTGACACGACTTACAGAGGAAGCAAGGGAGTTTCGCTGGGACGAAGATTGCCAAACTTCGTTCGAAACCTTGAAGAAGCACTTGACTACTGCACCTATACTCGGCTATCCACTACCAGAGGGAGAATTCATACTAGATACTGACGCTAGCAATGTTGGAATTGGAGGAGTGCTATCACAGGTTCAAGGAGGACAGGAGAAAGTTCTGGGATATTTTAGTAAAGTCCTTTCCAAACCAGAACGAAACTACTGCGTCACAAGAAGAGAGCTCCTAGCAGTAGTGAAGTCCGTGGAGCACTTCTATCAGTATCTGTATGGGAAGAAATTTGTGATCAGAACCGATCATGCAGCACTTAAGTGGCTTATGCAATTCAAGAACCCTGAAGGTCAAATCGCTAGATGGATCGAGCAGCTCCAAGAATATAATTTCACTATTGAGCATAGAGCCGGAATAAGCCACAGAAATGCAGACTCCCTCTCTAGAAGACCATGCCCTGCAGAGTGCTCTCACTGCAGCAAAACAGAAGCTAAGGAAGCTGCAATTCGAAGAACCACGGTGACCACCGACGAATGGACACCAGAAAAGTTGGAAGAGGAACAAGAGAACGATCCCGACTTGAAGAAAATCCGACATTGGAAAAAGGAGAACTGTCGACCTACTTGGCAGGAGATTTCAAGGTACTCGCCAACGATGAAATCGTATTGGGCCCAGTGGGACTCGCTGGTTTTGGAAAACGGTTTGCTACAGCGAGTAATCGAGAACGATGAGGGTTCCGAAAGTAGAAGACAGTTGGTGATTCCAAGAACAAGGATAGCAGCAGTACTGCGGAAATTACACGACAGTCCGTCAGGAGGACATTTAGGTGTGAAGAAGACCCTCCAGAAAGTGCGAGAACGGTTTTATTGGATGCACAGTTCCGAAGATGTGAAAGACTGGTGTAAGAAGTGCACTACCTGTGCTACGACCAATGGACCGCACGGGAGAAGAAAGGCTCCTATGAAGCAGTACAATGTCGGAAGCCCTTTTGAACGCATTGCCCTGGACATTGCCGGACCGTTTCCACCGACAGCAAATGGCAGCAGTTACATTTTGGTGGTGATGGACTACTTCACAAAATGGGTAGAAGCGTATGCCATTCCAAACCAAGAAGCCGCAACGGTTGCCGACGTGCTTGTGAATGAGTTAATTTGCCGATATGGAGTGCCCCTGGAAATACACAGCGACCAGGGCAGAAACTTCGAAAGCCAGCTGTTCCAGGAAGTTTGTGAAAAGCTCGGCATGAAGAAAACGAGAACTACGGCTTTGCACCCACAGAACTCTTGGCAAATATCTGTCTAAAGTAGTATCTAACCATCAGCGAGATTGGGACCAATATCTCTCGCTATTCGCGATGGCCTACAGATCCGCCATCAATGAGTCCACCGGCCAAACACCAGCAAGAGTTCTGTTCGGACGCGAAATGAGATTACCCTGCGACCATGAATTTGGATGCCGACCCGGAGAAGACATAGCTGGTGAAGATTACGTAACCCAGCTGAGAAAAAGAATGGACGACGTACTCGAGCTGGTTCGATCGAACCTCCAGATCGCTAGCGATAGGATGAAGAAAAGGTACGATACGCAAGCTACGGAAGGAGGTTTCTACGAAGGAAACAAAGTCTGGCTGCATAACCCAAGAAGACAAAAGGGTTTTTCTCCAAAGTTGCAGAAAGCTTGGGACGGTCCGTACCTCGTAAAGAAAAGAATCAATGATGTCATCTATCGTATCAGCAAGATCCCAAATGGAAAGCCAAAGGTGGTACACCGTAACCGATTAGCGCCATTCGAGGGTGACCACGATGAGGAAGTAAACCAGCTTCAGGAAGTAGCCGATCCTGCTTTTGTAGAGTTCATGGGTGCTTATGGTGGTACCGGAAAAGCGAGATTCGGCGTTACCACTGAGAGACGACAAGACCTGCTTACCGTTCCGGAGGAATACTCACTGGTAATAAACATCCCTGCCAGCGTAACCGATGCGCGCGGACTGGCATCTCTGTTTATAAAGAAGAGTGGCGCACGACCTTTGGTAAACCAGTTACCAGTACCAGGTAAAGCTCTGAAGCTGCAAAATGGCTCCCGCTACAATTTCCACCTAGTGACGAGGAACACCTTCGACGAAAGACCAACGTACGAGGATGTCTGGGAAGCATTACGAAGCCTGAGGGAGCATGTGCTTGAATTGAACGTGTACAGGCTAGCCATGCCCAAGATTGAATGTAGGCATTTAGATTGGCGAATAATCCGTAACATGGTAGAAGTAATCTTCCGAGACACCGAAGTGCAGGTACTGGTTTGCGGCCATGCTCGGGAGACACAGCCAACAGAGAAGACGGTCGCATGTTACTTCCATACAACTGGAAAATGCAACAAGGGGACCAGTTGCCGATACAGTCATCTCGTTCCAGTTTCCTAGCTAGTTCCAGGAGGAACTGTCTCTTAAGGAGGGGGCAATGTTACGCGAGCTACTGCAATAATATTCTCACTTAGTGCCCCCAGTGAAATCCCCGTATGAGACGACTATGGCTCCTCCGCCCAAACTTCGAGAAACATCCAGAACACCCGGGTGCGTCCGCCAGAATATCGAGAATATCCAATGCGCCCGCGAGAACGCCGAGATACTTCTAGAATTACGGCGCACGAGTATAAATAGGCCACAAGCATCGCTGCAGTCAATTAGTCAATCAGTCAGTGTTGATACCGAAGGAAAGTAATCGCGCATCGATAAAGTGTTTATTAAGTGACTCTCATATACATTATAATTAGTGTGTTTAGTGTATGACATAAATTATTAAATAAGGACTGAATTACATATAAATCTGTAAATATAAATTAATTGTAAATATAAATTAGAATAAACGTTACAATAATGTGAAAGCTATGCGAATATATGTTTTATATACATCAGAATATTATATTTTTCAATACGAAACTTTGCATGATGACAAAAAAGTGAACTTAATATGCTACATGCTTCATTAGTGCTACATTTTGAGGTCTTTATAAATAAAAGATTATGCACTTTAACTTACCTCAAGATCATTAGGAAAAGCATGCATTCGCTTTTCAGTGTTCTTAAAAGAACAATTGGGTACACAACACGTAAATACCATTATTAAAATGAAATAAGAATAATGAAGTCGAAAGCACAAAATAACGAATATCCAATCCTCTGAAATTCAAACAAAATGGTTAGATTGACGTTGATATTGGTCTATGATCGGCAACAGCACATTTTACCAACAATAAAATATAATTTATTGCCAACTGCGGAACAGCAGCGCTTAGGTGATCTTAGTCAAAACTAAAAAGAGAACATGCCCTGGCTGCAATGAACTATGAATACGGATGGAATGGCCCCTTCCCATTTAAACAATGAAAAGTTTTTGCGGCCAACATAAGAAAAGGAGGTCCGAGAGAGAGAAGGAGCTAGTCAGGGCAAAAGGCCCGCAAATTTCAAGGTGGTGTATAGCGGATTTATAGTAATTTTGATTTTAAAATTTATTTAAGCAATTGTAATTGGATAAAAGGGAGTAATAGGGATGGGTAAAGAGTATAAAATTATTATAAATATTAAATTTCAATAAAAATACTGATTTTGGAAGATATATATTATATTAAAAAAAATTATTTCTCAAAATACAAAATATTTTTAGCAGATTTGTGTAGAAAGCAACAGTTCGCCTTATGAGGCTATTGGTTTTTAAAATGAATAGCTTTAGTAAGCTTTTGTGTGATTCTATCAGGAATTTGGTTTTTTATTGAATTTATGTGGTGAAGCCGAATTGTAAAATAATTTTTCATTATTAATCTTACCAATTGAATTATATGACCATGAAGTGGATCTTGATCTAGACAATGCTGAGATAAACATAAAAACAATTCACTGATGTTCAAATTTCTCATTGCAAGAGAGACCAGTCTCAACATTATATTCGGCACAGAAAAGTTTTTTTCAGACTTAATTACGCTTTCTGCAACCATACAAATTTTAACTATATCTTTTGTAGGCTTGCTAAGACCCCCTCTATTTTTTTTCTATTCAGTAGCATGCAAGCTGAACTAGAAGTTATTAAAGAACGGGCACATTCATTGCAATTAAGAGCTTTAATAAGTTTTTTGCTAATAAAATCTGCTATATATACTCTACCACATCACAAATACAGGGTGTTTCTAAATACATGCGACAAAATTCAGGAGGTCAATAGAATAAACACCATAATTTATAATTCTATTAGTACAATTCACTGCACTGCAAGATTAAACCATTTTCAGACAAATATAAAACAAAATAAAAATCTCTTAAAGGCTATAAGTCTATAAATATTTATAATAATCACCAAAAACTACTATTATTAATTTAAAAATTCAGCAGAAGCAAAATTATTTAAAAGCAAACACGATAAATACACTTCCTCTAATGTTAAATACAGGTTTTCTGCCCTGACTAGCGCTATCCTTATCGTCTGTCTCATCTTGACATCAATTCATACGCAAAATGCCCCTTCCATGCGTATTTATAGTTCATTGCCTGGCTGTGTGTTTATTAAGCTGTGTTTCCGCGATGAACAAGTTGGTGGTAATGGCTGATTGTGTGGCGTGTGGCACATTTATATATTTATTTATATATTTATTTATATATTGGCATGGCATCACATCACAGATCACCCACGGAAATGGCATCACAAATGTTACCATATGTAATAGTGGAGTTTAGCGATGGTAGTGTAAGTACAGTGCTAGATAAATGGTTTACTCCCGAGCAGTCTCAAGTGTATTGGCCTCCATATGCATCTAAGCTGCAATTTAACCGCGCGTTAGCTAGAAATGAAGAGGTTAATTCAACGTGGGCATTATATCCCGTCAAAAGGTGTTTGTATAAAACGGGTACGTACACTTCAAAATGATAGTTCAAGAAACATAGTATTTTACTATAAACTGGGCTGAAGGATTTTGTATTTTTGAAATTGTATTTTATAATGGTATCAGTCCAATGTTTCCACGTTCTCTTTTTAGATAACCTTCAAAAAGCTCAACAAAAATAAAGAAAAGCAGAGGAAATATTCAATTTGGACTCTTCTGGGGATGAAAATATCCTTAGAAAAAGGGTTCGCCCTAACAGATTTTGTGATTCTGATGACACTCAACGTGGTCAACAGGAACGTCCGCCAAAAATAAATTTTAAACGGATATCCAAACAATGTAATCATAAAAATTGTTTTGGATATAATATTGTCTTATTGTAATTTATGTTGGGACTGTCTATTCGTCCGGGCACTCGGACGAATAGTAAATTGCGCTATATATCCGGGCGTAAATATACGCCCAGAAAAACAGTGTGGGAGGCTATTAATCCGTGCATTCTTAAAAAAATAAAGTTAGTTTATAAAGTAATGTTTTTCGTTATTTATTTAAACAGTTTTTAGTTATTTACTTAAACAGTTTTTAGTTGTTTTGGGATAAATTATACACACTATGGCTAATTACTATCTATTTATTTAAAGAAACACACACTCTGTATTAAACTTAATTTATACTATACACACTATACTCAATGTCTACTAATTTATTTACACTCGGTATATTAGTTCTAATTTATTTTCACCACTTGGATATTACCCTATTTATCTGCACTATTTTAATTCACTAATTCTATCCAGTTTATGTGATACCTATGTGAGAATTTATCTTTGTTTTTTAGCTTAAGAGTTACTATTTTTGTATTTTAGTTTTAAAATAAAATGTTGGTTTTTTAATTAGTATGAATTTTCTCCTTCAGTATAGTTTTACCATTTAGAGAGATCATATTATTGCTTTAAAGAACTTACGTATACTTAATGTAACATGTTTACAGGCATCTGGTATCCAGCACAATCTGCTATTTCTTCGGGGATTACCGAGTTGTACCACGATTACCTGAGTTAATCCATTTCCGCCTTTATTGGGGATTATTCTATGCCCCACTATTTAGAATTTCTGTCTTGATTAAAACAGATCATTGATTAATTTATCGAGAAGGGCAAGGAAAATCATTGATGAAGCCATTTTTTTAACTCTGTATAGCTTCCTCAATGATTTTCCTTGCCCCCTCCCCAAGAAATTCGGTGGTCCAACTCGACGGAAGGATTATACATACCTGATATCTTGTGGTACAACTCGGTGATCCCGATTTCTTCTATAGGGAGGTAAACTTTTCCCTTCTCATATTATATTGTAGTCTCTTTTAGAACACTTTTGCAATCACTTTAGAACATAATATTGCATTGTGTGTTAAGAAGAGTAGGTAAACTTATTTACTAAATGAATCATTTACAATTTTTTTACATTTTTAGGCAGTATTCACATTTTATTTTGCACATTACGGAACTATACTTGATAATACAACATTATTATTTTTTTAAGAATGCACGGATTAATAGCCTCCCACACTGTTCGTCCGGGCGTATATTTACGCCCGGATGTATAGCGCAATTTACTATTCGTCCGAGTGCCCGGACGAATAGACAGTCCCAAAATTATTTAAAAGCAAACACGATAAATACACTTCCTCTAATGTTAAATACAGGTTTTCTGCCCTGACTAGCGCTATCCTTATCGTCTGTCTCATCTTGACATCAATTCATACACAAAGTGCCCGTTCCATCCGTATTTATAGTTCATTGGTTGAGACTGTGCTAATAATTTAAAGAAGTTAGTTTACGTGATCTGTGAGAAGTAATGCTCTAAGAGGTAAAAGTGATACCTACGAGCAGTGTAAAAAAGTGAGTAACTAGTAAGTACCCCATTAATCTGAACTATTAGTACTCCTAATAGTATATGAATACGAAACGAATAACCCAGAAATTACTGGAATAACGGAATAACCAATCACTTCAGAAATCAAAAATGCCAAAAGTTGAGAAATTTTTTAAGAACTCTTCCGGCAGATCTATACGACAGATTTATAGAGACGTAAACCGCCGCGTTGAAAAGAAAATGGCGATATATAATTCACGAAATGTAAGACATAATATTAATCAATCGCTAATTGGTAATAATATAAATATACAGTCAGGTACAATAGTAAACAATGAACTGATGGGAGTTAAACATGACGCTTTATTTAATTCCACTGTAACTAGTGTGTGTTGCCCATACTGTGGTATGGGCAACAAGGAGTACTTCATTAGTAGAACATTCAGGCAGTAAAACTAGTGATACATTATCAGATTTAAATATCCAACAAATGCTTGCTCGTTGGGCTATTGAAGAAAATGTTGCATCTTAGAAAATGTTGCATCTTCTGTAAGAGCACTATTAAAAATTTTACGTTCAGACCCATGTTTATCAAATATACCAAAAGATCGTAGAACTCTTGTCAGAACAGCTACAGACACACACATGTAATATCTTTAGGGACAGGAGGTTTCTATTATTTTGGAATAAAAATTTTGGGAGAATACAGTAAGGACCTATTTTTAAATACCAAAATACTAAATAAATTATTTATTTATGTTTTAGAATTACTTAGATGTCATATATTAATTCAAAAAATATATCTATTTGTTAATTTTTTTATTGCAGGTAACTTTGGAGTGGCTGAAAAAAAAGTTTCAAAGGCAAAAACAAATGACGTATTGTCTAGTTCTGATTTAGATGTGAGAAAAAAGAAGAAACCACAACGTTTCTCATTTTCCAATACATCTACTGAAAATGAAATGGACTCGGACACATCAGGAGAATATCCAAGAGTTCCATCAGCACTTCAAAAAAGACCTGGTAAGGGACGTAATGATAAACTAAACTGGGTTTATTGTACTGGGTGTCCCATTTTTATCTAACCGGCCAAATAACTCGGGACCATGACGTTTTCGGAGAAAAAATTTTGAACAAAAGTTCTGCAGTTTGAAGGGAGACATTCGATGCCGCATACTTTTGACCTTGGGTGGAGGGTTCAAGGTCTGTACAACTTTTGTTCGAAACTTTTTTCCGAAAACGTCATATGATCTTGAGTTATTTGGCCGATCAGATTAAAATGGGACACCCGGTATAAATGCTGTCTGGAGAGCACTGATGTTTACACTGTTAACAATCTAGTACTTCTCTATTTTAAAACTGAATTAGAACAATTTAATGATGTTTTTTTTCAAGATGACCATCAACAAGATATTTCAGAAGGGCGTAGGCTCAGGCATAGGCATAGTGATATATCAATCGGAACTGATACTAACTGAAGAAAAATTAGAAGGTAAACAAAATTAAAAAGGTGGAATGGTATGACATTTTTTAGTATTATTATTTATTTCAGAGTTCAAAAAAGAAATTACTAGACAATTTGCTATTATTAATGCCAAACTAGATGATATGTCGGAAACATTAAATTTGGCGATAAAAATCAGACAGGAAGAACCACTTCTGAAAGATATTGACGACAAATTAAAAAATATCATCTCCATACTACCATTGTCAGACCAAAACAATTTTAATGTTCTGGAGAAATTCTTGTTGGATCCTGTCAATGCTGCAGCCAGTAACTTTATTTTTTTCAGAGTAAGTACCTCAGCTTGGTTGGAGGTAATAGTGCCAAAGATGTGGTAAAACACATCATGTTCAAAATCTTCAGTGTACAGTTGGGCTGTTACAACAGTTGGGATGGTGCCAAAAAGAAAAACAGATTTAAATCTCTCAAAGTGGCACAAGTTATAATAGGTAATATTTTTGATACATTTATTTTCTTTAAAGATTAATTTATCAATTCTAAATTAGTATTATAGTGCTAAATGTGTATTTTATGTGTTTATTTTAGTTAGTTGTTAGTTAGTTAATTAGTAACAAATTATACTTGCAAACTACCAGAGTTTCTAGAAATGACTTGAGGTATCTAACAGTTAAAAACATGAATCATTTTCTTAAACCTTGAAACAACTAAAAGAAAACAATATATTGTTGAATAAGGGATAAATATTTAATTATACAACTGAATATAATTAAAATATTAATGTATTATGTGTAAAAAAGATCTAAATATTTTCAGATACCGTGATGCTAAATCCTCCTACAAAATTTGCTACTGACTGTGAGATTATCAACAATGTAAAACTCTGGCTTGTCAGATGCCCTGACAGAATAGAAGGAGGAAGAAAATCGGTCGCTTAAATACTATGGCCGAAAGCTAACTTGAATGCCCATTTATGTTTTTTTTCTTAGAAAAATATTCTTTCTTTTTTAAGATTTTTAAATTATTTTTTAATAAAGGATTTTTTAGAAAACAATGCTTTATGTTGAAACTAAGAGACCTAGCTCCAACACAGTATCCTAATGTTTTATGCATATCATAACAATATTTTGTAATTAATGTGCAAAAATTATATGTTTGAAATGTGCAACCAATATACAGGGTTGGGATAAAGTATGGAACCAAGTAAATATCGTTTAAACGAAAAGAACGATATTTATGAAAATTTGTAGGTGAGTGCAATGGAACAAAATGCATCTGATGTACATTTTTTTGTTAATAATATACTTCCGGTTTAACCGGAAATGCCATCAACTTCTTTAATTTAAATGGGACACCCTATATATTTTTATAGATTTTGAAAGAGCTTGTTATTTTGAATTCATACATACTGAGTTAAGTGTAAAAAAATTTGTAAAAACGAGGAATAACTCACTGTTAGTTGTACAATGGGTGTACATTTCATTATTTTAGAATAATGAGAAACAAAATTACTTCAAATGTTCAAAATGCTCGCCGTTTACTTGCTGACAATATGCCATCCTATTAACAAATTCTTGAGTCACTCTTTCCAAGACTTCTCCACGTATTGGTTCACATTCATCAATAATTCTTTGTCTCAATTCCTGTAAGTTTGTTGGTCGTCTAACGTAAACACGTGATTTTAGATAACCCCAAAGAAAAAAATCTAACGGGCTAAGATCCGGAGAACGAGCAGGCCACTCTATGAATCCTCTACGTCCAATCCATCGATTTGGAAAATTTGCATCCAGAAAATCCCTAATCCATCTTGTTGAAACCAAACATTTTGTGGTAATTGCCCATTTTGTTGAAGTGCAGGAATAATTTCGTTATTTAGTATCCAAATACTTGTCACCATTCAAGTTTCTGTCGATAAAAAATGGGCCTATAAGCCCATCCAAACATTTAACTTCTGTGGATGCTGGGTATGTGCTTCATGAATCCAATGAGGATTCTCATTTGACCAATACCTTGAGTTATGGCGATTAACTGTTCCATTTAAACAAAAAGTTGCCTCATCGGAAAAAACTATGTTAGAAGCAAAATTATCGTCGACATTTCAGATGTCCATTAGCCGTTCGCAAAATTCTAGCCGTCGGTCAAAATCATCGTCTGACAATTCTTGAACCAACTGTACCTTATAAGGATGATACTTTTCACTTTTTAATATCTTTCCTACAGAACGTCGACTGATACATGGAGTGCCAAATTTGTGGTCGATTGCAATATTTTGTTTAACAGTTTCGTTCGTTGCAGTCCGCGGTCTTCCAGGTTTTAGCAAATTTTTTACCATCCCAGTTGTATTAAAACGTTGTAATGTTTTAGTTACTGTTGAGCGTGATATAGGATTTCTCTCCGGATGCAAATTATTAAAAATATGACACACTTCTTCATGAGTTCTAACACGATCACCATAACCGATCTTCATTAAAATTTCAATACGCTCTTTTTCACTTAATTGAACCATTCTAAATTGTAAAATTTATTTCCGTCAATTAGAATTTGACACTTGGAGAACAAAAGACGTACTAAACAGTACTCGTTTATTTATTACTATTCATACAAACAACATCAATTAGTTTATTTAAATAGTTTTTTGCTCTAATGCAAAAAACTCAAAGGAGGTTGATTAAAGTGCTATATTCCTCGTTTTTACAAATTTTTTTACACTAAACTCAGTATGTATGAATTCAAAATAACAAGCTATTTCAAAATCTGTAAAAATATATAGGGTGTCCCATTTAAATTAAAGAAGTTGATGGCATTTCCGGTTAAACCGGAAGTATATTATTAACAAAAAAATGTACATCAGATGCATTTTGTTCCATAGCACTTACCTGCAAATTTTCATAAATATCGTTCTTTTCGTTTAAAAGATATTTACTTGGTTCCATACTTTATCGCAACCCTGTATGCCTGAAATTGTGGAAACATTTATGCAACATGAAAACCCTGGCCATAGTATATAAACAAAAGAATAGTAGGTTCACTCTAAGCTCCTCCCAGCTCGATGCCTATCTCACTCGGTCTCCGTCTCCGTCTTTTCTGGTATCCTGAAACTCCGAATCGAGCGATAGACAGATACCGTGTGTCTTTTGTAGTTTGAAGGTACGAGCACAGTTATTAGTATACCGGTTGGACTGTCTTTGCAGTGAATTATTTAATTATTATTACGGTATATTTTTTATTAAAAAGAAAATGCCACGAGTGTGTTGTGTGGACGGTTGTATGAGTAGAGATGGGGTAAAAATATCTTCCTTCAGATTTCCCAAGGATGAAACTAGGTAAAGTTTACAATATTATTTAGCAAAGGATATTAGTCATTTTGTTATAAAAAGCAGTGTAGTAGATGTTTTGTGTTTCAAAATAAAATATTACCAAAAAATCTTTTTAGATGTCAACGTTGGAAACAGGCCTTAGGTTTTGTTGATTGTCACAGGTATGCCAATTTAGAGGCTGAACAATGCAACAAAAAATTAAGAGTTTGCGATAGACACTTTTCCCAAGAAAATTATATGCGCAGTAATAGCAGGACAAATCTGCAATATGATGCAGTTCCGTCCTTGAAGTTGCTAAAAAATAGTAAGTTCCCAAAATTTTTGGCACCTAAACAATACTTTTGATAATTGGATTTTGTTTTGTATATTTATAGTAGGTATTTCAAATAATTTGCAAATTTTTTAGATGACGGTAAAATTTTAAAAGAAGTTGCAGTTCAAACCGATTTTAACACAATGCTGCCCAATGAAGGTATGTATTTATTATTTTACTGAACGATGGTGTGTTTTGGATATAATAAACATATTATGTAGTTTAGGTATTTTATAGCAAAGGTATTTGTTTTTTAGACGATATGAGAAATCAGGATGTTTATGTTCAAACAGAAGGCGAATTTTTTTCAGAAAATGTTAAAAGTGGAAACGATGTTTCTACTCAAGCTTCTGTGGTTACCAGAGGTATTTATGTTGTTTTTTAATTAAATTTTTTTTATTTTTATGTCTATTGTAATTTCGTGGTTAATACTCATTTAAAAGTGGTGGTGAAACTTTCATCATTTATAGAATTTTTTATTTGTTTTAGATAAATATTTACAGACGTCAATGACGCTTACGGTCAATACTCCTCGAAAAAAAGTGTTGAGAGAGATGATAAAGTGTTTGAAAAAATCTACTGTGGCTGCTCAATGTTCAAGACAGTTGGAAACTGGAATATCGTTTGAAGATATTTCCAAATATTTGGAAAATAATTACTCAGAAGAGGCCTGCAAACTTCTAAAGTCTCAGATAAGTTTATTAAATAAATCACCTAAAGGTTGTAGGTACACAGACGATTTTAAGAAGTTTGCTTTGAGCGTTTACTTTTTAGGACCTGAAGCATACAAAAAATTTTCTACTTTGTACCGGTTACCTTCCAAAAGCACGCTTAACCGCTTTACCCGTCGTTGGGCAGTAAACCCAGGCTTTAACGAATTTATTTTTCGCCTTATTGATCTTAGGTCTCGACTATTAAGTGATAAAGAAAAAGATTGCATTATTTGCCTCGATGAGATGTCATTGAAAACTCATTTATTTTATGATTTGTCAAAGGATAAAATAGTAGGCTTCCAAGAATCACTTTCATCAGAAAACGAATCCGAACCAGCAACGAGTGCATTAGTTGTTATGGCACGGGGTGTATCAAGCAGCTGGAAACAACCGCTTGCCTACTTCTTTTACAAATCAACGGCGCCTTCAAATGAAATAAAAGACATTTTGTATAAAACAGTTAGAAAATTACGTGATATCGGTCTAAATGTGCTAGGTGTAGTGTCTGATCAGGGTTCTAACTTCCAAAAATTAGTTAAAAGCTGCCTTAAATTGAGCACAGGCAATGTTTTTTTTACGTAGATAATATCAAACTTGTTTACTTTTTTGATGTGCCACACTTACTTAAATCTACTAGGAACAATTTTTTTTGTTACTGGTTTGAGTTACCAGAAGGAACCACCAATAAGATGTATTTGGATACATTTTACAATTATGAAAAAAAAAAAGGAATTTAGACTCTGTCCAAAATTAACTGACGAGCATATGTTTCCAAATAATTTTCAGAAAATGAAAGTAAAATATGCTTCTCAGATTTTTAGTCATTCTGTTGCCGTTGCCCTTAACACATATGTTGATTTTAAAGTTTTGCCTGTAGATGCCAAGATAACTGCTAAATTCATTAAAACAATGAATGATGTTTTTGATTTATTAAATTCGTGCCATTTGAATAATTTCAATGCATTTATGGGTACCCAACAACAGTTTCAGCTATTGGAAGAATTTGAAACTTTACTGAAAAATATGCGTGTGGTTAACAGTGAAGGAAAAAATTTTACTAATAAAATGAAATTTATATTTGGTTGGCAACTTACAATACAATCAGTTAAAGCCCTTTGGGGTATATTAAAATCAAAGGGCTACACATTTTTACTGACAAGGAATTTGAACCAAGACTGTCTTGAAAACTTTTTTGGGCAAGTAAGAAACTGTTGTGGTAATTCAAGAAACCCTACGCCTATACAGTTTTCTAGAGCATTCAAAAAATTGTTTACTCTGAAGTACTTTGACCATGTTGACGGCGCCAGCTGCATTAATGACATTAATGAATTGTTGTTGAATATTACTCCGGACTTGGCAGAAAACTGTAAAGATCTTATTTTACCGTCAATAGAACCATCAAATCCTTTAAAAGTTTTTACAACGGATTACAGGAATCTAAACAGTACAGATGGCAACGCGTTAGTTTACGTTACTGGTTATTTATTAAAAAAATGTATGCAGCAACATTCCTGCGACATATGTATTGCTTTTAATGAACAAAATACGTTAACCAAAGAATCAACTATTTTTTCTCAGACAAAAGCCTATGTAAACAATACAAATTTTCCATTTGGTGGGCTCAATGTACCTAGTCTGAATTTTGTTGAGTATGTTACCCAACTTGAAAATATATTTGTAGCTAACTTCAATAAGTTAGCATGTAATAATTGTATCGGAGCGACATTGAAAGATCTTTTTAAAAACGTATCATTTACGCATCCTTGCGAAAATTTTCCTTTAAGTTATTTCTTATCCCTGTATACAAGAGTGCGTTTATATTATACAATTAAATTCGCAAATCGCGACATAAAAATTAAAAAATCCTATAAACCTAATACTAAATTACAAATATTACAAAATTTGTAATTATTAGGTACCTTTTGTTTTGCCTTATTTTATAAGTTTGGTTTAGGATTTCATTTTTTTACTAAATACAATTATTCAACATTGTTTTTATATGCAAAACCAATTCTAAAGTATGTAGAATCTGGTATAATTTTTAATGACTTTAAATAGTTGTTTATGTTTTCTATTTTTATATTATAAGATATATTATATTTGTACATTTTTGACGAATTATTTTATTTATATAATGTATTAAAAGCTATTCTTATGAATGATTCTAGTTTATTTCTTATAATTAAATACAATTAAATACATAGCAAAACAACATTGTTTTTTGAAATAAGTTGTCTAGCCTAACGTACATTTTTATCAGCCCCCGTACCAAACACTCCATTTATAAATCAACAAGCTATGAAGATAGTAATTCGCGCGACCCCTGTTTATACGACACACGTGTGCTTTTACGATCGTTTTTCGGCAAGTCTTTAGCAGCACTACATGAAACAGCCGACGAGGAGTGAACCTACTATTCTTTTGTTTATATACTATGCCCTGGCGAATAAGCATGTTTTGAATTTATTTTAAATATTTATACAATATATTGTGTACATATGCGCATATTGTAACAATATTACGAAATAAATGTTCAGAAGGGTATGTATGTAAAATATTCATGTGAACATTGTAGGAACATTAATGAATATATTTTAAATAAAGTTTGAATATTTATAGAATATATTTTGTGCATATAATAACAATATCTTATAATTAATATTCAATACAGTATATATTTCAAATGTGCAAGCAACATACATTTGAACATTGTAGGAACATTTATACAACATGAAAACCCCTGACAAATGAATGTGTTTTGAATTCATTTTAAATAATATTTGAATATATATACAATATATTGAATCCGTTTTGGAATATACTTAGTATATTGTATGTATATGAAAATGCTATGTGGGATATTATATTTTATATTTCAAGTTTATTACTTTCTTGAATTGAAAGTTTCCTTTCCTTTAATAACATTTGGTAAACACATTGTCAACCTTGTAAAGGATTTATTTTCAATAATTCCTAGAAGTAAAGATCAAAGTACTCGAACCTCGAGTCATAAAACTAGGTATAATTTAAATGTAGCATAGACTGTATAGAACCAAAAATATTACAGATGTTAAAGGACAAGAGTAATATAGTTGTAAGAAAGAAGTTCTCTCTGATCCCTAACATTGTAAAGACATACTTCTGAAACTCTATCGTAAATAAAACAATCTTACAATAATTAAATTCTTTAATTATTTAATAAATACACCGTATCCAATCCATAATCCCAACTATGAATAATGCAATAAATTACATAATTTTCATTTAAATCATACAATTTTACGCGCTATCTGTAAAGGCTGCTCTCATTGGTGTAATGCAGTGTGACGTTCTAGCCCCTACATGCCTTCATATAAGTTCTATCATAGAAGATCCGTATACCTGTGGTTCCGTATATGACAAAACAAAAGTCAATCAAATTTGAGGTTATAACTCATTGTATTTGTATGCTGTTTTCAAGTTTTTAAAAAATATTGAAAATACAACACAAAAACGGCAAAAATAACTTTACAACCAGACGACAAACGGACAAAACAAACAAGATGCACATCCAAAGACGACTGAGGTTACAGATCACGGAACACAGAACAAAACGTCAGTCAAGCTGAGAGTGCTTCTGTGAACAAATGTTATATTCCATCACCAACAGTGTTGCCGCACTAAAATGGCCACACTTGTTCTCGAAATAAAGAAGAATACAAACAAAATATAATCATTCCAACAAATTAATTTGTTGTGAAATGACATTTTTATCATGAGTTAATATGTTGTAGGGAAAAAATAGCACAGATATACAAAAGCCAATGATGACTAACCTTGACACTACTGCACTATGGTTCCAGAGGATATATACTTTGGCAAGTCTATCTGAAGCTACGGGGCATCCGTAAGGGGGGAGGAAACATGGCCGATATCTGTCATAAACGTACCAATAGCGTACGGTACCTATTTTATAAAAATATTAAAAATAATAATTATTATTATATAATAATTATATATAGAAACTGATTTATGCTTTGCTTTAAAGGTAAGGTATTTTTCAAACACGGTACCTATTTGTTAATAATCGTACTTGAACTCAATATGGATACGAAATAATAAGATACCAAGTAATACTGAAAATACGAAGGAAAATATTGACATTATAAACGCCACTGGATAATCAATGTCAATCAATTGTCGAAGTGAGAGGGAAGAACACACGCACGCGCTTGCCAATAGGAAGTGAGGTGGTTACCTAGCAACGGGGGTTCGATAAATATTCACCAATTGAGTTAGTAGGAGGGCGTGGTAATTATGATTTTCGCACGACGTTGCCGGCTTGAAGGAAACCCATAACATATTTGGAAAAGTGTTCATCTTTTAATATTCAGAAATTGAAAAAATAATGTTAATAGACAAAATCCAATGAAACAAGCACATTAAAGAACTAACGTTTAATCATTATTGACATATTTTTAATAATAAAAAGTCCATTTTCTAATTATTATCACCACATACTTAGCACTTTAGGTTTTTCATAGTTAAACGTGGCAATATCGAATGTTTTCGACCGCATTCCCTTCACAGCTTCAGTTATGTTTGCCAAACTATACATAGAAGCAGAGACAGATAATGTTAGGGGTTAGTACACGTCATAGCACCGCCCACTTGTTTCGAACATTTTTCAGTTTTGAATTAATATATTGATTTCTAAACGCCAGGAAATCTATTTAATACGATTTTGACACATGATATTATCTACACACTGAACCAACATTATTATTCATTGATAGAAATATATTTGTAAGGATTTCATCTTTTAGTGGTCTTCCCCATTAGAGGATTTTTGCGTCTGCACACCCTCATGATATTTGCGTAATCATTTGGAGAATAGAGTCTCTATTGCAATTTCAATGCACACTCTATGTCTCCAAAATCAGTTACATTTAGGAGGAAACTGTGACCAGATGTCAAAAATCGTAATTAACAAATATCTTTAATCAAAACAACGTGTTATGAACTACCGAACAAGACTGAACGCACAAAAAATATACTTCACTAAACGTAAATATTCGTTATAATGACAAGAGTACGACACACCATAATAATGTCAATCTAACAAAAACGCATCAACTAGACAAACGCCGCTTGCATCGTTGGTTGGTCAACTGATGCCGCATTAGATGTCTCTTAGACACATAATGCAAATCGGATTTGAATTTGATTAGATGGCTTAAAAATCTCGAAGAACGACTTTCTGTCGCTTAGTCAAGTGATGTATAACGCGGCCTATTTAATGGTGTCATTTTGAACGAAGAATGATCAGTTATTCTATATCTCGTTTTAATTGGGACGCTTAATATGCAAAACACTAAAAAATTTTGTATATATATATTTATGTAATATAAAAAAATTAACAAAAATATAATTTTACTTAAATACGTTAATTATTACAATAGCCTACTCTATCTCTAGGAATGAGCCTTAATTCGGATCCATGTTTTAAAAAAACATTACCTGAAACAAATAAAATCATAAGAAAATATCTCCAATTTACTTTTTCTATAAACTGTGTAAACGAGGAGAGGCCAGTGTAGCCGATTTCACTCCAGAATACTAGATAACCAGAGCCTATGCAGGAATTACAACTAAACACTGGATACATTTCTGCATAGGTGGACACGCAGTAGTGGTTTAGGAATAGAACGGTAATTTAAATGCATGCTTTAAATCTATGTGAAAGATTTTGATATTGTTAAATATGAAAATTAAATATGATATCCGAAGAATATCCAACCTGTACTGTAACCAATAATCTACGGTAGGATTAGATGAAGGCATAAGTAGGTATTTATTCAAAAACCCTGTACATACATAAGGTTACCCTTTGCATTAAATGAAAATTGTTTAAAGCGTTTAAATTTTTGTTATAAAAGATTGTTGGAACTAGGGTATGGAGTTTCATATCAAAATCAAAGCAAGGGTTTTTAAATAAAACAGTAAAAATCATAACCCCATGTATTGGACAAAATTAGGTTGCCAGTTGTTACTGAATAAAAATTAATTTAGATTTTAAATTCTATAAGGTGTTACCATCTAATTGTGTTGGTCAAAATTAGGTTGCCAGTTGTTACTGAACAAAAATTAATCTAGATTTTAAATTCTAGTGTGTTAGCTGGGGTTGTGTGTTGTTCTCCCCACTTTTCTATAAAAATATATGTACTTTTACTAATATATTCCACTCATTCGAAAACCTAATAAAATATTTAAAAAAACTAGATATTTTTATTCTGATTTAGATTTTTTAGTTTACTTAATGAAACTCTGCATAGAGGGTAAGTACTTACCAGCTGTTTGTTGAGGATTAATACCAATACCATCATCAGTAATTATTGCTGATGTTGCTGGAGGAACTTGGAATTCTTCAGCAGCAAATTTTAAGACAGCTGTAAATGGTGTTGCTTCAGGAACACTTAATCTGAAAGTAATTGAATATAAACGATTTTTACTTAATTACAGTTACCTGTAAATAATTGTCATATTAGTAAAGCGTGATCTATAGTCGTCAAAAAATGATAGTTCAATACTAATTTTTCTAATTTTGTAAAGCGTTTAATAGTATTGAACTATTATTTTTTGACGTGTATAAACGATTTTATCGTAACTGTTTCAATCTCTACTTTACGGAATATTTTTCTGATACATGAAATGAATACTACTGCAATCAACATAAATTCTTCCAGTTATTCACACTGACAATAAAAGGAGCTAGATTAACCTATTAATATAATTGAATTAATAAACTATATATTTTTTGTTTAATGCTAAAAGACATTCAAACAATTACCCAAACAGCAATATATGTCCAGTGTACGTACATTTAAGACTCTTTTTAAGTCGTTACGTCCTTGTCCCATAGTAAACGAAATATGTATAAAATAAGTACGTACAGTAAAGGATATTGGTTGTACGTACTATATGATAAGCAGTAAGTATGTACTTAAGACAAACTTATTTTAACGTACTTTGTATATGTGCCCTGTATGTACAATATATGTTCATTTGGATATTGACACATATATATGAGGAAAATTAATAGTAAACTTGTTTTTATTTAGTAGTTTTTTAACAATATAATAAGTAAATATTAACCTTTTTACTGAACATGTAAGCCCAGAGTATTGGGGTTTGGGGTATAATTATTTATCTTAAGAATTTAATGTCATTTTCACGAAAAGTTACATAACAGCTATATATATATATATATATCAGCTGAAAGTTACATTCTCAAGAGAATTAATTCTTGTCTTTAAAAAATCAGGCCCTTGGGGTATTTTGTGATGTCTTGCCTACGGTGGCTACCGCTCCCATATTACATGAGACATAACTATTAGCAAAAAAGAAGAAGCTTTACCTAACCTATAAATGCAAGCAAGTAACGCGCCAAAGAAGACTGGTTTGGCGCTTTGCTCCACTTTTATGCTGTGCTTTTAGTTTTAGAAATTTGCCGGTTCGGAGTTTGGATGTACTCTTTTATGATTTTTATATTGCATTGTTCATATAACAGTAGCCGTATAAGTTTAAAAAGTGTTTATTACGCTGTGACTAAAGTTTAGTTTGTGTAGCTCTACTACCTTGGTTAATTATACCACCGTGTACGGTGATTATACGAAGTTAACAGATAAGTATCATATTATATATACCTATATAAAATAATGTCTAACATACGTTTTAAAGTTAGTAAGCATTATAAAAATGCATCAAAACAAATGAAAATATTCACTACACAAAACGTTCCTAAAATTCTAAACAATGAACAAATACATATTCCTTTAAACATAAACAATTCTGACTTAGACTCAAGTGTACTGTCGCAACAAACATTGACATCTAATTCTAGAGATGAAATTACAGGTGAAACATTTGATTCAAGAGTTATTGATTTGCCATTTAATTTCTGTATTACAGACTTTCCTATTGGTTCAAGAAATATGATTGATCAAATGTTTGTTCCTACCAGTAGTCCTAATAGCTCTACCAGTGATAGTGTCCCGAATCGGAGTATTTCGTTGAATTTATCTCAATGGTGCCTTAAGCACAATATAACTCATGTAGCAATCAATGACCTTCTCAAACTCCTAAAATCCTATCATTCTGAATTACCATTAGATGCTCGAACTCTCTTGCATACTCCTTCAAAAATTAATTTAAAAATAGTTGAACCTGGGAAATATGTTCATTTTGGGCTAAATATGTGTTTACTAAAGTTGCTTCCACAATATCATGCTTATAAACAACTGAGAACTGTTGAAATTTTGATCAACGTTGATGGTCTTCCTATTTCAAAGAGCTCTGCTAGTCAGTTTTATCCAATCCTTTGCAGTTTATATGAAAACCCAGGGCATGTGGAAGTTGTTGGTGTCTATCATGGCTATGAGAAACCAAAAAATTGCAATTTATTTCTAGAAGATTTTGTCACTGAAGCTGCTGGTATAATTAATGGATTCTTTTTTGATGGACACTTGTACTATGTAAAAATAAAAGGATTTATTTGTGATACCCCAGCAAAATCATTTATTTGTTGTACAAAAGGTCACTCTGGATACATGTCTTGTACCAAATGTCACACTGAAGGCATTTTTTATGATAGTGTGTGTTTTCCACAAACCTCAGCTCTTAAATTACGTACAGATACTGACTTTCGAGCCAAAGTCCAACACAAGCACCATACAGGAACATCTTATTTAGAAAACATTCCTCAGTTAGATATGGTCAAAAGCTTTCCACTAGACTATATGCATTTGGTGTGTTTAGGAGTTGTTAAAAAGTTGATAGTTACATTATGGCAATGTGGAAAACCTTCAGTTAAATTATCTTATCATCAGATTTCTGAAGTTTCTAGGTTGTTAATTAAACAAACTTCAAATATTCCCATGGAATTCAATAGGAAGCCCCGTAGCTTGAATGAAAGTAGGAGATGGAAAGCTGTAGAATTTAGACAGTTTTTGTTGTATACAGGTCCTGTTGTTTTGTGTAATATACTTCCAAATGAAAGATACGAAAATTTTCTTGTTTTAAGTGTAGCAATTACTATTTTGTCATGCTCAAAACATGTAGAACATATTGATTATGCAGAAGAATTACTTAAGTACTTTGTTGAAACCTTTATAATTATTTATGGGGAAAAATATACCTCACATAATATTCATAATTTGTTGCATCTAGTTAATGATGTCAGAGCATTTGGATCTCTAAATAAATTCAGTGCTTTTTATTTTGAAAATTTCATGCAATTTTTAAAAAAGTTAATACGAAAACAGGATAAACCCCTTGAGCAATTGATAAATAGGATAAATGAACTTAAAGCTTCACAAAAGCTGGAAAATATTAATCAAAGTTTCCCTTGTTGCCAGAAAACTCATTATAACGGGCCTTTACTACCAGAATATGTAACAGTGACAGTGATACAGTTCAAACTAGTATCTTTTAAAAACTTCACATTAAAAATCAAGGAGCCAGATAACACCTGTTTCCTAAGTAATGGTAAACTGATCAGCATTACCAACATAATATCTACGAAGGAAGGACATAAATTCATATTAGGGAATGAATATCTTGATAAGAAAAACTTCTTTATTAAACCATGTGAATCATCAGTTTTAAATATATACCTAATTAGTAAAAAAATGGGACCACTGCAAGCCTGGAATGTTGAAGACATTTTATTCAAGTGTATTAAACTCACTTTTAATGATAAATTTGTAACTTTTCCTTTGTTACACATATAGATTACCTACACCCAATTTTAATAATAAATAATTTTTATATACTTTGCCCTTTATCATATAATTTTTATTTAATTTGTAGCAGTTAAAAGTTCATGTGGGTACTTTTTATAAGTTGTGAGACAGTGTAAATGAACTACAGTATTGTACAATTGAAGCATTGGGAAGTAAATGGGTATAAGTGAGAAAATTATTATCTGCTGTAAAATTCTATGATATTTGTACACATTTTTTTTCATAATTGCATACAGTAAATATCTACTTGTTTGTGAGTAAAAACATTGCCATAGTATTTTTTTGAATACCCTACATTTATCTTACATCTGTTGCAGTATTATTTACACATCTTTGCAACTCAATACATAATATGTTTTGTTTTTAACTGCAGGGTAATGAAAACAACCAGTTCATTTTAAGTTTATTAAAAAGTATTGTTTCTTAAATTGTTGGATTATTCCAAAATCTTGATCACACTCTGTGTATGAGTGTCCAGTGATTAAGAACTTTATGGACAACTATCTCTGAGTTTTGCACTGTCTCAGTTTATACTGGAGCTTATTGAATATTTTGTTCTTGTCTTACATCTTACAGATTTTTACCTGAATCGCAAAATAAATATAAGCAGAAAATAAGTTATTCATAGAAATAACTTGGTATATGAACAAATATGGCATCAGAAACATGGAGTATTGTGAAATTTGTAGATGATTCAACAGTAGCGGCAGTTCCTAGTAAGTGGATAACCAATAATGTTTGTTTATGGCCTCCGTTTCCACCAGAAAAAATAAATGGAGCCATTAAATTTCAAAAAATTGATACCTGTTGGCCATCCCACAAAGTGGAAGTTTTTCGTAATGCTGTTTATGGTAATTTTGTTGTCATTTAATATGTGTAATAAAATAAATTCAGTTTTTGTTCAAAACATTTTAGATTCCTATGAAATAGCTCGCCAAAAAGCAAAAAAAGCCGAAGATACTAGTGATCTTTCAACTGATGCAGAACTACAAAGCAGAAGAAAATTAAAAAAAAAAAAAAGAATGAGTTATTGCACATCATCTTCTAACTCTGACAATGATTCATATGTAAATGAAAAACAATATATCCAGAAGGACAAAAACAAACCACAGATGCCGGTTCTATTAGGTAAGTAAACAGTATGTTATTTGAAGTTGAAGATTTATTAAAGTAAATTCAACTCTAGGATCTCAACATCAAGAAGAGTCTGAAAATGAAAACGAAAGTATTTCCGCAAATGAAACGCAAATATTTTTGGGCCATAAAACACTGACACCAGTACTGCAAATAAATAATAAAAAAAAGAATATTTTATACAGAAGTCACATTGAACTGGACAATTTGGAGTCAATGTCTAGTACAAATTGTAAGTATTATCTAATTTCAATTATTACTATAAGTACCTTGTAGTAAAGTGAATACTTATTTTCATAATACCAACAGTGTGGTATTAATAATCTAATTATGTTACCTATACCTAAAAAGATTTTTTATTTATAAATAAAATAAATTTGCATATCAAGTAATTAATAGTTTGAGCTTTTATTCTGTCAATTTCTATTATATAGAATTGAGATTCAACAATTCTTGAAAATTCCACTTTAATAAAAAAAATAACAACCCTAATCAGGTTCAGTGCTTTGCATCATCAAAAATATTATAAAAAATTTGTTTATTCATAAATACAAACCCGTTAAGGAATAGTTGAAATAATTAAATAATTAATATTATATTTGTTCATTTTAAAAATTTAAAAAATTAATTTATATCGTCTGATATATTTTGTTATACTTAGTACTTACTTTTCAAGCTTCAATTTTAAGATTTTTTTTTAATTCTAGCTACCAGTAAATGCCAGTGTTACTGCCCTCACCATGGTAAATCAAGATTAGACTTATCCTAAAGAGATATTTTGATTATTTTTCTGTTGCAGCTCAATTAAATGGTGAAATTTTACGACAACTTTACTTTCTTCGCAGTATAACTACAGAGTTAACTAACTAACTAACTCAATGAAGAGTCTGAAATATCAGTATTGGCTAATTTTAATCTTCCACTTGCCACCGAAGAAGAACTTTTGTATTTTGACAACTTTATAAAAAATGTTGAGAATTCCAAGAAAGTGGTATGTTTTTTAACATTTTTAGAAATAGTTTTAAAATGTAATAGGTATATATGTCTAGTGTAAGCAGTAAATAGTGTTCCTACATTGTTTCTGTGTTTTAAGAATATAATGCTAGCAACAGTTATTTTTTTAAATGCAGATGGTCTTTTTGCAATAAATGCACATTTAAAAAAGATTATGCATGATTCTTTGATACATTTTAGGAGAATGTATTAAGTAGATGGGGAGGCAGTAATTTGCTAGATTTTACAAGAAGGTGTATGGGGAACCTGATAGCTAACCAGCTGGCAGTTGGATTCAGTTGGCTCGGAAGGAGAACCAAGAAAAAGTTTTGTGACTATGAAGTAGCCAAAGTAGTAATAAGTAAGAAGTATATTTTATAGTTATAAAAAAAACTGTAAGTTAGGCAGTTAGTCGAGTAGTGTAATATTTTCATATTTTGCAACGGAAGGAAGCATATTTTTGTAAATAAAATTGAACAATAAAACAGTTAATAACATAACATGCACCCCCTCTGTCTCTTCATTTTATTAATCAGAGCCCGCAAATTAGCTGCCGTTCGTGTGGGGCAAGTGATCAGAAATAAAATAACGCCTGTTTCACACCAAATACTTTCCTTAAAATTCTGTAGTTACCGCTTGTTAAAAAATCAATAGTGTTGGAACTAAGAATATGCGTTTTGAATCACCCTGTGTAATAACAATTACTTTATTTGCAATATGTGTGTACGAATTTTTTTATATATAAATTTCCATTTATGTCAAATCCGGCACTTTTTTGATAAAAATGGTCATATCTTGTAAAAAGCTTAATAAAAGGTACATTCATAACTCAAATTTTCAGATTTTAATTATGTCAAGTTTCTCTTCAACATCTAATTAGAACTCGCAAAGAATCACAAATTTATTGTCTCTTTTGGTAGTCAGCCTGCATTCAAGAAATTTTTTTCTGCATCAAATATTTTTTTAATATACCTATTTTGTTCCCGTTTCAGATGCAGCATTGAAATCAAAAAAATGTACCGAGGCTAAGGAAGCGGAGCAGGAAATAGCATGCTGGTTGAGAAGAACCCAAGAGAAGCTGAAGGCATTTAATATAAAAAATGATTAATATTGAATTACAGAACGAAGTTGCAGATTTTGACTTTTATTTAATTATCCTTTTTGGTAGACATTTTCTCAGGCTATGTTAAAGTAATATTACACAAATATAAAATAGATCTTTGAAATTTTATATTCATGTACACTGTAAAATAATTGGTTTTAGTGGTAAATTAGAAACAAAAAAATAAGTAGTTATGGGTACGTACAGTGGACGAACATAGTTTATGAAAAATATACATACATATTACAACAGTTGGATGTACAGTATTTCTGGTTGGTACAAACAAGACAAAATACAAACGTTTTATGTACATACATAATATTAATTAGCTGCATATGTGTACGTCTATTGTATGTAATTTCTGTACGTAATTTGGACATACTGCATTGTGGAAAATATACATTCTAAAAATGTACTGTGTACGTACTACGTACAGTGATGTATTCTAGACATAACTTTTGTCAGTTGGTAACGTACTTCGAACGTTTTGTGTATGTATCGATGCTGGTTGGGTAATGAGGTTAAGTGTTTGTTTTCGTTTTATATATTTTAGCTCTTACTTTTTCAAGAAGGGCAAGGAAAAATAACCATTCCCATACACCCTTCACCTTAATGAACCTTCAAGGGAAAAGGTTAATGAAATGGTTATTTTTCCTTGCCCTTCTTGAAAAAGTAAGAGCTAAAATATATAAAACGAAAACAAACACTTAACCTCATTAATCGACTATTCACAAACGAAGTCCGAAACGAGGCATGGGTTCCTCCATTTAAGCCTTCCTCAATTATCACGTAAACGGATGGCACGATTTTTATTGATTTTGGTGTGCAAGGATCTTGTGATATGGTCGATATTATGGACTTGCGTCTGGCGCCACCGTTTAATTTTCACGCATGCGCATTTCATGATCAGTTTGCCTTCTAATTTATCGAGAAGGACAAGGAAAATCATTGAAAAAGCTATACAGTGTTGAAAAAAATGGCTTCTTCAATGATTTTCCTTGCCCTTCTCGATAAATTAACTAATTGATCTGTTATAACAAAGAAAAATTATAAACAAAAACAAGTATTCGTTCCTAACTATTCTAACCTAAAAATTCAAAATGACAAGACAAGCTAACTTATCATGAAATGCGCATGCGTTCCTGCGGACTAGAAAATTAAACGGTGGCGCAAGTGATATTATGGTGGTATTTACATTGTTGTCAGATCTTTCCGTTTTTTCGGAATAATTATGACTTTGTTATTTCAAATGAATCACCATGTATATTTTTTGCCTTTTCAAATCCTTAAGAAATACTGATTATTTTCCTTGTAATGTTTCCTATACCTAAATGCCATATTTTTTGAGTTATATAGTTCATATAATAGCCTTCTTGGTGTGCGTCATCGTTTGTGACGTATATCCGGGTTTTGGGTATGTCGATATTTTATTTGTTATTTTGACATATAGCTAACCTTTAATTTGATAAATAAAATCATCAGGATCGTATTCAGCCAAATACGAAATGGATATGAAATTAATAATACTTGGGATATCAAAACACTGCAAAATATAACAAATTGTATATTCAATTTACATATTAAAATAATTTAATATTAGTTAAATAGTCCTGCAAAAGAATAAATAAAATGCTAACAATAAGATTAATATTCACTTTTCATAAATAATTGACCGTAAACAACAAAGTACAGACCTGATGAGAACTGTCAGTGGGACATTAGAAAAAGACGTAAAACACATTCCCGCTACGAAAGGAACGTCTGCATCGTATTTTGAACGATGTAATTTCGCCCGATTGATAGGTCGCGTTTGCGCGTAATCTAAACATCAACCAACCAAATGTAAGTCAAAGATTAGGGTGAACGTTTGTAATACGTTTAAACGGTTCATTATTGTGATATTTTGATTAGGATTAATCACAGACCTGGGGGTCTACTCTCAAACGATGACATATTTTGTCGCATGCGAGATTTTTACATTTTCGAACAAAAATTGTAATTCCTTATTCTCGAATGTCGCATTCGAAAATTTTCGATAGATAACTTGTAGAAAATTTGTAGAGTGGTTTGAAGCGGTCGACAATTTCATGTCGAGCGCGACATGAAATATTTGACATTATTTGACAGGATTATTTTACGTTAGCGCGGGTTAGCCGTAACAGAAGCAGGTTTAAAAGGTTAGATTGTGGCAATTGAAAATTTTGAAAATTATCAACGTCCTCGAGATAGAAGAGGAGTATTTCAAGATGCTTTCAGATTATTATATGACAAGAAATTAATAAAAACATTTAGATTAAGTAAAGAATTAGTGCGTGAATTAATTGTTCTTTTGGAACCATTTGTGGTACAGCAGGGACAAGGCTCTTCTGCACTATTACTTGAAGAGGGTTCAGTAAGGTTTGCGACCCTCGGAATTTTGCAACGATTTTTTTTCATTAGAAAGCTCTATTTCTATAGAACATTTTAAAAGAAAAAAATTCTTGGATCATGTACTTTTGAAAGAGAAAATCGCAATTGAAAGTACTAAAAATCCTCCATTTTTTGAAAATTTTGACAATTTTTGACAATTATGTCTAGATATCAGATGGTGGATTGAACAATGTTGCCAGTTCTCATTTCCGTAACTCGTTACGGCTTGGAAATACTTTACACAAGGTTTTTTACTAAAAAATTTGTGGAAGATTCAGAATTTATAGAGAAAAATCCAAAAAAAAAACAATATTTTTTCACCATGACCACTATTTGGACAAATATTTTATTTGAAAAATAGTTCAAGTGGAATACAAATTATATGATATTTTTTCGAGAAGGGGAAGGTAATAAATGTGTATGTACCTATATAGATAGACATAAATATCAAATAATTTGTATTCCACATGAAGTTTTCCAAAAAGGCGAAGGGATTATAATCCCGTCCCTTCCCCTTTTTGGAAAACTTCATGTGGAATACAAATTATTTGATATTTTTTCGAGAAGGGGAAGGGAATAAATATGTATGTATATAGTATTGTAATATCCGTTTCTTCTATAATGAATGAAAGACGTTTGTGCAGGCTCTTCAATGAATTTATTATAATTAGTAAGACTACAAATCAACTTGAATCTAAAAGTAACATGGACAACTCAACTGACAAGATGACAACAAACTTCAAAACACACACAGATTGCTGGATTATGTTAAGTAATTTTACAACACTACCCCTTAAACCAGCAATTAATAAAGACCAATATTTTTAATACAAAAAATATGCTTGGGATTATGCAGCCCCTTTGTTAAAACATCTGCTACCATTTTTTCAGTAGGCATGTATTTAATTTCAACCAAGTTTTTTTCAATTACTTCCCTCACAAAATGGTACTTAGTGTCTATATGCTTAGTTCTGTTGTGGTAAACAGGATTTTTTAACAATTTTTGGGCACTTTGGCTGTCATTGAAAAGAATTACAGGTTTGGTCTCAAAAAATTCTTTTAAAAAACCACTAACAAACATGGCTTCTTTACATGCTTCAGTAATAGCAATATATACAGATTCAGTACTGGAAAGTGCAACGCAAGATTGTTTCTTGGATTCCCAAGAGATTGGAGCATTACTCATTTTTAGGACAAATCCTGAATATGATTTCCTATCATTTATATCATTTGAAAAATCTGCATCTACATACCCATACAAACTTTTATCTGATTTACTAAAAATTAGACTTTTGTCCAAGGTCCCTTTTAAGTATTTTAATACCCGTTTTGCATGTTTCCAATGCTCAATACTGAAACTTGAATTAAATTGGCTCAAATAACTAATACTAAATGATATATCTGGTCTTGTATGAACCGCCAAATACATTAATGAACCAATTAAATTCTGATACGGTACATTAGGTTTTTCATAAGTGGTTGGCTTAAGTTTTAAACCAACTTCAATAGGAGTCAAAACAGTTTTTGCATCACCTAACTTAAAATGCTCTAATAATTCTAAAATATAGTCACTCTGATTAACTTTAATCATATTGTTTTGCTTATCAAAATCAATATTTAAACCTAAAAAATGCTTGATTGGCCCCAAGTCTTTAATTTTAAATTGTTTTGACAATTCCTGTTTGAGGTTAGTTTTTAAGACAGGAGAATTAGAACAAATCAAAAAATCATCAACATAAAGGGCAACTAGAATGATGAATTTATCATTATTTTGAAAAAAATATACATGGTTCAAAACTTGATTGTCGAAAACCTAAGTTTTTTAAGAGTTTTTTCACTTTAATATTCCAAATTCTGGAGGATTGTTTTAATCCATATATAGCTTTTTTCAGCAAACATACTTTATTTTCATTATTTTTAAGAATAAACCCCTCTGGTTGTACCATGTAAATTTCTTCATCCAAGTTTCCATTTAAAAACGCGGTTTCTACATCTACGTGGTCAATATCTAAACTTAATTCTACAGATAAAGCGAACAATATTCTTATTGTAGAGTATCTAACAACAGGCGAAAATGTTTCAAAATAATCTACACCAAATGTTTGTGTGAAACCCTTCGCAACTAGCCGTGCTTTATACCGTACTTCATCATTTGAATTCTTTTTTAAACAAAACACCCACTTATTTTGCACAACATTTTTGTTTGATGGACGGTCTACTAAAGTCCATGCTTCATTTTTCATTAATGATTGGTACTCACGTGCCATTGCTTTTTCCCAGTTTCTTCGGTCAGTTCTTGACATGACTTCATCTACGGTCTTTGGATCTTGCATTTCATTATAAGTCCCCTTTTTAATTACATTATATGAAATATAGTCTTCGATATTTCTTTTCTTTGACACCCTTCCTGATCTAGTTACAACTTGATCATTAATTTCCCTAAAATTTTCACCTTTACTTCCTTCTGAAACTTCATTTTCTTCATCAGTAATACTTCTATTGGATATTTCACTTCCTCCATCTTTGCTGTTATCATTTGATTCTGCACTTTCTTCATTAAAGTCACTACTATCCAATGCATGTTTGGTTTTTGTATGTATGTCAACAGTAACTGCTGAATCAGGATCCGAGTTGCTAGATTCAGCCTTACAATTATTTATATTTTTAAAAGGTTGATTCAAGAATTCATTAAATTTTACATTACGACTTATAATAATTTTATCTGTATCTGTGTCTAGAATTCTATAAGCTTTACTATTACTTATAATAATTTTATCTGTATCTGTGTCTAGAATTCTATAAGCTTTACTATTTTCACTGTATCCCACCATAATGCCTGTTTTTGCCTTTTTCTCTAGTTTAGATCTTTTTTCTTTTGGAATGTAAACAAATGCTTGAGAACCAAATGTAATGAAATATGATAGATCAGGTTTCTTTCCGACCCATAACTCATAAGGCGTCTTTTCTTTACTTCTAGTATGTAGTCTATTAGAAATATAGTTAGCAGTTGTTACTGCTTCCCCCCAATATTTATGAGGTAAATTAGCATCTAATAACATACACCTTGCTGATTCCATTAATGTTCTATTTTTTCTCTCTGACACACCATTTTGCTCTGGACAATATGGTGCAGTCGACTGAAAACTTATACCAAAACTTTTAAGTAACTTCTGCACAGCTACCCCTGTATATTCCCCTCCATTATCACTTCTAAAGGTTTTTGGGTAAACCCCAAAAATATTTTTGACTTCTAAAATGAATTCCTTTAGTTTAATATATACTTCATCTTTAGATTCTAATAAATAAAGTGTGGTATATCTTGAAAAATCGTCATCGTCAGTTAAAGTCAAAAAATATTTCTTTTTACCAACGGTAGGAGTTCTCATAGGTCCACATAAATCACTATGAATTAAATCAAGAACTTTGAATGTTTTACTTTCTGATTTTTTAGGAAAAGGTTTCCTAGTTAATTTACCTTCAATGCAAGTGACACATTGTTTTTTCTGACCGCAATCACTTAGTTTTATGCCAATAGCTAAATCTTTACTTACTATCATTTTTATGTCATCAGGACTTCTGTGACCTAAACGTCTATGCCATGTATGTATACAATTATTCATTTCCTCGCATGTTTTAACTATATTTACTTTTTCTGAAAACATGTTCAACTTATACAAACCATTTGAGTATTTTGCTGTGGCTATAATAGAATTATTAATTTCTATGTAACAATTATAATCATCAAACTTTATGTTATAACCAGCTTTTGTAATTTTAGACACCGATAACAGATTATTACTAAGCTCAGGTACAAATAAAACATCTTTAAGTTTTAAACTTATGCATTTACCTGAAATTTCTGTTTTTACTAAAATATCTCCTTTACCTTTAACTTGCATTTCCTGTCCATTTGCAACTATAATATTGTTTAATTTTAAATAATCCAACTTAATAAAAAATTCTGGATTATTTGTCATGTGACTTGTAGCCCCTGAATCAATATACCATTCTTGATTATCTTTACTATAACCAGAAACATTGAAACAAAAAACTGAGTCAGTCAACTCATCACCTTCAACAGTTACTTTAGCATGCTGCTTTCCCTTACTTCTGTCTTTCTTCATGAAAAAACAATCTTTTTTATAGTGACCTTTTCTATGACAATAGTAACATTCTATTTTTTCTTTCATCTCCTTTGAAAACTTCTTATTTGTGTTCAATGCTGTCTCTGTTGAACTGGTATCTTCTTTTCTTTTATACTCATCCATTGGTTTCCCCTTTACATATTCAAGAGTCAACTCATCATCTGGCCTGGCATCTAATGCTGTTACTAATGTGGAATAGCTTTCTGGTAATCCACCTAATAATAATGCAGCTACATGGAAATCCTTAATAGTCTCGCCAATACCTCGTAGCCTTTCAACTAATTCTAGTATTTCTTTAATATATTCATGCATTGACTTATTTTCAAGTCTGGACTTGTACAGTTTCCTCAATAAATACAACTTGTTACTTAAATTATTTCTTTCATGTACTTTTTGCAGTTCATTCCACATTTCTTTCGCATTTTTGCATTTATAAATGTGTACTATCTGATTGTCTTCAATACTTAATGATATTGTAGCTTGTGCTTTTTCATCTTTACGTTTCCATTCAACGGATGGTTCATCTGGGATTGCCTCTTCTACTACAGACCAGTTTCCTTCTCGTGTTAGCAACATTTTAATTCTAAATTTCCAATTTTGATAATTGTTGTTGTCTAATCTGGCAAAAGTAAACTTTACACTTTCAGATTCCATGTCTTCAATTTGCTTTACAAGCCACGTCGGCACACACCTTTTTTAGATTAGCTTTTTTTATACTTCACTTTGACATTCACTAAAGCTTTATTGAATCTGGCCTGGGCCCATAACCTATTGTAATATCCGTTTCTTCTATAATGAATGAAAGACGTTTGTGCAGGCTCTTCAATGAATTTATTATAATTAGTAAGACTACAAATCAACTTGAATCTAAAAGTAACATGGACAACTCAACTGACAAGATGACAACAAACTTCAAAACACACACAGATTGCTGGATTATGTTAAGTAATTTTACAACATATAGATAGACATAAATATCGGCGACCGGAGAGTTGCATCCCAAAAAGTAAAATTTTACCTGTACGAAAAAAGGTGACCGTCGAATAGCATCCGTAATCCAAAAAGGTCTGTTCATTAATAATCGCCTATCATGGTCAAACGCAGGTCAAATTTTACAGCAATGTATTTGAATCGTAAATATTTTTATAAAAATTGGAACATATCTCTGTATGAGATTTGAAAAATGTCATCATATATTCTTAGTTTAAATCTCTTAAGCTTTTGATTATGGCTAATGTAATCTTAACGATAGTAGAAAGTATGACGTGTTGAGACCTAACCTAACCAAGCCCAACCAAACCTAACCTAACATACATAATTGAATAATGTATAAATTAAATTAATATATTATTCACTATATTGCTATAAAACTGTATTAGACGCAGTTTCGGAAATAAAATTTAGTATCAATTACGATATCAGAATAAACATGACGACAATTCCCGCTTTTATTAAATTATCTACCAGTTTTAGACACAATATTAAATTTGTTGACGGGATGCAACTCAGCGGTGAGACGGATGCAACTCAGCGGTCAAAAGTTTGGCCTGATCAAATGGGATGCAACTCACCGGTCCCGTAAATATCAAATGATTTGTATTCCACATGAAGTTTTCCAAAACGTTTTTGTGACGAATTAGCATAATTATGAATAAATTAAAAAATAAAGCAAATCTAAAATAAACATTATATTCTAAGGATGCTTAATATTTCCATTTTTATGATTATAAATGCAAATAATTTTATATTTTTATATATTCCTGTAATCTATTACAATGCAAAATTAATTCAACTAAAAGAAAATAAACACCATTTGACAACGCCGCTTAGCTATTACCTGATCACACAATAATCATGATTTGTGATCGTGAGTCCGTATATGGGTTATCTATGATCGTGAGGTATAGACAGTTAGACATAAGATTTGAGTGTGAAGGTTTATAACCTATAAGTGTCGAGTGAAAATAATATAGGTACTTAAAAATATTTCTGAAAATTGGCAAAATTAAAGTATTTTCTTCCGGTTTTTTTTGTGAAACAGAGTTACATTTAGTTAAAGATAATAACCTTTACAGTTTAAAGTGAAAATATTCATCGTAAATAGCATTAAATAGTGTTGAAAAAGTATCATTTTTTGAACTAAATTCGTGATTTTTAAAGTAATTTCTGAATGATCCAACAAAATTTTTGTTCTAATCTACAAATTTAAAATTAACATAAAATTCCGAGGGTCGCGAAGTCTACCAGAACCCTTGAAGAAAAGGTAAGCATGATACTTTTCTAGATCATTGTATTCAACACAACATTACCTATTGACTTCATATAGATAGACTATAACTATGTATCATTTATTCACTATTTTCTGATAACTTTTTATTCTGTTCTCTAGGTTCTTGTGGCACTACATTTCTATGCAACAGGATGTTACCAGGGTAGTGTAGAAGATAATACAAGTTTTGCTTAGTCCCAGTCATCATTGAGTACATAAATATGTTAAAGAAATACAATGCTCCAGAGATTCTTATAAGATTTGTAAAATTTCCCAGAAATATGAATGAGCTTAATGGTTTAAGAAACAGGTTTTTTTATTAATAATAAAAAAGTTGGATTTGTACCTAGTTCAGTTAGTTTTAGATTTTACATTTTTGGAATGCCAGGAAGTATTGATTGCACCCATGTGGCAATTGTACCTCCAAAAAAGAATGATCCATTGGCACCTGAACATATTTTTGTAAATCGAAAACAGTATCATTCTATAAATGTTCAGCTGGATAGGTAGGTGATAAATTATTATTAATATTCTATTACCTACATTTCAGATATGTGATGAAAATATGGAGATAATTCATATATAAATGCAAAATATCCTGGAAATACCCATGATTCCCATATTTGGCATAGCAGCAATGTGAAGGTATTTTTAGAACTCCACGAAAGAGGAAATGAGGGGTATTTTCTTATAGGTAAAAATTTATACTATACAGTGCATCCATAATGTAACACTTAAATTAATTATTAGCTAAATAAACAGTAATATGAAAAAATCCCGAAACAGGTCAATTTTTGATTTTAATTTACCATTTTTTAAAACAATGATCTATCATACAGGATGATTAACCTTTGAATGATGACTTCAGCATCAGTTATTTTAAATGAAACACACCCAGAATAACATTTCTCTCACTTATAATTTCGGTATTTCATTCTTTTATTTTATTTTTAGGTGATTCTGGATATCCTCTTCGCCCATGGCTCATTACATCATTGGCTGACCCTATTACGGACGAAGAAATAAGATTTAATGAAGCGCAAAAAAGCAAGGTGCACAATAAAAAGGTGTAATGGCTTACTGAAAATGAGATTCGGGTGCTTACTTGAGCACAGAACAGCATTATTCACCGAACAAAGCATCATTGATTATAAATGCTTGCGTAGAGCTGCATAATATGTGTATACAAAATAGAGTCGAACTACTACTAAATCCAGATGAAGAGATAGAAGAAGTGCACAGAGGTACCCATTGCTAACACGGGGGCTATAAAGGAGGCTTCTTATTAATAATTATCGTTAAATTAAACAATAATATGTAAAATGAGATCATTTATTTTTTTTACCACATTATATATGTTGAAACTAAACTGCATTTTTAACCTATCATTTAACTCAAAAGTAAGATAAACTTTAAAAGTAAAACTAGAAAAAAAAGTTAAACTTAAACTAATTTAAAAAGATTAACAAAACTTGCTTCAAGTATATAAACTTGAAATAAAAACTAGAAAACAAAAATAATACTGCATTTGTTTACCTATCATTTAACTATTTTAACTCAAGAGTAACAAACTTTAAAAGTAAAACAGTTCAACTTAAAAAAATAATTAATAAAACTTGTTACAAGAAGGTATATAAACTTAGGACATTAAAAGTTATTTCTTTGTAAAGAACTGCCACAAGCGTCAAACAAATAACAATCCAATCTACTACGACTATATAACCAAAGGGTGTGAATATAACCTTCAAAAAACCAAAACCCACGACACATTGGCATAGAACATATTTGAGAATCGTTAAATCGGTGTTGCCAGCTCATGCTATTCGATAAAATATGTCTCATGCGAATTGGAAGACGAAACCAATGGAGAATACCACAATTTCAAGTTGTGCGACAATTTTCATCGACAAATGTCGAATTCGACATTCGAGAATAGACCGCCTGCCTTTTGTTTCCATTTCTTCAAACGTAATGTGTTAGAAGGACATTAACAATCAATGACGCACACCAAGAAGGCTATTTTATGAACTTTAGCTACATTTACATTATCTCCGACGAAGATAAAATAATACATTTGAATTAGATGGCTATGACTGCTACAATAACAACTTTGACATTTCAATAAATTAGTATTGTTGGTGTTTATTGAAAGTCACAATGGATCGTATTTATGAAAAATAACGAATTCAGATTTTAATGATATTAGGATACGGTGATATGCGGTGATATGCGTAGAAGTCAACAAAAAACGTGTAATATCTTTAATAACTTATATCCTAACCGAAATCCCATAACAATATCGGGTGAACTTTTTTTAACTGAAACCAGTTTCAATAAAAATACTTGTTTATTCAGTATATAGATGCCTCCCCGAATACAAAATCACAAAAAACTTTCTGCGGAAATGCATCATTTTCCCGACTTTAGAATATCTGAAACTAATAAATAAACAATAATAAATAATATAAACTATGTAAAAATTGAGTTTAATCCTCTTCCCGACCTTTAACACAGATCAATGAATAATATCTATTCTTATCAGCTTAATATCGCTTCAAAAATCTCAAGAGACAAACGTTTTTGTACACGCCTGTTTTTATCAATAAATGAAAATGGTACATTTCCGCAAGAAGTTTTTTGCGTGTTTATGTTTAGAAAATTGTGTAAAATGTAAAACAGAAACGTATTTTCTTGTAACTGGTTTCAGCTATTCTAAAGTCGAAAAAATGAAAATGCATTTCCGCAAAAAAAATTTCGACTCTTTCTGTTTAGAAAAGGTTCCAAATAGTAAATAAACGAATATTTCTTACATAACTGATTTCAGCTAAACGAAAGTTGATCCACAATATCTGCTGTCAGTAAATTAGTAAAAAAGTTTAACGAAACTGGTTCAGTAAAAGATTTATCCAAATCAGGATGCAGAAAATCTGCATCAACTGAAAACAAATTTTTAAATGTTTGTGTCCTGTTAGAAGACGATCCCCACTTGAGTACTAGACAAATATCCAGGGAACTTAATATTTTGCAAACATCCGTAATGGAAACTTTACGTGAAAATAAATTCCATCCATACAAAATAAGATTAATTCAAGAGTTGTCATACGATGATTTCGATAGACGTGAAGAGTTTGCAGACATAATGATGAAAAAATGTTACAATCCAATTTTTTTAAGTAATGTTTTGCGATGAGGCCACTTTTTTTATTAATGGAAACGTAAATCGGCATAATTGTAGATACTGGTCACGTAACAATCCTCGATGGATGCATGAATTCCACACCCAATATCCAGAAAAACTGAATATATGGGCTGGAATAATAGGCGACAAAATAATTGGCCCCTTTTTCATTGAGGGAAACTTGTTATATCTGAGTTGGCTTGGTTATTTCCAAATCCAAGTAAGTATTTTCAATTACATTTTAATGTATACATTTTATTATTCGAAACTTTCAGACAATAAAAACAATATCCCAAACGACAAGATGTGGCTGCAACAAGATGGTGCTCCACCTCACTATGCGCGTGTGGTGGGGCAATACCTAAATAATGTGTTTCCCAGAAGATGGATTGGAAGGCGTGGTTTTGTCAAGTGGTCCCCGCGATCACCCGACATGAATATTTTAGACTATTTCCTGTGGGGTCACTTAAAAAACATCGTTCATAAAATAAAACCTGCCAATATTCAGGAATTAAAAAAGATAGGATTACCACAGAGATAAGAAGAATTAAGCAGTCAGGGATGTTGCAAAATGTATTGCAAAGTTTTAAAAATCGCATGGCTTGTTGTATTGAAGTAAACAGACAATTTTTTTTGTAATCGCCCTTACTGTATGTTTTCTAAAATTCTTAATTTTTCTACTACTCAAATGTGGACATACCTAGAGATGCATCAAGTCAAACTAGTTTGATTTTACTCAACAAACTTGACTTGACAATCAAACTTTTTATGTCAAAAAGTTTGACTTGACTTGATTTCTGTATCTTTAGGTTTGACTGGAAATCAAACTTCTTCAAACAGTTTGAAGTTTGAATATCATATTGCGCAACGTGTTTATTTCCAATTCTAATAAAATAAGTAGAAGAAAAATAAATTTATGGATCTATTAGTGGAGTACGTACACTGTAAAAAAATGTTTGCCATTTAACTTGTTTGAAGATGATATAACCCACCAATTATATACATTAATCCAAACTTAATTTTCCCTTCAAGAAACCAGTTGAAGTCACGAATATTTTCCAAATTTGATGTTTTGAAAAATTCAGTAAAGATACTTTTAAATGCTTGTGACTCAAAAATTTCGTTTACGATGGATGGATGGTCTTCCCATTCGATGAAGGGCTACTATGGAGTAGCCGTTCATTTTATTGATAGAAACTAGACATTACATTCTTTTTTATTATATTTTGTACCCGCAAAAGGACAACATACTGGCGTTTCAATGGCAACTGTCCTGGTCGTTACAATTCAAACGTTAGATTAATATTGTTTGTGAAAATACCGATACTCTTTTAAATTTTCGAGTACATGATACAGAATGGAATGTTATTGAAAGAACATTTAAGTATTTACAAAGTTTTAAAACACTAACTACAATTTTAGAAGGAGAGAAATATTCTACACTTCCTATGGTGGTCATTGGGATCAATATGCTACTCGACAAACCAGAACGATGGGCGCATGAACTAGATAATAGAGAAAATAGAGACGATCTTGATGCAAAAATAATTCTTGCCCTTCAGGCAGTTCGCGATAAAATTGTTACGCATTACAGTAGGACTAACTGGATGTATTGTATCGTTTTGATTTTGGATCCTCCTCATAAAATTGAAACATTTTCTTTAACGACATGGGGACAATCCTTAAAAGATGAAGCCAACAAGAAATTTATAAAGAAAATTATTATTCACCTTACACTGACAAAGAGTACACCCCAAACACAAACTGAGTGTACAGTCAGTGTGTTCGAAAAAAAGTCTGATGAAATTACCGATTTTGATTTAGACTTGTTTGGACTTTTCCAATCATCTCCAAAAACAATTAGAAACGAAAATTCATTGATTCATTGACAAATACGCAGCTGAATCACGAGTTGACAGTACCGAGGACATACTAAAGTGGTGGAAACGGCACGAAACTGTATTTCCAACTTTATCAAAAATGGCGAGAGACTTTCTTGCCATCCCAGCAACATCAGCCTGCATAGAACGCTATTTTTCGAAAGCTTCTTTGACAGTCACAAAATAACGAAACTGATTAAATGACCAGTCTATTAGAACATTAATGTGTTTAAATTCGTGGCTTCAACAAGAATCCCTAACAAATATCACTATCTAATATATTGTTGCTTCCACTTAATTTGTAAGAACTTTACTTTTCACGAAGAATTTTGAGGTGACAAGTTGGAGTTGATTGAAAAAAATGTTTAAAATGATGTATTTTCTTTTTGTTTTAAATAAATGTATTTGTTGTACCTACTTACTATATTTAACATAAATATTTTACCCATTTAAGGTATATTTACTAAATAAATAATTTTTCAAACGCTTTCAAACTAGTTTGACAAACAGTTTGAGTTTTCAAACCTCTAACCATTGTCCAGTTTGATTTGACTTGAATTATTTGTCAGAAAGATTGACTTGAGATTGACTTAATTTCAAGTCAAACTCAAGTCAATCTCAAACATTCAAGTCAAACTTGTGCAACTTTAGACATACCTCATGGAACAAACATTTAAAGATTTGTCTTCAGTTGCTGTAGGTATTCTGCACCATTATTTGGATAAATATTTTACTGCACCAGTTTCGTTAAACTTTTTACTAATTTACTGACAGTAGAACTTGTTATGGTATTTCTATTGGGATATAAATTATTGAAGATTATTCAAATTAAACGAGTTTGTTCAATCATAGCCACCTAAATGTATTATTTTAACTTAGGAGAAGATAATGTAAATGTAGCTCCGAAATTATGGCATTTGGCTAAAGGGAACATTACATGAAAAATATTCAGTAAGTATTTCTTAAGTATATCAAAAGGCAAAAAATTTACAGGTTGATCCATTTGAAATAACAAAATTCATTATTATTCCGAAAAAAGGAAAGATCTGACAACGATGTAAATACCACCATAATATCAGCCATCACAAGATCCTTGCACACCATATCTATAAAAATCGTGCGCTACATACTTAAACTCACTCACTGTGTATTTTCAAGTAATGTAGCTTTTAAGTTGAATAAGCCAACACTATATAATTATTCCCACATGGAATTGGAACTATACATGCTTAAGAAAGGACTTACTACTGCTTCATAATTTACTTCAGTCCAGAGTCTCATGTCCCTCTCTTTTAAGACAAGTACGTTTGCTAGTTTGTCATAGGATTACTCATTCTACTGACTCTATATTCTCTTTCATAGGACAAATAATTTTGGATTCTTTTGCAGTCACATCTCACTTTATTAGGCAATTGAATATGTGTTTACATTTCATTTTGTTTGTGATAACTATTTGTGATTTTGTAATGTTTGAGTATTTTTAATTATTTAAGTAACTATCATAAAATGTATTCCATTTTACCAAATTGTACTCTGAATAAATCAATAAAAAGACAAGTCAGAGACAGAAGGAATATCTTTCAAACACAGCAAAGTAATTATCCCTGTTTTGGCATACTTCTAAATAATTCTTAGTTATAGGTTCAAATAATATTTGTTTAATTTTGCAAGTAAACTAATTGCACATATTAATGAGGCAGTCAATGTTGTTACTTTTTTAAATGAAACTAAGTGTTTCTAATTAATTCCACTATTTGATGAAAAAATTATTAAACATCTAAGATATTGATAATTATTTCGATATTGACATAATTTCGAAATAATTATCAATATCTTAGATTTTTAATAATTTTTTCATTAATTAGTGGAATTAATTAGAAACACTTAGTTTCATTTAAAAAAGTAATATGAGTAGATTCCACAAAGTAAGGGTCCAAACAGTAAATTCAGTCAATGTTGTGTTGAAGCTATTCCATTTTAAAGATTTGAATCATAGCATGAAAGTTGTGTTTTATTAATGATTCTTCTAGTATTTTTTTGAGATCCAACGCCTTACCGTCTCTGACAAATCCTTGATAATTTCAATTGGAATCACTAGCTATAAGATGGAGAGTGAATATATTAATCGTTAATCATGGTTAAGACATAGGAATAAAATTATTGTATTGTCATCAGTCCTTGATAAGTGTGCAAAGTTTCAATTCAATCTGAAGTTTAGAAGTCAATGAAAATTACGTTTGGTATATACATGTACACACACACACACACACAGGTGAAGCTAATAAAAGCATGATAATAAATATTTTTCAATGCAATATAATATAATTATAAAAATCTAATGTACATTACACACAGTTAAAAGTTTTTAGTAGCTTATTCATTATGAAGAGGACTTTATTTCAGTTACATTTCGACACCATAAGAAATGAGTCATACAAAGCTTATCATTTGAAAAAGGAAAATTTTCACATACTCTCTAATGGCTAAATGAAGATCCATGTGTATATAAAAATAAATTAGTTTATGAATGCGTTAAAACAACATTATGTGAAAATTGCAAGAAAGTTGTTGTCAATATCAATAGATATTTGATAGCAAGAATAAAATTATAAGTAAAATGGTGAGTACAATATTGGAAAAAGTTTGATCAATTTGAAGGCAAATATATCCATGGGTCTTAAGAATTTTTCAACTACAAAAAATTGAAATACTCATTTGAAGTTTTGTCACAAAATATAACTTTTACCTTCTAGCATTCCAGTGACAAAAATTGTATGAATTATTTTTTCGCAACACCATCATTCAATTTTTTCCACAACTACACAAACGAAACCAAGATTCTACTATAATCTGTTTCAATGTAGCAATGGTCTAAGATTAATAGTTGTAGTGCAGTTTCAGAAAGGGTTTGAGTTTGAATCTATACAATTTTTTATATAAAACATTTAATTACCATTCAACTCAAAAAGTACTTGTTTCCAAATATTTGTTGTCTTCTCTTTTGCATCATTTAACCTATCAATCACTATAACTTTCATTTCATTTAATTTCACTAAGTTTTGTATATGACAAAATATATCTTCATAACAAATTTCAGGATAAAAACTGATAGCAGGATCACTTCTCCAAATATTCCCAACTTTTATCATCATACTCCCAATATAAATAATAAAATTCAGATAAGCTGTAAGAAATTCTTTGAAATTTTGGCATACTTTACTAAGGAGCTTTTTATCAATATTATTAATGAAGTTATACCATAATTGCTTAGTTAAAATGCTTCTTTCCAGCATTTTTTCTAGTACATGTTGCAGAACAATATTTTGTACAGTTTTTTCCTGATCAGAAATATCAGTAAGTGATAAAACGCCTATTAGAATATAAAAAAACCGTTCTACATTGTATGGAGCAAGCATGTCTTTAATTTCTTCTTTTAAATATAATTCATCTCCTACTTGTAATAAATTGGCCCATGTTTGCAATTTTAAATAATACTCTAGATATTTAGTATTGTCAGTGGTTTTTAAATAATCCATTATTGCTTCTAAATTCCCTGCATCTTGAAATAACTTTGTCAATACTTCTTCAAAGCGTTTTTTAGGAAAAAAACTTGTATATATTCTAACAGCTATATCTAAAGTACGTTCAGGAATATCTGAACATCTGAAAAATGTACATAATAATTCATCACAAGCAATACTATAAAATTTCTCACTGTAATGTTTGGTTCTATTTTTTGTTAACCACCACTCTGTTAATACATATAAAAAATGATCCAAAGTATTTTTTGACTTAAAATGCGCTGTAGTTTTTTCTATGAAAGTGCCTAATTTAAAAGTTGTTTTAATATCTTCTATATTTGCTGTTCGAATCCAAACTGGATCTTCCATGAGCTTTACGAATGAGTCGAATGATGTTAAAAGTTGTGTTATATTTGCTGATGTATTTTCTGTCATGTTTCTTTTGGTAGTGTCTGTCATGTTCCTTTTGGTAGTTTCTGTCAAGTAGTTAGTGGATTCCTGATTATCTGTTAACAGAAAAACATAAACATGACTCAATATTGACAGTAACTACCAAGAGAAATGTATGTATAAAAACTGATTACTCACATTTTAAACGGGAGCTTAGGATCCGATGTCAGTGTTATTTTAAATGTTACTTTGGATCTATAATAAAAAAAATAGTTACTTAACATATTGTTTGAAAATTGTGGAAACCTATTTTGTAAAGATTTATTGTACTAATTCATTTACTTACGCCATTATTTACTTATTAATAACAATGCTAATTCTATATTCCAATATATTACAAAATCACTTGTGTGTTATTTGAAAACTATAACTTAAAATGTAATCTTCACGTTTACTAAATCACAAAATACCATAGAGAATACACCAAACCAACTTCTTTGATTATAGTGACATAAGAATGACATTTGGAATGGTTGTGTTCATTTCCTAATCTAGGAGTGCGTTCCGAATTTCGCATGTAAAGCATAGGCTGCATTACTGTTGCACGGCGCTTCGAAATCGTTCCGTTTTATTATTGTGCATGAAGCGCTGAAGTTATTCGGAACGGTTGTATGCGCATTCTGTCATATGGTTCATAGATAACCTAAGGGTTGTCAGCTACTGGTTCACTACACTATTATCATGTGCAGGTGCAGCTTGTTCTCTTGCAACAAGGTTTTGCAAAAATACTGCGTCTGTGGAAAATATCACTAATGTAAGCAACACGACCAACACTTAACCTAAGCATCAAATAAATGAAAGTAATTAAGTAATATAATATATTAATATGACCATGGTTTGCTCTTTCCATATCGTTTTCACTTAAAAATAAGTTTCTTCTATTAAAACTGGAAACTCATACAATTTTGTTTCCATTGTCAAGCCGGTATCCAATACTGTGTTCACTTAGAGTGCGTTCCGAATTTCGCATGTAAAGCATAGGCTGCATTACTGTTGCACGGCGCTTCGAAATCGTTCCGTTTTATTATTGTGCATGAAGCGCTGAAGTTATTCGGAACGGTTGTATGCGCATTCTGTCATATGGTTCATAGATAACCTAAGGGTTGTCAGCTACTGGTTCACTACACTATTATCATGTGCAGGTGCAGCTTGTTCTCTTGCAACAAGGTTTTGCAAAAATACTGCGTCTGTGGAAAATATCACTAATGTAAGCAACACGACCAACACTTAACCTAAGCATCAAATAAATGAAAGTAATTAAGTAATATAATATATTAATATGACCATGGTTTGCTCTTTCCATATCGTTTTCACTTAAAAATAAGTTTCTTCTATTAAAACTGGAAACTCATACAATTTTGTTTCCATTGTCAAGCCGGTATCCAATACTGTGTTCACTTAAAGTCAAGTCAAGCTGAAAATGTGTTCCGAATTACGCATGAGACGCATAGATTGCATAAACGCATCAACTGCCTCATGTCGATAGTAGAAGCAGTCAATGCGCTGGAAGGAGCGTAAAAATTCAGTACGGTTAGTACAACATTGCAGAAGTCTCAGCGCCATCAATGCGCGCATTGATTAAATCGGAACAATTTTCTATGCAGTCAACGCGCTTTATGCGTAAATCGGAATAAACGCATTGATAGCGCTGAGACTTCTGTAATGTTGTACAAACCATAGTGAATTTTTAAGCTCCTTCCAGCGCATTGACTGCTTCTACTCTCGACATAAGGCAATTGATGCGTTTATGCAATCTATGCGTCTCATGCGTAATTAGGAATCACACGATCGACATAATCTATAATTATTTCAACAAAAAATTTGTTCTCCACGTACTTTATCTACTATTAATAATCCGAACAGCGGAACAGCATATCATTTAAATATATATTTTCATTTTCGCTGCCATCTTCGTCTTCACTAGACTCCGAACTTCTGTCACCATCATAATTTTTTATCAAAAACTTCAACAAAAACATTGCAATTGCTGAAATTCGCTTTTTGATATTTTGCATGGCGTCCATTTTTAAATTATATCGCACAGAATCAGAGACAACCCTATAGGTTATCTATGAACCCTATGACAGAATGCGCATACAACCGTTCCGAATAACTATAGCGCTTCATGCACATTAACAAAACGGAACGATTTCGAAGAGCCGTAATGCAGTCTATGGGTTACATGGCTAATTCGGAACGTACTCTTAATAACCAGCAGTTTGATAGCCGCAGTATGCTCGATGTTCAAGCTTCATTCTTTGTTTTATCTTCATCTTTCGTGAGTTATTATATATAGTCTATATACCTAATCTAATCTGTGTTCCATACCTACTGCATCCTTACTTTACTCAGAGACAATGTCCAACGTTTATAGCCGTCTATAAACGTTGGACAATGTATTTGCTTTACTGTCACGGACGAAATAATTACTGTGCAGTATGGGCCAATACATAGAGTTCGTTCCGAATTACGCATGTAACGCATAGGCTGCATTACTGTTGCACGGCGCTTCGAAATCGTTCCGTTTTATTAACGTACATGAATCGCTAGTTATTCGGAACGGTTGTGAATGCGCATTCTGTCATAGGGATCATAGATAACCTATAGGGTTGTTTCTAATTCTGTGCGATACAATTTTAAAATAGACGTCATGCAAAATATCAAAAAGTCAGATTTTTACAAGTATCGTTTGTCATAAATGAAGGGAAATAACAGAACCCAGAATTTTTATTATTATTGGTGTTGATGCAATTTTTATAAGAGGAAAATAGTGCGGTTTATACAGACAAATAAAATAAAATAAGTCACTCGTAGTGTACTATGTACACAAAACAAAATATCTCTCAAGAGCCGACTTATGACATGTGTGAGGTATACAGATACCGTACCGACAGTCGGAACAATAGACATAACCATACCCTTGAAACTTAAATGAGAATGACAGTTCTTTCTAAAATAGTTGATCCTCCAGCTGCAAAGAGCGCTGTTACCTGTAAAATGCACAGAACTGAAAAATAGTTTTCGTTCTGTGGTAAAATAAGGGAGGCCGTCAAGTCAAGATTGTCAATAATCAATAATATTCTGCCATTTGCTTTTTGAGTGTTGGTGTGTATTTACTTTTTGCTTACTTCGACGTATATTTGATAATTTATAAACTATTATTGTTTTTGTATTAGAAATCTCATTTATTATAAAATGGTGTTTGTATGCTGTGTCAACAATTGTTATAACTCTACTAAAAAAGGATTCCAGATGCATCGCTTCCCGAATAACCAGGAAGTAAGTTATCCTTATAAATTTGATTAAAATATTTTTTATTAAATCTTGAAATTTTCTAAAATGAAAGTACACATATTTTAAGCTGAATTTTCATATCTAATCAAAACCATTAGTATTCTAGGAATACCTGAATGTTTAGTATTATTAAAATCTATTTTGTTACAATATTTTAATATAAAATATTGTATGGTATATCAATGGAAGTGAATAAATAAACTAAACAGAAATTATATTATCATTTTAGTTATGCAATATTTGGTTGTCTGCAATTGGACGTTTGGATCTGAAGGAAAAACCTCTTGATAGAATTCGTGCCTCATATAGAGTCTGTAGCATACATTTTGGACCAGAAGCTGACTATGTTGGTAGCAGATATGGTTCAAAAATAAAAGACAATGCTGTACCAACTCTTTTAATGGTAAACTCTATGGAATCATGTAAGTTGTTCCTTTGGTTTTTGAAACACTAATGATACTGGTATCATTTTGAGGAAATTGTCAAAAAGTAATTATATATATATTTTTTTTTAGTGCAAGAACACAATTTAAATAAAGTTGATGAGAAACCAAATAAAAACCTTGTTTCTGGTAATAATCTTGACTTTTCGGAAGTTCAATCCACATCAAAAGAGGAGGAAAGACCCATGACACCAACTAATAAAACTAATATTCATCAGCATTTGTCAACTCCTGCAAAAATATCAAGTAAGTGAATTAGAATTAGTATTTTATATATATCTTCATCATTTAAGTAGAAATGAGTTTTATTATTGTTTTAATCCATAATTCATATAAATTTTTGACTACAATTATTGATCAGTTATAATTATTTAGACAGGTATTTATCATCTGGAGCTTATTGCAATAAAATTTACCAAATAAATATCAAATAACCTAGAATTTCAAATATATAGTATTATATATTAAAATGTGTAATTAATGTATGATTATTGTAACCTGTTTTCTTTTTCAGGTTTGAGCAGGCGTGTTAATTTGTTGGCTTACACTCAGACGAAAACATCTTCAAGTCTTACACCTAAGGCCAGGAAATATTATAAGATAGCTACCAACTTAAGAAGGACTGCAAGGAAATTAAATTTAAGCCAGTCAAATTTAAGGACAAAAATAAATGAGATGGAAGAATATCTGAACTCACCCAGTTTTTTAAAAGCTAAGCTTAACAAGGCTACATTTAATTTTGTTATGTCCCAATTAAGATGCCAAAGCCAACATCCCAAGGGTAGACGATTCAGTTTGGATGAAAAAATATTGTTTTTATCGTTTTTAAAGCAAAGCCCTAAGGGATATAGACTATTCCGTAGGATATTTGCTGCGCCTTCCAGAAAAACATTAACCAACCTTCTTCGTAAGGTGCCTTTTCACACTGGTATTAATAGCCAGATTATGAATTCATTAAGAGCTAAGGTAGCCAAAATGAATAACAATGGCAAGCTTTGCAGCATTGTGTTTGATGAAATGACCTTAGATCCCACATTGCAATTCCATGTAGGCAAAGATTTGATTGAAGGCTTCCAAGACAATGGAGAGTGTACCAGACAACCTCTTTTTACTGATAAAGTAATGGTTTTTATGGCATGCGGAATTTGTCAGAAATGGAAGCAGCCCATTTGCTACTATTTTAATCAAGGGGGCATGAAAACAGATGTTTTGGTAAAGACAATTAAGGAAGTGGTTACATCATGTCTAGATGTTGGACTCACAGTAAAAAGCATAATCTGTGACCAAGGATCACCTAATGTTTCAGCCATAAACAGACTTTATGATGAAACAAGAGAGTTTTTTATAAGAAGAAGTGAGGAAAACAAATTGTTTGGAGTGCTTATTGCTGGAGAAGAAATAGTTCCTCTTTATGATCCCCCACACCTATTGAAATGTGTTAGGAACAGTTTTTTCAAATACAATGTTCAATTCTGTTGGAGGAAGAAACAAATCGAAATAGCGAAGTGGAGCCATATTGTCAAGCTTTTTGAAATTGAAGAAGCTGAAGAAGATGACTATAAGCTGTGCAAAAACTTAACAAAAAATCATGTAGAAAATACAAAAAAAATGAAAGTTTCTGTGGCCGCCCAAATTTTTAGTAACAATGTTGCTGCTGTTCTTAAAAGAATGGCATTAAATTCTAATCAGCCTGACATTTTAAAAGAAGCTGAAAGCACTGCAGAATTTCTCCTTTTTATGGATAAAGTGTTTGACAGTGTCAATGGAGCATCTTTGTCTGTAAAAAGTGGTAAGTTATTAAGGTGTGCGGTCACAGATAACTCAGGACATAAACAGTTCTGGTCTGAGGCTGTTAATGTGTTTAGAGGAATAGCATTTTTAGATAGTGAAAATAAAAAAGTTAGGTGTCCTCGTACAATTTCTAATTGGATTCACACATTGAAGGGTTTTTCATATTTATGGGAAAAATTATCCAGCAATGATATAAAATTTTTATGTACCAGACATCTGAACCAGGACCCGTTGGAAAACTTCTTTGGGAAAGTCAGAAGTCATGGAGTGAGAAACATAAATCCGAATGCAGCCTCTTTTATAAATTCCTTCAAATCACTGATTATCAATAACTTTATGTCTAACCAAACAAAATCCTTCAATTGTGAATCTGATGAACTTGAAGGTTTAGATGACCTGAAACAGATTTTAACTTCTGAGTGGCAACCACGTAAAGAAATAATTCAATTTCCAGAGGTTTCCATTCCAGAATTTAAACAAGAGTATAGTAGCCTCTTGAAACAGGGCAAGTTGACTTATATAGCGGGGTTTGTGGCAAAAAAAGTTTTTAAAAAAATTGGAGTTTGTTCCACATGTAGATCCGAATTGGTTGGTAAGGATAGGTCTAGACCGGAATATTTTGTGGTTAATGCAAGGGCCTACTCCCCAAATGCTCTGTTGGCTCCGTCAACAAATTTTAATTATTTTTTCCAGAAATGTTTAAATGTTTTAAGTAGTGTGTTGCCACAAATTTGCCATCATTACAATGTAACTGCTGTTTTAAAATTAGTTTTAAGAAATACCTGTAATGACAAATTTTTTTCCTGTGATATACATAATCTGCAAGATTTGATTTTTGACTACACATCCAAATTTCATTTATTGGTGTGGGTCAAAAATGTAAATTATATTTTGAAGGGAAAGCAGAATCTTGGGGCAACTACAGACCCAATAAAAAAAAATGCATTCAAAAGATTTGAAACCCATAAAAAAATGTCCTGCAAAATAAAAAAAATGAAAAATTTGACCACTTCATAAGATTATTGCCTATTTATGTGGAAATACTTTGGATATTTTATTTATTTTGATAACATTGTATATATTTTGATTAAATTATAAGTAATAAACTAGGTGTTGTGTTGAAACAGTGTTTTATTTAACATTTACATTTACTGTTTTGAAGGCCCACTCTATATAATATGGTTCATATTACGCTTCAACAGGAAAACTGTGATAAAAGATTTAAAACAGCCGCCACGCCAATTTTAGTTGATCCTCCAGCTGTAAGAGGCGCCACCGGTCTTCTGTGTTCGCGAGCTTTAACGTAAGATTCCGATCTATCCGTATATTATATTGTATTATCTATGGACATAACACAACACATGTCAACCGCCAGATGTGACAGAGCGTTTTCATAAAGATTTATATTTAAAAATTATAATCATTACTTTTAATAAAAGCTTAGTGTAGTAACGAAGTAGCTTTTATTACATGGCGCAGTCAGTAATCAGTGAATCACGTAAATACAATTTAATAATAATTTCAAAATAAACAACAATTACAAGAAGCATGGGAGACAGTAGAGGAATTGCACCAATGTCCATGGATGGTAGCGTCCCGGAAAACTGGAAGTTATGGAGATCCAGGTTTGAGAATTATCTGATAGCCAGTGAAGTTATTAAAAAGCAGGAGGCTACCCAATGTGCGCAGCTCCTACACTACATAGGAGAAGAGGGGTTTAAAATCTACTCAACATTCAAGTTCGAAGAAGATGAGAAAAACAAATTGCAAAAATTGATAGATAAATTTGAAGCCCACTTTCTTCCAAAGGAAAATGTTACTTACGAACGCTATAAATTCTTTTCTTGTAAACAACAATCAGGACAAGCCCTTGATCAGTATGTAACTGAAATTAAAAAGCTATCTAGCAAGTGCAAATTGGGTGAATTGCAAGACGAATTTACAAAAACTGTGTTGATTTGTGGGGTGGCAAATGCAACACTCCGTGAAAGGTTATTACAGGATGACAATCTAACACTTCAGCAAGCAGTTGAGTTATTTGTTATAATTGAAACATCTAAGGAAAGAAGTGCAGCAATGGGTAACAATTTGCTTGATGTAGATGCCCTAAATAAGAATAAATCCTGGAGTACACAAAAAATGACTAATGTAACAAACAAGAAAATTAACTTGTGCAGTAAGTGTGGTAAGTCTCACGTTATTAACAAATGCCCAGCCTTTGGGAGAAAGTGCAACTTCTGCAACATCGCCAATCATTTTGAGAGTGTATGCAGAAAGAAGAAAAATAGTAAGAAGATAAATGAACTAAGACAAGAAGAAACTGTTAATGTTATAAATGAAGACTCAGATTTTTTATTCATAGGTTCAGTAGAGATAAATTCAGTTAATAAAGATGAGTGGTATACACAGCTTCAAATAAATAATAAAATAGTTAAATTCAAAATAGACACTGGAGCTATGGCTAATGTATTACCATTATCCTTGTTTAAGAATTTAGAACTACCATATTCTGATTTAGAGAAAACGGATATTAAACTTAAATCATACACAGGAAATTCATTAGATGTTCTAGGTAAGTGCACACTGCCTTGTTTTAAAAATAATACTAAACATGACATTGAGTTTTTTGTAGTAAATTCTAACTCAGTTCCTCTGTTGGGATTAAATTCATCAATTAATTTAAATTTAATAAAAAGAACTCAAGTAGTTGAGTCAAATGAGAGCAACTACAAAAATTTATTAAGCTCCTATGGTGAGGTATTTTCAGGTATAGGTTGTGTTAATAAACCGTATCATATAGAATTGGAAAAAAATGCTAAACCAGTAGTGCAGCCTATTAGAAAGGTAGCTTTACCCTTGAGAGAAAAACTTAAAGAAAGTCTAGATGAACTAGTAAAACAAAAAATTATTGAAAAGGTGGAAGGTACCTCCGATTGGGTTAATGCGTTGGTAATTGTTAAAAAACAAAAAGATAAAATACGTATTTGTTTAGACCCAAAAGATTTAAATAAAGCAATCAAGAGAGAATTTTGTAAAATTCCCACATTTGAAGAAATCACTAGTGAGTTGGCAGGATCAGTTCTTTTTAGTACGCTTGATGCTACTAGTGGATTTCACATGATCCCGTTAGATGCAGAAAGTTCAAATATTTGCACCTTTGGTACACCATTTGGAAGGTACAAATACTTAAGACTTCCGTATGGAATCAAATCAGCACCTGAGGTATTCCAAAAAAGGTTTGGTGATATGTTCAATGGAGAAGGGGTAAGAACTTACATTGATGATATCATTGTTTGGGGCAAGACTCCAGAGGAGCATGATAGAAGGTTGAAACATGTTTTAGATATTGCAAAGGCCAATAATGTCAAATTCAATCTCAATAAATGTAAATTTGGAAAGAAACAAATAAATTACATGGGTCATGTTATTTCATCACAAGGGGTACAACCAGATAATTCTAAAATTAAGGCTATTTCTGAAATGCCCAGACCTACCTGTAAGCAGGATGTGCAGCGCATACTTGGTATGTTAACATATATTAGCAAATTCATTGAAAATTTCTCAGATAAAACGGCTCCTTTGGGGGATTTGTTGAAAAGGGATGTGGAATTTGTTTGGTTACAACAGCATGAAGAAGCTTTTAATAATTTCAAAAAACTTCTTACTAGCCAGCCAGTTTTACAATTTTTCGACATAAATAAAGAAACTGTCGTTTCAGTTGATTCTTCTCAGGCCGGATTAGGAGCAGTTCTTATACAAAATAATCTTCCGTGTGCTTATGCGTCACGAGCGTTAACAGAGACACAAACTCGCTATGCACAAATTGAAAAAGAATTGTTCGCAATATGTTTTGGTTTAGATAAATTCTACCAGTATGTTGGCAAAAAAGTAGTCGTTGAAACTGATCACCTACCATTGGTTGCGATTTTTAAGAAACCATTGAATAAATGCCCCGCGAGGTTACAACGTATGTTGCTACACTTACAGAAATTTGATATAGATCTTCGGTACAAAAGAGGAAAATATCTTTATTTAGCTGATGCTTTGTCTAGAGCATATCTTAACGAATATTCTTGTAGTGAGTTGGACGAGGATATTGAGTGTCATGTTTGTCTAGTAAATTTGGAATTAAATGCTACTCCTGAAAAAATTAATCAGTTTAAAATTGAAACAGAGAAAGATCATGTTCTTAAAAACCTAAAGAATGTAATAATTAATGGATGGCCAAATTCAAATAAAAAATTGTCAGATGATATTAAAACCTATTTTCCGTACAAAAGTGAGTTAACTATAGTAGATAATCTTATTTTTAAAGGAAAGTGTTTGGTTGTTCCAAATTCACTAAGGAGTGAATTGATAAACCGTATTCATTATAGTCATTTAGGCGTTAATAAATGTGTCAAATTGGCCCAAGAGCATTTATTTTGGCCAGGCATGAGTAACCAAATTAGGCAGAAAATTTCTAATTGCCATGCATGCTTAACATTTGCAAATTCACAAAATAATGAACCTTTGAAACCACACGAAATTCCTAATATACCGTGGAGCAAAGTAGGTTGTGACATTTTTGAGATAAAAGGTAATAAATATCTACTTGTAATTGACTATTTCTCAAAATATGTAGAAATAGCGGATCTAAAAATAACACATCAAGTACAGCTATTATTAATAATTTAAAATCAATATTTGCAAGGCATGGTATACCTCTTGTGGTTATTTCTGATGGAGGCCCTCAGTTTTCATCGTTTGAATTCAAACACTTTACAGTGCAGTGGGAATTTACGCACATAAAATCATCACCTACATATGCTCAGTCAAATGGAATGTCTGAACGACATATTCAAACCGCGAAAAAAATGTTAAAGAAAATTGCACTTGATAATAAAGACATTAATATGGCTTTACTAATCTATAGATCAACCCCAATATTTGAAAATATTTCACCAGCAGAAATACTTATGTCGAGAAAATTAAGATCAATTTTGCCACTAACTAATGATACATTGCAACCCAAAATAGCTCGAAGTTATAATGAAAGTGTTATTAAAGAAAGGCAGAGAGCACAAACCAAATATTATAATCGGAAAGGTACTAGAAACTTAATTCCTATTCAAAGTGGTTCTACAGTTTATGTACAAACGAAACCAAATTCTATATGGACTTTTGGTACAATTTTAGAACGTGTAAGAAACAGGGTTTATAAAGTCCAATTAGAAAATGGTTCTGTTCTCTTTCGAAACAGAAAATTTCTGAAAATTGTAAATAAGGATAGTTTAGAAAACAACTCAACTCATGTTGGTAATTTTCCGATAGTTAATAGGAGTAAATGCTATATAAAGATGGATAATAATAATAGTGACGATAATTTAGGAGCTTCTTCAACTCAAAAAGGGGAGGATAGTGATAGTAGTGACTTAGATAATAGTTCCGAAAGTGTTCATTCTAAGGATGACATTGAAAATAACAGTTATTCAAGTAGAGACAATACTAATACTCCAGTAACCGATACAGTATCTGAACCTATTTCCTCAAATTCAGAATCTATGTTTCTGAATAGTAAAAAAATAACTTCTTCTGGCAGAATTGTTAGAAAACCTAATAAGCTAAATTTGTAACTTTTCCATAATTTAGAAAGGGAGATGTGAGGTATACAGATACCGTACCGACAGTCGGAACAATAGACATAACACAACACATGTCAACCGCCAGATGTGACAGAGCGTTTTCATAAAGATTTATATTTAAAAATTATAATCATTACTTTTAATAAAAGCTTAGTGTAGTAACGAAGTAGCTTTTATTACAACATGCACAAACCATCAGAAAATGACACTATAAATAACAGTAATGACAGAAATTCGCAAAATAGTTAAAATCATTTCAACTTTCAACACTTTCGCGTAGGCAAATTTCGCATTTGTGAGTATGGATGAAATACGCGAACGTGCGACAACAATCTGGATCTGGAAAAAACGCGAATTTCGCCTAATTGAGTATTAAGCTTAACTACGGCGCTTCATTGAACGATTTCGAAGCGCCGTGCAACAGTAATGCCACAGTATACCAAAACAACCAGTAGTGCATCTCATCTTCGCGCATCGGTTGTGCGCAGTTAGCCATTTCGGCTTAGAAACCTATCAAGTTCAGCAAGGACAGACAGCATTGTCTAAAAAAAGCATTACCATGTTGTATCTTGTTGTACTACTTCATTATACACGATTAACTCGTTTTCTCCCCAAAGTGGAGATATTGTTCTATGCTTACGAGGTACAGATTTATATATGGAAAAAAGTTATTTTAGATTTACCAAAGATCCTTTGAGGTGAGTAGATAGGTCTAAAGATTATAAACACGATTGGTCTACATTTAAATAAAGGCCGGTAGTTGCGATTGTCGGTAGTGTGACGTTTTATAGTTACATAAATATGAAATTTTAAATTAGTTAGTTCGGTCTGTTCCTGTTTTGTTACCGTTTCGTCGATTGACGACTATCAGAATAATGATATTTTGCAAACGAATTTTTTTAAATATATTTGTGGATATTTGTGTAAAAAGGCCTTAAATATTCATAATTGTTTTGTTTGTGAGAGTTATTCCAAAAGGCAAAGTTTATTAGATGGCTCATCTTTATATACTTATTTTCGAGCTTATGAAAACTCCGACAAAAACATTTATGGAAATTTAAATAATCCACATACTCAGTTTGTACAATTTATCGCGAACATTGAAATTATTTTTCAAAACTACAGCGTCAAATAAAATATTGTCAGCAACTTTGTTCAGCAATGTAAAGAAATTTGCTTATACCTCATCCTTGCACAGTTTTTCCTGTTCTATTTATTATAAATGTATATGTAAGAGTTCGATTGTATTATACACTTAGATATTTTTAAAAATTTCAAAAAAGATAGTAAGGATAAGTTATTTATTTGGCGTCACATTTAATGAAATATAATCTTAATTTGCAACTATATATTATCATCCCCTTTTATAGCAAAAATTATTTATGCTGGGCATCAGTTCTAAATTTATTCGCCTAGTCAAAGCTCTGTATGACAAATCCTCTTTTTGTGTTAAAGTTAACAATGAATTTTCCAAATCCTTTGCAATAAATGAAGGCGTTCTGCAGGGTGAACCATTGAGTCCCTTACTTTTCTCATTATTCATTGCTGATATTGATGACTTCTTCAGAAAATCCAATATGGTTGGAATTAATATTGATAATATGAATGATTTGTTACTTCTATTATATGCGGACGATTTGGTTATCCTTGCTGACTCTGAAATAGATCTGGCTAGAAAACTACGCACTCTTGAACAATATACTCGCCTTAACAAACTTACTGTTAACAATTCAAAATCTAAAATTATGTGTTTCTCAAGAGGCGGTCATAAGATAACAAGAAATTACAAATTCCTGCTCAATAATGTTGAAATTGAAATGACTAACCACTATACATACTTAGGGGTTACTATAACTTGTTCTTCACTATTTCGCGAACAGGCAATGAATTGTTCTTCCAGATGCAAACAAGCCATAGGTGCTGTCATGAATACGCTCTCACGTTCAAAAATAATTTCCTGGCAATCGCGTATAACCTTGTATCATTCAATTGTAATTAATACACTTGCCAATTCGGTCCCTGTCTGGGGCCTCCGGTATCTAAACATTGTTGAAAAAACAAAAGTTGGTTTTTTCAAAAGATTGCTCCTATTGCCGCTAAACACTCCTGATTATTTAGTGCGTCTTGAGGCGGGTGTAGTTAAGCTTGATTATACAGTGTTTAAACTGTGCCTCAATTGGTTATTAAAAATTTTATCCTTCGCAAACACTAGGTTGCCAAAAATTGTCTTTCTCAAACTTATAGAGTTACAGGACTTTGACAACCCTTGCTATAACTGGGCTCTACAAATGAAACTGATCTTTCTACAGCTCGGTTTGCCCGACATGTGGAATAACCTCTCTTTTGGATTACTAAAAAGCCACTATGATACAATTCTATTGAAATTTGAAAACAAATTGTTTAAAGCTGACTTGCAACACCTAGCCGATAGTAATTACTGTGTAATCTACAAACATTTAACAGTGACTTCAATTCCTGCAAATTATTTAACTAGCAGACTGCCGATCAAATTAGTTCGAATATTTTGTCAGATTCGCTTATGTTCGAAGTCCTGTGTTAGGTTAACCTACAAGGGAAGTATTTATACAATTAATCAAGAAGAAATCTGTACTATGTGGAACTCTCGTCAAAATGAGACACTTGAACATATTGTGCTTCAATGTAGGATATATAATTGTATTAGAGTGCAAATTATAAAAAATCTGCAGAATTTTGATGATTTTATTGCCGTAGTGAATACCGCTTCTTTGGTGGATATTAAACAAATTTCGTATTATTTCATTGGTGTACTCAAAATTCGTTCATTTATTATAAACGAATAGCTAGGTGTTTGTATTTTTTTTTTCTTTCTTTTTGTTGTTTATTTTTAATGTAACTTTGCTGCATGTATCATGTAATATATATATATATATATATATAAATTACTAGAAATATTTGCCAACTCAGTAACGGAGACGATTTATTTGGGGATGTGGCAATAAAATACCAGAGAGTACTCTTTTTAAAATATATTCCAAGCTTTCGAATATAACATATTCATTCTCAAGGACTGAAAATTATTAGGATGGTCAAATTATAAAATAAATTAATGTTAAAATTTACTTACATTATTTAAACGAGGATGTCGGTATAATTGTAAAAATAGATAAAAATTAAATTTTATAATTGACATAAACGTTCATTACATATTAAAGTATTAATCACAGAAAAAAATTATAAAAAACGTCTATTTTTAGAAACCGCATTTATTTCACAAGAAAATAATTGCATTAATAAAAAAACAGACCTGAATAACCTTAGTGTGATGTATGCCTATCTCTTAGATTTTGAAAAACAATCTTTACAAAATTCAAATTCCAATCAAAATTAACTTTATTCGAACAGACCTTTATAGATTAAAATTTTTGTATAATGTCATATTGAATGTCATATTGTTTTTTGAGTTTAATATGTAATGAACGTTTATGTCAATTATAAAATTTAATTTTTATCTATTTTTACAATTATACCGACATCCTCGTTTAAATAATGTAAGTAAATTTTAACATTAATTTATTTTATAATTTGACCATCCTAATAATTTTCAGTCCTTGAGAATGAATATGTTATATTCGAAAGCTTGGAATATATTTTAAAAAGAGTACTCTCTGGTATTTTATTGCCACATCCCCAAATAAATCGTCTCCTATATATATATATATATATATATATATATATATATATTCAAGGACAGGAATATTGGGGAAGCGGCAAAATTGTAAAATGAGTACTCTTTACACTATTTTCCAAGCTTTCGGAATATCTTTATTTCCATTCTCAAGGACAGCATTCGAGATTGTATTACAAGTTAATTCAAATGGTAAATACATCTAATAATAATAATTTTGATTTGAATTTTTTAAAAAAGTAAATGTCAAAATGATGTCAAACAAAATCGTTTGCTTATAGAAAAAGAAATAGTATATAATTATAACTAACTTATATCTAAAAATATCAAGATTGGCCCGACATCATCAGTTATTAGGACCACACTACCAAGAAAAGAGGGAGGGAGAGCTCTAACGGACATAGTAAATTTACATTACAAGCAAATATCCCAACTCCAAAAATTCTTCATTGGCAAGGCTCAAACATCTAAATTGCATGAGTTGGTCGCGAAAGCAGATAAAAACTATTCCCCCTTAGATCTTGTAAACCCTGTTAAAAAACTTGAAATCGTTACAGACTCTGACAAACAGGCAGAGTGGACCCAGAAAGCGCTCCATGGTCGACATCATCACGACCTCAATCAACCATATATCGACAAGGAAGCATCAAATATGTGGCTCTCTGAGGGAACATTGTTTCCAGAAACAGAAGGATTTATGATGGCGATCCAAGACCAAGTTATTAATAACAACAATTACAAGAAATTTGTTATAAGAGATCCAAACATCGTGTCGGACAAGTGCAGAAGGTGTCAACAAACAACAGAGACGATACAACACATTACGTCGGGATGTTCAGCCATAGCTAACATTGATTACCTACGCAGGCACAACCAACTGTGCAACATCATTCATCAGAAGTTGGCCAACAAATTTGGATTAGTTAACACCTACACGCCTTATTACAAGTACCATCCTCATGCAGTTCTAGAGAATGCTGATTTTAGACTATACTACGATAGGTCAATTATCACCGATAGTCGGGTGACGAATAACCGGCCTGATATTGTGGTTGTGGATAAAAAAGCTAACTCGGTTCTTCTAGTGGATGTTGCTGTACCCAATAACAACAATATGTTAGACAAATACAACGAGAAAATTGCAAAATACACCGATCTTGCAATTGAGGTAGGACGGATGTGGCATGCAGAGAAAGTGGAGGTGGTGCCGATCATCGTTTCATCTACGGGACTAATCCCCAAAACTCTACAAGACAGCCTCACCAAGCTAGGTCTTCACAAAAACACATACATCGATCTGCAGAAGGCTGCAATTTTGAATACTTGTCACACTGTCCGTAAATTTCTAAATATGTAACTGCTGAGCCTAATCCCATTTGCGTTTACACACGCTCGGGACAGGTGAACATTACCAGCAAGAGCTGAGCAAGAGTACACTTGAGTTGGAAATAATAATAATAAAGATGAGCTAACGGAGTACTGGTTTTCTTTATGGTCGAACCCTATCGAACATAAATCCAACGCTCACTGGATAAGAACTGAGGAGGAAAAAATAAACATTGAACCAATACCTTTCGTTAACTTGACAACAAGCGAGGTAACCGAAGCTATAAAGAGCACCAGTAGTTGGAAGACACCATGAGTTGACAATGTCCAAAACTTCTGGTATAAGAAGTTTGACAGTCTGCATGAAGCAATAGCAGGATCATTTACACATATTCTGCAACATCCAGAAGATACACCACCATTTCTGACACTGGGTTCGACCCAAAATGCATCAAACTCACGATCCTACGCAGTATAGACCTATAACATGCCTTCCAACTATATATAAAATATTAACGTCTTGCATTACTAACCGTATTTACAGACATGCGGATCATAACAACATCTTGTCGGAAGAACAGAAAGGGTGCAGACGAGATCACCAAGGCTGCAAAGAACAACTCATCATCGATTCGGTAATACTAAAACAGGCGCAGAAGGAACAGCGCAACATCTACACGGCTTTCGTAGATTATAGGAAAGCATTTGATAGCGTTCCACATTCCTGGCTTGTTAAAGTTTTGCAAATTTACAAAGTACACCCCATTCTTGTTACTTTTCTTGAATCATCGATGAAGCACTGGCGAACGAACCTTCATTTACAAATAAATGGTCAATACCTCGAAACTGATGAAATTTCTATCCGTAGGGGGATCTTCCAGGGCGACTCCCTGAGTCCACTTTGGTTTTGTTTGGCAATGAATCCACTCTCCAAGCTACTTAACGATACGGATTACGGCTTTAAAATCAAAGCCAACAGGAACACTAGCTGCACTGTTTCCCACCTTTTATACATGGATGACATCAAAATATACGCATCAAACCAGCGTCAAATTCAACATTTACTTAATATCACTGAAAAATTTTACAGTGATATACAAATGGGATTTCGATTAGACAAGTGCAAAACCTTGAATATCGAGAAGGGTAAAATCGTTAACGGAGATGTGTTACTACCTAATGGGAACATTATAAATGCCATGCAAAATGGTGAAACCTACAAATATCTAGGATTTCAGCAAGCTAAGCTACTAGACCAGAAGCAAGCAAAAACCAAAATTCGAGGACAGTTCACTCAAAGGATAACTGCTTTATTGAAATCCCAGTTGAACGCAGGAAATCTTGCCAAAGCAATTAACACCTACGCCTTACCGGTCCTGACATACTCATTTGGAATTCTGAAGTGGACAAAAACAGAACTGGAAGATATTCAAAGAACAACGCGAACCATGATGACCAAACACAAATGTCACCACCCGACATCATCAGTTATTAGGACCACACTACCAAGAAAAGAGGGAGGGAGAGCTCTAACGGACATAGTTAATTTACATTACAAACAAATATCCCAACTCCAAAAATACTTCATTGGCAAGGCTCAAACATCTAAATTGCATGAGCTGGTCGCGAAAGCAGATAAAAACTATTCCCCCTTAGATCTTGTAAACCCTGATAATAAACTTGAAATCGTTACAGACTCTGACAAACAGGCAGAGTGGGCCCAGAAAGCGCTCCATGGTCGACATCATCACGACCTCAATCAACCACATATCGACAAGGAAGCATCAAATAAGTGGCTCTCTGATGGAACATTGTTTCCAGAAACAGAAGGATTTATGATGGCGATCCAAGACCAAGTAATTAATACCAATAATTACAAGAAATTTGTTATAAGAGATCCAAACATCGTGTCGGACAAGTGCAGAAGGTGTCAACAAACAATAGAGACGATACAACACATTACGTCGGGATGTTCAGCCATAGCTAACATTGATTACCTACGCAGACACAATCAACTTTGCAACATCATCCATCAGAAGTTGGCCAACAAATTTGGATTAGTTAACACCTACACGCCTTATTACAAGTACCATCCGCATGCAGTTCTAGAGAATGCTGATTTTAGACTATACTACGATAGGTCAATTATCACCGATAGACGGGTGACGAATAACCGGCCTGATATTGTGGTAGTGGATAAAAAAAGCTAACTTGGTTCTCCTGGTGGATGTTGCTGTACCCAATAACAACAATATTTTAGAGAAATACAATGAAAAAATTTCAAAATACACCGATCTTGCAATTGAGGTAGGACAGATGTGGCATGCAGAGAAAGTAGAGGTGGTGCCGGTCATCGTTTCATCTACGGGACTAATCCCCAGAACTCTTCAAGACAGCCTCACCAAACTAGGTCTTCACAAAAACACATACATCGATCTGCAGAAGGCTGCAATTTTGAATACTCGTCACACTGTCCGTAAATTTCTAAATATGTAACTGCTCTGCCTAAGCTCATTTGCGTTTACAAACGCTCGGGATAGGTGAACATTACCAGCAAGAGCTGAGCAAGAGTACACTTGATTTGGAAATAATAATAATAATAATAATATCTTTATTGCTTCTAATTGATACAAATCAATACAGCAAGAATTCCGGTACAATGTCAGTAAATAAGTACTAATATATATATATATATATATATATATATATATATATATATATATATATATAATATATACAAGGACAGGAATATTGGGGAAGCGGCAAAATTGTAAAATGAGTACTCTTTACACTATTTTCCAAGCTTTCGCAATATCTTTATTTCCATTCTCAAGGACAGCATTCGAGATTGTATTACAAGTTGTTTCAAATGGTAAATACATCTAATAATAATAATTTTGATTTGAATTTTTTAAAAAAGTAAATGTCAAAATGATGTCAAACAAAATCGTTTGCTTATAGAAAAAGAAATAGTATATAATTATAACTAACTTATATCTAAAAATATCAAGATTGGCTAGGTTCGTCTTCTTTTTTTAAATTTGTTTGATGTTATTTTAACCTCAAATGTTTGAAATAGACGAATTTGAAATTTGATGACACTCATGCTCCCTATCAATAGCCAAAAGGTAGTAATAAATATCACTCAAATTTTTATGATCACTCTTTCTATTGATGATATTTTGTTCTTGAGATATGTGAGCCATTTCCAAGAAAAGTCTTTTTTTGGTATTTGATTGTATATCTAAAATACTGACAGAATCAAAATCCATAATATGGTCTTTATCAATTATATGTTTGGCCAAAGCACATCTATCGGGATATAATCTGGAATCACTTTTATGGAGAGAAATTCGGTTTTTTAATTTTTGGCTAGTGTGACCAATATATTTATCCTCGCAATTTCTACAAGGGATACAGTATACTACATTTGAAAGATTAAGAATATCAGTTTTATCTTTAACTCTTGTATTTCTTTGCCATACATTAGAGAAATTACACAAAAATTAATTAGAACTTTCAAACCACTTACTAACATAAAAATTGCAAATAAAACATGTTTAACGATCAAATCAATTTATATATAAACATAAACATCAATGAGATATTAGAAACATTTAATAGTTATGACCCTCACATTCAGTTTACAATTGAAACTGAAGATACAGAACAATCCGTTCCTTTCTTAGATACCAGACTTATAAGGAAAAATGATACTATTACAGTTGATTGGTATCGAAAACCCTGTAGTTCTGGTAGATATATCAACTATTTTTCATACCATAAATTTTCAACAAAAATAAATTTGATAAAACAAATGAAAAATAGGGTACTTATTATCTCAGATAGTACGATGCATGATAAAAACTTACATATATTATCTAACCTATTTATTAATAATGGTTATCCTAAAACATTAGTAAGAAAAATTTTGTTTAACACCCCTCATCCCATACATACTGCAATTGAACCAAATTTAGTTATTACGAACTCAGAAAATGTAACGAATACAACTACAACTAACATATTTTTTGCATCTTTACCTTACTTTAGAGAGCTTACACCTAGAATTTCCATTTATTAAAAGAAGTAACTAATATAAAACTTGCAAATAAAAATGTTCTCTCACTTAATTGTGTTTATAGTAAGTTGAAAGAAATTGATCCTCTTACTGATCTTTCTAATGTAATATATAGATTGACTTGCTCTACATGTAAATCTGCATATGTAGGTGAAACATCACAAAAAATAACTAAACGTATAGCTGTACATAAGAGCGATGCAAGATTATATCCAGAAAGATCAGCATTAGCTGAACATGTTTTTTCTACAAATCATATAATAGATTATAAAAACTTTGAAATTTTACATAAAGAAAACAACTACTCTAAAAGGATTTTCCTGGAAATGGCATTCATATCTCAAGAAGATAATTGCTTAAATAAAAGAACTGATATTCAAAAACTTAGTACAATTTATAGCTATTTATTATCTTTTGACAAAAAAAACAAAAAATTCAAATATTGAAGATGAGAATTCTGTTCCTTTATATTAACTTACCAACTATTATTTCACTTGCTAATATACTAAACATATTTAAAGACATTTCTATGACTACTAAAAATTAACATCGATGTCGTAATGTCAATTTTGATAGTTTTATTTTTAATTTAATTTCTTGAAAAAGAAAATTATATCTTATACCATGTTTTTTCTCCAAATTATACATATTATATATAGATATTGTGATTAACCTCGCTTAGTTGTAAGTAATTAATGTTTTACTTTTAAACTGAATTTATTTATACCTGTTTGAAATATCTATAAATGTATCTTTTGTAGTTCTTTGATAATGGTGATAATAAATTACCGAAAGCTCAGAACAAACTAAAAAGAGTTCACTTATTCACCTTGCCGCATCCCCCACAATAATAGTTAGACCTAACTAGTATCGGCAACGAACTATTTCCTATATATATATATATATATATAGGGCAGGCGTCAAGTTCGGCCTCAAATTTTTTTATAAGACGTAAAGTTCGGGATCCGAACGTCAAGTTTGGCTACGTACTATATATATCTATATATATATATATTAGTACTTATTTACTGACATTGTACCGGAATTCTTGCTGTATTGATTTGTATCAATTAGAAGCAATAAAGATATTATTATTATTATTATTATTATTTCCAAATCAAGTGTACTCTTGCTCAGCTCTTGCTGGTAATGTTCACCTATCCCGAGCGTTTGTAAACGCAAATGAGCTTAGGCAGAGCAGTTACATATTTAGAAATTTACGGACAGTGTGACAAGTATTCAAAATTGCAGCCTTCTGCAGATCGATGTATGTGTTTTTGTGAAGACCTAGTTTGGTGAGGCTGTCTTGTAGAGTTCTGGGGATTAGTCCCGTAGATGAAACGATGACCGGCACCACCTCTACTTTCTCTGCATGCCACATCTGTCCTACCTCAATTGCAAGATCGGTGTATTTTGAAATTTTTTCATTGTATTTCTCTAAAATATTGTTGTTATTGGGTACAGCAACATCCACCAGGAGAACCAAGTTAGCTTTTTTTATCCACTACCACAATATCAGGCCGGTTATTCGTCACCCGTCTATCGGTGATAATTGACCTATCGTAGTATAGTCTAAAATCAGCATTCTCTAGAACTGCATGCGGATGGTACTTGTAATAAGGCGTGTAGGTGTTAACTAATCCAAATTTGTTGGCCAACTTCTGATGGATGATGTTGCAAAGTTGATTGTGTCTGCGTAGGTAATCAATGTTAGCTATGGCTGAACATCCCGACGTAATGTGTTGTATCGTCTCTATTGTTTGTTGACACCTTCTGCACTTGTCCGACACGATGTTTGGATCTCTTATAACAAATTTCTTGTAATTATTGGTATTAATTACTTGGTCTTGGATCGCCATCATAAATCCTTCTGTTTCTGGAAACAATGTTCCATCAGAGAGCCACTTATTTGATGCTTCCTTGTCGATATGTGGTTGATTGAGGTCGTGATGATGTCGACCATGGAGCGCTTTCTGGGCCCACTCTGCCTGTTTGTCAGAGTCTGTAACGATTTCAAGTTTATTATCAGGGTTTACAAGATCTAAGGGGGAATAGTTTTTATCTGCTTTCGCGACCAGCTCATGCAATTTAGATGTTTGAGCCTTGCCAATGAAGTATTTTTGGAGTTGGGATATTTGTTTGTAATGTAAATTAACTATGTCCGTTAGAGCTCTCCCTCCCTCTTTTCTTGGTAGTGTGGTCCTAATAACTGATGATGTCGGGTGGTGACATTTGTGTTTGGTCATCATGGTTCGCGTTGTTCTTTGAATATCTTCCAGTTCTGTTTTTGTCCACTTCAGAATTCCAAATGAGTATGTCAGGACCGGTAAGGCGTAGGTGTTAATTGCTTTGGCAAGATTTCCTGCGTTCAACTGGGATTTCAATAAAGCAGTTATCCTTTGAGTGAACTGTCCTCGAATTTTGGTTTTTGCTTGCTTCTGGTCTAGTAGCTTAGCTTGCTGAAATCCTAGATATTTGTAGGTTTCACCATTTTGCATGGCATTTATAATGTTCCCATTAGGTAGTAACACATCTCCGTTAACGATTTTACCCTTCTCGATATTCAAGGTTTTGCACTTGTCTAATCGAAATCCCATTTGTATATCACTGTAAAATTTTTCAGTGATATTAAGTAAATGTTGAATTTGACGCTGGTTTGATGCGTATATTTTGATGTCATCCATGTATAAAAGGTGGGAAACAGTGCAGCTAGTGTTCCTGTTGGCTTTGATTTTAAAGCCGTAATCCGTATCGTTAAGTAGCTTGGAGAGTGGATTCATTGCCAAACAAAACCAAAGTGGACTCAGGGAGTCGCCCTGGAAGATCCCCCTACGGATAGAAATTTCATCAGTTTCGAGGTATTGACCATTTATTTGTAAATGAAGGTTCGTTCGCCAGTGCTTCATCGATGATTCAAGAAAAGTAACAAGAATGGGGTGTACTTTGTAAATTTGCAAAACTTTAACAAGCCAGGAATGTGGAACGCTATCAAATGCTTTCCTATAATCTACGAAAGCCGTGTAGATGTTGCGCTGTTCCTTCTGCGCCTGTTTTAGTATTACCGAATCGATGATGAGTTGTTCTTTGCAGCCTTGGTGATCTCGTCTGCACCCTTTCTGTTCTTCCGACAAGATGTTGTTATGATCCGCATGTCTGTAAATACGGTTAGTAATGCAAGACGTTAATATTTTATATATAGTTGGAAGGCATGTTATAGGTCTATACTGCGTAGGATCGTGAGTTTGATGCATTTTGGGTCGAACCCAGTGTCAGAAATGGTGGTGTATCTTCTGGATGTTGCAGAATATGTGTAAATGATCCTGCTATTGCTTCATGCAGACTGTCAAACTTCTTATACCAGAAGTTTTGGACATTGTCAACTCATGGTGTCTTCCAACTACTGGTGCTCTTTATAGCTTCGGTTACCTCGCTTGTCGTCAAGTTAACGAAAGGTATTGGTTCAATGTTTATTTTTTCCTCCTCAGTTCTTATCCAGTGAGCGTTGGATTTATGTTCGATAGGGTTCGACCATAAAAAAAACCAGTACTCCGTTAGCTCATCTTTATTATTATTATTTCCAACTCAAGTGTACTCTTGCTCAGCTCTTGCTGGTAATGTTCACCTGTCCCGAGCGTGTGTAAACGCAAATGGGATTAGGCTCAGCAGTTACATATTTAGAAATTTACGGACAGTGTGACAAGTATTCAAAATTGCAGCCTTCTGCAGATCGATGTATGTGTTTTTGTGAAGACCTAGCTTGGTGAGGCTGTCTTGTAGAGTTTTGGGGATTAGTCCCGTAGATGAAACGATGATCGGCACCACCTCCACTTTCTCTGCATGCCACATCCGTCCTACCTCAATTGCAAGATCGGTGTATTTTGCAATTTTCTCGTTGTATTTGTCTAACATATTGTTGTTATTGGGTACAGCAACATCCACTAGAAGAACCGAGTTAGCTTTTTTATCCACAACCACAATATCAGGCCGGTTATTCGTCACCCGACTATCGGTGATAATTGACCTATCGTAGTATAGTCTAAAATCAGCATTCTCTAGAACTGCATGAGGATGGTACTTGTAATAAGGCGTGTAGGTGTTAACTAATCCAAATTTGTTGGCCAACTTCTGATGAATGATGTTGCACAGTTGGTTGTGCCTGCGTAGGTAATCAATGTTAGCTATGGCTGAACATCCCGACGTAATGTGTTGTATCGTCTCTGTTGTTTGTTGACACCTTCTGCACTTGTCCGACACGATGTTTGGATCTCTTATAACAAATTTCTTGTAATTGTTGTTATTAATAACTTGGTCTTGGATCGCCATCATAAATCCTTCTGTTTCTGGAAACAATGTTCCCTCAGAGAGCCACATATTTGATGCTTCCTTGTCGATATATGGTTGATTGAGGTCGTGATGATGTCGACCATGGAGCGCTTTCTGGGCCCACTCTGCCTGTTTGTCAGAGTCTGTAACGATTTCAAGTTTTTTATCAGGGTTTACAAGATCTAAGGGGGAATAGTTTTTATCTGCTTTCGCGACCAACTCATGCAATTTAGATGTTTGAGCCTTGCCAATGAAGAATTTTTGGAGTTGGGATATTTGCTTGTAATGTAAATTTACTATGTCCGTTAGAGCTCTCCCTCCCTCTTTTCTTGGTAGTGTGGTCCTAATAACTGATGATGTCGGATGGTGACATTTGTGTTTGGTCATCATGGTTCGCGTTGTTCTTTGAATATCTTCCAGTTCTGTTTTTGTCCGCTTCAGAATTCCAAATGAGTATGTCAGGATCGGTATGGCGTAGGTGTTAATTGCTTTGGCAAGATTTCCTGCGTTCAACTGGGATTTCAATAAAGCAGATATCCTTTGAGTGAACTGTCCTTGAATTTTGGTTTTTGCTTGCTTCTGGTCAAGTAGCTTAGCTTGCTGGAATCCTAGATATTTGTAGGTTTCACCATTTTGCATGGCATTTATAATGTTCCCATTAGGTAGTAATACATCTCCGTTAACGATTTTACCCTTCTCGATCTTTAAGGTTTTGCACTTGTCTAATCCAAATCCCATTTGTATATCACTTGAAAATGTTTCAGTAATATTAAGTAAATGTTGAATTTGACGCTGGTTTGATGCGTATATTTTGATGTCATCCATGTATAAGAGGTGGGAAACAGTGCAGCTAGTGTTTCTGTTGGCCTTGATTTTAAAGCCGTAATCCGTATCGTTAAGTAGATTGGAGAGTGGATTCATTGCCAAACAAAACCAAAGTGGACTCAGGGAGTCGCCTTGGAAGATCCCCCTACGGATAGAAATTTCATCAGTTTCGAGGTATTGACCATTTATTTGTAAATGAAGGTTCGTTCGCCAGTGCTTCATCGATGATTCAAGAAAAGTAACAAGAGTGGGGTGTACTTTGTAAATTTGCAAAACTTTAACAAGCCAGGAATGTGGAACGCTATCAAATGCTTTCCTATAATCTACGAAAGCCGTGTAGATGTTGCGCTGTTCCTTCTGCGCCTGTTTTAGTATTACCGAATCGATGATGAGTTGCTCTTTGCAGCCTTGGTGATGTCGTCTGCACCCTTTTTGTTCTTCCGACAAGATGTTGTTTTGATCGGCATGTCTGTAAATACGGTTAGTAATGCAAGACGTTAATATTTTATATATAGTTGGAAGGCATGTTATAGGTCTATACTGCGTAGGATCGTGAGTTTGATGCAATTTGGGAAGCAAGTGGGTCGAACCCAGTGTCAGAAATGGTGGTGTATCTTCTGGATGCTGCAGAATATGTGTAAATGATCTTGCCATTGCTTCATGCAGACTGTCAAACTTCTTATACCAGAAGTTTTGGACATGGTCAACTCCTGGTGTCTTCCAATTACTGGTGCTCTTTATAGCTTCGGTTACCTCGCTTGTTGTCAAGTTAACGAAAGGCATTGGTTTAATGTTAATTTTTTCCTCCTCAGTTCTTATCCAGTGAGCGTTGGATTTATGTTCGATAGGGTTCGACCATAAAGAAGACCAGTACTCCGTTAGCTCATCTTTATCTGGGAGACTTTGGTTGTGATTGTTTACAGTACCGCTTATTTGCCTGTAAAATAACTTCTGATTGTTATTGAATAAGTAGTTCTGTTGTTTCATTTTCGTGCACTTGACATATCGTGACAAACGTTTTGATTTTGCCTTTAACTTTTGCCTGAGTGAATCGATATATTCACATACATGTTGTTTATGTTGTGGGTGACCTGTATAAGTGTTGATTCTTCGATAGATCTTCCTCACTCTGTTTGTTAAGCGCCTAGACGGTTTCAAGTTGTTTTTAAACTCTGTAAGCTGCCCCAATTCCCTTCTGATGTCATCAATGGTCTTTTCCAGCCGGCGTTGCCACCAAGGCTTGAGCTGTTTGTAGTCTTTACCCCGATTGTTCTTTGGGAATTGGATTTGTTGATTGTGACTTCGAAGCACTGCTACCGCTCCACAATAGATGAGAGTGTGAAGTTGTTCCAGCGCTTCGCAGTCTTTAGCATAGTTCTGCAGTAGTAAGTTCACAGCTGCTAGTATGCTGTTAGTGCTCTTATTGGTTCGCAGCTTTGGTAATTTTGGCCGGTGTATTGGGTTGGTGCCATTAAATTCCGCTAGTGCTTTACAAAGTTCGGTATTATAGTCATTATCGGTGGTTTTGTCGCAATCATTGTTTATTTCCTCAACGCCATTGTGGTCTCCTTGTGCATTCTCCGATTTATGTGTATCCTGATCGGTAATTATGTCATTCTCTCCATCTTGAAGGTCAAGAAGGACTTCACCTCGAATTTGTTGCAACGTCGGACCGGGTAGTAGATTGTTTTTCACAATACTTCGACGTTGGTCAGCAATACGCTGTTCCGTGAGATGGTGAAATTCTGGAAAATGTTCAACGAATGCACGGTGGAGGGCGTATCTGTATGTCGTCATATCAGTTCCCATATTCGTGATTTTAAAGTAGGAGCGCATAATGAATGAGTTTAGCTCGATAGTCCACTTCATGCGCTTCCTGGGCTTTCCGGCTTTTGTGGTCGTAGATGTGCCGACTTGCGTCACTCCAGAAACATCAGAAGCCGGTGGCGGAGGATCGATGCTGTTTTCCCCCTGAGTGTGGTTCGCAGTAGCCCTACTCGGTGTCACGCTGCGCCTACCGCTAACCGAGGAAGAAGGTAAATCATTTTTCGAACAAGCCCTTCTAGCACCAACTTGAACGCGACAAGAGTTTAAGGTGTTGCAATGTCGATTCACCTGACGATTCCTGAGATTTAAGGTCCCGGAATTTACACTCGAATTATTGCTCCCCCCAGAATCCGTGGAGCAGACAGCCGATGTACTAGGTACACAAGCAGTGTGGGATTCTGAGCATTTAGCTCTACCCACCTGGGGTAATCTTGTTTTACAATTCGACATCGTGATTGTCGCATTTTAGACCTACTGCCAGGTGCTGATTCAGCCGCTCCTTACATGGAGAACAGACGCTGTTGGAGTACCGCTCCTTACATGGAGACCGTCGTGTCCTGAAACTAACTGGTTTTGGTTCGCTCCGAGGTATTTAATTTCCTCGATACCTTCTATATCTAAAAGGCATTCCCCTATCCACCACCTGGGGAAGCGCCCGATAGGGGACCAGCACCCCCACGGGTTATTATTATTATTATTATTATTATTATTATTATTATTATTATTATTATTATTATTATTATTATTATTATTATTATTATTATTATTATTATTATTATTATTTCTAACTCAAGTGTACTCTTGCTCAGCTTTTGCTGGTAATGTTCACCTATCCCGAGCGTGTGTAAACGCAAATGGGATTAGGCACAGCAGTTACATATTTAGAAATTTACGGACAGTGTGACAAGTATTCAAAATTGCAGCCTTCTGCAGATCGATGTATGTGTTTTTGTGAAGACCTAGTTTGGTGAGGCTGTCTTGTAGAGTTTTGGGGATTAGTCCCGTAGATGAAACAATGACCGGCACCACCTCTACTTTCTCTGCCTGCCACATCTGACCTACCTCAATTGCAAGATCGGTGTATTTTGCAATTTTCTCGTTGTATTTGTCTAAAATATTATTGTTATTGGGTACAGCAACATCCACTAGGAGAACCGAGTTAGCGTTTTTATCCACAACCACAATATCAGGCCGGTTATTCGTCACCCGTCTATCGGTGATAATTGACCTATCGTAGTATAGTCTAAAATCAGCATTCTCTAGAACTGCATGCGGATGGTACTTGTAATAAGGCGTGTAGGTGTTAACTAATCCAAATTTGTTGGCCAACTTCTGATGGATGATGTTGCAAAGTTGATTGTGTCTGCGTAGGTAATCAATGTTAGCTATGGCTGAACATCCCGACGTAATGTGTTGTATCGTCTCTGTTGTTTGTTGACACCTTCTGCACTTGTCCGACACGATGTTTGGATCTCTTATAACAAATTTCTTGTAATTATTGGTATTAATTACTTGGTCTTGGATCGCCATCATAAATCCTTCTGTTTCTGGAAACAATGTTCCATCAGAGAGCCACTTATTTGATGCTTCCTTGTCGATATATGGTTGATTGAGGTCGTGATGATGTCGACCATGCAGCGCTTTCTGGGCCCACTCTGCCTGTTTGTTAGAGTCTGTGACGATTTCAAGTTTATTATCAGGGTTTACAAGATCTAAGGGGGAATAGTTTTTATCTGCTTTCGCGACCAGCTCATGCAATTTAGATGTTTGAGCCTTGCCAATGAAGAATTTTTGGAGTTGGGATATTTGTTTGTAATGTAAATTTACTATGTCCGTTAGAGCTCTTCCTCCCTCTTTTCTTGGTAGTGTGGTCCTAATAACTGATGATGTCGGGTGGTGACATTTGTGTTTGGTCATCATGGTTCGCGTTGTTCTTTGAATATCTTCCAGTTCTGTTTTTGTCCACTTCAGAATTCCAAATGAGTATGTCAGGACCGGCATGGCGTAGGTGTTAATTGCTTTGGCAAGATTTCCTGCGTTCAACTGGGATTTCAATAAAGCAGATATCCTTTGAGTGAACTGTCCTCGAATTTTGGTTTTTGCTTGCTTCTGGTCAAGTAGCTTAGCTTGCTGGAATCCTAGATATTTGTAGGTTTCACCATTTTGCATGGCATTTATAATGTTCCCATTAGGTAGTAACACATCTCCGTTAACGATTTTACCCTTCTCGATATTCAAGGTTTTGCACTTGTCTAATCCAAATCCCATTTGTATATCACTGGAAAATTTTTCAGTGATATTAAGTAAATGTTGAATTTGACGCTGGTTTGATGCGTATATTTTGATGTCATCCATGTATAAAAGGTGGGAAACAGTGCAGCTAGTGCTCCTGTTGGCTTTGATTTTAAAGCCGTAATCCGTATCGTTAATTAGCTTGGAAAGTGGATTCATTGCCAAACAAAACCAAAGTGGACTCAGGGAGTCGCCCTGGAAGATCCCCCTACGGATAGAAATTTCATCAGTTTCGAGGTATTGACCATTTATTTGTAAATGAAGGTTCGTTCGCCAGTGCTTCATCGATGATTCAAGAAAAGTAACAAGAATGGGGTGTACTTTGTAAATTTGCAAAACTTTAACAAGCCAGGAATGTGGAACGCTATCAAATGCTTTCCTATAATCTACGAAAGCTGTGTAGATGTTGCGCTGTTCCTTCTGCGCCTGTTTTAGTATTACCGAATCGATGATGAGTTGTTCTTTGCAGCCTTGGTGATCTCGTCTGCACCCTTTCTGTTCTTCCGACAAGATGTTGTTATGATCCGCATGTCTGTAAATACGGTTAGTAATGCAAGACGTTAATATTTTATATATAGTTGGAAGGCATGTTATAGGTCTATACTGCGTAGGATCGTGAGTTTGATGCGTTTTGGGAAGCAAGTGGGTCGAACCCAGTGTCAGAAATGGTGGTGTATCTTCTGGATGTTGCAGAATATGTCTAAATGATCTTGCTATTGCTTCATGCAGACTGTCAAACTTCTTATACCAGAAGTTTTGGACATTGTCAAATCCTGGTGTCTTCCAACTACAGGTGCTCTTTATAGCTTCGGTTACCTCGCTTGTTGTCAAGTTAACGAAAGGCATTGGTTCAATGTTTATTTTTTCCTCCTCAGTTCTTATCCAGTGAGCGTTGGATTTATGTTCGATAGGGTTCGACCATAAAGAAGACCAGTACTCCGTTAGCTCATCTTTCTTTGGAAGACTTTGGTTGTGATTGTTTACTGTACCGCTTAGTTGCCTGTAAAATAATTTCTGATTGTTATTGAATAAGTAGTTTTGTTGTTTCCTTTTCGTGCACTTGACATATCGTGACAAACGTTTGGATTTTGCCTTTAACTTTTGCCTGAGTAAATCCATATATTCACATACATGTTGTTTATGTTGTGGGTGACCTGTAAAAGTTTTGTTTTTTCGGTAGATCTTTCTCACTCTGTTTGTTAAGCGCCTAGACGGTTTCAAGTTGTTTTTAAACTCTGTTAGCTGCCCCAATTCCCTTCTGATGTCATCAATGGACTTTTCCAGCCGGCGTTGCCACCAAGGCTTGAGCTGTTTGTAGTCTTTACCCCGATTGTTCTTCGGGGATTGGATTTGTTGATTGTGACTTCGAAGCACTGCTACCGCTCCACAATAGATGAGAGTGTGAAGTTGTTCCAGCGCTTCGCAGTCTTTAGCATGGTTCTGCAGTAGTAAGTTCACAGCTGCTAGTATGCTGTTAGTGCTCTTATTGGTTCGAAGCTTGGGTAGTTTTGGCCGGTGTATTGGGTTGGTGCCATTAAATTCCGCTAGTGCTTTACAAAGTTCGGTATTATAGTCATTATCGGTGGTTTTGTCGCAATCATTGTTTATTTCCTCAACGCCATTGTGGTCTCCTTGTGCATTCTCCGATTTATGTGTATCCTGATCGGTATTTATGTCATTCTCTCCATCTTGAAGGTCAAGAAGGACTTCACCTCGAATTTGTTGCAACGTCGGACCGGGTAGTAGATTGTTTCTCACAATACTTCGACGTTGGTCAGCAATACGCTGTTCCGTGAGTTGGTGAAATTCTGGAAAATGTTCAATGAATGCACGGTGGAGGGCGTATCTGTATGTCGTCATATCAGTTTCCATCTTGGTGATTTTAAAGTAGGAGCGCATAATGAATGAGTTTAGCTCGATAGTCCACTTCATGCGCTTCTTGGGCTTTCCGGCTTTTGTGGTCGTAGATGTGCCGACTTGCGTCACTCCAGAAACATCAGAAGCCGGTGGCGGAGGATCGATGTTGTTTTCCCCCTGAGTGTGGTTCGCAGTAGCCCTACTCGGTGTCACGCTGCGCCTACCGCTAACCGAGGAAGAAGGTAAATCATTTTTCGAACAAGCCCTTCTAGCACCAACTTGAACGCGACAAGAGTTTAAGGTGTTGCAATGTCGATTCACCTGACGATTCCTGAGATTTAAGGTCCCGGAATTTACAATCGAATTATTGCTCCCCCCAGAATCCGTGGAGCAGACAGCCGATGTACTAGGTACACTAGCAGTGTGGGATTCTGAGCATTTAGCTCTACCCACCTGGGGTAATCTAGTTTTATTATTATTATTATTATTATTATTATTTCCAACTCAAGTGTACTCTTGCTCAGCTCTTGCTGGTATTATTCACCTATCCCGAGCGTGTGTAAACGCAAATGGGATTAGGCACAGCAGTTACATATTTAGAAATTTACGGACAGTGTGACAAGTATTCAAAATTGCAGCCTTCTGTAGATCGATGTATGTGTTTTTGTGAAGACCTAGTTTAGTGAGGCTGTCTTGTAGAGTTTTGGGGATTAGTCCCGTAGATGAAACGATGACCGGCACCACCTCTACTTTCTCTGCATGCCACATCTGTCCTACCTCAATTGCAAGATCGGTGTATTTTGCAATTTTCTCGTTGTATTTGTCTAACATATTGTTGTTATTGGGTACAGCAACATCCACTAGAAGAACCGAGTTAGCTTTTTTATCCACAACTACAATATCAGGCCGGTTATTCGTCACCCGTCTATCGGTGATAATTGACCTATCGTAGTATAGTCTAAAATCAGCATTCTCTAGAACTGCATGAGGATGGTACTTGTAATAAGGCGTGTAAGTGTTATCTAATCCAAATTTGTTGGCCAACTTCTGATGAATGATGCTGCACAGTTGGTTGTGCCTGCGTAGGTAATCAATGTTAGCTATGGCTGAACATCCCGAGGTAATGTGTTGTATCGTCTCTGTTGTTTGTTGACACCTTCTGCACTTGTCCGACACGATGTTTGGATCTCTTATAACAAATTTCTTGTAATTGTTGGTATTAATAACTTGGTCTTGGATCGCCATCATAAATCCTTCTGTTTCTGGCAACAATGTTCCATCAGAGAGCCACTTATTTGATGCTTCCTTGTCGATATATGGTTGATTGAGGTCGTGATGATGTCGACCATGAAGCGCTTTCTGGGCCCACTCCGCCTGTTTGTCAGAGTCTGTAACGATTTCAAGTTTTTTATCAGGGTTTACAAGATCTAAGGGGGAATAGTTTTTATCTGCTTTCGCGACAAGCTCATGCAATTTAGATGTTTGAGCCTTGCCAATGAAGAACTTTTGGAGTTTAGATATTTATTATTATTATTATTATTATTATTATTATTTCCAACTCAAGTGTACTCTTGCTCAGCTCTTGCTGGTAATGTTCACCTATCCCGAGCGTGTGTAAACGCAAATGGGATTAGGCACACTAGTTACATATTTAGAAATTTACGGACAGTGTGACAAGTATTCAAAATTGCAGCCTTCTGCACATCGATGTATGTGTTTTTGTGGAGACCTAGTTTGGTGAGGCTGTCTTGTAGAGTTTTGGGAATTAGTCCCGTAGATGAAACGATGACCGGCACCACCTCTACTTTCTCTGCATGCCACATCTGTCCTACCTCAATTGCAAGATCGGTGTATTTTGCAATTTTCTCGTTGTATTTGTCTAACATATTATTGTTATTGGGTACAGCAACATCCACTAGAAGAACCGAGTTAGCTTTTTTATCCACAACTACAATATCAGGCCGGTTATTCGTCACCCGTCTATCGGTGATAATTGACCTATCGTAGTATAGTCTAAAATCAGCATTCTCTAGAACTGCATGAGGATGGTACTTGTAATGAGGCGTGTTGGTGTTAACTAATCCAAATTTGTTGGCCAACTTCTGATGAATGATATTGCACAGTTGATTGTGTCTGCGTAGGTAATCAATGTTAGCTATGGCTGAACATCCCGACGTAATGTGTTGTATCGTCTCTGTTGTTTGTTGACACCTTCTGCACTTGTCCGACACGATGTTTGGATCTCTTATAACAAATTTCTTGTAATTGTTGGTATTAATAACTTGGTCTTGGATCGCCATCATAAATCCTTCTGTTTCTGGAAACAATGTTCCATCAGAGAGCCACTTATTTGATGCTTCCTTGTCGATATATGGTTGATTGAGGTCGTGATGATGTCGACCATGAAGCGCTTTCTGGGCCCACTCCGCCTGTTTGTCAGAGTCTGTAACGATTTCAAGTTTTTTATCAGGGTTTACAAGATCTAAGGGGGAATAGTTTTTATCTGCTTTCGCGACCAGCTCATGCAATTTAGATGTTTGAGCCTTGCCAATGAAGAACTTTTGGAGTTTAGATATTTGATTATAATGTAAATTAACTATGTCCGTTAAAGCTCTCCCTCCCTCTTTTCTTGGTAATGTGGTCCTAATAACTGATGATGTCGGGTGGTGACATTTGTGTTTGGTCATCATGGTTCGCGTTGTTCTTTGAATATCTTCCAGTTCTGTTTTTGTCCACTTCAGAATTCCAAATGAGTATGTCAGGATCGGTATGGCGTAGGTGTTAATTGCTTTGGCGAGATTTCCTGCGTTCAACTGGGATTTCAATAAAGCAGATATCCTTTGAGTGAACTGTCCTCGAATTTTGGTTTTTGCTTGCTTCTGGTCAAGTAGCTTAGCTTGCTGAAATCCTAGATTATTATTATTATTATTATTATTTCCAACTCAAGTGTACTCTTGCTCAGCTCTTGCTGGTAATGTTCACCTATCCCGAGCGTGTGTAAACGCGAATGGGATTAGGCACAGCAGTTACATATTTAGAAATTTACGGACAGTGTGACAAGTATTCAAAATTGCAGCCTTCTGCAGATCGATGTATGTGTTTTTGTGAAGACCTAGTTTGGTGAGGCTGTCTTGTAGAGTTTTGGGGATTAGTCCCGTAGATGAAACGATGACTGGCACCACCTCTACTTTCTCTGCCTGCCACATCTGTCCCACCTCAATTGCAAGATCGGTGTATTTTGCAATTTTCTCGTTGTATTTGTCTAACATATTGTTGTTATTGGGTACAGCAACATCCACTAGAAGAACCGAGTTAGCTTTTTTATCCACAACTACAATATCAGGCCGGTTATTCGTCACCCGTCTATCGGTGATAATTGACCTATCGTAGTATAGTCTAAGATCAGCATTCTCTAGAACTGCATGTGGATGGTACTTGTAATAAGGCGTGTAGGTGTTAACTAATCCAAATTTGTTGGCCAACTTCTGATGAATTATGTTGCACAGTTGGTTGTGCCTGCGTAGGTAATCAATGTTAGCTATGGCTGAACATCCCGACGTAATGTGTTGTATCGTCTCTGTTGTTTGTTGACACCTTCTGCACTTGTCCGACACGATGTTTGGATCTCTTATAACAAATTTCTTGTAATTATTGGTATTAATTACTTGGTCTTGGATCGCCATCATAAATCCTTCTGTTTCTGGAAACAATGTTCCATCAGAGAGCCACTTATTTGATGCTTCCTTGTCGATATATGGTTGATTGAGGTCGTGATGATGTCGACCATGGAGCGCTTTCTGGGCCCACTCTGCCTGTTTGTCAGAGTCTGTAACGATTTCAAGTTTATTATCAGGGCTTACAAGATCTAAGGGGGAATAGTTTTTATCTGCTTTCGCGACCAACTCATGCAATTTAGATGTTTGAGCCTTGCCAATGAAGAATTTTTGGAGTTGGGATATTTGCTTGTAATGTAAATTTACTATGTCCGTTAGAGCTCTCCCTCCCTCTTTTCTTGGTAGTGTGGTCCTAATAACTGAAGATGTCGGGTGGTGACATTTGTGTTTGGTCATCATGGTTCGCGTTGTTCTTTGAATATCTTCCAGTTCTGTTTTTGTCCACTTCAGAATTCCAAATGAGTATGTCAGGATCGGTATGGCGTAGGTGTTAATTGCTTTGGCAAGATTTCCTGCGTTCAACTGGGATTTCAATAAAGCAGATATCCTTTGAGTGAACTGTCCTCGAATTTTGGTTTTTGCTTGCTTCTGGTCAAGTAGCTTAGCTTGCTGGAATCCTAGATATTTGTAGGTTTCACCATTTTGCATGGCATTTATAATGTTCCCATTAGGTAGTAATACATCTCCGTTAACGATTTTACCCTTCTCGATATTTAAGGTTTTGCACTTGTCTAATCCAAATCCCATTTGTATATCGCTGGAAAATTTTTCAGTAATATTAAGTAAATGTTGAATTTGACGCTGGTTTGATGCGTATATTTTGATGTCATCCATGTATAAGAGGTGGGAAACAGTGCAGCTAGTGTTTCTGTTGGCCTTGATTCTAAAGCCGTAATCCGTATCGTTAAGTAGATTGGAGAGTGGATTCATTGCCAAACAAAACCAAAGTGGACTCAGGGAGTCGCCTTGGAAGATCCCCCTACGGATAGAAATTTCACCAGTTTCGAGGTATTGACCATTTATTTGTAAATGAAGGTTCGTTCGCCAGTGCTTCATCGATGATTCAAGAAAAGTAACAAGAGTGGGGTGTACTTTGTAAATTTGCAAAACTTTAACAAGCCAGGAATGTGGAACGCTATTATTATTATTAATATTATTATTATTATTATTATTATTATTATTATTATTATTTTTTTTTTCTTTACTTTGGCTTCGACTTCTAGGTCATTAGCCTTATAATAATTTCGGATCTTATCTCTTTTTTTTTCTACAGCTTATAATATAATCCTATTGTCTTCAGAAAGTTTAATATACTTTCCTGGTGTGTATGTTCTGTTAAGCATCTCTTAAAATCAGTTGGTAGATGTTTGTTTTTTCTTTGGTTTTCATATTTCGGGCAGTCAGTAATAATATGTTTCACAGTGACGGGAGTATGGCATATCTCGCATTGTGCAGGGCGTGTCCCTAATAGGAGGTGGGAAGAAGTCAGATGTGTGTGACCTATCCGTAGTCTGGTCAGTATGACCTGTTCCTTCCTTGTTTTCATCTGGTTTATTGTTGGCGTCATTTCCACCCTGTGTTTTATTTGTTTTAATCCGGTACAAGTTTCGTTCCAGTCATTTTGCCACTGTTCCATGATTTTGTTCCTTATGTAGTGCTCAATGTCTCCAAGGCTGTATTTTATTACGTCTATATTTCCAGATGTAGCAGCTTCTTTGGCCGCTTTGTCAGCTATTTCGTTACCTTTTATACCACAATGACTTGGTACCCAAATAAAAATAATTTTCGTTCCTTTGTCTGTTAATCGCTGCAGCATGCTTAAGATGGTTTTGGTAACTGGTTCTTGTTCATATTGTTTTTTTATTGACTGCAATGAGCTTAACGAGTCTGTACAAATTGCCACATTTTCCAATGCGTTGTTTTCTGCATACTTCAGGGCCTGAAGAATTGCGTACATCTCTGCGTAATATATGGTGGTGAAGTTCTTGAATCCCCATTTATAAGTCTCTTGTTCAGTGATGATCGCACATCCCACACCTTGTTCGGTCTTAGAGCCATCTGTGTATATTTCTAGTGGATTGTCATGGTTGAATAATATGTTTTGTACTTCGTTTTGTATTATTTCCTTGGGGGTGTCAATTTTGTTATATTTAAGACAATCTATGTATATTTTTGGAGTTTGGATTTTCCAGGGCTCGTATTCATCGTCTATAAAGGTGTGAAGTTCTATAGTTGGTAGGAATTCTAATATTAATGCTTTTGCGCGAACTATTGCTGGTTTGTGTAGACGATTTTCATATGTGTTTTGTTCGTCCTCCTGTATGAAATCTAATACAGGGTGTTTTTGCAGAGATTTAATTTTGTTATAATAGTTGATAATTATATATTTTCTTCTGTATTCTAATGGTTGGACTCCAGCTTCACAACACAGAGATGAATAGGGACTTGTTCGAAAAGCCCCTAGTGCCAATCTTAATCCGGTTGCTTGTATAGTATTCAATTTTTCTAAGTGTGAATTGCTTGCTGACCCATAGACCACACTACCGTAATCTATTTTGGATAATATAAGAGACTTGTAAAGCTGGATTAGAATTATTGAATCTGCTCCCCAATTAAGGTTACAAACTGATCTTATTATATTTAGGCGTTTTTTACATTGTACAATCAATTCAGAGATGTGTTCCTTCCAAAGTAATTTTTTGTCTAGTATCAAGCCCAGAAATTTGTGAGAAGGTTTAATTTCAATATTGTTTCCGTAAAGTGTAAGGTTTGGGTGATTATGTGGTTTCCGAAGTCTGCAAAAATGTACGCAACACGTCTTTTTAATTGATATTTTAAAACCATGTTGATCGGCATATTCAGTTATCTTATCTATAGTGCTTTGCAGCATTGTTTCTATCTGTGCCATTTCTGAGGCTTGGTAATAAATCGATAAGTCATCTACAAATAAGCTCCTGCCTACGTCGTTTGGAATACATTCTGCTAATCCATTTATTGCTATCAAAAACAGGGTAACACTCAAAATTTATCCTTGAGGAATACCATTCTTTAATATTTGATTATCTGATATCGTAGTACCAACCCTCACTCTGAAGAACCTATCGGTTAAAAAACTCTTTATGAGTTGTGGTAGGCGACCTTTAAATCCCCATTTGTGCAATATATCCAATATACCATATCGCCATGCAGTATCGTAGGCCTTCTCTATATCAAAGAACACTGCTACTGTGTGTGACCTATTGGCAAAGCTTTTTTGTATGTAGCCCTCAATTAGCACTAAATGGTCAATAGTTGACCTATTCATTCGAAATCCCATCTGGTATTGATTTATTAAGCCCTTATTTTCTAATTCCCACATTAGGCGATAACTAATCATTTTTTCGAAAGTTTTTCCAAGGCAGCAAGTGAGAGATATTGGTCGGTAATTAGACGGATCAAGGTGATCTTTTCCTGGTTTTGGTATAGCTATGATGCTGGCTTCTTTCCATTGTTCTGGGTAAGTTCCTTGCTCCCATAATTCATTAAATAAACTGACTAGGTACATTTTTTTACTGTCCGGTAAATTGCTGAGGAATTCGTATGGTATTTCATCTGGTCCAGGGGCTGATTTTTTAACAGATTGTAATGCATTTTCCAGTTCATGGATGGTAAATGGGTAGTTATACGTCTCGCTTTGATCACTTTTAAAATCTATATCAATTTGTTCGTTTACAGTTTTTGTATTTTTAAACATATCGCTATAATTGGCATCTGAACTTATATTTCTCAGGAAAGCTGCCAGTTCTTCTGCAATATTTTGGTCACCTGTGATTTCTCTCCCGTTTACAATCAGCATAGTGGGTGTTTTATTAAAATGTCGTCCTTTTATTGCTTTGATTTTTTCCCACACTTCTTTAATAGGGGTCTCTCTATTGATGGAGCTGACGTACTGTTTCCATGATTCTTTTTAACCTTTGACAATTAAAAATCTAGCTCTAGCTCGTGCTTTTTTGAAAATCAGCATGTTTTCTGTATTAGGGTGTTTCTTAAATTTATTGAAAGTTCTTTTTTTCTCTCTTATTGCAGCTCCTATTGCATCATTCCACCAAGGTACCTTTTTCTTGATAGTGCCTCCTTTTGACTTAGGAATACTTATCTCAGCTGCATATTGGATGGTTTTGGTCAGATTGTCTACTTGACTTGATATGTTTTCGTTTGTAAACTCAGTTGTTTCTAACGTATTCTTATATATATACCAATCTGCTTTCTCCATTATCCAGCGTTTCCTAACTTCGTTACTATTTTGGCTAATTCCAAGTTCAATTGAGATTGGTATATGATCAGCATTTTCTTCATCGAGTACATTCCATTTGAAATTAGCTGCAATATTTGCACTACACAACGTTAGGTCTAAGTGAGAAAGGTTTCCTGCTCTTGAATTGATGTAAGTCCCTTCTCCTGTATTTAGCAAGGCTATGTCTAGGTCGTCTATAATATCTTCCAGTATTCTACCTCCTGGGCATACTTTATTAGACCCCCATAATTGATTATGAGCGTTGAAGTCTCCAGATATTATAAATGGCTGGGGAAGTTGTTGAAAGAGTCCACGAATTTCTTGACCTGTCCAATTGTTGTTGGGAAGATAAATACTACAGATCGTCACCTTCAATGGATATTTTATAGTAACTGCTACAGCTTGTAGAGAAGTATGCAGGTTGATTTCTTCGGCGTGAATATTATCTTTTATGAAAATCGCCACTCCATCTTTAGCTCTTTTGTTAGGTATGTCATCATATCTAAATGATTTATAACCTCTTAAGTTAAACTGTTCTTCTGGTTTAAGATGTGTTTCTTGAAGACATATACAAAACGGATTTTTATTTAAAATAAGTGTTTTTAGTTCTGGATAATGATATCTACATCCGTTACAATTCCATTGTAATATATTTTCGTATTTGTTCATTTATTATTATTTGTAGGAGTTAGATACAATATAATGTATATGTCTGCTATTTGTTGAGGGGAGGTTTTGCTCCATCCCCTTTTTGAAACTAAAATATATTACAGGTATGTTTATTTTGTGGGTATATCCGATGGTAAGTCCGATTCACTTTTCTGTGGGGTTTTTCTGGGTCTACCCTTCTTCCATCCACGTTTTCTCTTTTTCTTTGTTTGCCCACCTGGCGAAGTATCATTGATGATCGAATCCATATCTGAGCTGTATGTTCTGTTAGTGTTTTCGTTGTCTTCGTTATTAGGGATTGTTTGTGGCGCTTGGAATGGTATTGCGAAATGTTCCTTAAGGGCTTTTGTTAGATGTGGGATTAAGGAGTTGGCCAATTCTTGAGGATTATATGGGGTTGTTGGAGTTGGTTGGGTTGGTGGACGAGGGACGGCAACACTAGCATATGATATATTTTCTTTTGGTGTTGTAATTATAACTTTTCTTCTGGCTTCTTGATATGATATTTTGTCTTTTACTTTAATTTCCTGTATAGCGACCTCTTGTTTGTATATCGGGCATTCTTTTGCACGTGCGGAATGCGGTCCTTTGCAATGTATACATGTTATTGGTGTTTCACATACGTTACCGGGGTGCAATGGTTTGCCACATACACAAACCTGATCTTTGGTGCATTTTGTGGCAGTGTGGCCGAAAAGTTGGCATTTAAAACAGCGAAGGGGGGGCGGTATGTACGGGCGGGTTTTTAATATATAAAACGCTATCTTCACTTCTTTCGGGAGCTTTGGTGAGTTGAAAGTGAGGATGTGGCTAGGTGTATTGATAATTTTACCGTCGCGTTTGGTTTTCATTCTTCTGATTGCAATTACACCTTGGTCTTTAATTTCTTCCAATATTTCTTCTACAGTACAGTTGAGTAGATCGCGACAACTGATGACTCCCTTAGATTGGTTTAGTCCTATATGTGGTATAATTTCTACTTCATCTTCGAGGAACTTTGTAATTTGTAATAGACGCTTAGATTGTGCAGCAGAAGTGGTTTCGAGTAATAAGCCTTCTCTGATTTTGCGCAAATTTCTAACTTGGCCAACTTGTCCGTAGAAAAATTTGTTTATCAGAAAGGGGTTCGTGCTTCCGAAATCCCCTTCTTTTTTCTTCACGATCAGGAACCGGGGCAAAATCCCCGTCTCCTGATTCGTGTTTATTTGAAGCTGAGAGATGACGGCTACAGATCCAGCCTCGCGATCTGCAACAGTTGTTGATTGTTGGTAGGGTGAAAAACTCATATAATATCCCACGAGTTTGGAAGAAAAGAATTGTCGGCTACGACAGTGCTCCATATCGTAGCAAGGCTATTTACAAGTAAGGGTCGCCAGGTGCTTACAAGGAATCGTTAACGACCAGCTCCGGGTGGCCACTCATCCATCGGCACGATGTCTCCCACCTTAAGATTCCGGGTTTTTGTTTAAGGTTTACTCCTCTAATGGGGATTTGGAAAGGAGAGGTCGGGGGTATTAACATGGGAAAGTATATTATAAGGTTGATGAGATTGGGGAAAAGAGTGGATGGGAGTTAGGTTCGGAATAGGTGTTATTGGATAAGGGAGGAAAAAAGGATGGGACAGCGGAACAGCTGCTCCAGAGAGTCGCCTTTTACGACAGGCAGGAGATTCCGTGGGTGTATTCTTCCTTTGAGGCCCGCATCCCACACGGGAATATTATTATTATTATTATTATTATTATTATTATTTCCAACTCAAGTGTACTCTTGCTCAGCTCTTGCTGGTAATGTTCACCTGTCCCGAGCGTGTGTAAACGCAAATGGGATTAGGCTCAGCAGTTACATATTTAGAAATTTACGGACAGTGTGACAAGTATTCAAAATTGCAGCCTTCTGCAGATCGATGTATGTGTTTTTGTGAAGACCTAGTTTGGTGAGGCTGTCTTGTAGAGTTTTGGGGATTAGTCCCGTAGATGAAACGATGATCGGCACCACCTCTACTTTCTCTGCATGCCACATCTGTCCTATCTCAATTGCAAGATCGGTGTATTTTGCAATTTTCTCGTTGTATTTGTCTAACATATTGTTGTTATTGGGTACAGCAACATCCACTAGAAGAACCGAGTTAGCTTTTTTTATCCACAACTACAATATCAGGCCGGTTATTCGTCACCCGACTATCGGTGATAATTGACCTATCGTAGTATAGTCTAAAATCATCATTCTCTAGAACTGCATGAGGATGGTACTTGTAATAAGGCGTGTAGGTGTTAACTAATCCAAATTTGTTGGCCAACTTCTGATGAATGATGTTGCACAGTTGGTTGTGCCTGCGCAGGTAATCAATGTTAGCTATGGCTGAACATCCCGACGTAATGTGTTGTATCGTCTCTGTTGTTTGTTGACACCTTCTGCACTTGTCCGACACGATGTTCGGATCTCTTATAACAAATTTCTTGTAATTGTTGGTATTAATAACTTGGTCTTGGATCGCCATCATAAATCCTTCTGTTTCTGGAAACAATGTTCCATCAGAGAGCCACTTATTTGATGCTTCCTTGTCGATATATGGTTGATTGAGGTCGTGATGATGTCGACCATGAAGCGCTTTCTGGGCCCACTCCGCCTGTTTGTCAGAGTCTGTAACGATTTCAAGTTTTTTATCAGGGTTTACAAGATCTAAGGGGGAATAGTTTTTATCTGCTTTCGCGACCAGCTCATGCAATTTAGATGTTTGAGCCTTGCCAATGAAGAACTTTTGGAGTTTAGATATTTGATTATATTGTAAATTAACTATGTCCGTTAAAGCTCTCCCTCCCACTTTTCTTGGTAATGTGGTCCTAATAACTGATGATGTCGGGTGGTGACATTTGTGTTTGGTCATCATGGTTCGCGTTGTTCTTTGAATATCTTCCAGTTCTGTTTTTGTCCACTTCAGAATTCCAAATGAGTATGTCAGGATCGGTATGGCGTAGGTGTTAATTGCTTTGGCGAGATTTCCTGCGTTCAACTGGGATTTCAATAAAGCAGATATCCTTTGAGTGAACTGTCCTCGAATTTTGGTTTTTGCTTGCTTCTGGTCAAGTAGCTTAGCTTGCTGAAATCCTAGATATTTGTAGGTTTCACCATTTTGCATGGCATTTATAATGTTCCCATTAGGTAGTAATACATCTCCGTTAACGATTTTACCCTTCTCGATATTTAAGGTTTTGCACTTGTCTAATCCAAATCCCATTTGTATATCACTGGAAAATTTTTCAGTAATATTAAGTAAATGTTGAATTTGACGCTGGTTTGATGCGTATATTTTGATGTCATCCATGTATAAGAGGTGGGAAACAGTGCAGCTAGTGTTTCTGTTGGCCTTGATTTTAAAGCCGTAATCCGTATCGTTAAGTAGATTGGAGAGTGGATTCATTGCCAAACAAAACCAAAGTGGACTCAGGGAGTCGCCTTGGAAGATCCCCCTACGGATAGAAATTTCATCAGTTTCGAGGTATTGACCATTTATTTGTAAATGAAGGTTCGTTCGCCAGTGCTTCATCGATGATTCAAGAAAAGTAACAAGAGTGGGGTGTACTTTGTAAATTTGCAAAACTTTAACAAGCCAGGAATGTGGAACGCTATCAAATGCTTTCCTATAATCTACGAAAGCCGTGTAGATGTTGCGCTGTTCCTTCTGCGCCTGTTTTAGTATTACCGAATCGATGATGAGTTGCTCTTTGCAGCCTTGGTGATCTCGTCTGCACCCTTTTTGTTCTTCCGACAAGATGTTGTTTTGATCGGCATGTCTGTAAATACGGTTAGTAATGCAAGACGTTAATATTTTATATATAGTTGGAAGGCATGTTATAGGTCTATACTGCGTAGGATCGTGAGTTTGATGCGTTTTGGGAAGCAAGTGGGTCGAACCCAGTGTCAGAAATGGTGGTGTATCTTCTGGATGCTGCAGAATATGTGTAAATGATCTTGCCATTGCTTCATGCAGACTGTCAAACTTCTTATACCAGAAGTTTTGGACATTGTCAACTCCTGGTGTCTTCCAACTACTGGTGCTCTTTATAGCTTCGGTTACCTCGCTTGTTGTCAAGTTAACGAAAGGCATTGGTTCAATGTTAATTTTTTCCTCCTTAGTTCTTATCCAGTGAGCGTTGGATTTATGTTCGATAGGGTTCGACCATAAAGAAGACCAGTACTCCGTTAGCTCATCTTTATCTGGGAGACTTTGGTTGTGATTGTTTACAGTACCGCTTAGTTGCCTGTAAAATAACTTCTGATTGTTATTGAATAAGTAGTTCTGTTGTTTCCTTTTCGTGCACTTGACATATCGTGACAAACGTTTTGATTTTGCCTTTAACTTTTGCCTGAGTGAATCGATATATTCACATACATGTTGTTTATGTTGTGGGTGACCTGTATAAGTGTTGATTCTTCGATAGATCTTCCTCACTCTGTTTGTTAAGCGCCTAGACGGTTTCAAGTTGTTTTTAAACACTGTTAGCTGCCCCAATTCCCTTCTGACTATTATTATTATTATTATTATTATTATTATTATTATTATTATTATTATTATTATTATTATTATTATTATTATTATTATTATTTCCAATTCAAGTGTACTCTTGCTCAGCTTTTGCTGGTGATGTTCACCTATCCCGAGCGTTTGTAAACGCAAATGGGATTAGGCACAGCAGTTACACATTTAGAAATTTACGGACAGTGTGACAAGTATTCAAAATTGCAGCCTTCTGCAGATCGATGTATGTGTTTTTGTGAAGACCTAGTTTGGTGAGGCTGTCTTGTAGAGTTTTGGGGATTAGTCCCGTAGATGAAACGATGACCGGCACCACCTCTACTTTCTCTGCATGCCACATTTGTCCTACCTCAATTGCAAGATCGGTGTATTTTGCAATTTTCTCGTTGTATTTGTCTAACATATTGTTGTTATTGGGTACAGCAACATCAACTAGAAGAACCGAGTTAGCTTTTTTATCCACAACTACAATATCAGGCCGGTTATTCGTCACCCGTCTATCGGTGATAATTGACCTATCGTAGTATAGTCTAAAATCAGCATTCTCTAGAACTGCTTGCGGATGGTACTTGTAATAAGGCGTGTAGGTGTTAACTAATCCAAATTTGTTGGCCAACTTCTGATGGATGATGTTGCAAAGTTGATTGTGTCTGCGTAGGTAATCAATGTTAGCTATGGCTGAACATCCCGACGTAATGTGTTGTATCGTCTCTGTTGTTTGTTGACACCTTCTGCACTTGTCCGACACGATGTTTGGATCTCTTATAACAAATTTCTTGTAATTATTGGTATTAATTACTTGGTCTTGGATCGCCATCATAAATCCTTCTGTTTCTGGAAACAGTGATCCATCAGAGAGCCACTTATTTGATGCTTCCTTGTCGATATATGGTTGATTGAGGTCGTGATGATGTCGACCATGGAGCGCTTTCTGGGCCCACTCTGCCTGTTTGTCAGAGTCTGTAACGATTTCAATTTTATTATCAGGGTTTACAAGATCTAAGGGGGAATAGTTTTTATCTGCTTTCGCGACCAGCTCATGCAATTTAGATGTTTGAGCCTTGCCAATGAAGAATTTTTGGAGTTGGGATATTTGTTTGTAATGTAAATTAACTATGTCCGTTAGAGCTCTCCCTCCCTCTTTTCTTGGTAGCGTGGTCCTAATAACTGATGATGTCGGGTGGTGACATTTGTGTTTGGTCATCATGGTTCGCGTTGTTCTTTGAATATCTTCCAGTTCTGTTTTTGTCCACTTCAGAATTCCAAATGAGTATGTCAGGACCGGTATGGCGTAGGTGTTAATTGCTTTGGCAAGATTTCCTGCGTTCAACTGGGATTTCAATAAAGCAGTTATCCTTTGAGTGAACTGTCCTCGAATTTTGGTTTTTGCTTGCTTCTGGTCTAGTAGCTTAGCTTGCTGAAATCCTAGATATTTGTAGGTTTCACCATTTTGCATGGCATTTATAATGTTCCCATTAGGTAGTAACACATCTCCGTTAACGATTTTACCCTTCTCGATATTCAAGGTTTTGCACTTGTCTAATCCAAATCCCATTTGTATATCACTGGAAAATTTTTCAGTGATATTAAGTAAATGTTGAATTTGACGCTGGTTTGATGCGTATATTTTGATGTCATCCATGTATAAAAGGTGGGAAACAGTGCAGCTAGTGCTCCTGTTGGCTTTGATTTTAAAGCCGTAATCCGTATCGTTAAGTAGCTTGGAAAGTGGATTCATTGCCAAACAAAAACAAAGTGGACTCAGGGAGTCGCCCTGGAAGATCCCCCTACGGATAGAAATTTCATCAGTTTCGAGGTATTGACCATTTATTTGTAAATGAAGGTTCGTTCGCCAGTGCTTCATCGATGATTCAAGAAAAGTAACAAGAATGGGGTGTACTTTGTAAATTTGCAAAACTTTAACAAGCCAGGAATGTGGAACGCTATCAAATGCTTTCCTATAATCTACGAAAGCCGTGTAGATGTTGCGCTGTTCCTT